>CM055116.1:355782358-356382358 GCA_029206835.1 Rana muscosa | reverse complement strand
ATTCACTCACTGTCCTTACAGGTCCCTGGAAACAAGGACTTGCAGAGTGAAATAAACTGACACTCTCCCTACCTACAGTTTTCTGTCCCTAGAATAAATGTTTTTTTTAATCACAATATAGCACAAGGACAATTCACTCACTGTCCTTCCAGGTCCCTGGAAACAAGGACTTGCAGAGTGAAATAAACTGACACTCTCCCTACCTACAGTTTTCTGTCCCTAGAATAAATGTTTTTTTTAAGCACAATATAGCACAAGGACAATTCACTCACTGTCCTTACAGGTCCCTGGAAACAAGGACTTGCAGAGTGAAAGAAAAAAAACACTCTCCCTACCTACAGTTTTCTGTCCCTAGAAAAAATGTTTTTTTTAAACACAATATAGCACAAGGACAATTCACTCACTGTCCTTACAGGTCCCTGGAAACAAGGACTTGCAGAGTGAAAGAAAAAAAACACTCTCCCTACCTACAGTTTTCTGTCCCTAGAAAAAATGTTTTTTTTAATCACAATATAGCACAAGGACAATTCACTCACTGTCCTTACAGGTCCCTGGAAACAAGGACTTGCAGAGTGAAAGAAACTGACACTGTCCCTACCTACAGTTTTCTGTCCCTAGAATAAATGTTTTTTTTAAGCACAATATAGCACAAGGAGAATTCACTCACTGTCCTTCCAGGTCCCTGGAAACAAGGACTTGCAGAGTGAAATAAACTGACACTCTCCCTACCTACAGTTTTCTGTCCCTAGAATAAATGTTTTTTTTAAGCACAATATAGCACAAGGACAATTCACTCACTGTCCTTACAGGTCCCTGGAAACAAGGACTTGCAGAGTGAAAGAAAAAAAACACTCTCCCTACCTACAGTTTTCTGTCCCTAGAAAAAATGTTTTTTTTAAGCACAATATAGCACAAGGACAATTCACTCACTGTCCTTACAGGTCCCTGGAAACAAGGACTTGCAGAGTGAAAGAAAAAAAACACTCTCCCTACCTACAGTTTTCTGTCCCTAGAAAAAATGTTTTTTTTAATCACAATATAGCACAAGGACAATTCACTCACTGTCCTTACAGGTCCCTGGAAACAAGGACTTGCAGAGTGAAATAAACTGACACTCTCCCTACCTACAGTTTTCTGTCCCTAGAATAAATGTTTTTTTTAATCACAATATAGCACAAGGACAATTCACTCACTGTCCTTCCAGGTCCCTGGAAACAAGGACTTGCAGAGTGAAATAAACTGACACTCTCCCTACCTACAGTTTTCTGTCCCTAGAATAAATGTTTTTTTTAAGCACAATATAGCACAAGGACAATTCACTCACTGTCCTTACAGGTCCCTGGAAACAAGGACTTGCAGAGTGAAAGAAAAAAAACACTCTCCCTACCTACAGTTTTCTGTCCCTAGAAAAAATGTTTTTTTTAATCACAATATAGCACAAGGACAATTCACTCACTGTCCTTACAGGTCCCTGGAAACAAGGACTTGCAGAGTGAAAGAAACTGACACTGTCCCTACCTACAGTTTTCTGTCCCTAGAATAAATGTTTTTTTTAAGCACAATATAGCACAAGGAGAATTCACTCACTGTCCTTCCAGGTCCCTGGAAACAAGGACTTGCAGAGTGAAATAAACTGACACTCTCCCTACCTACAGTTTTCTGTCCCTAGAATAAATGTTTTTTTTAATCACAATATAGCACAAGGACAATTCACTCACTGTCCTTCCAGGTCCCTGGAAACAAGGACTTGCAGAGTGAAATAAACTGACACTCTCCCTACCTACAGTTTTCTGTCCCTAGAATAAATGTTTTTTTTAAGCACAATATAGCACAAGGACAATTCACTCACTGTCCTTACAGGTCCCTGGAAACAAGGACTTGCAGAGTGAAAGAAAAAAAACACTCTCCCTACCTACAGTTTTCTGTCCCTAGAAAAAATGTTTTTTTTAATCACAATATAGCACAAGGACAATTCACTCACTGTCCTTACAGGTCCCTGGAAACAAGGACTTGCAGAGTGAAAGAAACTGACACTGTCCCTACCTACAGTTTTCTGTCCCTAGAATAAATGTTTTTTTTAAGCACAATATAGCACAAGGAGAATTCACTCACTGTCCTTCCAGGTCCCTGGAAACAAGGACTTGCAGAGTGAAATAAACTGACACTCTCCCTACCTACAGTTTTCTGTCCCTAGAATAAATGTTTTTTTTAAGCACAATATAGCACAAGGACAATTCACTCACTGTCCTTACAGGTCCCTGGAAACAAGGACTTGCAGAGTGAAAGAAAAAAAACACTCTCCCTACCTACAGTTTTCTGTCCCTAGAAAAAATGTTTTTTTTAATCACAATATAGCACAAGGACAATTCACTCACTGTCCTTCCAGGTCCCTGGAAACAAGGACTTGCAGAGTGAAATAAACTGACACTCTCCCTACCTACAGTTTTCTGTCCCTAGAATAAATGTTTTTTTTAAGCACAATATAGCACAAGGACAATTCACTCACTGTCCTTACAGGTCCCTGGAAACAAGGACTTGCAGAGTGAAAGAAAAAAAACACTCTCCCTACCTACAGTTTTCTGTCCCTAGAAAAAATGTTTTTTTTAATCACAATATAGCACAAGGACAATTCACTCACTGTCCTTACAGGTCCCTGGAAACAAGGACTTGCAGAGTGAAAGAAAAAAAACACTCTCCCTACCTACAGTTTTCTGTCCCTAGAAAAAATGTTTTTTTTAATCACAATATAACACAAGGACAATTCACTCACTGTCCTTCCAGGTCCCTGGAAACAAGGACTTGCAGAGTGAAATAAACTGACACTCTCCCTACCTACAGTTTTCTGTCCCTAGAATAAATGTTTTTTTTAAGCACAATATAGCACAAGGACAATTCACTCACTGTCCTTACAGGTCCCTGGAAACAAGGACTTGCAGAGTGAAAGAAAAAAAACACTCTCCCTACCTACAGTTTTCTGTCCCTAGAAAAAATGATTTTTTTAATCACAATATAGCACAAGGACAATTCACTCACTGTCCTTACAGGTCCCTGGAAACAAGGACTTGCAGAGTGAAAGAAAAAAAACACTCTCCCTACCTACAGTTTTCTGTCCCTAGAAAAAATGTTTTTTTTAATCACAATATAACACAAGGACAATTCACTCACTGTCCTTCCAGGTCCCTGGAAACAAGGACTTGCAGAGTGAAATAAACTGACACTCTCCCTACCTACAGTTTTCTGTCCCTAGAATAAATGTTTTTTTTAAGCACAATATAGCACAAGGACAATTCACTCACTGTCCTTACAGGTCCCTGGAAACAAGGACTTGCAGAGTGAAAGAAACTGACACTCTCCCTACCTACAGTTTTCTGTCCCTAGAATAAATGTTTTTTTAAGCACAATATAGCACAAGGACAATTCACTCACTGTCCTTCCAGGTCCCTGGAAACAAGGACTTGCAGAGTGAAAGAAACTGACACTGTCCCTACCTACAGTTTTCTGTCCCTAGAATAAATGTTTTTTTTAAGCACACTATAGCACAAGCACAAAACACACTGACACTCTCCCTACCTATCCTTCTCTTTCCCTAAACTAAAGGAATCCAGGTTAAGCAAGAAAGAAATAACAGTCACTGTCCCTGCCTATGCTGCTCTATCCCTGCTCCGGAACACACTACACTAGGCCGCCGTGCTGGCGGCCTTTTATAGTGTGGGGCGTGTACTAAACACCCTCAGCAATAATTGGCCACAGGCATCCTGCCTGTGGCCAATCATTGCTCTCCTCGCTGCCGGCGCTGTGATTGGCCAAGCATGCGGGGTCACAGTGCATGCTTGGCCAATCACAGCGCCTGGATGACACTGCGATGGCGTAGTGCATTGTGGGCCGTTCGCGTCACTCGAATTTGGCGCGAACGGCCCAAATCGTTCGATCTTCGTCGAACGATCGAACAGCCGATGTTCGAGTCGAACGTATGTTCGACTCGAACACGAAGCTCATCCCTATCGGTGACACTCAGAGATGCTTGGAGACACTCGGAGACACTCAGAAACACTCCGTTCTTGAGTGTCTCCGAGTACAACTGAGCAGCTCCGAATGTCTTCAAGCGCCCCCTCACCTCTGGCCACATACAGTACTGCATACAATAGCAGTCACTGTGGAACAAATTATCTGAGTTTCCATTGACTCCTATGGGGAGACTCGCTTTGATATAAGAGTGCTTTGGATTACAAGCATTCTTCTGGAACGAATTATGCTCGTAATCCAAGGTACCACTGTATCTTATATGCTGGAAGTTTCTTTCTAAAGTACCACTTTCACGTTCTATTCAAGACACGTTTTAACACTGGATATTCATTTTGAGAATTAACCCCTTTGTTTGTGTTTGCACACAAGAAAAATTTCTGAACTGTCATAAGTTCAATGGATTTTATTTTTGTAGTAAATATTTATATGTTTTTGCATCATGATTTTCTTATATTGAATTGTTGTTAATATGCCTTAATGGTTCATGTAAAGTACAAAGATAATGCTCAAATTCATTGTACAGTAAACCCCCGTTATATCGCGGATCAGTTTTCGTGGTCCCGGTATATTGCGTTTTTTTCTATAAGACCTATTAACATTATTTTATTGATTAAATCATTGTTAATTAAATATTTTTGTGTTTTCCATTGCTCTTGCTATGTCTCTCAGTATCTTTTATGTGTTTAAATGTGTTTCTATTGTTTTAAAAGTGTGTTTAAAGACCTTAACCACTTAAGCCCCGGACCATTTGGTAGCTAGAGGACCAGAGGTGAATTCAGAATTTTGCACTGCGCTGCTTTAACTGTAAATTGTGCGGACATGCAATGTTGTACCCAAACGAAATTTGCGTCCTTTTCTTCCCACAAATAGAGCTTTCTTTTAATGGTATTTGATTGCCTCTGCGATTTTTATTGTTTGCGATATAAACGGAAAAAGACTGAAAAATTTGAAAAAAAATGATATTTTCTACTTTTTGTTATAAGAAAAATCGAATAAACTCAATTTTAGTCATACATTTAGGCCAAAATGTATTCAGCCACATGTCTTTAGTAAAAAAAATGTCAATAAGCGTATATTTATTGGTTTGCGCAAAAGTTATAGCGTTTACAAACTAGGGTACATTTTCTGGAATTTACACAGCTTTAAATTTATGACTACCTATCTCATTTCTTGAGGTGCTAAAATGACAGGGCAGTACAAAACCCCCCCAAATGACCCCATTTTAGAAAGTAGACACCCCAAGGAAATTGCTGAGAGGCATGTTGAGCCCATTGAATATTTTTTTTTTTGTCCCAAGTGATTGAATAATGACAAAAAAAATAAAAAATTACAAAAAGTTGTCACTAAATGATATATTGCTCACACATGCCATGGTTATATGTGGAATTGCACCCCAAAATACATTCTGCTGCTTCTCCTGAGTACGGGGATACCACATGTGTGGGACTTTTTAGGAGCCTAGCCACGTACGGGACCCCGGAAACCAAGCACCGCCTTCAGGATTTCTAAGGGCGCAAATTTTTGATTTCACTCCTCACTACCTATCACAGTTTTGAAGGCCATAAAATGCCAAAATAGCACAAACCCCCCCCCCAAATGACCCCATTTTAGAAAGTAGACACCCCAAGGAAATTGCTGAGAGGCCTGTTGAGCCCATTGAATATTTTTTTTTTGTCCCAAGTGATTGAATAATGACAAAAAAAAAAAAAATTACAAAAAGTTGTCACTAAATGATATATTGCTCACACATGCCATGGTTATATGTGGAATTGCACCCCAAAATACATTCTGCTGCTTATCCTGAGTACGGGGATACCACATGTGTGGGACTTTTTAGGAGCCAAGCACCGCCTTCAGGATTTCTAAGGGCGCAAATTTTTGATTTCACTCCTCACTACCTATCACAGTTTTGAAGGCCATAAAATGCCAAAATAGCACAAAACCCCCCCAAATGACCCCATTTTGGAAAGTAGACACCCCAAGCTGTTTGCTGAGAGGCATGGTGAGTATTTTACAGCTCTCATTTGTTTTTGAAAATTAAGAAAGAACATTTTTTTTTTTTTTCTTTTTTTTTTTCAATTTTCAAAACTTTGTGACAAAAAGCGAGATCTGCAAAATACTCACAATACCTCTCAGCAAATAGCTTGGGGTGTCTACTTTCCAAAATGGGGTCATTTGGGGGGGGTTTTGTGCCATCTGGGCATTCCATGGCCTCTGAAACTGTGATAGGCAGTGAGAAGTGAAATCAAAAATTGACACCCTTAGAAAGCCTGAAGGCGGTGCTTGGTTTTTGGGGTCCCGTACGCGGCTAGGCTCCCAAAAAGTCTCACACATGTGGTATCCCCGTACTCAGGAGAAGCAACAGAATGTATTTTGGGGTGTAATTCCACATATGCCCATGGCATGTTTGAGCAATATATCATTTAGTGACAACTTTGTGCAAAAAAATAAATAAAAAAATTGTATTTTTTCCGCAACTTGTGTCAACATATAAAATATTCCATGGACTCGACATGCCTCTCAGTATATAGCTTGGGGTGTCTACTTTCCAAAATGGGGTCATTTGGGGGGGGGGGGGGTTTGAACTGTTCTGGCATTTTATACACAACATTAGGAAGCTTACATCCACTCTTCTAACCACTTGAAGACAAAGCCCTTTTTGACACTTTTTGTTTACATGAAAACATTTTTTTTTTTGCAAGAAAATTATGTTGAACCCCCAAACATTATATATATTTTTTATAGCAAAGGCCCTACAGAATAAAATGGTGGGTGTTGCATTTTTTTTTTCTACACAGTATTTGCGCAGCGATTTTTCAAACGCATTTTTTTGGGAAAAAATACATTTTTTTTTATTTTAATGCACTAAAACACACTATATTGCCAAAATGTTTGATGAAATAAAAAAGATGATCTTAGGCCGAGTACATAGATACCAAACACGACATGCTTTAAAATTTCGCACAAACGCGCATTGGCGACAAACTACATACATTTTAAAAAGCCTTTAAAAGCATTTACAGGTTACCCCGTTAGATTTACAGAGGAGGTCTACTGCTAAAATTACTGCCCTCGATCTGACCTTCGCGGTGATACCTCACATGCATGGTGCAATTGCTGTTTACATATGACGCCAGACCGACGCTTGCGTTCGCCATTGGGCAAGAGCAGGGCAGGACAGGGGTGCTTTTTTTTTTTTTTTTTTTTATTAATTTTGCTTTTTTATTTTATTTTTAAACTGTTGCTTCCATATTTATTTATTTTTATCACTTTTATTGTTATCTCAGGGAATGTAAATATCCCCTATGATAGCAATAGGTAATGACAGGTACTCTTTTTTGAAAAAACTGGGGTCTATTGGACCCTAGATCTTTCCTCTGCCCTCAAAGCATCTGACCACACCAAGATCGGTGTGATAAAATGCTTTCCCAATTTCCCAATGGCGCTTTTTATATCTGGGGGGGGGACATTCCCTCCCACTGCTTGTAAAAGCAGTCCAGAGGCTAATTAGCCACTAGGATTGCTTTTACATGAAAGCCGGCCGCTGGCTGAAAAGAATGATACCAAGATGATACCTAAACCCGCAGGCATCATTCTGGTATAAACATTCAAAGTCCAGCAACATACCAGTACGTTGCTGGTCCTTGTTGGACATGTATTGTAATCTTTTTTTTCATGCAGCCTGTTGGCTGAACGAAAAAAAAAGATTGATCGGTGGGTATGCCCACCATTAGAATACCGCCCTTCATCCACCCACTTCTAATGATGGGCATACATGCACCATTTATATATGCCGAAGCATGGGGGCATCTTCTCGCAAAAGTTATGCCGCGTACACATGGTCAGACTTTTCCACGGGCAAGCCTCCGTCGGAATTTCGACCGTATGTACGCGGCATTAGGAGCAAAATCGCTCCTCCGCTCCTGCTGCCCCAATGCTTCGGCATATATGCTTTTTTTTTTTAACTGTGGTGGTGAAATTACCTCCTACAGCACTGGAGTCGCAGGGATCAGGCCTGTCTCTGCGAACGCTGCAGTTATGTGTGTTGTGTTTTGCAAGTGACAGTGATCGATCGATACTGCACTTCGGTGGCCTGGGCTGGACGGAGGGGCAAAACGCAGGTGCTAGCAGGTATCTGGGCTGATCCCACTAACAGTGCGTTTTTGGGAACCCTAAACTGCTGGGGATGCTAGTATAGATCTGATCAGATCAGATATTGAGCTGATCAGATACTATACCACTAAGGGGGGTGTATGCTTCACGTGTGGGTGTTAGCGCTACTGGCACTAACCTGACGCTGCCTGGGGTGTGACGCAGACCCTCTCTGACGCTAAAACCTAACTGATATCACCCGCCGGGCGATCAGGGGGTTAAACCTTTATTGGGTTATATACGGCGGGTGCCCTGACACTATAAAAAGCAAACTAACTAGCCAGCGTCACCCGTAACACTTATATGATGATCACTGGTGAAAGGGTTAACTAGGGGCAATTAGGGGGTTAAAACCTTTATTAGGTAATATATGGGGGTACCTGACGCTATATAAAAACCTGACGGCGAACCTAAAAAAAAATTACTGGCTACCTATCGGCATCACCGACACTAAGACAACGATCATAAAAACGATTGCTTAGCGACAGTGGTGATAGGGGGTGAAAGGGTTACCTGGGGGGCGATCAGGGGGTTAAACCTTTATTAGATAATATATGGGGGTACCCGACGCTATAAAAACCTGCGGCGATCCTAAAAAAAATTACTGGCTACCGATCAGCATCGCCGACGCTAAGACATCGATCAGAAAAATTATCGCTTAGTGACAGTGGTGATAGGGGTGAAAGGGTTACCTGGGGGGGCGATCAAGGGGGTTAAACCTTTATTAGGTAATATATGGGGGTACCCGACGCTATAAAAACCTGCGGCGAACCTAAAAAAAATTACTGGCTACCGATCAGCATCACCGACGCTAAGACATCGATCAGAAAAATGATCGCATAGCCACGGCGGTGCTAGGGGGTGAAAGGGTTACCTGGGGGGTGATCAAGGGGGTTAAACCTTTATTAGGTAATATATGGGGGTACCCGACGCTATAAAAACCTGCGGCGAACCTAAAAAAAATTACTGGCTACCGATCAGCATCGCCGACGCTAAGACATCGATCAGAAAAATTATAACTTAGTGACAGTGGTGATAGGGGGTGAAAGGGTTACCTTGGGGGCGATCAAGGGGGTTAAACCTTCATTAGGTAATATATGGGGGTACCCGACGCTATAAAAACCCGCGGCGAACCTAAAAAAATTACTGGCTACCGATCAGCATCACCGACGCTAAGACATCGATCAGAAAAATGATTGCTTAGTGACAGTGGTGATAGGGGGTGAAAGGGTTATCTGGGGGGTCATCAGGGGGTTAAACCTTTATTAGGGGGGGTTAGGGGGCTACACTGGACCTAAAACTAAATGTAGTGACACTTTTACAGTCACAAATGTCACTGATTGCAGTGATCACTAAATAAATGGTCACTGCAATCAGTGACACTGTGACTGGGGGCTGGGGGGGGGCTGGGGGCTGATCTGGGGGTGTCTGGGGGGGCCTGGGGGGGCGATTTATGTGCCTATGTGTCCTGGTGTCAGTGTGCTGTTTTGTGTACTAACCTGGCATCTTCTCCTGTACGGCGCTCGGTATATGTGAGCGCCCCAGGAGAGATGACATCACTTCCTCCTTCCTGGCAGGCAGGGGAAGCTCTCTCATTCGCCGGGAGCGATCGAGAGGGGGTGGCCGGAATCGAACGGCCGTCCCCTCATGCCGGATCGCTCCCGAAGGTAAAACGACCACCCACTGTAAAGAAGGGGGGTCCGATCGGACCCCCCAACTATACAAAGGCATTAACGTACATATACGTGATTCTGCCTGTCGGTGCCATTCTGCTGACGTATATTTACAGTGGGCGGTCGTTAAGTGGTTAAAGTGGAGCTCCGCCGGAAAAAAAAATATTAAAAGCCAGCAGCTACAGCTACAGCAGCTGCTGGCTTTTAATATTTGGACACTTACCTGTCCTGGAGTCCAGCGACGTCCGCAGCAGAGGACGAGCGATCGCTCGTCACTCTGCTGCTCCCTCCGCCATCCTCGCTGAGGGAACCAGGAAGTGAAGCCTTGCGGCTTCATGCCCGGTTCCCTACGGCGCATGCGCGAGTCGCGCTGCGCCGTTCTGATTCGTCCTCCTGTGTTCTGGGAGCCGAGTGTCTCCCAGAACACTACGGGAAGTCTAGGGGAAGTGACGTCACTCCCGCAGATTCCCGGAGAGAGGACTCCCGGATGTGGGTGAAAATACCTGTCTTAGACAGTTATCTTCACCCCCCTCCCCCCTGAAAGGTGTCAATTGTGACACTGGAGGGGGGGAGGGTTCCGATGAGAGGAACTTGTAATTTAGGGTGGAGCTCCACTTTAAAATGCTTTTAAAAGTACAGTGAAAGTTATAAAAACATGCCTAGTTTGTATTTAAATAGGGTATTTCTATTTAGCTGATTTTCACTTATTGCGGGTGGGTCTGGAACGTAACCCCCGCGATGGAGGGGGGTTTACTGTATATTATAGGTTATCTGGGGATTAAAAAATGACTCAAAGTCAAGTATAATATTTAATAATAGGCCCAATTTTATTCTTGTATGAGCTGTCGGTAAATACGCTGTAGTAGCTGGACCTTTGCACCTCCTATAGAAATGCCCAAGCTAATAAATCTCTGTTATGTCTGTGCTGATTAACAGATTATACTTGGATTATCTGGCTTCTACTATCATCCTGCTTATATCTTCAACAGTCAATAATGGTTTGGGATTACAGTTTTGCAGACTGGAATATAATTGAATGAAACTGCAGTTTTTGTTCCATTTCAGGAAAAGAATCAGTTGTTTTTGTGCAGTTTGGCGAGTTGTCATTTGTCTGGGAATCAGGATCACAGTGAAGGTTGAATGAAAATTTAGTTTGAACAAAAAAAATAAAATAAAAGTTCATATCAACAGGGTAAATGTTGAAATGACCGAACTAGCTAGTAGCGATAGTGTAGAGATGTAATCCAAAGTTTATAAAAAAAAATTAAAAATGATGAACTATGTATCCAAATAATAAAATATACACATTTGTTCAAATAGAAAAACATTTAATGGATCACCTCCCTCACCTGGCACTTGATCTGCACATTTCTATCCCATTAGGAATCCGTCCATATGCTGAGCTGCCAATCTTCTTTATTGACCAAACCAGCTGCTGAACGCATTGGGAAAATATAAAGCAGATAAAAAATGATGCATGCTCATGCTTTGGGCTCCACATCTTGGCAATTATAACACAGTGCTACAAACTTAATGGTCCAGTCCCATCTACACGTATAAAAACATATTTAGCCCTTGTGGCAGGATTACTCATATTACATTAGAACGGCATAGCACAGCATTTCTCACAAACGTGGGAAATCCTTTGCTAAGATGGTGCATGTGTCATCTTTTTCACCAAGTATAAGCCAGCAAAATTGACAGCTTTCTGAAGCTGTAAATACTGTAATTAAATTTTGTCCTCCTGGTGCATTGGCAGGCTATTTGTTTCAATGAGCCGACTTGACGCAATGCACATTAACGCACATGTGTTAATGCAACTCACCAGTATGGCAAAGTGGAACCGAGCCCTTAGTAATTTGCAAATGCTATCCATTACAAGAAAATGAAATATTTTTCTTTTTATAGATACTGGTCACAGCCACGGCAGTGTAGTTTCTTGATAATTAGCATAAAGTAGGACAATCCACCTAACACTGCTGGATGAAAAATCTTTCAACACCAGACGTCTTTATGTGCTAGAATTCTGTACTGCCATCTCATTGAAGTTGTTATAAAACTTTCTAAAAACATTCTGACCTCCCAAAGAGATATCTAAAGTATAATGGATTAGGGAATTCAAATTTAGAGAATGAGGACTTCCTGGCTGTAAACTGTTACCAGGAAGAGAGATTTCAATGTGTTTTTTATAGAAAAAAAGGCAAGTATAGTAAAAAATAATGTAGCGATACCTCCAACTAAGAAGGCCGCAGATTTAGTTTGGGCCCTGATGACAGCTCCGCCAACCCCCGGCAATATGCTCTACCCTCTGCTGGCACAGCTAGTACTAAAAGTAAACTATCTATCTTATACCTTATGAATAAGTGAGCATTGAGACAATACTAAAGA
This sequence comes from Rana muscosa, assembly GCA_029206835.1. NCBI lineage: Eukaryota > Metazoa > Chordata > Amphibia > Anura > Ranidae > Rana > Rana muscosa. Next base: position 356,370,122 of record CM055116.1, on the reverse strand, counting down.
AAAAAAAAGGGTATAAGGTTTTACTTAAGCTCTTAGTAAGAAAGATAATAACATTGATCACAGTTTACATTCAATCATTGGTAATGCAGAGCCCTGCAATGCTAACACACTAAAGAACTGACATGCAACAAGTGCGCCACACGGGCGACCGTTAGCTAAATGCCCTATGGCGCAATAACCCAAAACACATTAGTAACCCCACCAGGCCTGGTTTTTGAGGTCTATAACTTAGTCCTTTTTCTTCACCGGCAGGTCTTTAACGGTGGTGCACATTAACAAAATACAACTTTGTAATCCAGTGAGGTAGGTAGAGATGGGCAGGAACTTGGCTATCCCGACTACAAGTTCAGCTATGGTATGGCTCTTCTTCACTAAGGGTATCAGGAACAACTAGAGGGGGGGCCACGGCAGTCTATTGGCCTATATGCATTAACAGTATCTCGTTCTGGGCATATGCCCTCTCACCCGCCGGACTACGGATCCAGTCCGGGAAACTTCCACCGGCTGTGTCACACGCACTCGGTCTCTCCAGCGATCGGGTCCCCGATCCAACAAGGCTGTAGCTGAGCGAAGTCAGATGCCACCCAGGCTCGCAGAGGGGTGGAAGGCTCTTTGGTGCTGAGCAAGGCCTCAGGCTTCAGGCCTTGCACTCCGACACATCCGCACCGGAGGATCAGGCTGTGAAGTCTCGTGTCCCAAAAAGAGGCCGAGCCCAGCTTCGCCTCCTCCTTTTATAACCCCTCCCATGAGTCTCTGCGGTGGGAACATATGAAGAATGTGGTTCTGGGTGATGTAGTCTCTCTCTCTCCTCTGCTCTCACTCCAGCAATGTCTTTTCTCTACTTCCTCCTGACTCACCTCTCCCCTAGAACTTCTTGTCTCTCTGCATTAAAGGGGAACACCCCGCTACACACTCCTCCCACTTTGAATCTTTGGTCCCCAAAGACATTTTTTTTAGGTCTGCAAAACATTCTAGATTCAATGCGGTTGCATAGGGTTGACAGAGGAGCCTCCCACCAATCATCATAAGATGGGGAGCTGTCCTGTCTACAGGTCGCTTTAGTGGGGGTGACCTGTCTAGCTGTGCCAGAGAGTGAGCTGGGGTTGCCCTCCACCAAATGGACCGTGGAGGGATCCGGATTCTCAGCATTCCTCCTAGCAGTAACTACAGAGTCTTCTGAGCTGTTCCCCATTTGTGGGTAGGTCAGCTTCTTAGGAGGCCGGATGACTCTTCGAGCCCTTTGCTCTTTCGGGATTTCTGGCTCTGGCGCCACAGGCTCCTCTTCCTCTGAACAACCATCATGGGCCACCAGAGGTTTGGTTGGCTCGACTGGCTGTTCCCTCTTTTTCTCCTCCCACATGGCCTCTTCCTCTCTGACCATTCGAATGAGGTTGGGGTATTCCAGGTTCTTCCCGTCCTGTCGAGTGCGCAGCGCCAATGCAATAGGATCCAGGGGCTGAGCTCCCCTCAATACCTGCTGAGCCCGGGCCTCGTCTACCTTCCCTGGGTCGATCCCCTTCTTCAGAATAATTCTATGCAGGATCTTATCTAGACGTCCCATATATTCTGACAGTTTCTCTCCTGTTTTCTGGTAGCAGTGCTCCAGCTGATAGGTGAGCTCGGTAACTTTTTCTGTCCCACCGAACACATTCTGCAAGATGTCCAAGTAGTCCTGTGCAGTACAGTCTTTCCTGCTCATCTTCAGGTTGCGTATGGCATCCAGAGCAGGCCCCTTCAAACTTTCAGCAATTCGCTGTTTCTTGCTGCGTTCTGGAACTTCCCATTCCTCTAAGGCCTGAGTGATGCCATCTAGCCACTCCTCAAATCCTTCTTCCCCTGAGGGCACAGGTTTTCTCCCTGAGAATATCCGGAGCTTTCTGTACCCCGACATTGGGTAATCTGTGGGATTCTTCTTGCACTGGGCCACAATCTCTCCCAGTACAGCGCATAGTTCTGTGCTGAGGGTGGCCGGTGATGATCTGGGACTCTCTGTATCCTCCTGCTCTTGTGCCTTAGGGGATGGTGGGGGAGGTATCTGTGGAGATGATGACTTTCTTATTTGGAACCGATCCCCCTCCTCTTTATGTGGCAGCGCATGTGTCAGATGGTAGGTCTGCCCATCCATAGCTTGTATGCTCTGGCTTTTAAAATGCTCTGGAATTTCGTCTTTCCACTCTATTAATGCGTATGTACAAGAAGCATGTGGTCTCACATCCATCACCCATGATTTCTGGCATGGTGATAGGGATGTCATTAACTGCTTTATCGCATCTCTTTGCCAGATCCCCGGGAGTTCAATAACTGCCGCCGCGGCCGGATCTGCGCCAGCCATTGTGTACCACTGTCCTACTTCTAGCGGGTCCATGCCGGTCTTTTGGCGTGTTCGCTTGCTGTATCAGGATCCCGGATGAGCCCCCACGTGTAGCGATACCTCCAACTAAGAAGGCCGCAGATTTAGTTTGGGCCCTGATGACAGCTCCGCCAACCACCGGCAATATGCTCTACCCTCTGCTGGCACAGCTAGTACTAAAAGTAAACTATCTATCTTATACCTTATGAATAAGTGAGCATTGAGACAATACTAAAGAAAAAAAAAGGGTATAAGGTTTTACTTAAGCTCTTAGTAAGAAAGATAATAACATTGATCACAGTTTACATTCAATCATTGGTAATGCAGAGCCCTGCAATGCTAACACACTAAAGAACTGACATGCAACAAGTGCGCCACACGGGCGACCGTTAGCTAAATGCCCTATGGCGCAATAACCCAAAACACATTAGTAACCCCACCAGGCCTGGTTTTTGAGGTCTATAACTTAGTCCTTTTTCTTCACCGGCAGGTCTTTAACGGTGGTGCACATTAACAAAATACAACTTTGTAATCCAGTGAGGTAGGTAGAGATGGGCAGGAACTTGGCTATCCCGACTACAAGTTCAGCTATGGTATGGCTCTTCTTCACTAAGGGTATCAGGAACAACTAGAGGGGGGGCCACGGCAGTCTATTGGCCTATATGCATTAACAGTATCTCGTTCTGGGCATATGCCCTCTCACCCGCCGGACTGCGGATCCAGTCCGGGAAACTTCCACCGGCTGTGTCACACGCACTCGGTCTCTCCAGCGATCGGGTCCCTGATCCAACAAGGCTGTAGCTGAGCGAAGTCAGATGCCACCCAGGCTCGCAGAGGGGTGGAAGGCTCTTTGGTGCTGAGCAAGGCCTCAGGCTTCAGGCCTTGCACTCCGACACATCCGCACAGGAGGATCAGGCTGTGAAGTCTCGTGTCCCAAAAAGAGGCCGAGCCCAGCTTCGCCTCCTCCTTTTATAACCCCTCCCATGAGTCTCTGCGGTGGGAACATATGAAGAATGTGGTTCTGGGTGATGTAGTCTCTCTCTCTCCTCTGCTCTCACTCCAGCAATGTCTTTTCTCTACTTCCTCCTGACTCACCTCTCCCCTAGAACTTCTTGTCTCTCTGCATTAAAGGGGAACACCCCGCTACAATAAAATACAAAATATATTGCATGGTAATTATATTTGCTTTATTAGTTTAAAATGAGATTAGAGACAAATTTAATAACCCTAAATTGAGTCATTTTTTTTCTTAATCAGCACAAGGAACTGTACTCACAGCAGGAGCTTGGTGCATCTCCATTCACCGTTTCAGGTCTGATTTCAACCTTGGGCTGAATTCGGACCTGAAACGGACCAAAAGATACAAGGGGCTCCTGAGCAATTCGCACCGCAGCCACTGAGGAGATGTGTGAACCGGTGTTCTAAAATTCTGGGTCCCCTGTCAGATCGTGCCTGGGTTGGAATGCGCATGAGCAGGGCCGTTTGAAGGAATTTGGGGGCCCCAAGCAGATTGAGAATTTGGGTGCTACTGATTTTTTTTGGAGAAGCGGGGGTGCTACACAATTTTTTTACTTTTTTTTAAATTCAGAAGGGGGGGGTGCTAACACGGGACATCGACGCCGATCGCGAGAGGGGGGGCCGCCAATCGCGGGAGGGGGGGGCCGCCAATCGCGGGTGGGGGGGCCGCCAAATCGCGGGAGGAGGGGGCCGCCAATCGCGGGTCGGGGGGGCCGCCAATCGTGGGAGGGGGGCCGCCAAATCGCGGGAGGAGGGGGCCGCCAATCATGGGTGGGGGGGCGCAAATCGCGGGTAAGGGGGCCGCCAATCGCGGGAGGAGGGGGCCGCCAAATCGCGGGAGGAGGGGGCCGCCAAATCGCGGGAGGAGGGGGCCGCCAATCGCGGGTGGGGGGGGCCGCCAATCGCGGGAGGGGGGCCGCCAATCGCGGGAGGGGAGGCAGCTCTGCTGGGTTCCCAGGCCAGCTGGGGGCCCCAAGCAGTTGCTTGGTTTGCCTGTCCTGTTCCGACGGCCCTGCGCATGAGCAATCGGAGATCACGGAGATCTCCGAGACTGAACAGCTGTTCCATCAGCTGTAGTTGGAGCATGCGCAGTTAACACGGCGCTCGCTCCCGCCGCTCGTTATATCAGATGGGGGACGGGGGCCGCGCTCACTGAAATACAGCAAGGGGATGCTTTTATGAAAAGGGCGGGTATGATTATAAGAGGCCGCACTCAGTCAATACAAGACATTTATGCTGCCCAGTGCTCAATAATAGACCCGCCCCTTTTCTAAAACCATCTGCCCCTTGCTGTATTGAGTGAGCCCTAGAGTTCTATAAACATGCCCCTTGAGTTCTGTAAACACGCCCCTTGAGTTCTGTAAACGCGCCCCGCAGACGTATAGTTTATTGTGAAAACCATTCGCTCAAAAATTACTGCTCAATAATACACCCGCCCCTTTTATTTGAGAGAGCGCGGCCAGCGCGGCTCTAATATACACCCTTCCCTTTTATTTGAGTGAGCGTGGCCAGCGCTGTTCTATCGAGATGGGTCCCCCATCTGATAGAACGGGCCGCCGCTCGTCCTAACTGCGCATGCTCCAACAACAGCTGATTGAACAGATGTTTAGTTTTGGAGATTTCCGTGATATCGGACTGCGCATGCACAGTCCAACCCGTGCACTATCTGATAGGGGACCCAGAATGATAGGACACCGGCTCCATAGAGAGCCATTCACAATCACCTGCTAAGCGAATTGGATGTGGGAAAATCCGCATCTAATTTTCAATAGTGTGATCCCAGCCTTAAAGAGAAGTGTTCCTTGTGGTAGTGGCTGTCATCTTGGATGAAATCCAAAAGTTCTCCCCCCCCCCTTATACCCCCAAAGTGGTAATCTTCCGGTGCTGCGGGGTTAATACAGTCACTGGAACTGTCATAGGCACTCATCAAGAGTGCCAGCTTTGTCTGCCCTTTCCACCCCATCCTCCATTCATAGAAGCTGTCAGTGGCGGCCCATTCATCAGGGGCGCCCGGGTGCTGCCCCCTCTCTCCACGCCACCCCCTATATGACTAATGGATAGATTCATCCATATCATGAATCTATCCACGGCCGCCGCTGCCACTCCCTATTTAGGCATAGTTGACAAGTGCCTATGACCAGTTTAGCAGCTGTATTAATTTCTGCAACACTGGAAGATTACAGCTGCAGGGGTATGAGGGGTGGCAGAGGACTTTGGATTTAAACTAGGACAGCATGGTGCAATAAGTATAGACAAAAGCCAGCACCTAAAAATAAAAATTAAGAAATAAAACAGCTGCTGGCACCAAAAGGTGAATAAGCCCAAATCTTTGTAGAAAAACTAAATTAAAAAAATACAGCGCTTGGATGATACAGTGTCCAAATGTATGGATTAAATAAACCAATTTGTATAAGTGTTAACCACTTCAGTCCCAGAAGAATTTACCCTCCTCCTGACCAGAGCACTTTTTGCGATTCGGCACTGCGCCGCTTTAACTGACAATTGCGCGGTTGGCTCCCAAACAAAATTGACGTCCTTTTTTTCCCACAAATAGAGCTTTCTTTTGGTGGTATTTGATCACCTCTGCGGTTTTTATTTTTTGCGATACAAACAGAAAAAGAACGACAATTTTGAAAAAGAACAATATTTTTTACTTTTTGCTATAATAAATATCCACAAAAAAGATATACATTTTTTTTTCTCAGTTTAGGCCGATACGTATTCTTCTACATATTTTTGGTAAAAAAAAATCGCAATAAGCGTATATTGATTGGTTTGCGCAAAAGTTATAGCATCTACAAAATAGGGGATTGTTTTATGACATCTTTATTATAATTTTTTTTTATTAGTAATGACGACGATCTGCGATTTTTATCGTGACTGTGACATTATGGCGGACACATCGAACACTTTTGACGCTATTTTGGGACCATTGTCATTTATACAGCGATCAGTGCTATAAAAATGCACTGATTACTGTGTAAATGACACTGGCAGGGAAGGGGTTAATCACTAGGGGGCGAGGAAGGGGTTACGTGTGTCCTAGGGAGTGATTCTAACTGTGGGGGGGCTGGGCTACCAGTGACATGACATTGATCACTGCTCCCGAGGTCAGGGAGCAGTAGATCAGTCTCCTGTCACAAGGCAGAACAGGGAAATGCCTTGTTTACACAGGCATCTCCCTGCTCAGCAGCTCTGTGACACGATCGTGGGACACCTGCGGACATTGAGTCCGTGGGTCCCGCGGGCACTGTCACAGAGCTCGTGGCAGGGGCGCGCACGCTCCCGCACGGCAGCAAATTAAAAGCAACGTACCTGTACTTTTGCTTTGCGCAGCCGTGCCATTCTGCCGACGTATATATACAGGAGGCGGTCGGCAAGAGGTTAAACTATACAAAAATAGTCCAAAAATAATCTTTAGCGATAACAGTTCAAATAGTGTCAACAATCCTCAGTGATGTGTTTTGTCTTATAAGGACTCTTCAACTGAGGTTCACAAACATGTCCCTCCACCAATCCAAATGCCCTCATCAGAAAGCAATGCTGCACAGATTATATGGGCTCAACAGCATCATCCATCCATCATGTTAAAAGCAGATGGGCACAATGACTATCACCAGGTCTCTGCGGTTTACCACTCAAGAGCGGTCCCTTTAAGGAAGTTTTCTTGATGTAACACCATGTAACGTACCAGCACTCAGGCATATGGCAGGACTGTGTGGAGCAAGTGCTTACTGAAAACGGAGCCAAATTGAAAGCATATAGTGTAGTATTTATTAAAAGCATTAAAACAGGCAAAATAAAATAAAAAAACAGTGTCCTGGACTTACAGCTATGGCCACCACATGCAAACCATGCGGTGGCAAAGATGTCAGCACTCTTAAAGGGTTTGTAAAGGTACATTTAAAAAAAAATAACAAACATGTCTATACTTACTATCTGCAATGGAATCGCACAGAGCGGCCGGGAACCTCCTCTTTTCTGTTCCCCCGCCGGCGCTCTTGGCCCCTCCTCTCTGTCCAGTGCACCCCATTGTTCTTTTTTATGACCCCCCTTACCTGAAGGTTGTATCTGCACATTTCAGATACTCCCACATACAGTGTATCCAGCGTTGTCCTCTCATGCCCGGCCATAGCCCCGTCCCACACCGCCATGTTCAGTCTGACGTCATCCAGAGGCCCGCTGGCTCTTCCGAGATCATCAGGTATGCCTCTCGATGACACACTGATAGGCCCGCCCCCTTTTCCTTCCTTTGAATGGACGGCTAAGCCTCCCGGGATATGTCATGTGCATATCCTGGAAGGCACAGTGGGCAGGATAGGCGAATGACGCGCATGGGAAGAAGGGGCCAGATTTATTTTTCTAAAAAAAGGGAAAAAACAAGAAAAAAAAAGCCTGATACTTCTGCAGGATGGGAGGAAGGGTGGAATAAAATGAACTTGAGGAAGAGGGTAAAGGTCCGCTTTAAGACAGCTTTTATTGACCAATATGGGATTTCACACATCGGATCCCAAGTCACGGCAACTGAGCCTAAGTGCCGGCTCACACAGGGGCAACCCGACTTACAGCGCGACTTTACAAGGCGACTTCAGCGCAACTTGGAGCAACTTACAACGCGACTTTACAAGGCGACTTCAGCGCAACTTGGAGCAACTTACAACGCGACTTAAAGTTGCCTCCAGGACAGGCGACTTTGGCTGTGGGCAATCACAGAATAATCAGCTCTGTGGGAGGGAGGGGTTTGCCTGAGTAAACTATTTTCTTTTCCTGTAAAGTTGCTTCAGTTAAGACAGAGATCCGACTTTGGAGGCGACTTCCATTGAAATCAATGGGCACAAGTTGCCTACAAGTTGCCTAGAAGTCGCCTTGAAGTAGTACAGGAACCTTTTCTGAAGTCGTAGCAACTTCAGTAGTGTACATTAAGACGGCTCTCATTCACTTCAATGGAATTTCTCATGTCACGCGACTTGGGGCGACACAAGTCGGATCCCAAGTCGCTGTAGTGTGAACCGGCATTCAAGATTATTTATTGATTTGTTTTGTATAGTTTAACACTTATACACATTGGCTTATTTAGAGTGTACATTTGGACACTGTATTATAGACATCCAAAGAAATAACCTTTATTAGAAATCTTCATTAAAAAAATATTTTCACAACAAGGGGATACAGCATATACAGCTAACGCAGTTCACGCTAATTCAGCCCTTAATCATGGCTTACCAAAAGTATTGGGACACCTGCCTTTACACGCACATGACCTTTAATGGCATCCCAGTCTTAGTCCGTAGGGTTCAATATTGAGTTGGCCCACCCTTTGCAGCTATAACAGCTTCAACTCTTCTGGGAAGGCTGTCCACAAGGTTTAGGAGTGTGTCTATGGGAATGTTGGACCATTCTTCCAGAAGTGCATTCATGAGGTCAGGCACTGGTGTGGACGAGAAGGCCTGGCTTGCAGTCTCTGCTCTAAATCATCCCAAAGGTGTTCTATCAAGTTGAGGTCAGGACTCTGTGCAGACCAGTCAAGTTCCTCGACCTCAAACTCACTCATCCATATCTTTATGGACCTTGTTTTGTGCACTGGTGCACAGTCATGTTGGAACAGGAAGGAGCCATCGCCAAACTGTTTTACAAAGTTGGGAGCATGAAACTGTCCAAATGTCTTGGTATGCTAACGCCTAATAAGTTCCCTTCACTGGAACTAAGAGACCAAGCCCAACCCCTGAAAAATAATGATGATTTGGACTAGTGCACAAAGCAAGGTTCATAAAGACATGGATGAGCGAGTTTGGGGTGGAGAAACTTGACTGGCCGGACCTCAACCAAATAGAACACCTTTGGGATGAGTTTGAGCAGAGACTGTAAGCCAGACCTTCTCGTCCTCATCAGTGCCTGACCTTACAAATGCGCTTCTGGAAGAATGATCAAACATTCCCATAGACACACTCCTAATCCTTGTTGACAGCCTTCCCATGGGCCAACTCAATATTGAACCCTACGGACTAAGACTGCCATTAAAGTTCATGTGCGTGTAAAGGCAGGCGTCCCAATACTTTTGGTAATATAGTGTATGTATATATATATATATATATATATATATATATATATATTTAAATTTTTTGCTTTTCAGTTGTTATTTAGAAACAAGGGGGTAGTGGATCTCCCAAAGGGGGCACAGACAACAACAAGCTGAAAAGGTTCTAATCCTTCCGCACTCATTCTAGAAAACAAACAAGACATACTATATAAAACCAACCCTGAGCTATTGGAAGCTATGCTTTTATAGAGGTATGAGACTCAGGAAGGACGAATCTCCGCCGATGGATGTTGTACTTAAGCAGCCACAGCACCTGCCTGCATACATTGGCGCTGTCAATAGGTGACTCCATCAGACAAGATGCAGTCAATGATAAGTCAATACTTTTCTACCCGGCTCAGTGGAATTTTAGATTGACTTTTATTGAGCCTGGTGGCACTTGCAGGGCCACCCACAGCTCGAATTAAGCAGAAATCAGCTGAAAATTGAGTCATCTATGGGGGGCTTTAACAGGTGACACTTTTCTATGCTTACAGAATACATTTTAAATACAAGCTCCCAGTAGCAGCTTCTTTCTCTCGGTTTCTGAAAAATCCAATCACTTTTTTTTTTTTTGTTCTTATCATCTGGCGGCCAAACTGCATTATAATTTTTTTTTTTTTGCTCTCAAGCAGATTTAAGCATTCCTTTGAGGATCCGTATTCAGATATCATTTTAAAGTGATCTGCATTTGAAAAATAATGTCTGACTGCTGTATCTTTTATTATAAGCCTAGCAGTATTACTGTCATCATCTGCCGGAAAAAGTATAGTCTGAAAGTTCAATTCGTAATGCAAAACTGCAACTACACAGAAACACCTTTTGACCTACGCTATATTTTACATAAGAGGTGTGAATGCTGCAACTTTGAAAATTGTGATCTAGCTTTGGAAAAATGTTCTACAGAAGTTACCAAATTTTCTGTGCTTGCTAGAATCACAAAGAGGTCTTATATTTATCATCACACTTGCTTGTTAAAAAAAAAAATCACTTCCCTAACTTTGCAGTGGGCTCTGGTACATGACATGAATAAGGCCAGAATTTCTGTATGTGATAATGTTGCATGCCTGTAGAATGTAGATACAGGGGAACCTTGGTTTGCGAGTAACGCGGTTAACGAGCGTTTTGAATAACAAGCAACTTTAAAAAAAAAAATCTGACTCGGTTTACAAGTGTTGTCTCGCAAAACGAGCAGAATTCAAGCTAATGGGGTGTGCAGTACCGCATTTGGCCAGAGGTACGGGGGCGCCGGTGACACTCGGAACGGTTTAGAGCCGTTCGGAAATACTCGGAATCACTCGGAAATACTCTGTTCCGAACCTTTCCGAGGGTTTCCGAGATCAGCCGAGCTGTCCCCAAGTATTTCCGAGGCTGTCCGGCACCCCCCCACCTCTGACCACATGCGGTATTGCATGCCATAGATGTCAATGCGGAACAAATTATCTTTGTTTCCATTGACTTCTATGGGGAAACTCGCTTTGATATGCGAGTGCTTTGGATTACAAGCATTCTCCTGGAACGGATTATGCTCGTATTCCAAGGCTCCACTGTACATCAATGTTTTTGCCAGTCTTACAATGTGGGCGTGATCTCTAGTAAATCAGGCATATTGAAACTATTTGTTTGACCTTTAGATTGAGCCAAAGGGGTCACAGGCTCAATTTTCATACATCAGGGGCTGTACAATATTACCTCTTAAAGCTGAACTCCAGACAGACATTAACCACTTCAACACCGGGCTTTTTTTACCACCTCAATACTGGGCCTATTCTGGCACTTCTCTCCTACATTACATGTACAAATCATCATTCTTTTTGCTAGAAAATTGCTCAGAACCCCCAAACATTGTATATGTTTTTTTAGCAGACACCCTAGGGAATAAAATGACGGTCATTGCAACTTTTTTTCTTGCACGGTATTTGCGCAATAATTTTTCAAACGCCTTTTTTTGGGGAAAAAAATGGTTTTATGAATTAAAAAATAACAAAACTGTAAAGTTAGCCCAATTTTTTTATAAAATATGAAAGATGATGTTACGCTGAGTAAATAGATACCAAACATGTCACGCTTTAAAATTGCGCACAGTCATGGAATGGCGCCAAACTTCGGTACTTAAAAATCTCCATAGGCGACACTTTGAAAAATTTTACAGGTTACCAGGTTAGAGTTACAGAGGAGGTCTAGTGCTAGAATTGTTGCACGCGCTCTAACGCATGTGGCAATACCTCACATATGTGGTTTGAGCGTTTACATATGTGGGCGGGTCTTACGTGTGCATTCGCTTCTGATCGCGAGCTACCGGAGACAGGAGCGTTTTAATTATTATTATTTTTTTTTACTTAATTTATTTTATTTTTACACTTTTTTAAAAAAAAATTTATCACTTTTATTCCTATTACAAGGAATGTAAACATCCCTTGTAATAGGAATTACATCTCTCCTCCAGGCTGGAAAGCATGAGATCGGGGAAAAAAATTTCACTGATCTCATGCTTACTAGCCGCAATGGCGGCTTTGTTTACTTCTGAGGACCCGGGCGTGACGTCATCACATCGTGCCCGGGCCTCCGACGGTCATAGAGATCATCTGGTCACCAGTCATCTCTAGGGTTCACCTCCAGCGCCGGACGATTCATTCTCCGGCCCCCGATGGCACGGGAGAGCCCAGAGATGCACCGGATGGCGACGGGAGGGGGGCGGATGTCCCCTCCCACCGCCTATAAGAACGATCAAGCGGTGGAACCGCCGCTATGATCATTCTTATGGTGCACAGAATCGCCGGCAGAAGACAAGGTTATCTGAACGATGCCTCTAGCTGCAGGCATCATTCAGATATCCCCCCACAAAGCCCAGGACGTCATATGATGTCCACCCAGGATGGGAGATCCCATCTGTGGACATCATATTAATATGGGCGGGTATGGAAGTGGTTAAATAAACACTTAATATGCATTCATTAAAAAAGAATCAAATATAAGTGTAGCGGGTATGTACTTTCCCGGGTGTAAATTTGAATTTGGAAGTGACATTAGTGATGTGTGGTTATCGCTGTGTGCCGTCCTCCTTTTTGTCCTCCCTCGGCAGCGGTATGGTGGGGCAGGGAACCCACCGTGCTTGCTGGGAGAGGGTATAAAGGGGTCGGCCATCTTGGTCACGGGGGGAATGTCCGAGGCACCTTCAGCTTGCGGACGGTGGGTCGTGTCGCTCCTCTGGGTGGCTTAGGCCTAGAGGACGGCGGAGGTCGAGTTCCATCCCAGGCATCTTTAGCCTGGGGTGAGGTACTTGGATGGAGGACCGGAGCTCAGTGCCCAGGGATTGGGTACCCGAATCCGGAAGGTGCAATGGACCGGGGGGAGCTCCTCATTTGAAGACCCGGTGCAGCATATTGCCGGTGACAAGTGAGTCTCTCATCGGAGACGGCCTGGAAGGAAATTTACCCTCGTGCAGAGACCAGGACACACTTCTAGGAAGGGAAGTGGCAGCTTGCATTGTGTCTGGGCCTATTCGCATCCACACCTCCTTTCCTGTTCTGTTCTAACAAGGGAGTTCAACTGTTTGTGTTCAGGATAAGAAGAATAAAGGATTGTTGAACTTGAATGGTGTGGAGCTCAATTTCTAACGGACATTGTTCACAGTGACTCTTGGAGGGAGGATCCAGGTGCACAGCACTGACCCGAAGGTAATACAGAACTGTTGCTTATACCGCACTAACATCTGTGGTGGAAGCCAGGCGTGGTGTCCCCGCTCCCTCCCCTCTAAGGTACCCCTAGACAACAGAAAGACGAGACGAGAGAAAGAGGGGAGTGAGGAGGCCGCTACATAATTTAAATGCCACTAATATAAATATCCAAATTTGACTTGATTTTAGCCTCCTGTACTGCAGAACTCAATCTGGGAGAAGAAGCAAAATTAGGGGCCAATCAGGTGTCCTATGTGCTCATCTGCTGACACGAAACACGACAGGAGGAGAAAGCAGAAAGACATTATTACTAGTAATAGGTGAATGAGCTTGGGTTTGATTTGAGGGCGGGTTTGATGAACAAGTTCAAAAATCAGAAATTTGCATACCTTAATGTGAACCCCACTGAAGTCAAATCTTGTAAATTAATTGTCAGGGCTAATAGCCAAGGGCATGGGAAACTGGGCACTGCCAGGGGGGGACATGTACCAATGTAAAAGAAATGGTGAAAAAAAAAAGGTTTGGTGGGGACCAGCTCTTTTGTAAACCCAGATACACCACTTTTACCTACAGGTAAGCCTATAATAAGGCTTACCTGTAGGTACTGGAAATATCTTATAAACCTACATGGTTTAGGATGTATTTACCATATAGGCTTGCGCCAAGGTCATCGGCGCATGCGCACTGAAGAAAGGGCACGATCGCGCCGTTTCTAAAGGGCCCATGCCGTGACCGGAAGATCCCGTGTGCATACACAGGAGTGATGCCACGTGACCCAGGCCAGTCACGGAGCCGGAGTCCATGGCCCCGGAAGGAAGATGGGTGAAGATGAATGCGGCCACCAGCAGGGACACTGGGGGCTTCGTTTGCAGGTAAGTGCAACATAATGGGCTAGTATGTGATGCAAAAAAGAAAAGGAAACACCACCAAGGTTGGTTAGTGGGGTGTAAAAAGTTGCTACTTTATACAACCATGGGTATAGACTGGGACTGGGGTTGTGGTTAAATAGTTTAATAGTATCAAAAGGATGCACAGAAATAGTTCACTAGTGCATTTAAAATTACATAGATTGCTGCATACATAGATTACTGGCAACCACCAAAGATGGTGATCTCAGTATGGCAAGGTGATCAACCAGACAGGACAGGACTAACATACATAACCATTTACAAATAAGGGGGGACACACAACACAAAAGGTCCGGACGTCGGCTCAAAATTCGGGGTGAAGCTGTTAAAGTGTTACATCTCGTTTATAGTATAAATTGGAATTGGGAAAGAATAACTTGTATGGGAAGTAACAGATGTCCAGCTTCACTGCGAATCACCCCGGGGCTAACATCAAACCATTGCTACTTGCCAAATCTTAATAGTGGTCCCAACTATATTGATTAATGAATAATGGTGAGGGTTCCATAGGCCTTCTTAATCGTTGTGTGGATTAAATGATCATTGAACTTTGGTTGTCCGTTAAACAGCAGTGGCTGGAATTACTGATTAAAGTTCATGTAGATTTTACCATCAGCCGCTATATCTAAGAGTCATATGGAATCAATATTCATTCAGGGAGGGTGGACAGAGTTCATTTCCACATAGATATTAGGAGACTGCTATCCATGTAGTGTAACTCAATAGGATGCAGGCTGATTTAGCCTAAGAATGTGCAATGGTAGCCAGTTGGAGACTGTTTAATACGTTACCATCCCGGGATCTGACTTTATATTGCAAAGGACATCTGTGCTGACTGCTGTACTGAGGCAGGTCTTTCCGACAGGGTAGTTTAAATCTGCTCAGTCCGCTCAGTCCGCTGTGAGCTATGAGCGATATACTCCACTACGGGAGATTATTGATTACATTACCCACGTCGGCAGTATGATCCTTACTATAGGTGTCCTCTTCAGCTCCACCGGGATGGTTCGCCTGTTTCAATGTCGGCATCAGCGGTAACATCCACGCTGAAAACGCCGCTCTCGGCTCCACGGCTGTGTTGAACACCAAGTCCAGACGAAGCTATGCTATCTAGATAGCGAAACGCGTTGATGTCACAGCGGTCACGTGACGTCGGCTACGCAACCCCTGTTCAACACAGCCGTGGAGTATATCGCTCATAGCTCACAGCGGACTGAGGGGACTGAGCAGATTTAAACTACCCTGTCGGAAAGACCTGCCTCAGTACAGCAGTCAGCACAGATGTCCTTTGCAATATAAAGTCAGATCCCGGGATGGTAACGTATTGAACAGTCTCCACCGGCTACCATTGCATATTCTTAGGCTAAATCAGCCTGCATCCTATTGAGTTACACTACATGGATAGCAGTCTCCTAATATCTATGTGGAAATGAACTCTGTCCACCCTCCCTGAATGAATATTGATTCCATATGACTCTTAGATATAGCGGCTGATGGTAAAATCTACATGAACTTTAATCAGTAATTCCAGCCACTGCTGTTTAACGGACAACCAAAGTTCAATGATCATTTAATCCACACAACGATTAAGAAGGCCTATGGAACCCTCACCATTATTCATTAATCAATATAGTTGGGACCACTATTAAGATTTGGCAAGTAGCAATGGTTTGATGTTAGCCCCGGGGTGATTCGCAGTGAAGCTGGACATCTGTTACTTCCCATACAAGTTATTCTTTCCCAATCTCCAGTTTATACTATAAACGAGATGTAACACTTTAACAGCTTCACCCCGAATTTTGAGCGGACGTCCGGACCTTTTGTGTTGTGTGTCCCCCCTTATTTGTAAATGGTTATGTATGTTAGTCCTGTCCTGTCTGGTTGATCACCTTGCCATACTGAGATCACCATCTTTGGTGGTTGCCAGTAATCTATGTATGCAGCAATCTATGTAATTTTAAATGCACTAGTGAACTATTTCTGTGCATCCTTTTGATACTATTAAACTATTTAACCACAACCCCAGTCCCAGTCTATACCCATGGTTGTATAAAGTAGCAACTTTTTACACCCCACTAACCAACCTTGGGGGTGTTTCCTTTTCTTTTTTGCCCATTAATATTTTGCTACAACAACAGTGCCACAACTGGCCGATGGTATAATGACTTGTACTAGATAAATTTAAAGGGGTTGTAAAGGTTCGTTTTTTATTTTCTAAATAGGTTCCTTTAAGCTAGTGCATTGTTGGTTTACTTACCTTTTCCTTCGATTTCCCTTCTAAATGATTTTATTCTTTGTTTTCTCTGTCTGAATTTCTCACTTCCTGTTCCTCCTCAGTAAGCTGTTCAGTAAGCTGTTCTGGCTGACTCCACACCACTCGGATGATGGTGTGAAGTTTAGTGAGGAGAAACAGGAAGTGAGAAATTCAGACAAAGAAAAAAAACATTTAGAAGGTAAATAGAAGGAAAAGGTAAGTGAACCAACAATGCACTAGCTTAAAGGAACCTATTTGGAAAATAAAAACAAACCTTTACAAACCCTTTAAGCTGGTGGAAATGTGCTCTAGGGATTCGTTTTCTTTTTTTCTCTTTATTGTTGCTTTTAGTATGTGATGCATACTAGCCCATTATGCTTTTACTTTGTAGGGGAAAAAATAGGAAGTAAAACCCATCAGGGTTTACTTCCTCTTTAAATGGCAACATTAAACATAGACAATTTGTTTGAATGATATACAAACCAGCCTGTGAAGCGGCATATCTGTAGGATGTACACAAGCAAAAGTGACATTTACAAAGGAAAATACCATTTGCTGTTAAATGATATTTACCTGCTGCCTTTTTTTTCTGAAGAAAGCGGCATTGGGGCCCCCCAAATCAAGAAAGGGCATAGTCTGCTGGGCACTGCCCTTGAAGACATGTACTAATGCAATTATTATTTTTTTTTTTTTTAAAGGCTTAAAGGCATTCTGTAGCTGTAGCAGGCTTGGATATATTGGAAGGTCACATGAGTCTACGTTATGAAAAAATAAATAAAAAATCAGGTTTTCCGCATTCCTGTTCCACTATCTTTACCCAAGTAAAATAAAACAAAATAAATAGCTGCTAAACCTGTACTTGTACTTAAAATGTGTCACAGATCAGCTGCGGAGCTGATCTGTGTCTTACCTATACTGCTGTAGGTCGGCTGGCACCTGTTGTTCCACAAGCTTGAGTTCAGCTCTGCTGCACTCAGCAGCTATGGGTGTCGCCGGCTTTACCTGTGGCTTAATATATCCTTCCTTCCTGCTACTTCCTGTCCAGCCTCCCATGTGCCTCACTATTTAAATTGCACTCAGACCAGTTTCTGGTTGCTTGAGCAACACTTGTTTCAGAGCTCCCTGCCTGTAACCTACTTAGCCAGACTTCTTGTGTACCGAATCGGCTAGTCCTCCTGTTTACGTTGTCTGCTGCCCGCCCCGACCTTGGCTCGATATCCGGCTCTCCTTTTGCTTTATCCATTCATCCATCCCTCTGTGTCTTCTGGTACTCTCCTCGCGAGCAGGGTGAACCTGGGGGTCGTGACCTGGGGTCAGCACGCAGCTAAGCCCAAACCCTCGTGAGGGAGTCCCTGGCGGAATACCGGCTGGCCCTTAGATTCCACGCCCTGGGGGATCCCGTGTCACCTGCTCGCCTGTGGGCTCACTTCAGTACCATTGTGACAAAATGTTTAATCCGTTTTTTTTTTGTTTTTTTTTGGTAGAGAAGGGTTTAACTCTTTATCAAGTTTTTTTTTTTTTTTTGCTGTCTCTACTCTGGAGATTCATCCCTTTACCTGACCATTGTCACCAAGGCAGAAAGTGAGCTATGATTAAACACTAGTACAGTGTGAAACGCGTCAGTTGACCAGTGTGCTGTGAACTGTAGTGTGGTTTTGGATTTTGGATTTTACAATAAAGGCAATTTTTATTTGGAGTGCGGCTGTCCAGAAGAATTTGTTCTTTTGCCGTGCCAGAAAGTGAGGTAGTTGTCATCAGAGCGGTAGGTGAGGCAAAGTCCTCCACTGGGGATACCTGTTCCTGTGACAACCCTCTAAGTTGGAAATTCCATTCTCTTTGGGGAGATTTGCTCTTATTTTTGTCTTGCATATCCAGGACTTGAAGTGGAGGAAAATTTTCCCAGAATGCAAAAAATAACTTGATAGGGGTTTAAACATTTCCATAATCCAGCTAAGACTAAAAAATAATATTTGGCTTTACTTACACTCTAAATATATTTTGGGAACTGTCTGATAACAGCGATATGTGCTCGTGGGAAATGCACTTTAAAAATGACGTCCAGGGTCACTGAGCAGAAGTCTATCCCTGTGTAATTCAGTTTCTTGATTGTTACATGTAAAGGGCTTCATTAATATTTTCACCATCTAGATACTTGAGAAACAAGGTGAGAAAAATGTATTACCTCAAGTTCAGTGTTAACCTTTCAGTAATTGCTGGTCACCACGTTTCCTGCATGTGATCTTTCCATTTAGGCACTAATTATCAGACCAGGCTTTGAGGAATCGATTAAATAAACCCTTGAAACCTTTGTGCATGAACAGTAATTATTTTATTAGTGACTTTTCAACTCACTGTTCATAATTTACTATTTATTGTCACAATGTGGAATGAATACAGACTATGAAGATATTGTACTTCTTTTTTCAGATAATAACAATGGCTGTTGTTCTTGTGGTGCCCGTGTAATTACTTTTTAGTCTGAATATGAATAATTCATAATTTTTGTTAATTCGCTGTTTAAGGAGGTACTGTGTTCTATTTTTATTTATCGAGTTCGCTCCCATGTGTATTGCAGTTGATTCACATATGTTAGGCCCCTTTCACACTGAGGAGTTTTTCAGGCGTTTTGCGCTAAAAATAGCGCATAAATAATGGCTGAAAAAATCCTGACCCAGTATGCTCAATGTGAAAGCCTGAGGGCTTTCACACTGAGGCGATGGGCTGGCGGGAGGAGAAAAAATCTTCTGCAAGCCGCATCTTTGGAGCGGTGAAGGAGCGGTGTGTATACCGCTCCTTTACCGCTCCTTCCCATTGAAATCAATGGGACACTGCGGTATTAACCCTTTTTCGGTCGCTAGCAGGGGGTTAAAACCGCACCGCTAGCTACCGAATATCGCGGTAAATCCGACGGTATAGCGGCGCTAAAAATCGCACCGCTATACCGCCACCGCACCTGCCCGTCCCAGTGTGAAAGGGGCCTTAAGGACTTCTGGTCTCTTCCACCATGAACTTACTTTGGCTGCTGACCTTAGAGAAATTGCTCTCAGCTTTTTAAAGCACTTTCCGCAGCAGGTTTATTTACTTACCTGGGTATGTAGTTTCTTCATATGTTAATGTTTGCCTTTGTTCTAGTTTAACCTAGTGCTATGGGCATAGCTCCCAACTGTCCCTGATTTCGAGGGACTGTCCCTGATTTGGAGCAATGTCCCTCTGTCCCTCATTCCTCCTCATTTGTCCCTCATTGTGGTCTGATCTATATAGTTGTATATAAAATGCACTTTTTATCTATCAAAAAGTGTTTTTCAGCACTAAACCTTTCATTTTATTTCTAAATAGTAGTGGTAAAAAAGCACCTGTGGGTTTAACCAATCTTGATTTTTTTGTGTACTCCTTTAAGGGGGCGTGGCAGGGTGTGTGTCCTATGCCTGCATACCTTTGCTGATAGGTGTCCCTCATTTCCATCTCAAAAAGTTAAGAGAGATGGCTACGGCCACTGCCTCGGATTTCCTGTTTCTGGGTGGTCCTTTCTTGCAATATCCTATGAATTCACCCTTACACAATACCCCATGTACTTGGGTAAGAATTTTAACAAATAGTTTGACGAGGGATTAATGCCAAAACCACCGCCATCTATTTACTAAGGCTAGCAGCATAAGGAATATAAATAGTTAATGTTGATTGGGAGAGTTTAGTTTTACCCCAGGAACCAACGAGCCATGCCAATTCCATATGATGTACTTCTACTTAACATATGGTAATCTTCAAAAAAATTTATTAACACCTGCACGCCTAAGGATAAAACAAATCTTCATGCCTAAGCCCAATTTTGGTATTTTTTTATGTGTTAGTAAAACTGTACATATCATCACAACTTCATTGCGCATCCAGGTGGGTTATACCTTGTTTTTTTTCAGGAGAAATTGGGCTTTCATTTTGGTGGTAAATGGTAACGGATATCTCCTGATTTTTTATTTTTTTTCCTATCTAAGGAAAACTGTCCCAAAATAAAAATAAAAACATATTTTTTTTTAAATTTCACTGTATATTTCTTGCTACTACAATAACCTGCCACCAAAGAACAAGCCAAAATAAATGTTCTTGCTCCTGACGTTCGCAGCAATACCACATACAGTCAGGTCAATAAATATTGGGACATCGACACAATTCTAATATTTTAGGCTTTATACACCACCACAATGGATTTGAAATGAAACAAACAAGATGTGCTTTAACTGCAGACTTTCAGCTTTAATTTGAGGGTATTTACATCCAAATAATGTGAATGAAAACAATTGGTTTTGCTCAGAATCAACACGGTTTTCGATAAATTGTATAGCTTTTTGTCCATCAAAACTACATGCAGAATTGTTCTGTGTTAAGGAGGCAAAATGGATTGTCCTTTTAGACTATTTTCTCTGCAGTTCAAATGTTTAAAAGTGTAAAATACCAAAATTATGGTTGGTAGATGAGCTTAAGAGTATACATATTCCATATGATAGGTTGTGCCATTTAGTGTCCATAATGCAGTATTTTCCCTATTCACACATTCACGGTCTGCAGAGAATATAGCCAACATTTGACTTTGCCCCATTCCCACGCAGTTTGGATGGATGAACATTGATCAAAATCTTTTTACAAATAACCTGTTAAGTGTCTTTTTGATAAATCACAGTTTTGCTCATATTGTCCGAATCTTTGAAGAGTTGGTCAATCAGATTATAATGTGTATGGCCACCATAAGACTCAGAAAGTTGCACAATTGCAACTCTTACCATAGTGAATAATATAGCATTACTGTATATATGTCTGTAGCTCTCTTTTAAGGAGGGGGGGGGGGGGTTATGAAAAAAATGGCCCTCCCTAAACAGCATATTGCACTAAATCTGTAGATAAATAAGAGAACCATAACTTTCGCTAAGTGGAAAAGTTGTTTTGATAATAAAGTTGGCAATGCCTTCACCCAGGACAAGACCTCTGTTCACAGAGTTAATTCTCTTCCTGGCAAATTAATCAGTAATCTAAATAAAATAATTGGGAGCAGAAGAACTACTGGGATCAGCATATAACATTAACCATATGCATATATATGAACACAGTATAGAAATAATACATGCTTTATATAAGAAAAGATTAATAACAGTACATACATCCAATGTACGAACAGGTATTATCAGCAAAGGGCCCAATAGGAGTCCTGGTGACATTATGCACATATACCTAGTTATATATAGTTATACCTCAAGATGAATTTTGCAGGGGCCCCAGAGGATGATGTGGCGTCTGTCTTTGTGTCTGAGACCCGAAGACAAGATTTGTGGTCATGAGAAGATCCTAAAAAAATTTGTCCTACCAGCCTGGAACGGAGCTTCTCAATTGCAGGAAATGTGGTGTGGCACTGGAAGTCAGAGTCAGCCTATCTACTCTGCCCCTAGTCCCTTTTTTAGTTTTTAATGTAACATGCAACCGCACCGCTAAGCTAATGATCCCGATGCTAACCTGGCTCTAGCCTATGCTGGTTATCGAGCCCTGAGCTAAAAGTAGTTAAAAAATCCCAGACCAGAAGGGACAGGGTTAACTAGAATAACAGGAGCTGCATATAATCTGCATTGCAATAAACAGGTTCACCTACCAACGTACTGGAAGGTGACCACTACACATACAATAGCACAAACCTAGCTATCTGGCACTGTGCATGTGAAATATTAACAAATACAGGGTAAAGATAATCTGTCTGTCACAAGGATTTAGATATACACTCAGCAGTGTAAAGAGCTTAGGAAAACTTCCATAATAGTTTCTTCTGGTTTAGGGATTAGCAGCATGGACAGGACATGTGGCTGAGACTTTCTCACTCTCCACTTCTTCCTTCAAAGCCAACAACCCAGGGATAGGAAGTTCATGCATAATACAGTATAGTTACAGGCATTTACAAATTCAGACATCTAGAGGGCAGCATATTACACATATCTCTGCAATTTAAGTTTGTCAAAAAGTAGAAGGCGGAATGTAGGTAAAAGTTGAGAATGAAGAATGCCGTATAAAGGGGCTGCAAAGTGGTTACAGCTACGAACACAACAAAGGAAGCACTTCGTAGATGGTTCTGACCCTTGCCAAGGGCTTTTTTAATGACATGTTGTTATCCTTTATGTTAGATTGTAGAGAAAGCTTGGGGAGATGGATAACATCACACGATCAGCAGTTTACAAAGATTGCAAGAAGTGTGCTCTGATATCAGCTGGGCAAGAAATAATATCACTTTTAATCTGTAAGCAATGATTAGGTTGACAAACAAGTCACCTCAAAGAGGTGCATGGTGACAGGTGTAGTGGAATACGGTCTATATGCCCAATTAACTGCTCCAGACACAAACCATAAACTTACACACAATTGGAAATGGAACCTAAAAAGGTCTAACTGATAAAAGAAAAGGAAAAAATATGAGATTGAGAGGACCTGAAGCTCTTATATCGGATGACTGTCCAGGGCCCCTCCTAGAGTGGTAGGAAGAATCACCTGACTGTATTGTGTATCATCTATCCCTGAAGTATAGTGCACCCAGGTAACCTATATCTTGGTAAAGCATTCATGTTTATTCCTACAGGTGGCTATCCAATCTTCTGTGTCCATAATACCTGCTTACTGTCTTAATCCAGTCGTTTCTACAAAGGACATGTGTCAGTTTCAAATAGATTGGTATTAGACGTTTAGCTGCTGTGACATGGGGTAGTTAGCTCTCATGGTAGATGCATTTATACAGTGAGTCCACGGCAGACAGGAACTATTTTTAAGGGCTTGATATCCCACTTGTGTTTAAAAGAAAGCAAAAGTTTACAAACAAATGACTTACCACAAAGGATATCTTCTTTAGCTTCAGTGGAATACAAACACTGGAAAATGCAGAGCCACCTGGCTCATCAGCTTACTCTGCTTCAACTGCAGTACCACAGTACCACGCTCTTATCAGTCTCAGACTGTGTTGTCCAACTCTCTTGGATACTTGGCTCTCTAGCCCTTAGTCCCAGCACCCTGCTCTATGGCCCATCTCTGTCCTATGGATTGGGGTTCTCCTGAAACCCTGATAGCAGACGACCTGACTCCTGGAACTGATACCCCTTTGTCTCGTGGTTTCTGGCTGGGCCCTCTGACCCCTCGATGAGACCTTCCGCTGGGAACGATCTCCAAACTTTGAGTCCTGAGCTATCCTCAGACCTGAGCATATAACGACCCAGCACACCTGTATACTCAGCCAGGTTGCAGGTGTCTAACAAAACCCAGACACAAGATTGAGTGTTTGGATCCAGAACGGCAGAATCCAGAGAAAGACAAATAAACAACTTTCTCTACCCAGAAACACTAGTCTGGAGCACTCATCCTAAATGCCAATTCTGTGTCACATTTTCCTATATTTTCACAGTGACAAAGCCTCGTACTGTCACACTGCATTAAGTAGATGTGGTAGGACACAGTGAGTATAATGACTAATGCAAATGATAGGAACATGGAGTAAGAAATACAATGTTGTAAATGGAGATCAATGTCCAATTTCTTTTAATTTAGTCCATAATATCTGTCCAGAAGGTACAGAAAATGCCTTGATGGACACAGTCCCTCCAACATAGGTTACGGGTTAAAACTTGTGGTATTGTTACAGGGATAATTTCAGATTTAGTATAGTTAATACTTGCCTAAAGTCCCTCAACTTTGTCAGTATATTGTACAGGGAGATGAGGGGCGCAGAAACATGGAAAAAAACATAGGCAGAGAGTATTTATAGTGCAAAAAAATGCCCACTGACCTATAACTGGCCTCCACAGTGGACGCACATGCATTATAATGGTAAGGCAGAGGGCAGGTGAGCCTGGAAGGAGCCCTCCCCTTCTTAAAGGCACAGGGGTGCACTGGACACCAAGCATATAGAACAATGGCAGCAAAGGTGTCCAGTGCTTCCCCTCACCAGTTTTTCAACTGTACAAACAAATGGCCACTGCCCTCACCTATAACTGGCGTTTGCAGCAAGGAACACATGGAAGTGCAATGCATGCAAAACAAAACCAAATAAATTCCCAATTCAACTTACCGACCAACAGTATGCATTAAAAACAGGGGTTTAGTTTGTATACATTTGCAAATAGATGCGTAAGCTGCAGAGCCCCTTCACGGAACACCAATATTTTCTGCAGTCCTAACTCTAAACTCTGAGAGTCTCCACAGTGGAAGCACATGCATTATAATGGATGGGCAGAGGGCAGGTGAGCCTGGAGGGAGCCCACCCTCCCATGTCAACCCATAACAAATCTCCTCCGTGGTGTTCAAACAAAAAGTAATAAGTGAAGGTGTCAGTAACCTTCCCCACAGAGATATTATCTAGAAGGCTTTCGTTTAGCTCTATAACAAGGTTTTGGCCACCAAATGTGGTAGGGGGAGAGTAGCAGTGATCGCAACGTGGTCTTAGATGGTGATATATTCAGTGGTGGAGTCAGAAAGCAAGTCCAATGTGTGATGATCTACATACAGGTGATATATCCTGGTGTACACATTGTGCACGTACCTATAATCCCTTTTCTGAGGCATGGAGTAAACCTCCAGCTATCCACCAGAAATAAGCAATGTAAGCCTTTACGGCAGTGTTGAAGGAAGGCATTAGAATGCAGTGTTTTAGAGTGTTTCTGGTAAGTGTCAAGGAAGGGATCGGGGCTAATGTTGAAGTCGCCTCCAAAAATCAATCTACCCTCTCGGAAGTCGGCCAGGCACTCAGGAACCAAATCTATAAAAGTGAGTTCATGGGCATTCGGGGCATATACTGTAGGATGGCAAATGTGTATTTCTGATCTGCTATAGTGCTGTAAGGTAGACATATCTGCCCTGGGGTTCTGCATAATATTCCTGAAGCTAAAAAGGGCAAGATTCATGGGTTGCTTTTGGGGTGCCTCCTGATTTCGCCACTGGAGAATTATTTAAACAAATGGGTTGGTAGTTTTGGGATTGACGTGTGTGTAAAGTGCACCTCTTGCAGAAAGATTACCTGTGGTTTGAGCCTTTTCAATTCTAACCACAACCTATTACACTTATTAGGGGAACAGAGACCAAGAATATTGCAAAAAACTACCCCGGGCATAGCCATGAGAAGTCAGTTGCGAGGAGCAAGGAATCACTAAGATCACCCGCAGGTATGTTGCGTGGTGACAAAATGGCTTGCTTCCTGAAAAGCATTAGAAAAGAATAACTAAAAAAAAAAATACAAAAAAGGAAAGAAACCAACAACATAGAACAAAAGCACCATAGTCACAAGTGCTAGCTTGTTCAAATCCCAGCGTCCAATCCCACCTTAGTAGAGAAAGGGGTCCAGGCTGGGACCTTGTGTCCCTCGTGGGACAAGCTCCCATGGGGGGCGGCCAATGGGGGGAACATGGGCAGGCATACAGTGTGGGGCTTTGCCCACAAAAAATATCAGAATCAGAATAACCGTTGGAGATTATGAATCCAGGCAGTAAAAGTCAGTATTGGATGTGGGTGGTATGGTAGTCCCCAGGGGAGTAGCTAGTAGGGGGATTGATGGGTCACAAGATCATCCTGAATAGTCCAACCTCAGACTATATCCTCTGGGTTGTAGGAAGTTTCAGATGTAAATTGGACACACAGGAGAAGTAACGGCTGTTGTAGTGGGAAGATCATTTTTGTTCCTGAGCGTAAATATCCTGCCATCTTTCTGAACCTGAAGGCAAAATGTAAACCCCCATCTGTAGCTCAGACTGGTAGCATGAAGGGACTCCAGAAGGGGGCACAGAGATCTGCGTTGCATCAGTGTGCGCCTGGACAAATCTAGGTGAAAAGGAGAGATTGGCTCTGTCAAAATATGGTTTGTTGCACATATGCTCTTTGACCATATATCTGTGCAGCTTTTATATCATGTCTCCACGCAGTTCCCGGTGAGCCCGTTGATTTCAGTGGTGTCAGATGATGACAGGCCCAGGATTTCTTGAAATATTTCCTGGAGTGTGGGAATAATGGCCCTTGGTACTGTTGCCTCAAGGATTCCCCTGATGTGAATATTGGACTTGCGGCTAGAGGTTCTCATAATCATCGAGCTGGCCCAGAAGGGATTCAATCCACTGATCCTGGGCAACACAATTGTCCTTCAGTAAAGAGATGGAGGGAATAGCTTTCTCAATCTTCTGCTCTAAAGTCTCAATAATGTTGCCTAGTTGTGTTATATCTGATTTTGAATGCTTTCTCTAGCCTGCAGGCAGAGCACTCTACGTGCTTTTTTAGTGGGAAGAGACCAAATCTGTTTCTTCAGGTCTCTACACCCGTGATTTTAGCTACATCTGAACTCTCTGGTCTTGGGAGACAAGGGAGAGGGGAGAATCAGGGGGAACTGATTCACTCACCAGTCTAGGTGATGGGATGGGAGAGGCAGCATGTGTTGAAGGTGGCTTTGCAGGTCCCATCTCTGCTCCAGCGCCAGCTTGGATGTCTCCCTCTGAGCCATCCAGCGCTCAGCAAAAAAATAATCAATCGATCCATGCCTCAGTTTGGAGCATAGGCGTGCGCACAGGGTGTGCCGGGTGTGCCCAGGCACATCCTAATCACCCCATGCGAATTAGTGTTATCGCTCTTACCAGTTTTGCCATAAGAGAAGTGTATATGCTCTTCTCTTTCACTGTGCCAGCAGGGAGATCAATGTGCCGGGGTCATATATATGTAGATACATACACATGCATGTGTGTTTGAGCTTAAGGGTGCACACCCTAATGCAATATGCTGCGCACACCTATGGTTTGGAGGTTCTCTGGGGTTGAGATGAAGCCCACCACCGTTATAGCATAAGAAGAGTTGTTGTGAGCCTATCGATATCCCCTGTATAGGTTGTAACAGCCTCACCCTTGCATGTCCATCTCCATGCATTTGTTTTTGTTTTTGGTGCGTTTCCAATACAAATCAATAGGCGGTACATATTTGATGTATTTCTGAAACAGGGCACCAAAGATTCAGCATGCGGTACTGCACCCGCAGTGCACTAATGTAAAGAGTTCCATAGGATTTAAAGGGAAATATTTTTATTGCGTTTTAGGGTGCTATACAGCTGCATTTTAGTGCAGCAAAAGCAGATCAGTGTGAAAGAGGCCTTACACCACAAACAATGTTTTTTTTACATTTCAATTGCATAAAACAGTTTCGAAGCAATGAAGATTTTACTTTTAGACTGATCATTTTTGCATGCTGGATCTGCTTTACGAACTCTATTTCAGTTAGAACTGTTTGCATATTAATTAGTATTTAGCTGCTAAATGCAAACACTGTACTAAATATTATATTGTACTTTATTAGACAGAGCTGCCGCTGGAATTTTCAGCAGATGTCACATCAGACTGGGGAAAATGGCACGGCACGGCTCTTATCCCCTGGTCCTATTTTCCTCCTGGAGTTGACATGATGAATTCTTATGCTATCCATGGCTCTGGGATTGGCAGAGTATATGAGTCCTTATATCCAATTCCTCCAGAAGAAATAAGTGAAGGTCAAGGGCCTAATTTGTAAGTATGAATCTACTTTATTATTTAGAAAAAAACGAGGAAAATGTAATCTGCTCTACAGTACTTATGATATTAATAAACTAGGCCTATTAAGCTCAGCCCTCCTGGGATCATAGAACTCACACTGTCCTGCCAAAACTGGGTGGTTGGCACTGGCAGGTGTCTGCAAGCAACATAAACAAGGATATACTTAGTAAGAATTAAAAGGAATGCGCCACATGTTTCATCATGACAAAATTAATATTTTGCTTCCTTTAACCACTTAAGCCCCGGACCATTTTGGCTAGTTAATGACCAGACCACTTTTTGCGATTCGGCACTGCGTCGCTTTAACTGACAATTGCGCGGTCGTGCGACGTGGCTCCCAAACAAAATTGACGTCCTTTTTTTCCCACAAATAGAGATTTCTTTTGGTGGTATTTGATCACCTCTGCGTTTTTTATTTTTTGCGCTATAAACAAAAATAGAGCGACAATTTTGAAAAAAAATGACATATTTTTTACTTTTTGCTATAATAAATATCCCCAAAAAATATATAAAAAAACATTTTTTTTCCTCAGTTTAGGCCGATACGTATTCTTCTACATATTTTTGGTAAAAGAAATTGCAATCGGCGTTTATTGATTGCTCAAAAGTTATAGCGTTTACAAAATAGGGGATAGTTTTATGGCATTTTTATAAATTGTTTTTTTTTTACTAGTAATGGCGGCGATCAGCGATTTTTTTTGTGACTGCGACATTATGGCGGGCACATCGGACACTTTTGACACATTTTTGGGACCATTGTCATTTTTACAGCGATCAGTGCTATAAAAATGCACTGGTTACTGTAAAAATGACACTGGCAGTGAAGGGGTTAACCACTAGGGGCGCTGAAGGGGTTAAGTGTGCCTAAGGGAGTGATTACTACTGTGTGGGGGCGTGGCTACGAGTGACACGTCACTGATCTCCGCTCTGATTACACAGAGAGGAAATCAGTGACATTGTCAGTAGGCGAGTGGGGAGATGTTGTGTTTACACACACATCTCCCCGCTCCATCCCTCCGTGAGACGGTCGCGGGGATCCCTGCGGCGATCGAGTCCGCGGGACCCGCGGTCCGACTCACGGGGATGGCGGCAGGGTCGCGAGCGTGCTGCCGGTGGCCACATGGCAGGCA
The DNA here is from genome assembly GCA_029206835.1 of Rana muscosa. NCBI lineage: Eukaryota > Metazoa > Chordata > Amphibia > Anura > Ranidae > Rana > Rana muscosa. The sequence continues at coordinate 356,341,149 of CM055116.1, read as the reverse complement.
GTTAAAGGGCAACGTACAGGTACGTGATTGTGCCTGTACGTGCCATTCTGCCGACATATATATGCCGTGGCCGGTCGTTAAGTGGTTAAATATATACAGCATAACATTAACATCCAAGGATCTATTTATCAATGTTTTTAGCCAGGATTCACACAACTTTCACCCAAGAGTCACATATTTTTCTTAATGAATCATAAGTGAAAAATGCGTACATCTTGGATGAAAATTGTGTGAATCCTGGGTACAAATATTTACAAAATAGAGCCCTTGAATCCAATATATCCACTACAATGAAATCCAGGCTTTATCCAAAACTAAAATAAAGCATAAAAGAATATTAAAGCGGTTGTAAAGTCAATTTTGGTACTTTTACCTACAAGTAAGCCTATAATAAGGCTTACCTGTAGGTAAAAAAATATGTCCTAAACCTTTACGGTTTAGGAGATATTCCCCTCGCAATGCGCCGCTGACAGCAGCGGCGCATGCGCACAGGGGATTCTCGGGCTGAAGGCTCGGCAGACGCTGGACCTCGCCGGAACGAAGTCTCCCGCGCTCATGCGCGGGAGTGAGACATCGCGGCTCCAGCCACTCACAGCGCTGGAGCCGCGATACCGGAAGACACGCCGAGGCAACATGTCATCTCCCTCGGCGTGGACCAGGTGAGTTAACGATGCCTCGTTCTAAGGTAAGTATTTCATAATGAGCTAGTATGCGGTGCATACTAGCTCATTATGCCTTTCCCTTGCAGGTGACTAGAAAAAAAAAAAAAGTTTGTGACTTTACAACCGCTTTAATAAACACCATGTAGCGCTCCCAATCCTACTATGTAATAGAAAATTACTTAAAGCAGAACTACACTGCATCTCAGCGCCACAAACCAAAAAACACTATTTCATTCATTTTTAACCACTTAAGCCCTGGACCATTTGGCTGGCCAAAGACCAGGCCACTTTTTGCGATTCGGCACTGTGTCAATTTAACTGACAATTGCGCGGTCGTGTGATCTGGCTCCCAAACAAAATTGACGTCCTTTTTTTCCCACAAATAGAGCTTTCTTTTGATGTATTTGATCACCTCTGCGGTTTTTATTTTTTGCGCTATAAACAAAAATAGAGCAACAATTTCGAAAAAAATGCAATATTTTTTACTTTTTGCTATAATAAATATCCCCCAAAAATATATAATTTTTTTTTCCCCCTCAGTTTAGGCCGATATGTATTCTTCTACATATTTTTGGTAAAAACGCAATAAGCGTTTATTGATTGGTTTGCGCAAAAGTTATAGCGTCTACAAAATAGGGGATAGTTTTATGGCATTTTTATTAATAATTTTTTTTTTTTACTAGTAATGGCGGAGATCAGCAATTTTTATCGTGACTGTGACATTATGGCGGACACATTGAACACTTTTGACACCATTTTGGGACCATTGTCATTTTTACAGTAATCAGTGCTATAAAAATGCACTGATTACTGTAAAAATGACACTGGCAGTGAAGGGGTTAACCTGTAGTGGGCTCTGTAGGGGTTAAGCGTGACCTAGGGAGTTCTTCTAACTGTTAGGGGCGTGGCTTGTCGTGACACGTCACTGATCGCTGTTCCCGATGACAGGGAACACGATCAGTGACAGTGTCACTAGGCAGAACGGGGAGATTTTGTGTTTACACTAACATCTCCTCGTTCTTCAGCTCCGTGACCTGATCGCGGGACATCGGGTCCGCGGGTCCCGCGGGCGAGGTCACGGAGCTTGCGACAGGGTTGCGAGTGCGCCCACGCAACTCGCAAATTAAAGGGGACGTATATATACGCCCATTTGCGCAGCCGTGCCCTTCTGTCGACGTATATCTTCGTGTGGCGGTCGGGAAACGGTTAATATTCAAAGCAAACTCACCCATCCATCCATGTCTCAATGCTTCATTTTGCTGGGAAATTACTTTGAAAAACATCCCCCCCAAGATGGCTGTGGCCATCTTCAATAATGGAAGATGATTCATGTAGCATTTACATCCTGGAATCCATCTGCCCTTAGCTCTGGCAGGCAGTCAGGAGGGTGTGCTTAGCTAAGAAAACCCCTCATCCCCTCCTGAAGACTCCTGGGGTATATGACATCATTTTTCTAGACATCAAAATGTAGAAATGAACTAAAGAAATTTACAAGAAAGGTTTAAAACAAGCAAATATGATATCATTTTCTACCTATTTACTGGCAGCATAAGGAATAAAAATGTTGTTTGAGAGAGTGAAGTTCCACTTTAAAGCTGAGTTCCACCGATTTAAAAGTCAGCAGCTACAAAAAGTGTAGCTGCTGACTTTTAATAATTAGACACTCACCTGTCCCACGGTCCAGCGATGCGGCCGCACAGAGCCTCGCTCCTCTCCCCCTCCTCTCTGCGGCGCCGGCATTCTAACTGTGGGTGTCCGGCTGTCGCTTCACAGCCCGGGTGTGCACTGCATGCTGTGAATGGCCGGGCAATCTTCTGGGACTTGTGAAGTGTCCCAGAAGATTGCAGGGAGGAAGGGGCGAGAGTTGAACTTCCTTCTGGCGCTGCGGCGCCAGGGGGGGAAGTGGGAGTTGGGTGCCTGTAAAAACAGGGTACCCGCTCCCCCCCAAAAAAAATGACAGAATTGGCATGTCAGGGGGTCACCAACACTTAAAGTGGAAGTTCCATTAAACCCAAAACCAAAAATATATTATATTGCAGCCTACCAATCAGATGTGGCGGCTGAATCAGTTGTCTTTTCTTTGGCTTTTCCTCCTCTGTTTTCACCTGGTGATTGGGCCAGTAACACACTTCCTGTATGAGTCAGACACAACTCTAGAGGAATGAGCACAGGAGATACAACAGACCGCAGCTGTGTTAGTCTGGGGGAGGTGAGTGTTAAATGTATTATTAGATTTAGAACCACTAACAAACTGAAGCCAAACTCCAGCTCAGACTTTATACACAGTTACAGCAAACATTTTTTTTACCTTTTGGGATAAAGATTTAGCATGAATTAATAAAAGCTGATCATTTTTTAATGACCCCTGCCAGTGTTCAAGTGTTGCTAAACCCACAACAGTAATATCAGTCTGTATATGCAGTAAAGCATGCTGGTTATACTCACTGTGGACTCTAAGAGGTTAATCCTAGGGTTGTCCAGATACTAATATCGGTACCGATACTGAGCATTTGCCTGAGTACTTGTACATGGGCAAATGCTCCGATGCTTCACCCGATACCTGGTCAGTCAGCGGTGATTAGTGCGTGGGGAAGTTACAAGCACTGATCGCCGATCTATAGATTTCAATAAAGCCGTTTCTCCCCCCGCGGCTTTCAGCTGCTTTAGTGAAATCTATACAGAGTGATCGGTGCTTGTAACTCCCCCACGCACCGATCACCACTGACTGTACCCACATCCTCCTCCAGTCCGTGTCCCCCTCTGTTCTGCTGTCCCCCTCCGTTCTTCCTCCGTGTCCCCCTCCGTTCTGCTGTCCTCCTCCGTTCTTCCTCCATGTCCCCCTCCATTCTGCTGTCCCCCTCCATTCTTCCTCCGTGTCCCCCTCCGTTCTGCTGTCCCCCTCCATTCTTCCTCCGTGTCCCCCTCTGTTCTGCTGTCCTCCTCCATTCTTCCTCCGTGTCCCCCTCCGTTCTGCTGTCCCCCTCCGTTCTTCCTCCGTGTCCCCCTCCATTCTGCTGTCCCCCTCCATTCTTCCTCCGTGTCCCCCTCCGTTCTGCTGTCCTCCTCCGTTCTTCCTCCGTGTCCCCCTCCGTTCTGCTGTCCCCCTCCGTTCTTCCTCCTCTGTTCTGCTGTCCCCCTCTGTTCTTCCTCTTCTGTTCTGCTGTCCCCCTCCGTTCTTCCTCCGTGTCCCCCTCTGTTCTGCTGTGCCCCCGTTCTTCCTCGGTGTCTCCCTCCATTCTGCTGTCCCCCTCCATTCTTCCTCCATTTCCCCCTTCGTTTTGCTGTCCCCCTCCATTCTGCTGTCCCCCTCCGTTCTTCCTGCGTGTCCCCCTCCGTTCTGCTGTCCCCCCATTCTTCCTCTGTGTCTCCCTCCATTCTGCTATCCCCCTATGTTCTTCCTCCATTTCCCCCTCCGTTCTGCTGTCCCCCTCCGTTCTTCCTCCGTTTCCCCCTCCGTTCTGCTGTCCCCCCCGTTCTTCCTCTGTGTCCCCCTCCATTCTGCTATCCCTCTCCGTTCTTCCTCCATTTCCCCCTCCGTTCTGCTGTCCCCCTCCGTTCTTCCTCTGTTTCCCCCTATGTTCTGCTGTCCCCCTCCATTCTTCCTCCGTTTCCCTCTCCGTTCTGCTATCCCCCTCCATTCTTCCTCCGTGTCCCCCTCCATTCTGCTGTCCCCCTCCGTTCTTCATCCGTGTCCCCCTCTGTTCTGCTGTCCCCCCTGTTCTTCCTCTGTGTCCCCCTCCATTCTACTGTCCCCCTCCTTTCTGCTGTTCCCCCCCGTTCTACGTCCGTGTTCCCCTCCGTTCTATTGTCCTCCTCCATGTCCTCCTCATTTCTTTTCCGAATTAACAGAATCAGTGATCACTGACTCTGTCCATTCATATAACTGAAACATCATAACCTGTATTTTACAAGGTCTCAGTTTATGAATGGAAAGGAGCCGCTATCTTCTCTCCATTCATTTTCAGTGCAGCTGAGGCTGCTGAGAAAGAGACTGGGGAATCTCTATCCTCAGTCTCTTTCCCTGTCTCAAGGGGGAGATATCAGGGGTCTGTTAAGACCCCTGATATCTCACCAAAGCCCCCCAAACACGGCTGATAAAAAAAATAAAAAAAATAATTGCAAGAAATAATAAAAATAATTCATTGTAAAAAATAATAAAATTTAAAATCAAAAACACACAGACACCCCCCCCCCCCCCCCGCCCTCCAACAAAAAAGAAAGCATTGTAAAAAAAAATCCAAAATTTAAAAAAATAATAAAAAAAAATTAATTGCAAAAAAAAAAAAAAACTACTGACACATGTGCCATTGTCACATGACATTAAAAAGAAGTATCGATAATCGGCATTGGGAAGTACTTGAAAAAAGTATCGGTATGTGTCTCAGTCTTAAAAAAGTGTTATTGGGACAACCCTAGTTAATCCTCTGCATTGTGTAAAAAGGCTGTTTGGTCCTGTCTTTTCTGATCTTCCCCTTCTTCCACTGTCCCTAATTCATCTCCTGGTAGAACAGAGTCCAGGGGACAAGCTGCACATGCTCAGTTTGGTGTGTATTGCTAGAGAGTTTTTTTTTTCTTGGGCGAGTGCTTGTGAACAGCACAGGACCAATCAGCACTGTCCAGACAGAGGGGCAGGGGTCCTGCAGCCTCATTGAACTATCATAGGAGAATGAAAACTCCTCCTACAAGCTTTATTCAGACACTGATAGAAGTCACGAGACTGCTCTAACTGCTGATGAAAAAAGGTATTTATCAGTTTATATTTACTAAACTTATTGCATTTCCATGTTCTGTGTACTGTGGGAGACCAGATATAGTGATTGCAAGGTTCTGGGTTTTGCAACACTTTAAGTTGTTTTTCTCATCCATATAAACTGATACGTTCTGCTGGAGAGTTGGTGCTGTGAAAAATAATAGACTTGCTGGCTAGATCACCAGATAAAAATCGAAGGAAATAGAAAACAAATCATCACATGTAATGCCGCGTACACACAATCGTTTTTTTTGACGGTGAAAACACCGTCGAGAAAATCGACGTGAAAAACGAGGAACAGCTTGTTCCCCCCACACACGGCCGTTTTAAATGACTTTTTTTTTTTGGTCGAAAAAAACGACCCTATGGGAAAACTGCCGCGGAAAAAAACGACGGGAATCACAACGAGAAAAATTAGAGCATGTTCTAATTTTTCTCATCGTGATTAATGACGTTTTTCCCATCTAGAAAAACGACAAAAAGCCCACAGACGATCGTTTTTCTCGTCCAAAGGAAAAAATTTCATTTTTCTCGACGGGAAAAATGATCGTGTGTACGCGACATAAGAATTGGTAAGCTGTAATATAATAAATGTCTGCTTTTGGGTTTAATACTGCTTTAATGTAAATTGTCCCCCATATGAAGTAATAAACCACATTGCACAGATCTAATTGAACAAGCTCAAAAAAACGTCCAATTGAATTTGGGTACTAGCACATTGTATTGCATGTATGCACATCAGCATAATTCCAGCATAAAAATGCAAGGATGGGCTGTTTAATACAGATGCGTATTCACATGTATGTGTACACGCAAGTAAAAATGAGTCTAGATTTTCTTGGCGTGTGGTGTACGAGTGTAACATAATGTCTAGCAACACAGATGTTTGTAAAAACAAAGACTGCTGTAGTAATACTAGTGGCAGACTGCATTATATATGTATTTTTATTTTTTTTTGCTTATAGTTCCATTTTAAATCTACCATTAAATGCAAAGATAACATTTGATGCAGCATGTAATCACTGAACCTCATCAAGAGGGTAGTATAAAATGCATGACTTTTTGAGAAAAGTTCAGTAACCCACAGCAACCAGTTTGCTTTGCAGGTCACTGTACTTAGTATATTGTCATTGCAATTTATCCTTTTATTAACTACTTCAGTCCCGGACCATTTGGCTGGCCAAAGACCAGAGCACTTTTTGCGATTCGGCACTGCGTCAATTTAACTGACAATTGCGCGGCCGTGCGACGTGGCTCTCAAACAAAATTTACGTCCATTTTTCCCCACAAATAGAGCTTTCTTTTGGTGGTATTTTATCACCTCTGCGGTTTTAAATTTTTGCTCTATAAAAAAAAATATAGCGACAATTTTGAAACAAATTCAATATTTTTTACTTTTTGCTATAATAAATATCCCCAAAAAATCGATAAAAAAAATAAAAAAATGTTTTCCACTGTTTAGGCCGATACGCATTCTTCTACATATTTTTGGTAAAAAAAGTAGCAATAAGCGTTTATTGATTGGTTTGCGCAAAAGTTATAGCGTCTACAAAATAGGGGATAGTTTTATGGCATTTTTATTAATATTTTTTTTTTTTACGTGTTATGGCGGCGATCAGTGATTTTTATCGTGACTGCGACATTATGGCGGACAGATTGAACACTTTTGACACATTTTTGGGACCATTCACATTTACACAGCGATCAGTGCTATAAATATGCACTGATCGCTGTGTAAATGTGACTGGCAGTGAAGGAGTTAACCAGTAAGGGGCAGGGAAGGGATTAAGTGTGTCCTAGAAAGTGATTCTAATGCCGCGTACACATGATCGGAATTTCCGACAACAAAACTGTGTTTTTTTTTCTGACGGATGTTAGCTCAAACTTGTCTTGGATACACACGGTCGCACAAATGTTGCTCGGAAATTACGATGGTCAAGAACGCGGAGACGTACAACACTACGATGAGCCAAGAAAAATTAAGTACAATAATTCCGAGCATGTTTTGTTGTCGGAAATTCCGATCGTGTGTACTCGGCATTAGGGGGCGTGGCTACGAGTGACAGTACGCGAAGACGTACAACACTACGACGAGCCGAGAAAAATGAAGTACAATGATTCCGAGCATGTTTTGTTGTCGGAAATTCCGATCGTGTGTACGCGACATTAGTGGGCGTGTCTACGAGTGACACGTCACTCGTAGCCACTCGCATGGTTGAACTGGATGGACTTGTGTCTTTTTTCAACCGGACTAACTATGTAACTATGTCACTGATTGCTGCTTCCGATGAGAGGAAATAGACGATCAGTGACAGTGTCACTAGGCAGAACAGAGAGGTGCTTGTTTACACTCGCCTCTCTCCGTTCTGCAGCTCTGTGACCCGATCGTGGGACACCGGCGGACATGGAGTCCACGGGTCCCGCGGGTACGGTCACGGAGCTCGCGGCAGGGGCACGCGCGCGCCTGCACGGAGGGAATTTCAAAGTGACGGAAATATACGTTACTTTGCCCAGCCGTGCCATTCTGCCGATGTATATGTACAGGTCGGGAACCGGTTAAACGAAACTCTGGTTAAAAACAAATCCCATTCAAGTATGTATTCTTAATGCAAATGCAGTACTTTATTTTGCTCTGAGCCTCGTCCAAATTCTTTATTTTTTTTTGCTTCTGTTTTTTTTTGCTCACTCCCAAAATGGACTAGGACTAGGATTCGTAGTATTCATAGAGCACGGCACATGACAATAACATTTATTTTATATAAAAAAAGGTTAAAGAGCCATTAAGTGGTGAATGTGCAAATTTTTTTCATGGGAATAGAGATATTGTTTGGTGTCACTTTAATTACTCACCATATATTGTTTTTGTCATATAATGTAACTCCATATGCCACCAGAATGCTTCATGTTCCTTATATATGATTGTCATCATTCATCATATAATTAATATAACATGCAGATTAAAAAAGGCATATGTACTCCAGAAACACAAGTGTACTTACAGTATGATATAAATCCTAAGTCTTATTTATGGCTCATTAGACTGCAGTGAGAGAGACAGTCTCCCTATTATCCTCTAAATGAATGATAATCTAGAAAAAATATTCACTTCATATTCCAATTGTTTAGTGAAGTGGCATTTTCAGTATATACTGAACAGTTTTCATATTGCTGCTTTCAAGTTTATGCACAAATTTGTAACTTTGATTGTCTCATCTTACACTTTCCTATGTTTTTTCTATATTTCCACTCCAAGAAGTCTGAGTCACACCCAAAACAACATCATGCCCCACCCCCAGCAACATTGGCGACCATACATTGATTGATCATAGCAACTGGTAACTCCACTTTTGTGTGGAAAAAAATAATCACAAAAAAAAAAGACACTGTAGATATACACTCACCGGCTACTTTATTAGGTGCACCTTGCTAGTATTGGGTTGGACCCCCTTTTGCCTTCAAAACTCACTTTAGGCCCCTTTCACACGGGACGGATCCGTGAACCTACGCTTGCTCTGCGGGGATCGCTCCGCTGATCCCCGCTGAGCCGGTGGATGACAGGAGCTTACCGGAGCCAACCCCCTCCCGCCACGCTCCGTTCGTCCCAGCAGCTTACCGGAGCTGTCGGTAGCGGCGGAGACGATCGTGTCCTTTCCCCTGACAGGCCTGGAGCCGAGTGAGGGAAAGATGGCCCCCACTCGGCTCCATAACATTTGTAAAAAAAAAAAAGACATTTATTTATTTATTTTATTGCATTGTAGTGTAAATGTGAAATCTGAGGTCTTATGACCCCAGATCTCATATTTAAGGAGGTCCTCTCATGCTTTTTTTCTATTACAAGGGATGTTTACATCCCTTGTAATAGGAATAAAAGTGACCCAATTTTATTTTATTTTTTAAAAGGACAGTGAAAAATAAAAAGTAAAATAAATAAGAGGAAAAAAAAAACACATTTAAAGTGCCCCGTCCCGCCGAGCTCACGCGCAGAAGTGAACACATACGTAAGTCGCACCTGCATATGAAAATGGTGTTCAAACCACATGTGAGGTATCGCCACGATCGTTAGAGCGAGAGCAATAATTCTAGCACTAGACCTACTCTGTAACTCAAAACTGGTAACCTGTAGAAACGTCGCCTATGGAGATTTTTAAGGGTCAAAGTTTGTCGCCATTCCACGAGCGGGCGCAATTTTGAAGCGTGACAAGTTGGGTATAAATTTACTCAGCGTAACATTGTCTTTCACAATATAAAAGAAAATTGGGCTAACTTTACTGTTGTCTTATTTTTTACTTCTAATTTTTTTTTTTTTTCCCCAAAAATTGCGATTGTAAGACCGCAGCGCAAATACAGTGTAACATAAAATATTGCAATGACCGCCATTTTATTCACTAGGGTGTCGGAACAAAATATATACAATGTTTGGGGGTTCTAAGTAATTTTCGAGCAAAGAAAACCTGATTTTAACTTGTAAACACCAAGTCTGAAAAATAGGCCCAGTCCTTAAGTAGTTAATGCTTGACTTGAGATCATTAGTCCATGCTGAGCTTAGCAAATGTGTGATAATGAGCCCTTTAATTTTATTTTAGTTCTCACAGATTTTCTGACATAGTTAGATACAGTAATCTCTGGTTCTGATCGTTCTTTTTCCACTGGTGTTCTAAAAGACCAAACTTTTAGTATTGTGGTGGGTCCCTCCAAGGCCGGTACAAGGGGAGGGGGATGCCCCGGGCGGTACAATTTGCTGGAGGGAGGGGGGCGCAGGTGAAGTACCGGTAGTGTGCTTTACATTACACACTAGCCACTAATAGCTGTACTGTAGTCTGTACCTGTAATGATGTGCCAAGTGCCCTCCTGCACCCAGCACAAGCCTAGACAGACCACCAGCCCTTCTCTGTAAGCGCCTCACAGTCCCGTCTCCAGTGGCGTACCAACGGGGGCAGTCCACCCCAGGTGCCCCACATTGAGGGGAGGGCTCAGGCAAAGGCGCTGTGACAGCCAGGGCAGGGAGAGGTGAGCTTTGACAGGGTGTGGGGGTGCGGCCCGAACCCAGGTGACTGGCACCTAGGGCTGACCACCAGATTCACTCTGCCGCTCATAGCAGGGGAGAGAGACAGAGAGCAATGCTGACTAGAGGACAGAAACTGCTGGACTTAACTTTCCAAGTTAACCAGCAGGTAATTGGTTGTTGGGTGGTCCTAGCAACCAATCATTAGCTTGTTAATATGAAAAATTAACTCCAGCAGTTCCCACCCTCTGTTCAGCGCTGTGTCTTCAGCTCTACTTGCATGCCCCAGTAAGGTAGAAAGAGGTAATGTGCTGGGGGGGTAATATGCAGTGGTCCAGAGTTGGGGGGGGTGTAATATGCAGTGGTCCAGAGTTGGGGGGGGTGTAATATGCAGGGGTGCAGAGCTGGGAGGTTTGTAATATGCAGGGGTGCAGAGCTGGGGGGGCCGTGTAATGTGCAGGGGTCCAGAGCTGGGGGTGTGTGTAATGTGCAGGGGTCCAGAGTTCGGGTGGGGGGGTGTAATATGCAGTGGTCCAGAGCTGGGGTGGGGGGTTGTAATATGCAGTAATATGCAGGCGTCTAGAGCTGGGGCGGGGAGGGGGGCTGTGAAATGTGCAGGGGTCCAGAGCTGGGGGGTGTAATATGCAAAGGTCCAGAGCTGGGGGGTGGGGTGTTATGTGCACGGGTCCAGAGCTGGGGTGGGGGGTGTAATATGCAGTAATATGCAGAGGTCTAGAGTTGGGGAGGGGGGGCTGTGAAATGTGCAGGGGTCCAGAGCTGGGGGGGTAATATGCAAAGGTCCAGAGCTGGGGGGTGTAATGTGCAGGGGTCTAGACCTGGGGGGTGTGTAATGTGCAGGGACCCAGAGCTGGGGTGGGGGGGTGTAATATGCAGGGATCCAGAGCTGGGGTTGGGGAGGCTGTGTAATGTGCAGGGGTCCAGAGCTGGGGTGGGGCTGTGTAATGTGCAGGGATCCAGAACTGTGGGAGGCTGTGTAATGTAAAGGGGTCCAGAGGTGTAGTTGTGGAGAGGGGGTACATAGTGACAAAGAGATATTGGGGGTGTAGAGGTATGCAGGGGGCACAGTAGGGTGTTTTACATTTTAAAGTTGGGGGGGTGCCAGAGATAGGTTTTCCCCCGGGTGCCAAATGCTCTAGGTACGCCCCTGCCCGTCCCGGCGGTGTGACATCACTCATGGCCAGAGGTGGGATGGGAGGAACGTAGAGAGCTGCTGCCGAAGCTGCGACCTAGAGGAGCTGAGGAGGAACCAACAAAGTGTGTATCGCACAAAAGTAAGCAGGTAATGATTGCCATGCCATCTGAAGATTAATAAATTAACTGTCTGGATCCAATTGGGGAGGAGAGGACGCTGAGGGGAGGTTATTTCATTCACCAATGGTATTTCATTTCTGTAATATGCAGCATGGGGGGGTTACCATACTGCCACTGGTCACTGATGCATTAGTGACTGACCAGTGGAAGTTAATTAACCCCTTTGTGCTGTATTAGTGGCACCAGTGTCAGGGTTAATTAAAGAAACAAATGTAGCATTTACCCCCATTTAAGGGACCGACTTGTTTTGGTTTGGGTCATGCAAACTACCTCTTAAGGCTTCCATTGTCAGGGTATAGAAAGTCTTTAGAAAAAGTCAATGTCTACACAAATGTAAAACCTAAACAGGAAGGCTTTATTTTCCTCTTTTTGCTGTGGGAACTTGTAGAGAAAGTAGGAAATGAGAGAAGAATAGGGGAAGGTTCAGGCACGCAACACTAAAGGCACAACGTCGCCACTCAAGCCTGAGTGGGTATTGCTCACCCGGATAGTTCCGTTCACTGGTCCTAGCAGTCGGGATGATGCACGGATCAACTTTATCTGAAAATTTAGGGATGCGAACCTTTATGCCAGATCGGCGTATTGCAGGGCTTGTAGTAATGGATCCCTCCTTAGGTGAGCCTCCAGGCCTCCCCCCGAGACAGCAGTACCGTCGCCAGTCTCCTCTGGGGCAGATCCTCCCCTGGCCTCCTTTCCTAAGAGTGGGCTTCCCACAGGTGGGCAGCTTGGAATCCTTTCCAAAGGCATAGGCCCCAGCCAGCAGAGCTGGGCCTACCAGGCAGCAATGCAGCCTCGGGCTGAAGGTGCCTGGGGCTGGAACACACTCACGCACCCCGTGCCATGCGGGCCACGAGGCGCGCACACCGGACCCCAATTAATGGCGTCTTAACCACGCCCACTGCATGGCTGCTGAGAAAGGACACCCAATGTGCTGTGATACCCCTGTATTTCAACCTGGGCCGGTGGTGGCAGTGCCACCTACAGGCGAACAGGGAACACAACTGCCAGGCAGTATCACACCCAGAGCAGAAGCAAATTTCAACACAATTATCCAGGTCTGAGCCCAACTACTGGCTCAGACTACCCCCTAAATTTACACATAGCGTCCCAACCATTTGGGAAGGGCGCTACACAAGATACAGTGCATAACATGTATGCTAACAAGTAAACAACACAAACAACATGAAACATGCATAACAGAACACGTCCGGACGCTAATCAGTACACATCACAGGTCTCTATCACGACAACCGTCGGGGGGGGGGCGCAGTTTGTCCTCTTCACCCTGGGCACCAAATGACCTTGTCCCAGCACTGGGTCCCTCTACTTAGATGGTATACTCTTTGATCTTGGTGAAATACCTGCTGGCAAGTGACCCACCATAGTCTGCTATGTGTACTTCGGGATGGACAATGGCACAAGATAATTAGTTTTATAAGCCAGGAAGCAGTAAACAGTGCTACACTCTGAAAACAGTTTTTACTAAAAAACCATACCGAACATCTTATACACACCATCTTGGCTAATACACCATGCTAAATGCAAAAAAAAATAAAAAAAGATAACAATTTATTTTACAAGAGCTTCTAAAAATATAATTGAACAGGATTGCCGGAGGTAAGTGTAATGTGTTAATTACATTCATCATGTTGTCCTTCCCAAGATAAAGCACTCCAAAATATGTGCCAGGATCTCAGTTTCTTCTGGTTCATAAGCTCTCTAATTGGTGCCCCTTTATGAATGAAATAGATTCCCATTGCAACAATGAATTAACCCATTATTAACAATACGTCTTGATGTTTTTTTCCTGTAATGGTGGCAAAGAATAATGGAAATATAGTGGTAATGGCTGATTCTATCCAAAACATTTTGTTTTGTACAGAAGGGGAAAGGTTAAAACTTCTGTCATGTTTTATTGTCCTCTGTGTATCAATTGGGAAGATTTACTGACCCTGGCAATAGAGTGTCAATAAAGTAGTATTAAAGTAGTTGTAAAGGCAGAAAGTTTTTTATCGTAATAAATATTATGCAATATGATAAACAGCCTTCTGTGCGCAGCAGCCCCCCCTGCACCCCCTAATACATACCTGACCCCATCTAGATCCAGCGATGTTGCACGAGTGTCTCGGCTGCCCGAGACTCCCCTCCTCGTTGACTGAGACAGCAGTGTGGTGCCATTGGCTCCCGCTGCTGTCAATCAAAGTCAGTCAGCCAATGGGGAGAGAAAGGGGGTGATACCAGGCTTACAGCTCCAGGAATGGACACAGGGAGCTGTAGCTCGGCTCGGGTGCCCCCATAGCAAGATGCTTGCTGTGGGAACACTCAACAGGAGGGAGGGGCCTGGAGCACTGAAAAGGGAAACGAGAAGAGGAGGATCTGTGCTGCTCTGTGCAAAACCACTGCAACGGAGCAGGTAAGTATAACATGTTTGCTATTTTTAACTAACACAAAACAAGACTTTAGTATCTCTTTAAACCCTCAGCATATTTTAGTTTAACACGTTGAGCACAAAAAAATAAGTGTTTTATCAAATAGTAAACTATTTGATAAAATTCTTACCCAAGCACTTACAGTTTCAAACTTTAAATGCTGCTGGCTCCAGTTCTCTCAGTACTGCTTTCCTGAACTTCTAATCTTCTAATCTAATCACAGGAACAATTAAAAGTGTTACTAAACCCACAGCAGTAAAATCAGTCTGTACATGCAGTAAAGTAGGGTTGTCCAGATACCACTTTTTTAAGACCGAGTACAAGTACCGATACTTTTTTTCAAGTACTCTTAAGGGGGGGGGGGGGGGGGGTGGACAGTGTCAGTGTGCAGTGTGTTTTTTATTTTATTTTTTATTATTTTTTACAATACATTTTTATTTTATTTTATTCTTTTTTTTTTTTATCAGCCCTGTTGGGGGGCTTTAGTGAGATATCAGGGGTCTTAAAAGAGATCCTTTGAGACAGAGAAAGAGACTAAGGACAGATTCCCCAGTCCTTTTCTCAGCTGCCCTGCACTGAAAATTAATGTAGAGAAGACAACGGCTCCTCTCTCCATTCATAAACTGAAACATTGTAAACAAAGTTTATGATGTTTCAGTTATGTGAATGGACAGAGTCAGTGATCACTGACTCTGTACATTCCGAACAGTAAGGATTTACGGGCTCCTACCTCCGATCTCCATCCTGCCAGATCGAGGGGGTAGAGGAGAAGAACGGAGGGGGGCAGCAGCACGGAGGGGGACACAGAGCGGGATGGCAGCATGGAGGGGGACACAGAGGGGGACGGCAGCATGGAGGGGGACACGGAGGGGGGCGGCATGCATGGAGCGGGACACGGCAGCATGGAGCGGGACACGGAGGGGAACGGCAGCATGGAGCGGGACACGGAGGGGGACGGCAGCATGGAGCGGCAGCATGGAACGGGACACGGAGGGGAACAGCAGCATGGAGCGGGACACGGAGGGGAACGGCAGCATGGAGCGGGACATGTAGCGGGACACGGAGGGGAACGGCAGCATGGAGCGGGACACGGAGGGGAACGGCAGCATGGAGCGGGACATGTAGCGGGACACGGAGGGGAACGGCAGCATGGAGCGGGACACGGAGGGGAACGGCAGCATGGAGCGGGACATGGAGGGGGACACGGAGGGGAACGGCAGCATGGAGGGAGAGAGCAATATGGAGGGGGACATGGAGAGAGGGAGACAACAGCAAAACAGAGGGGGGCTGGAGGAGGATACGGGGACAATCAGCGGTGATTTTAAAGCAGCTGAAAGAGAGAGAAGCGGAGAAACGACTTTTAAATCTATACAGCGGTGATTGGTGCTTGTAACTCCCCCACACACGATCACCGCTGACTGTACAAGTATCGGGTGAAGCATCGGGAGCATTTGCCCGAGTACAAGTACTCAGGCAAATGCTCGGTATCGGTACCGATACCGATACCGATACTATTATCGGTATCGGGACAACCCTATAGTAAAGCATGCTTGTTATACTCATGGTGGAACCTAAGGGGTTATTTCCGCGCATTGTGTAAATAGGCTGTTTGATCTTAGCCTCTCTGATCCTCCCCTTCTCCCACTGTCCCCAATCCATCTACTGATAGAACAGAGCCTTGGGGGCACTTTGCACATGCTCAGATTGGTGTGTATTGCTAGAGAGTTTTTGTTTTTCTTGGGAGCCTGCAAGTGATCAGCACAGGGCCAATCAGCACTGTCCAGAGGGTCAGTCAGCCTCATGCCCACGGACGTTTTTACAGCCGCGTTTTTGAGCGTTTTTTAAAGCTTAAAAACGCCTGTCAATGTTATTGTATACATTTTTCAACCGTATTTTTTTCGAAAAAAAAAAAAACGCCGGAGCTCAAAACGCATGTAGCGGGGTCTTTAAATTTAGTTGGGGTACACCTGGGTGGTAGTATGACCCAGGTGTGTAATTGTGAGAGGCTTTGGACCCCTTTGTATTCGTGGAGGATTGGGTGGTGTATTATTCTCCTTGGCCTGTGGGTGGCGGGGTGCCCGCAGGCTCAAGGTAGAATCACTGCCACAGTGCTACCCTTTTTTTCCCTTTCCGGAGACGGTACGGCGAGGGCGGGGAACCTGCCGTGGTGTCGATGGGAGGAGATAAAAGGGGGAGACGCCCTTACCACGAGGTCTTCGAGGATCTTCTCTTCACGCACCTTTAGCCTGGGTGCGGGCAGTCCGGAGTTCTGGCCCAGGCGCCCTAGGCCTGGCCGGAATGGAGTTGGAGTCCATCCCAGGCACCTTTAGCCTGGGGTGAGGTACTAGATCGGAGGCCTGGGGCCCAGTAACTTCGACTGGGTCCCACAAGGGCAAAGTGATCCGAGGGTCCCCGAGGTGGACGGGACCCGCATCTAAGGTGAGGAGGCCGGGGAGGTCACCCGTCCGGAGATTCCGGAGCAGCATCAACCCGGTGACGGATGGGCCTCCGGTAACACCCTTAGAGGGACATCTTCCCCTGATAGGGGCCACAGCGCAGCGAAGGTACTCCTAACTACGTTCTCTTGAGTTGCTGGTAGAGACTCACAAGTTCTATGTTCTGTGCTAATCAAGGCTACTATAACCGCTGGTGAAATCACAGTGGTTTAGATTTGAAATCAGGATAGTGCCTCGACCTGCTCACCCCACCGTATCAGGCTGTTGAAACGTTCCAACCAGTTGGATGCTGAAGTACTGTTTATTGTGGAGCTTACAATAAAGCAAGAGTTGGACTGTGATCGGTGTGTGGACTCTGGTTAATGGGAGCAAAGGAGGGTGCCAGCATAGCAGGACTGAGTTTCATAACTAAAGCACATTGGCCCGAGGAAGATACTGATACTGGCCTTCACCTCACCCACAGCTATGGGGAGGACATGGGCCGTAGCGCATCTCACCCTGTCGTGTGACATACCCCTAGACAAAAGAGATGGGGTGAGGCCGCTACACGTGGGGGCTCGTGAGTCCAGGATGAAATGTGTATTGACTTTGAAATTTGAAATGGCTGTGTCTGGACTTTGCTGCCCGGAGGAGTTCCGAGCAGGTCGGCCATGTGATTGGCCAAAGTGCGTCCCTGTGCTCAAAGTCGTGGAAATGACCCCAAGACGGGAAAGGCCCATGCAGAAAGAGCGGGAAGAGGGAGAAGTCCAGCTGTGTGAAGTACTACATGTGGGGACTTTTGCTGCACTGCGCCATGAGGCACCCCGTGACTGCGCAATTCGTGGGCGGAGACTGGAGAAAGCCCGCGAAAACGTGCAAGTCGTGGGAGGAGTCTGGCCATGTGAGGAGATACACGTGGAGACTCCGGCGCGTGGTCAGTGCGTGATGGAGCAGCAGATAGTCGGAATGGCCTCAAGCTCCCCGTGGATTCTGGTTCCCTACCCCACGAAGATGACTGCTTTTGCTGCTCCCCTTACAGACATGGGGATAAGACTCAGGCCCCGAGGGCAGTTGGCTCTGTACACATGCAGAGACACGGAGGCTCTCGGCGTGATCTGTCCCGGATGCTCGGGACTGGTGGTCCACCTGAAGCCATTCGGGCGTTGCGAAGCATGCAAGGAGTTCTTGTTCGAGGTGGAGCCATCCACAGTAAGGCCCCGGGCCCTTCGCCTCAACAGCCTCACAGGTACCACTACTCCGGAAGGGGAGATCCAGGCCTTTGCGGAGGTCCCCGTACGCACTGACCAGGGCGACGTGACTGCCCAACCAGAGACTGAGAGAGAAAAATCCGAGGATGCTGCTTCGGTCACCACAGATTCCCTGATCCCACCTCCGAAGAGGAAAGTCGGCCTGGTGCAGGCCTCCTATGGTCGTGGAAGAGCTTCACCCCGTCGCTTGCCGGGCCTGGATGGATCCGGTTGGAAGAGTCCTGGACATCCCAGTTCTACAAAAGGTCAAGGTGAGCCAGGGGCTGGGACTGTGGTGGTGGTTGGAGGTGTCGGGAGTCCACAGTCGGTGGAGCCCGCAAGGGAGGGTAGTTCCACATCTACTAGAGACTACCTTCCCGCCGAGATGTATGACACCTCCGACCTGGAATCGCTGTCAGACTGCGGAGATGACGGGGAAATAGATGAACTGTTTCACCTGAAGGGCTGGAACAAACGCTTGTTACCCGTGCTACGTGAACCGCAGGATTCCCCTATGTCTATAGGAGACAGCACACCCCGGGTGCAGGCCCCGGAGCTTACGAGGAAGTCTAGTCCTCCGACCAACCTTCCACATTCTACAACATCACCCGCCTTGGTAGTGGGGATGCAGCGTGCTTCATTGCGGGCACCGAGAGCGAAGCTGCCCGAGGTAGTGAAAGTACCTCGGCACCCGGAGGCCATCGTTCAACCAGGAGAAGGTGAGCGGGATGCCATGCCTCCTTTGGCCAGATTGCAAAGACTTTTATCCCAGAGAGTCGCCCGTGAGTACGGATGGGAATATCCCTACTTGCCTCGAGACTTACTTTACGAAGTTGAGGTCCTGCGACAGAGATGGTACGACGAATTCGTTTGGGAAAAACTCAAAGTGCCTCATGCCCGGCGATACTTGTCCTGTTCGCCACCAGTGTCGAAAAAGTTCAAAGACTGCAGAGCAGACTGGATGTTGGGGCGCCACATCTATGCGGACAAGGTGCTTATCTGCCGGAAGGATAAAGAGGATGTCAACTATTCGATTGAGGTTTTCGATAAGCACCTAAAGCCTTTGTTCTTGCCTGACCCGAAGTTCTATCTGTGAGAAGAGACTCACTTGTTTTCCCTGCAGTTTCTGGAAATGTCCTTGCCGGAACATTTGAACTGTACCCTGGTTTTTTATTTGGGTTTGTTTTTCTACTCTTTGGAGGAATGAGAGCAGTTTTTGTTGTTCGTTCTCTCTTCTTCCAGATATCAAGGACAGAGACTTTTTGGGGGTAGAATCAGTGTAGGGACGCAGGAAGAAGTAAGACTTCACCAAGTGTCATTACCGCGGCACTGTCACCAGGTGGCAGTGTTGCGCAACAGTTGTTGGAATTCTACACTTGCATTACTTTGCCATTGAAGCGAATGGGTTTCTCGGCTGATAGACTCATTAGTTTCAAGTCAACACACAATGTTAGGATGTTTTTCTGTTTTTTTTATTTCCCTCATGCAGGAGATTCGTCCGTCAAGACTGAGTATGGGGTGGTTCTTAGACAGTGACGGGAGGGATTGTATATATGTGAATGTTCAGATGGTTTTATGCAAAAGTTTTATTATGTTATAGTTCCCTTCCCCTTGAGCAGGTCTTGGCACAAACGGGGTTTAAATTTTTTTAGGGATAGCCTCTGGGGCCAGGCTTATTTTACCACTTCATGGGAGACATGGGTTTGCACCAGTCGCTGGGGACCAGCGTCAAATCACAGGGGGGAGTATGTAGCGGGGTCTTTAAATTTAGTTGGGGTACACCTGGGTGGTAGTATGACCCAGGTGTGTAATTGTGAGAGGTTTTGGACCCCTTTGTATTCGTGGAGGATTGGGTGGTGTATTATTCTCCTTGGCCTGTCGGTGGCAGGGTGCCCGCAGGCTCAAGGTAGAATCACTGCCACAGTGCTACCCTTTTTGTCCCCTTCCGGAGACGGTTACGGCGAGGGTGGGGAACCTGCCGTGGTGTCGATGGGAGGAGATAAAAGGGGGAGACGCCCTTACCACGAGGTCTTCGAGGATCTTCTCTTCACGCACCCAGGCACCTTTAGCCTGGGTGCGGGTGGTCCGGAGTTCTGGCCCAGGCGCCCTAGGCCTGGCCGGAATGGAGTTGGAGTCCATCCCAGGCACCTTTAGCCTGGGGTGAGGTACTAGATCGGAGGCCTGGGGCCCAGTAACTTCGACTGGGTCCCACAAGGGCAAAGTGATCCGAGGGTCCCTGAGGTGGACGGGACCCGCATCTAAGGTGAGGAGGCCGGGGAGGTCACCCGTCCGGAGATTCCGGAGCAGCATCAACCCGGTGACGGATGGGCCTCCGGTAACTCCCTTAGAGGGACATCTTCCCCTGATAGGGGCCACAGTGCAGCGAAGGTACTCCTAACTACGTTCTCTTGAGTTGCTGGTAGAGACTCACAAGTTCTATGTTCTGTGCTAATCAAGGCTACTATAACCACTGGTGAAACCACAATGGTTTAGATTTGAAATCAGGATAGTGCCTCGACCTGCTCAACCCACCGTATCAGGCTGTTGAAACGTTCCAACCAGTTGGATGCTGAAGTACTGTTTATTGTGGAGCTTACAATAAAGCAAGAGTTGGACTGTGATCGGTGTGTGGACTCTGGTTAATGGGAGCAAAGGAGGGTGCCAGCATAGCAGGACTGAGTTTCATAACTAAAGCACATTGGCCCGAGGAAGATACTGATACTGGCCTTTACCTCACCCACAGCTATGGGGAGGACATGGGCCATAGCGCATCTCACCCTGTCGTGTGACATACCCCTAGACAAAAGAGATGGGGTGAGGCCGCTACACGCAATTGCTGCGTTTTTGCGTGTTTTTTAACGCTTCACGTTTTTTTTATGCCTAACGCAGACGCCAAGGAACGCACTGGTCCTGTTTTTTTTTTACAGCTTAAAAACGCCTGTGCTATTTGCAGCTCAAAAACACCTAGGTGGGCATGAAGCTATAGACTAACATGGACAAGCGTTTTTAAGCTGTAAAAAACGCTCAAAAATGCGGCTGTAAAAACGTCCGTGGGCATGAGGCCTAAAAACTCCTCCAACAAGCTTTAACCATACACTGATAGAAGTCACAAGACTGCTATATACTGCTGATGAGAAAAGGTATTTAGCAGTGTATATTTACTAAAATAATTGCATTTCCATGTCCTGTGTACTGTGGGAGACCAGATATAGTGAATGCAGTGTCCTGGGCTTAGTAACACTTTAACAGTGGACAGTGAAGTCTCCAGGCAGTCGGTTACCATGGAGAAGAGGATAAGTAGGATCAGGGGAGTGCCTTACTATCTTAGGTTATTGGGCTGTGTTTCTTTTGATGTACACAGCGTAGGGAGACACTGCTCTAGTCCCTGCCTGCAAGGGTGGCTCCATAGGATGTTGCAAGCGAAAGGAGCAACCCTGGTCACCAAATTAAACTGGAACTTAGGCAAGGTTTAAAATTTTTGTTTAATATCACTTTAAAGAGTAACTCCACTTATGCTAAGAACTTTATCAAACTTTGTTGCAGATTCCTACCTTGTTCTGAAGAAATAGCTGTTTGTCTGTGTCCATGTGCTAAGTGAACGTGAATGGGAGTGACGTTATAATTATCAGTCAGCTGATGCACTTGCAGGGCTTTAATGAAGAAGGTGGGAGGATTTTGCTTGCTCTGTTTTTTTTTTTTCTGCGCCTGATCTCCCGGACTTTGGGGACCCGGTACTGGCCGGCCATAGGTCCCCTGGACGCCAAACTTGGCACACATATAGCCCCATGTCTTCTTTACAAGTGTTAAAAGTTTGGTGTCTGGGAGACCTACGGCCGGGGAGAACCGATTTTTAAAAGCCGGGCACTCCTTCCATAGACTCCCATGTTAAACATCAGTCTAGTCATGGGCACAGTGAGGCATGGGCACAGTGAGGTATGGGCACAGTGAGGCAAAGTGAGGCATGCAGATGGACACCCTAGGCTTATACTCGAGTCAATACATTTTCCCAGTTTTTGGGGTAAAATTAGGTGCCTTGGCTTATATTCGGGTCGGCTTATACTCGAGTATATACAGTACTTGTTCTGCGGCTGCCGCTGCCTCTCTGAGTCTCTCTCTGTTTCTCACATCAGCCGATCAGCGGCGCCGAGAGAGAGACTCGTCTAATGTAGTTACGCGGCGCATTGACACGATACCAGGAACGGAGGAGGAGGTGGGTGGAGCCTCTTCCCTGCACTCGTTGCTAACGCCTGGGCCGCTTGGCGTCTAGCAACGAGTGACGTCAGTGAGTCATGTCGGACCACTCTGCAGGCAGGTGCGATAGCGTGCGGCTCCACAGAAGGGTAAGAAAGCGGGCGGCTCCGCTTGCGGCACGGTTTGTGGGCAGGCGGCGCGGTTCGTGGGCAGACCGTGCTGCTCAGTGTGTTGGCAGCGCAGGTGAGAGTGAGAGAGCAGGCTCATCTCTCACCGCCCGTGCCTGCCCTGCATTCCTGCAGTGACTTCCGCCCTCACTGTGCAGGCAGCAGAGAGATTACATTATCTCTCTGCTGCCTGACTCTGGGAGTCTGGGACACAGCAAGAGACAACCAAAACTACACCTTAGCAGGCAAGTTAGTGACAATCCGCAAATTGTGTCAGGTGACGTGGCAAATGACAATCTGCATCTGGTGGCAGGCAAGTGACAATCAGCAAGGTGTGGCAGGTGAGTGACAAGTGACAATCCGCAAGGTGTGGCTGGTGACAATCCGAAAGGTGTGGCAGGTGACGTGGCAAGTGACAATCCGCAATGTGTGGCAAGTGACACGCTCAGGGCTCCCACTAATTGCAGGCGACGGTGGCAAGTGACACACTCGGGGCTCCCACTGATTCTGCATTGAACTATTTAATTTTGTATTACAATGTAATAATAGAAATAATGCGCTTCAATCATCCTGACACCATAACAACCATGGTGCTGGGATGATTGAAGCGCCGATACCAGCCATTTCCCCGATTAATTTCCCACAAAAAAAAACATATTTTTTGTCAGTGCCCCTCCCGAGAAAAGACTCTGGATCCGCCCCTGATCTGAATCCCTTTTACATGTGATTTCCCTTTGGGAGTATCACATCAAAATTGATTTTTTTTTTGTTGCAGAGGATGCCTAAAATCTGACTTGTATCTTGGTGTAGACTTCTGGGAAAATCAGTAAGCCAAATACACAAGCAGGACATTACATTTCCAGGGGGCATTCTGTACAGAATCTGTATACAGAACACCTCCAGGTAGCCATATTGCATTGCATTTTACAGAAAATTTCAGCGCTGCAGATTGAAAAGGAAAGGTATGGATAAAAAAGGAAAATGCTCAATTAAAGGATATAATAAAAAAAGGGAAAATCTACACACTACAGGAACTAAGACACAGAGAAGATTTGATGGTGATAGATGAATGGCGGTACTCCCGGCTGAAACATTTTGTTACAACACTGCCACAACCAATAAGATCCGGGGAAGATCTATTGCCATTTGAGCGTTTGTGTTCAGCAACAAGCACAAAGAGTGGGATTTCACAGATCTATAAAAAAATACTGGTGGGAATGAAGGGGCTGGAGAGATACCAAAGGAGCCTTGGAGGCGTGAAAACGTCAACAAAACATTATCTGAAAACAGTGGCACCACATCTGATGAACGCATCCAAAAGTTTAATACCGCAACAGTGGCAAGAGTTGGAAAGCCCTACGATGGGAGAGTGGTTTAAAAAAGTAGAAGATACATATAATATGGAATATCTGAGATGTCGTGGGGAAGAGTAAATGGAGGGTTTTGGAAAGATTGGAGAGTATTTAAGGACAAGGAGATACGTAGAAGTGGTGGGAGCAGAGGAAGGGGAGAGGTAGAGAGAAACAGGAGATGTCAAGTAATTAAAAGGTATAATGAGGGAGGGTAAGAGTGGGTGGGGATATGCAATATTTTTTTTCCATGGAGTTACCCTTTAAGGACAGGTAGTGAAATATTTGTTTGAAGATACTGTATTTACCACTCAATTTGGCCCACTGTTTCATTTAAAATTGACATTTACCACACCCATTTTTCTGTCATTTTTGAAATAATTAGCACATAGTTGAATCAGTGATACAGAAAACATTGGAGTCTGAATAGAGCTAGGTAAAAAGACCTAATAACCATTATACCACTTATACTTATACCAGTGATTGTTCATTGAGTTTCATGTACTATTTGACTACACAACATGGTACCAAACCTGCACAGGCCACGTTTTGTGACAGACTGGGCAGGTTTAGGCCTGGTTTGCTGAATGTGTCTCTTTGCTAGCACATAAATGATGAAATACCAATTTTGAACAGTTGCGTACTGTTGCACCATAAAGTGTGCCAAACCAACAATCCAGGAGTCCAAATGATTTCTTAGTTAAGTAAGTGACCATGGAAAGAACAACAGACAGCCAGTCCTTTCAGGGGCCCAAAGATCTCCCCATCCTCAGGACCTAAAGTGGTCGTAAAGGTTTAAAGGGGTTGTAAAGGCTTGGTTTTTATTTTCTAAATAGGTTCCTTTAAGCTAGTGCATTGTTGGTTCACTTACCTTTTCCTTAGATTTCCCTTCTAAATGTTTTTTTTTTCTTTGTCTGAATTTCTCACTTCCTGTTTCCCCTCACTAAACTTCACACCATCATCCGAGTGGTGTGGAGTCAGCCAGAACAGCTTACTGAACAGCTTACTGAGGAGGAACAGGAAGTGAGAAATTCAGACAAAGAAAACAAAGGAAAAAAACATTTAGAAGGGAAATCGAAGGAAAAGGTAAGTGAACCAACAATGCACTAGCTTAACCACTTCCCGACCGCGCCATGTACAAAAGACGTCCACAGCGCGGTCGAGTTATCCTGAGTGGACGTCCCAGGGACGTCCTCACAGAATCTTGCTCCCGCGTGCCCCCTGGGGCGCGCTCCAGGATATGTCCGTGACCGCCGGGTTCGGAAGACCCGGCGCATCACGGATCACGGTAGATGGCCGCTAATCGCGGCCGTTTACCACGTGATCGCTCCGTCAAATGACGGAGCGATCACTTGTAAACAGACCGGCGTCATGTGATGACGCCGGTTCCTCCCTCCCCTCTCTGTACCGATCGGTACAGTGTGAGAGGAGAGGGGAGATCATGTCCGCTCCCTCCCCCATGTCAGCTGTGGGCTGGATCTGTGACAATTGCAGTCACAGATCCAGCCATCCATCCATCCCTGCTCAGCCATCCCTGTGCAATACTCTGCCAATACTCTGCAATACACCCTGTGCAATACTCTGCAATACACCCTGTGCAATACTCTGCAATACACCCTGTGCAATACTCTGCAATACCCTGTGCAATACTCTGCAATACCCTGTGCAATACTCTGCAATACACCCTGCCAATACTCTGCAATACACCCTGCCAATACTCTGCAATACCCTGTGCAATACTCTGAAATACCCTGTGCAATACTCTGCAATACCCTGTGCAATACCCTGCCCATACTCTGCAATACCCTGTGCAATACCCTGTGCAATACCCTGTGCAATACCCTGCCCATACTGTGCAATACCCTGCCCATACTCTGCCCATACTGTGCAATACTCTGCCATATTCCGCAATACCCTGCCATACTCCGCAATACTCCTCAATACCCTCAATACCCTGCAATACTCCACAATACCCGGCAATACTCCACAATACCCGTCAATACTCCACAATACCCTGCAATACTCCTCAATACCCTGCAATACTCCTCAATACCCTGCAATACTCCGCAATACCCTGCAATACTCCTCAATACCCGGCAATACCCGGCAATACTCCGCAATACCGCAGTAACTTCATCTTTCACATTATGCAAAAACATTGGGCTAACTTTACTGTTTTTTTTTTCTTTTAGGCACAAAACAGTTTTTTTCCGTAAAAAACGCGTTAGAAAAATTTCTGCGCAAATACCGTGCAAGATAAAAAGTTGCAATGACCACCATTATATTCTTTAAGGTCTTTGCTAAAAAAACATATATAATGTTTTGGGGTTCTATGTAATTTTCTAGCAAACAAATTATGATTTTTACATGTAGGAGAGAAATGTCAGAAATGGCCTGGGTTCTCCAGAACGCCTGAAGGTGCTCCCTGCATGTTGGGCCTCTGTATGTGGCCACGCTGTGTAAAAGTCTCACACATGTGGTATCGCCATACTCAGGAGGAATAGCAGAATGTGTTTTGGGGTGTAATTTGTGGTATGCATATGCTGTGTGTGAGAAATAACCTGCTAATATGACAATTTTGTGGAAAAAAAAAAACGAAAAAAAAATCTTGATTTTTGCAAAGAATTGTGGGAAAAAATGACAACTTCAAAAAACTCACAATGACTCTTTCTAAATACCTTGGAATGTCTTCTTTCCAAAAAGGGGTCATTTGGGGGGTATTTGTACTTTTCTGGCATGTTAGGGTCTCAAGAAATGAGATAGGCCGTCAGTACTTCAGGTGTGATCAATTTTCAGATATTGGCACCATAGCTTGTGGACTCTATAACTTTCACAATGACCAAAAAATATGCACCAATTTGTACTTATTTTTACCAAAGATATGTAGCAGTATAAATTTTGGCCAAAATGTATGAAGAAAAAATACTAATTTGCTAAATTTTATAACGGAAACAAAGAAAAATTCATTTTTTTACAAAATTTTCAGTCTTTTTTCTCTTATAGCGCAAAAAATAAAAAACCCAACAGTGATTAAATACCACCAAAAGAAAGCTCTATTTGTGTGAAAAAAAGGACAAAAATTTCATATGGGTACAGTGTTGTATGACTGAGTAATTGTCATTCAAAATGTGAGAGCACCGAAAGCTGAAAATTCGTCTGGTTAGGAAGGGGGTTTAAGTGCCCAGTTGTCAAGTGGTTAAAGGAACCTATTTACAAAATAAAAAATGAACCTTTACAACCCCTTTAAGTTTGTAATTTACCTTAAAGTGGATGTAAACCCTCCATACACCCAGTGAAGTGAACAGCCTCAGATGATACACAGGGATGAACCAATTATCCCTACATAGGTTTTACATTTAGATCTGCTGTCTTCACATTTATATACTGTTTAGAAAGTTGAGATCATGTTAGGAGATTTTCTCTTCCTGGTTAAGTGTGATGTCCGGGCATACAGCCAAGATAGCGAGAATTGATGATTGAAGGAAAGGCACAAACCCCCTCTCATCATAGGCAGAGACTCTCAGAGGTGTTTTGTAATAGGACCTTCTCTCTGCTAATCTATTTTAGCAACCTCCCCAGACAGAAGATTCAGGCTGCTTTTGTCTAAAAGTCTGAGAATTTGTCAGGAGTTATCAGACTGATAACAGAAGAACAGTTCAGGAGAGAGCTACGGGACTTAGATCATTAAAGAGAGATAACAAAATACTACAGATATATGTGCTCAGTTCAAATTTCATGAATCGGGTTTACATCCACTTTAATGGATTCTCTGCAATGGGGTAAAACAATTTTGAGTCTGACCTTGATCCAGATCTGTGCGCTAGAGCAGCGGCACTGCTGTCTCCTCACAGGACACCAAGGCAGCGGGAATAATTGGCTCCTGCTGCTATCAATCAACCCTGTGTGGAAGGTGCAGGGGGTGGTGCCAAAGGATTGAGCCAGAGGAGGAAACAAGACCGCTGGCAGAGGACCCCAGAAGAGGAGGTTCAGACAGCTCTGTGCAAACCCATTGCGCAGAGAAGATAAGTACAGGGGGTCCCCGGGTTACAAACAAGATAGGGACTGTAGGTTTGTTCTTAAGTTGAATTTGTTTGTAAGTCGGAACAGGTACATTTTTTAGGGGTAGCTCCAGCCCAAAAAATAATATTTTATACTTTTTGGATAGCATAGGGAAGGGTTATCACCCCTGTAACATTTGTTTTGCTGTCTGTGCCCCTGTTCAGAAGATTTCACCTCACTTTCCATCCCAATGACAAATGGATTTTGAAAATTTTTGGTTGTTAGGGAAACATGGACTGGTGATAAAGCTCCAGTGGAGACACCTTTTTCCCATAAAAATGCTTACAGAAGTGAATTTCCCTTCCTAGGGGTAGATTTTTTCTCACTTCCTGTTGTCTCCCTCCGTTTGTAAGTAGGAGTCGTTTGTAAGTCGGATGTTTGTAAGTAGGGGACCGCCTGTATAAGATGTTTGCTATTTAATAGAAAAAAGCTGAGTCTTTACAATCACTTTGAAGCCTCGTACACACGACCGAGAATCTCATCAAGAAAAAACACGTCGTTTTTCTTGACGAGATTCCTGGACAAGAAACTTGTCCCGGCCGAGTGTACAGACGCTCCTTTCAAAGAACCCGCGGTTCTTTGAATGGAGCGAACGCGGTGACGTAATCGACTACGACGAGCGTGCGCTCGTCACATTCCATGCCGTCGCCGCCATCTTGCTACACCCTACCTATGCCTAGGAAGCTACCGCGCATGCGTCAAAGTCATTTCGAGCATGCGCGGGCTTCCCGGAGGACAGGTAAGTGTACACACACACACTTTTCTTGTCGAGAAACAGGCTGACGAGAATCTCGACGAGAAACCTGATAGCCGCGTACACACGGCCGATTTACTCGGCAAGAAAGCTCTGCCAGCAAGTTTCTTGTCATTTTTCGACGAGAAACTCGGTCGTGTGTACGAGGCTTAAGTCTAATGCAAAGATTTAAGGACTCAAAAATGTCACAGTCACTATGTTTTTAATTATTTTACTATTTGAGTATCAGATATGACCAGGATCAGTAGATCAGAGGCACTTTGTGGAGAGCCACCTAACCCAAGTCTTGTGGCTCCACTAAGCACTTCATTTTTTCTTGTAGAGGATTCATATCCAGCACCTCTCCCCCACCTCGTGATTCATTATTATGTGACAACGTATATTGTTTCCTATTTGAAAAAAGGATATCTGGATCAAGTGCCAAATAGCCAGCACTTCAAGCCTCGTACACACGACCGAGTTTCTCGGCAAGAACCAGCAAGAAACTTGCTGGCAGAGATGTCTTGCCGAGAAATTTGTTCGTGTGTATGGTTTCTCGTCAAGAAAACCGACAAGTAACCTCGATGAGAAAATAGAGAACCTGCTCTCTATTTTCTCGTCGAGATTCTCGTCGGCATGTTTCTCGACGAGAAAAGTGAGTGTGTGTACACTTACCTGTCCCCCCGGAAGCCCGCCCATGCTCGAAATGAATTTGACGCATGCGCGGTAGCTTCCTAGGCATAGGTAGGGTATACCAAGATGGCGGCGACGGCATCGAATGTGACGAGCGCATGCTCGTCGTAGTCGATGATGTCACCGCGTACGCTCCATTCAAAGAACCGCGGGTTCTTTGAATCGAGCGTGTGTACACTCGGCCGGGACAAGTTTCTTGTCCAAGAATCTCGTCGAAAAAAACATGTCTCGGCCGTGTGTACGAGGCTTTAGAGTAGGTAATGAGTTTGTAGAAATCTGTTGAAGATCTGGCTACCCAACGGTTGCATCAAGTAGCTGCATCTTTTGGTGTATAGGCATCATAGAGAAAAAGACAAAAAGCACTTAAGATCCGATGCGAGCCTATCAAGTCCAAATACAAAGAGAGCTGTGAGGCTTTCATCTTTTTTCAATTTAATGATATTTGTTTATATTTGCAGTCATCGTCTGGAATATTTCAAAGCATTCAAACTGAAATGGATCATGGGAGAAGAATGGGAGCAGCCCTCGTCTTGCCTCTGGGATTCTATTCCCTGTAACATCAGTGTCTCCACTCTATAAAAAATAAGACAAATTAGAAGAAAAATAAATTCCTACTGGCATTTAGCATTTAGCAAATCGCTTATTCTTTTTCATTACTAAAACTCTTTTGATACCGCGTATTAATAAAATGAGCTTTTCAGCAATGCTCATTTCAATGCTTTTTATTTGTCTGCCAGAGCGATGTCAGAGTTTAACAAATCGGTGGTTTTCGCTTTTACTTATTCCATGAAATATATAAACATAAATTCTGTGATGTGGATTCCATAGCAGCAGACATCTATCTATACATAACTGGAAATAAAAGCGATAACTTGGATGTTTTCACTTTTTTTAAAGGTATTGAGCAATTTTACACATTTCATTTTAAAACCTGTAAAGAAAATGTTGTTCTGTAAAAAAAAAAAAAAACACTTAGAAAGGTGAAAGGTAAAGTATATAAGTGGTGTTGTGGTATTTTGATAAATGTGAGAATTATTCGTCACCTCTAACCACCTTAGCCTGCTGTACAGTGTAATCAGGCCGAAATACTGGGGTTTAATACACCCACTTCTACTGAGTAATGCCATCATGTTCCTTTACTCTCTGTCCTTACAAGTTCTGGAATGCTGGCATATAAAAGCTGAAAGCTGGCGTACACTGCTACAAACCTGTAATCTTTGTAGTTATTTTCCTACTACAATGCCTACAGATACATTAGCGCTTTCTCGTGAATCCTCACAAAAACAACCCATTCAGTTTACAGTGCCTTGAAAAAGTATTCTTACCTATTGAAATTTTCCAAATTTTGTCTTGTTACAGCCAAAAACGTAAATGTATTTTATTGGGATTTCTTGTGATAGACCAACACAAAGTGGCACATAATTGTGAAGTGGAAGGAAAATGATAAATGGTTTATCTTTTACAAATAAACTTCTGAAAAGTGTGGCATGCATTTGTATTCAGCCCTCCTTTACTCTGATACCCCTAGTGGATACTAAATCTAGTGGAACCAATTGTCCTCAGAGGTCACCTAATTAGTAAATAGTCCACCTGTGTGTAATTTAATCTCAGTATAAATACAGCTGCTCTGTGATGCCCTCAGAGGTTTGTTAGAGAACCTTAGTGAACAAACAGCATCATGAAGGCCAAGGAACACACCAAACAGGTCAGGGATAAAGTTGTGGAGAAGTTTAAAGCAGGGTTCGGTTCTAAAAGAAATATCCAAGCTTTGAACATCTCACGGAGCTCTGTTCAATCCATCATCTGAAAATGGAAAGAGTATGGCACAACTGCTAACCTACCAAGACATGGCCATCCACCTAAACTGACGGGCCGGTCAAGCAGAGCATTAATCAGAGAAGCAGCCAAGAGGCCCATGGTAACGCTGGAGGAGCTGCAGAGATCCACAGCTCAGGTGGGAGAATATTTCCACAGGACAACTATTAAGCCTCGTACATACGCCCGAGATTCTCGTCAGGAAAAAAACGCAGTTTTTCCTGACGAGAATCTTGACAAGAAACTTGTCCCGGCCGAGTGTACACACGTACGATTCAAAAGAACCGCCGTTCTTTTGAATGGCACGAACGCGGTGACGTCATCGACTACGACGTCGCCGCCATCTTGCTACACCCTATGCCTATGCCTAGGAAGCTACCGCGCATGCGTCAAAGTCATTTCGAGCATGCGCGGGTTTCCACGGCGACAGGTAAGTGTACACACGCTCGGGTTTCTCGTTGAGAAACAGGCCGACGAGATTCTCGACGAGAAAAAAGACTGCAGGTCGTCTTTTTTCTCATCGGGGAATCTGGGCAGTTTTCTTGACGAGAAAACTGAAACCCGCGTACACACAGCCGGTTTTCTCGGCAAGAAAGCTCTCCCGGCAGTTTTCTTGTCGTTTTTTGTCGAGAAAACCGGTCGTGTGTAGGCGGCCTTAGTCTCCACAAATCTGGCATTTATGTAAGAGTGGCAAAAAGAAAGCCATTGTTGAAATAAAGCCATAAGAAGTTCCATTTGCAGTTTGTGAGAAGCCATGTGGGGGACACAGCAAACATGTGAAGGAAGGCACTCTGGTCAGATGAGACCAAAATTGTACTTTTTGGCCTAAAAGCAAAACGCTATGTGTGGTGGAAAACTAACACTACACATCACCTTGAACACATGACCCTAAACATACAGCCAGAGCTACAATGAAATGGTTTAGATCAAAGCATATTCATGTGTTAGAATGGCCCAGTCAAAGTCCAGACCTAAATCCAATTGAGAATCTGTGGCAAGACTTGAAACTTGCTGTTCACAGACGCTCTCCATCCAATCTGACAGAGCTTGAGCTATTTTCAAAAAAGAATGGGCAAAAATGTTACTCTCTAGATGTGCAAAGCTGGTAGAGACATCCCCAAAAAGACTTGCAGCTGTAATTGCAGCGAAAGGTGGTTCTACAAAGTACTGACTCGGTGGGGGGGCTGGATACAAATGCATGCCACACTTTTCAGATATTTATTTGTAAAAAAAATTGATAACCATTTATAATTTTCCTTCCACTTCACAATTATGTGCCACTTGTGTTGGTCTATCACATAAAACCCCAATAAAATACATTTACGTTTTTGTAATATATATTTTATATACTGTATTTATTGGCGTATAACACTCACTTTTTTACCTTTAAAATAGAGGGTAAACTGTGCCTGCGTGTTATACACAGGGGGCCGTGGAAAGTTTTTTTCCTGAAACTTCCCTCTTAAAGTTAGGGTGCATGTTATACGCCTGTGCGTGTTATACGCCGATAAATACGGTAATTCTAAATACCTTTCTCCTTTTTTTTTTTCATTAGTGATCACATGACCTCTGTTCTCAGCTGCATAAGGAGCTTAGAGAGTTGGGGGTGGAGACTATGGGGGCGTGTCAGCAGGAGGCAGAGAAGCAGCAGTACACCAATCTTCCCAGTGATTAGCTGTGCAGAGGGTCGTGTCCATTGAAGTACAGGCAGGCTGAGCTCCCAAGTAGAATGCAAAAAAGAAAACGGACCATGCTGTGATGGATGTGCTTCATTTAGAAATAGGAAAGCAGGGGTACTGGCAGGATCACCAGGTATTTCACACAAAGGAAGCTATGCTAAGAGAGCAGGATACAAGTACATGATATGACAGACATCAGGAATATGAAATGTTGGGGTAACATACACAAGTTGTGGACACTGGGCATGCCCACACACACACACCCCAAAAAATATATAATTAAAGTACACAGGATGTGTGTAGTGCATACTGTGCTACTGCCTCACTGATGCTAACCTCCTTACACTTGCCAGCAAATACCAACTGTCAAAATTATAGCTGGGAGTTGCAGTGTAAAGGCAGTAGCTGTAGAAGCTGCTGCAGTCAAAATAGACCATGTGACTCTAGGGCTGGATCTAGCCTATCTAATCTGAGGGGGGGGGGGGATTATATGAAGTCAGGGGGCATAATGTCAACAGTGTAACAGATATGCAGATAACCAGTATTCCCTGTTCACTCAGCATGCATCTGTATCATGAGTCGCAACACATGGTACAGTTGCAAATAACATTGCAAATAACATTAGATTAGGATGATCAAACAAAACCTGCGCCTCTTTATGTCAAGTGTCAATATCAGAGTTCTCCCTTACATCCCCCTCACAACTCCTCATCAGAGTTCCTGTTTACTTAACCCCATGTGCGTGCTCCCTTGCATTAGGTGTCCCTATCAGAGTGCCCCCCTGCATCAGGCGTTCCCATCAGAGTAGCTCCTTACATAAAATGTCCAATCAGAATGCCCCCTTACATCAATTGTCCTCATTAGAGTTTAAATCAACTATTCTCATTATGCCGCATACACACGCTCGGAATTTCCGATGGAAAAAGTCAGACGGAATTTTTTCATCGGATATTCCGACCGTGTGTGTGACCTATCGCACTTTTTCTGTCGGAAATTCCGACGGAATTAGATAGAGAACATGTTCTCAATTTTTCCGATGAAAAAAAATTAGACCGGAATTTCTGTTCGTCTGGATGCAATTCCGACGGACTAAAAACCATGCATGCTTGGAAATAATTTGACGCATGCTCGGAAGCATAGAACTTAATTTTCTCGACTCGTCGTAGTGTTTTAAGTCGCTGCGTACTTGACGGTCGGATTTTAGTGTGTCCGTGTGTATGCAAGACAGTTTGAGCGGAACTCCGTTGGAAAAACCCGTCAGAGTTTATTCCGACGGAAATTCCGCTCGTGTGTACAGGGCATTAGAGTCCCCCTTACAGCAACTGTCCCCATAAGAGTGCTTCAGTGTTCAGTGGATGCACTTTTCCACTCCTCTAGATCCAGGCCTGTGTGACAGAGCATTAATAAACACTGCTCAGAACAGGACACAGAGATACAAAGTAACATTAATACATTAATCTGCAGATCAAAAGGGATGAGCTTAAATCTGCATATGATGTCAGTTAAAGCAGTCTGACCAGTTAAAAAAAGGTTGTCCCCCCCCCCCCCCTATTTAATTCCATGATAACCTTTAGCTTTCCCGAATTAACTCATTTTCCCCTTCCCTTAAAGGAGTAGTAAAGTTACATGTTTTTTCACCTTAATGCATCCTATGCATTAAGGTGAAAAAACATTCGACAATACCGCCCCCCCCCCGAGCCCCCGTTTTTCTTACCTGGCCCCTCGAAAGTCCCATGCTCGTCCCCGTCATCCTCTTCGTTTTTCTGCCTGGCCGCCGATTGGCTACACTGGATAGATTGAAAGCAGCGCAGCCATTGGCTGGCGCTGCTGTCAATCACATCCAATGACGCGGCACGCCGGGGGGCGGGGCCGAGTGATACAGTCGGCGGCTATGGCCGCCGCTGTATCACGGGAGCGCGCCCGCAATCACTCCACACCATGCGAGCTCACTCGCATTAAGGTGTGGAGTCCTTGCGGGGAGGAGCCAAGACAGCCGCCGAGGGACCCCAGAAGACCAGGATCGGGGCCACTGTGTGCAAAACGAGCTGCACAGTGGAGGTAAGTATAACATGTTTGTTATTTTTAAGCAAAAAAAAAAAAGTATAGTGCTCCTTTAACTAATATGTTTCTGCTTTTTTAAAATTGAAATTTTTCTAATCATTAATATTACACATACTTGCTCCATGCAATGGTATTGTACAGAGCGGCCCCCAAATCTCCTCCTCTTGGATCCTCCATTGGTAAAATCTTAATCCCAGAGTTGAGCACAGGAGTGCATGTATGCAGTGTCTCTAAAGAAGGTCCACCTCTGTAATGCCGCATAAATATGTGAACTCAGAATTAACGGGTTACAATATGTAATACACATTTAAGGCCCTTTCACACGGACGTGTCCGTGTACGGGCTCCGTTTTGCTCAGCAGGGATCGCTCCATCGATTCCCGCTGAGCAGGCAGATGACAGGTCTGTCTCCGCACACTGTGCAGGGACCAACCTGTCAGAGCAGCGCTCTCCTCTATGGGGGATCGGATGAAGACGGACCGTAGAGTCCGTTTTCATCCAAACTGATTCGCCAGACGGATGGAAAATAGGGTTTCCATCTGTCACACTTTGGCGGATCGGAGCGGGTCAGATGTCAGCGGACATGTCACCGCTGACATCCGTCGCTCCATAGAGGTGCACGGAGCGTCTGTTCAGGTCTGCCTGAACAGTCCGCCCGTGTGAAAGGGGCCTTATACCATCCCCATTGTTTCCCTCATCTATCATCCCTTTGAATTAACCTGTTAATCCTTTACATTCCCTGATGTGGAATGAATTTCCAGTGTAGCATCAACAACAACCCTTGCTGACCACCGCTAAACATGCTCCAACCCACATAGCAGGCAATTGTGCTGCAAGTTTGAAAATGACTTGCTAAGCTATAGCTAGACTTGCCAGGCTCCACAAGTTTGTTGCACTATTGCAGAAAGTCCACATTGCATGACTCCAGGTAAACTTTCTTTACAAACATTCTGCAAGTCTGCTGCAAGTTCTGGTTCAGTTATGTTATGCAATAGTCATCCCACCACAGGGGTCACTGTGGCTGAGTTTTCATGCCGTAGACTTGCCACACATTTGTGGCAACGTTGAATTGTAAGTCTGTTAACTTGCTGCACATTTTCAAGTTGCACACTTGCAGAGCACTTGAAGCACTTGACACTTTTCCAATTGTATCTAGCAAGAGAAAAGTTGCAATGGTGAGTCTACAGCAAGATCTCTGCAAGTCACAGTGACCCCTGTGGTGGGATTACTATTTCACAACATAACTGAACCAGAACTTGCAGCAGACTTGCAGAATGTTTGCAAAGAAAGTTGATCTGGAGTCATGCAATGTGGACTTGCTGCAATTGTGCAACAATCTTGTAAAGCCTGGCAAGTCTAACAAAAGCTTACAAGTCATTTTCAAACTTGCAGCAAATTTGCTTTCTATCTGGGCTTTGAGGTCACGTGACTAAGGCCCCTTTCACACGGACGGCAAAATTGCCGCAGTAAAAAGCATGTTTTTGTTCTGTGAAATTCAAGGCTTCAGGCACTGCGATTAGCTGCATTTGTACATTGCGATTAGCTGCGTTTACATGCGGCTGCGTTTAGCTGCGGTTGACCATTATTGTCATCCCCATAGCAACCAATTTTATTTTGATGTGCTTCCTGTTGTTTTTTTCTTTTGTTCATGCTGCTATCCGCAGTTGACACAAAAGACTGCGATTACCTGCGGTTATGTGCATATAGCTGCGCTACATCGCACCTGGATGCATTCAATTCTATTTTTTCTATTCGCAACAAACCACATGTAACGAAATCGCAGCTAAACGCTGTGTGTGAATGGGGCCATAGGAAAGCATTGTGTGCTTTTAGCTGCGGTAGAAAACTAGAAAATCCGCAGCTAAAAGCGCCATTCTATCCGTCCGTGTGAAAGGGCCTTAATATAAATCATCAAAATAAAGGTTTTAAGTGGCTTTTTTTTAAATCAACATGTAGAACCTACTCTGGACATGTTTGGACTGTTAAGTGGGTTGCTGTCTTAGCGTCCCCTAGCTGAGAGTTGAATTACCATGCTGTGGCTTACTCAAAAGGCTTTTGCATAATGCCTTTATGACCAACCCTCCAATTTTCTCTTGCCAGCTTTTTTTTTACTCTTCTTGGTCTTAGGCAAAGATGGGAATCTCATGTAAACACTTACATGAGGCCCCTTTTTTTCGACATTGGTGTCAGATCCAGCCTCCACAGGGTCCCACCAAACACCCAAGGCCAATGATATATGGGGGCCCTGTTGCCAGGCCTGCACACCCAAAGGAAACTTTCCTGTCACTGTCAAGCAGGTGGACCCTCCTCACAAGAACACCAGTCATCCAACCACTTCCCTCTCAAGTTATTGGCTGTACAGTTATTTTTCTAGAAGGACTAATTTATGAGTATGGCATGTTCAGCAGCCAAACCAAACTTTGGTTTCTCGTACAAGATTCAAAAAACACATCACAGAGACACATTTAATTTAAAATATGTGCTTCACAAATTTATACCCTGTAAGAATGATCTGGAACAGTCCATTTATCTGTAGGCTTTATCCATACATTTGGTTATTATGTCCATATCTAGGTTAAGTTGAGAACATAACTTATGTCATTGTGTGGTGTCACAGGAGGGGTGTTGTGGTACTCACATTTTTACCGGGTACGCATATTTATTTCTTCCTACTTTTGTCCTAACTAAAGACCAAACATTCTCAGTCCAATAGCGGCTATGGAATCCACCCACTTCTTTTTGCTGTCAATTACAAGGTAGGTGAACCTGATGGGGATCTAGTCTCAGAGTTCTCCATCAGGCTCCACCCAGCTCACAACTAAACTCCTTAGCTACTGCACCTCGTTGTGTGAGGGGCACAGTTACAGGGGAGGGAGTTACTAATGCTATGTCTGTGATTTTGTTTGGCATAGTATTAATGAGTTGCACTGAGGAGAGAATGTGTCTGGTATAGACACTCTGACCACAGTGTCAAACACCCCCTACTATAAATGAATGCACAATTCCCGACCGGAGCATTAATCTGTTGCCAGCACTGACACTTGTGGTGCATGGTGTGACCTATTTATTAAGAGTCTACGATACTCTTTATGAATTTGCAAGACTAAAGGCATTCTTTTCACAAAGTACTGTTACACATGGAAGCAAGAGCTACAATTCTTATGCCCTGTACACACGGTTGGTTTTTCAGATGAAAAAACGATCGTGTGTGGGCCCCATCTGACTTTTTTCCATCAGTGTTAGAAAATAGAACATGTTGTAAATTTTTCAGATGGAAAAACAACCGTTAGGAAATTCCGATCGTCTGTGTGGAACTCCAACGGAGAAAAAACCCACGCATGCTCAGAATCAAGTCGACGCATGCTCAGAAGCATTGAACTTCATTTTTCTCGGCTCGTCTGAGTGTTTTACGTCACCACGTTTTGGACGGTCGGAATTTTGTCTGATGGTGTGTAGGCAAGACTGATGAAAGTCAGCTTCATCGGAATTCTGACGGAAAATTCCATTGGAAATCCGATCGTGTGTACAGGGCATAAATGTAGATGAAATAGGAATTTTATAAAATGGTGCAACTGCAGGGATAAGGTTTAGCAGATAGGGTAGTCACATACATCTGACACTATTAATGATTCAATAAGGATGTTATAAGAGCAATTTGAAATAAAAGTAAGTACCGTATATACTCGAGTATAAGCCGAGTTTTTCAGCACATTTTTTTGTGCTGAAAATGCCCCCCTTGGCTTATACTCGAGTCACCTTTTTGCGCCTGATCTCCCAGACTTTGGGGACCCGGTCCCAACCGGCCGTAGGTCTCCTGGACTCTAAACTTCGCACACATGTAGCCTTACTCTTCTTCTACAAGTTTGCAAAGTTTGTTATCCGGGGGGCCTACGGCCGGGGAGCACCGATTTTTCACAGCCGGGCACCCCTTCCATAGACTCCCATGGTAAATGGTAATTTCTCCAGTGATTTTGGGGACCCGGTGCCGGCCGAAACTTGGCACACATGTAGCCCCATTTCTCCTTTATAAGTGTGCAAAGTTTTTTGTCTGGGGAACCCACAGCCAGGGAGCAACGATTTTTCAAAGCTGGGCACCCCTTCCATAGACTCCCATGTTAAACGTCAGTCTAGTCATGGACACAGTGAGGTATGCACATGGACACAGTGAGGCATGGACACAGTGAGGTATGCACATGGACACAGTGAGGCACAGTGAGGCATGCACATGGACACAGTGAGGCACAGTGAGGCATGCACATGGACACAGTGAGGCAAAGTAAGGCACAGTGAGGCATGCAGAAGGACACCCTAAGCTTATACTCGAGTCAATAAGTTTTCCCAGTTTTTTGTGGTAAAATTAGGTGCCTCGGCTTATATTCGGGTCAGCTTATACTCGAGTATATACGGTATATATTTGCAAATGACAAGAAGAAGAGAAGACTGCAATCATGTCTGACAGCTAGAATGCTATTCTACTGTATATCAGAATTATAACATTTCTTTTTATACTAGTCTCCAGCTAAAACTGATTACTGTTGTTGGAGCTTCAGAATGCTATACGTAGATCTCGTTTCCTTTTTCTTTTTTTGTTTTCCCAGAAACAGCAGGAACCTACAAGTGGAAATAAAGAGCACTTGATTTCCCCTTCATTTCCCCCCTACATAATCCTCTTGATGCTTCCCACACATATACACAACAAACACAAGCATAATGCTGGATGTGATTGGAAAAATAAGTTCATATATCTTTGAGTCAGACAGGTTTTTTTTTCTTTCTTTTTTGTTTCTCATAACTCAAGGGACTGTCTCACAGTTCTTCTTTGACTTACACTCTTTAACAGCCTTAAGTTCCCAAAACGTCAAAGAAAATTCTGACTACCTGTGTTTAGCAGATGCAGTCACCATGGAAATGAGTTAATCTCTTATTTTGGAAAACTCATCAAATTATTTGTGATAAAACCTGTTAAGCAAATGAACCTTCTACCACTTGGGATTGCACTTGGCACATTCACTGAAATATTGACAGAAATACCTGTTTCTGATGGCGTCCCTGATAATGCCATCCGGCTGCCCAGCACGTACAGAGCACTTCTTGCCTTAATTGCTGGATACGGTTCTCAACGCTTGTTCTTATTCCTGCACTACGGAGTTTAGAGAAGTACTTATTTAAAGTGTGAATTCATCCAAACTGATATGTCAGTTTTTAGTAGGTGCTGGAGAGTTAAAGTGTATGTAAACCCAATCATTATCATATAATATAAGTATGTCTAAGCCCAAGGACAAAAGTGTAATAAAGTGCAGCTTACCAGCCATTGGATGAGGCAGCTGCATTATTTTGTTTTTCTGCAAATACAGCCACCCAAAACTGCAAGATCCCACTGAGGACTCATTCAGGGGAGTTCATAAACAGTGTGTAGCACACAGATCCCTGTCCTGCTTACCTTCACTTACAGGACAGGACACACCATGCCACATGCCCAGTATCCTCCATATTGTAGATGGTGAGCGGTGTTAATAGTTTTTGGGTCCTGCAGCGAGTTACCTCCTTCCGTTGGTTCTTGTCCCTAGAGTGTAGGGAAAAGTCTATTTTCTCTCAGAGGAAAGCCAGTCCAGACAATGTAAACTCAATGAAAAGAGTTTATTTTCTTAGGCCTCGTACACACGACCGATTTTCTCGTCCAAAACAGTCAAGAAAAGTGCCGCGAGAGTTTTTTTGTCTAGAAAAACGTTCGTGTGTATGGTTTTACGACGAGAAACTTGACGAGAATCTCGACGAGAAAATAGAGAACCTGCTCTCTATTTTCTCGTCAGGATTCCTGATTTCCTCGTCGTGTTTCTCGTCGGCCTGTTTTGTGACGAGAAAATGGTTCGTGTGTATGCTTTTACGACTCTTCCAAAAGCGCGCATGCTCACAAGCAACTATGAGACGGGAGCGCATCTTCTGGTAAAACAAGCCTTCATAATGGAGAGAGCACATTCGTCACGCTCATAAATATTTCATCGTTTAAATGTTCTGCATTGAATTCTTCGTTAGAATGTTACATTAATCAAAACGAGAGACCTTCTT
The DNA here is from genome assembly GCA_029206835.1 of Rana muscosa. Taxonomy (NCBI): domain Eukaryota; kingdom Metazoa; phylum Chordata; class Amphibia; order Anura; family Ranidae; genus Rana; species Rana muscosa. Next base: position 356,300,480 of record CM055116.1, on the reverse strand, counting down.
TTGCTGCTGATATTCACACAGAGTTCTGCCTTATTTTTAACCTTTTTCATGCTGCTCTTTATAAGATTTATGTGTATTATATCGTGCAAGTTTTTAGGAATAATTTAAATGGTTAGATTTTTCAAAATGATGTTAATTATAATTTCTCAATGTTTTGATAGCGATCTCCCATTTAATTTTCTAATCTATATTTTTAAAATTTCACACCATGTTTTTGAGCTAATCAGATTTAGTTATTCTTTTGGGGGGGGTGATATCTGTGCCTTTTATTGTCAGTCAAATGTATCTGCTTACTCCAAAGCTTGTTTTTTTTTATTTAAAAATACACATAGTCAAGTATGAACTTAAACAAAAAACACATTTATTCATGTTTATAAATTAAAAAAAGAGAAGGCAGCGCTGGAGAAGCTGCTGCCATTTGTGCATCCCAGGGACCCCAGAGCACACAGCAACCCTGTGTGGACACTAAAATTGGGAGCTTGAGAAGGCCCACATTTCAGAACACAATCTGATGCTGGCCTCCCAGAGGTCAGGAACAGCAGCAGGTGAGATATATGTCCCAAGTGTGTGGTACTACAACAGGCTGCCTTCTGTCCGACCAGTGCGACCACAATGAAGCAAGGCCATCACTTCCTCTTCTTCCTGGCAACCTTTCCTGCAGCCTTTCCTGAAGCCTTTCCTGAAGCCTTTCCTGCAGCCTTTCCTGCAGCCTTCCTTCTTCGTTTAGCTGGAGGCTGGCCCACTGGAGGGGTACTCCTGTCAGGAGGAGGAGGTGGAGGTGTAGCAGAAGGGGGTGGGGCAGAAGGTGGAGGTGTAGCAGAAGGGGGTGGAGCAGAAGGTGGAGGTGTAGCAGAAGGGGGTGGGGCAGAAGGTGGAGGTGTAGCAGAAGGGGGTGGGGCAGAAGGTGGAGGTGTAGCAGAAGGGGGTGGGGCAGAAGAGGAAGGTGGAGGTGGAGGTTGAGGTTGGGTCAGTTGGGCCACCTCACATATGGCGGTATTGGGGGTAATTTGCTCCATCACCCCCTTGTTGAGCAAGGTGATGAGCAGGGGTTCGCATAGGAGGCGTTGCTCCATGCTCATCACCTTGAACTTAGCCTCCACTAGGCCGGCAATGGCCTCTTCAGGGGATGTGGGCTCCTTGAGGGTGGCATGGGCCTCTTTAATAAGGGCCATTGCTGCCTCACTGGTGGTCCTGTCCCTCCTGCCTCTTTTGTGAAGCCTGATGGGAGGCACCTGGGATCTGGTGCTTCTCCTTTGCCCTGCCACCTCCTGTCTGCCACTGGGCCCTGCCACCTCCTGGCTGCCACTGGGCCCTGCCACCTCCTGGCTGCCACTGGGCCCTGCCACCTCCTGGCTGCCACTGGGCCCTGCCACCTCCTGGCTGGTACTGGGCCCTGCCACCTCCTGGCTGCCACTGGGCCCTTCCTCCTCCTGCCTGACAGTTTCCAGACCCTCCTCCTGGCTGATTTCATCCTGTGTATGAAAAAGAAACATAGTTTAATATGTTGGTTTAATCTTTGCATCAAACTTTGAAATCCTGATGGAAGCAATTAGAATGTAAATGCATAAATCCTTGCTTTAAATTTACCACTACATCAGCTTGACTATTTACCACACAATTAAGTGCAGAATAATGTCTACAGATCATGATTTCACTTGTGTAATACAAAATAATGTATGTTTCTCATCCTGACATATTTGGGAAACATTAATTTTATCCCACTACATTTTCAGTTAATACTATACCTGGCTCCAGATGGACAAATCAGGATCATCCAGGATGGCTGCCTCCTCTTGCTCCAGAGAAGGCTCAGGTTGGCTGCAGGGAAGTCTGGGGGGAAGAGTGGAGAGTGATGGCCTTGGCTCAATGTGGTCATCCAGGAAGGACATCCTGCTGTAGTACCACAAAATCGGGACATAAACATCATCTGCTGCTGCTCCTGACCTCTGAGAAGCCAGCACCTTAGAGCGTTCAGTCCTGTAGGTACCTCTCAAGCTCCCAATTTTAGTGTCCACTTGTTTTGCTGTGGCTGTGGGCACCTTGGTATGCACAAATGGGAGCAGCTTCTCCAGCGCTGCTTTTCTCACCCCTTTTTTTTTATGGATGGGGTTTTTGGTCTCCCACAGAGCCGGCAGCTCCCTTACCCGGTCAATAAATTCCGCCAGGAACTCTTTGTCGCTAATAAAGACATTCATATTGTATCTGCAAGTAAAATAAATTATATTTAAATAATGTGAGGCAAACAGTCTAACCTCCTTCACATCCTAGTCACCATATATATCCCCCACCAATCTCAAGACAGTATAGGCCAACAATTTTTACAAGTCTCACAAAATCACATACCTTCGTTCGCACGTCCGTCACTTGAACTCCTCTCTCCGCACACCGAACGTACTATAGTCACATGTGTGTTTGCTATATACACACCACGCATGCGTCCAAATTCGAACACGTCGCTCCGCACACGTCGCCCGCCCATGACGTTCTAACTAACATCTTTTCCCCGCCCCTTCTCTTTCGGCGCGCAGACAGATATGGCGGAGTTACAGCAGGTGTCTGATAATTCCGCAACTAGCGAAGAGACAAGCCCGGAGACCGAGGACACGTCACGATCAAGGAGGAGATTCAAGGCATCGAATATGTCTTTGGCGGAGATGGCGGAGATGGTGGACATCTTGGTCAAGGCTGATTATGATGCCAAGCATGGGCCGTATATCAAACCAAATAGAAGGAAGGCCAAAATCCTCACTAAAGTTGTGAAGAGTCTGAGGGCGAAGTTCGGGGTGAAACGCTCAAATGAGCAGCTCAGAAAGAGGTGGTCAGACCTCAAACTGAGGGAGCCAGACCAGTTGAGGATCATAAAGAGGATGCTCGCTAAAAGTAAGTAAAATGACGACCTTTCTGCTATTAATCTTTTTAGAAACTGTCATTTTTTTTTTTTAAAGCATATTGTACTCCCTTCCAAAATGTAATATTTTGAACTAGGTTGGGCACAGTAATCGTTCGTTACGTTACCGACACTTCGTTCGGCCACTATCCGCGGTTTTGGCTTATTTAAGACCCCCAAAAGTAATTAGACATCTGCCATTTTTGACCAAGTATTGTGGATAATTTTTAAGTCTAGATGATGTGTTTGTAAGGAGAATGAAATGCAAACTTTAATCAGTGTAAAGGAGAGGACACTCAGCAGCTGCTTCCACATCTGTACTTTGGAGCACTATAGTGTGGGCCACCAGACCCGCCTTTTTTGGGTGTCCCACACAGGTGCATCAGAGTTTATTTGTGGTGCCTCCATGTCCAAAAAATTACATCCAAATGTGAATACTAAACATATTTGGGGTCATAAATAATGCATTTTTCTTTAAATTCCGCACAAACACACACTTGTACCCCACTTCCAAACAATTTAGCCTGTTTTAAGTTTAACAATGAGATTTTTACAGTGTGATAAATAGACCTTTGGTTTTATTCTCATAGGGGAGAGAAGCCTGGGAGGAGGACACTCCAGGGAGCACATGCACCCCACAACTTCCAAGCAACCCCAAACTCCCAAAGATCCACAACCGAAAGATGTGCAGGAAGTTGAGGTGGAGGAAGGAGAAGTGCAGGAAGGAGAGGTGGATGACGTTGTGGATCTGGTCACCACAACAGGTCAGTATCTGACACCACAGCTTAAGGTAAGCGAGGTAGGCCTGCAGAGTTTGATTAATTTTTTTTATGGTTTTTAGGGGATGGAAATGTTGTGAAGGATAGCACACCGTTCTCTGCTGACAGTGCCCTCCGCCTCATCCAGCAAGTGATGGAATGTAGCACGGAACTGGACCTAATTAAACAAAGAATCCATGTGATGGAACAAACATTTAAAGACATTCTCGATGTTTTGGGGAGAATTCAATAAGCCATCCAAACACATTTGTTTTTACATGTTTGTTTTTATATTTTTTCTAATTTTTTAAGTAACAAAACAGCCAAAAATTGAATATGCACACAGTGTGTGAACATGTGCTATCTGCCATCAGGGGATATCCATGTACGTCTTTTGTGGGTGCAACCCCTTCCTCGTATCAAAAGTCGGTGAACTGAGGAAGGGGATGCACCCCCAAAACACGTCCATTGATCACCCCTGATGGCAGATAGCACATGTTGACAATAGGGATCAGGATTGTAAACTTCCTATTTGCAAAAAAGTAAAAATGTGTGCATATTGAATTTTGGGCTGGGCAAGGGGTGGCAGGACCCCATATTAGGACGGGCACATAGAAACATAGTTTGTGTAACTGAATGTCTCAGATTGCTCAGAGGTATCCAATGTTGTCATTTTAGAAATGCAAGTGGTATTTTTGTATTTTCATAAGCCAAAATTTGCCGGGTTGTGGCCAGGCCAACCCCAAAGTAAAACAAAAAAAAATGTGCAGAGAGTAAAATTTTTGACCACAAACAACGTGTAGCTTCTTTTTATAATACTCTCTAAGCTTATTTGGTTCTTTTGTAAGGTAACATAGTGAAATTGGTTGTTATTTACTAAAGTAAAATACACTTGCCACTACAAATGCACAAAGACAAACTAGGAGACAGGAAAGAACAAATAATTAAAGGTTTAAACAATATTTTTATTGGGATACTTAGACATAGGCTGGCATAGGAATTGCCCCCCTACCCGTGAAATACTCCATGTATTTGTCACGAACCACACGGGCATTTTGGGGGGGCAAGCCAAGACGGGCAGATTCCAGGCCCGGAAGGGGATTTGCAGGGGAAAGTCCAGCCTCTGGCAAAACTGAGGCCATATAGGAATGTGATTTTTGGCTCAGAAAGTTGTGTAGCACACAGCAGCATAACACTACATAGTTTATTTTGTAGTCCGCCAAGTGGATGGAAGTCATAAAAAGGCGGAACCGGCTGGCCATTATGCCGAAGGCATTTTCAACGACTCTTCGGGCCCTGGCCAGCCGGTAATTGAACACACTCTTCTCTGGGGTCAGGGTCCTCTGTGGAAATGGCCTCATAGGATGACGTCCGAGTCCGAAGGCTTCATCAGCCAAGAAAACAAAGGGGAGTCCTTCAATATTCCCTGCATCCGGTGGCAATGCAAGGTCGTCACTCTGGAGACGGAGGGCAAACTCCGTCTGGATGAAGGATCCCCCATCGGACATCCGGCCATTCTTCCCTACATCAACATAGAGGAATTCATACCGTGCTGACACCACCGCCATCAGCACAATGCTATGAAACCCCTTGTAATTGTAGTAGTAGGATCCAGAACGGGGTGGCGGCACGATGCGGACGTGCTTCCCGTCTATGGCACCACCGCAGTTGGGGAAGTCCCACCGCGTGGCAAACTCCAATGCCACAGTCTGCCATTCCTGTGGCGTGGAAGGAAGCTGTGGAGTGAAACAAGATGAAATAATATTAGAAAAACAAAGGCATACATTACAAGGAAATTCTATCCCAAAAAATTAGAGACCAACATCAATCAAATTATACGTTTATTAAGGTGTGTAAAAAAAGTATAATGGAAGGCTCATTTATCATATTCATCACCCCCTCTGATGGGCCATTACTAAATTATTTTGGGGGGGGGAGATGTGTTTGGCCAAAGGATAGCATTGCAGTGGCGGTGCGTCCAGAGTGGGCGCTGGAGCACTGTCCCCTCTCTCCTGTGCCCATCACTCAGAACAATACATAGGTTCATGCGTTGCATGAACCTATGTATTGTCTATGCCGCCCACTATTCAGGTGGATGGCCTCTTGTAAAGCGACCGACATATGAATAATTGCGTCATTTAGGGGGTTAAAATTGCAGAGCAGAAACAGGTATTAAAAAAGTCTTGCAAATTACAACCTGAGGGATGTAATTGGCTTCCTCAAAGAAAAATCGGGGACGCAAGGAGGGGGGCATTCCTTGTGTAAACACTGACAGGCTGCTCTGGCAATCATGTTCACCAAGTCTGTTTAATGGTAACATGATTGGCTGATGCAACATGAAGGGAAGGAGAAGACATCAAGGACAGAAGAAGGATGGCGCTGACCACAAGAAGGTAAGTGCAGGGCTGGGGAGAAACTGGCTGCATTAGAGGGGACTAAATGGCTGCATTGGAGGGGACAACTGGGGGCGTTTATTAGGCAACAGAGCAAAAAAGGAGGAAGTTTATTTCCGAAATTGGGGTTGGAACCCCCCAACATTTGGAGCAACAGGCGCCCCTGCTGGAAAAGTTAGTGAGGGGAAATATTTAGGGAGGAAAAAAAGGGGCAATCTAAAGCTTCCAACATGCATGGGGACAAAGGGGACATTCTCAGCATATTACAATCATGGTAATTAGGGAAGGATGAAAGAAATACAATACATTAGCATACATGTAATACATAAAATGTGATGTTAAGGGAGAAAACTTACCCTAATATAGTCCTCCTGCAGGACTTGTATAATAGCAGAACAGGTGTCTGGGATTATGAGGCCCAGAGCCTGGGGGGAGATGCCTGTGGTGAACTTCAAGTCCTGAAGACTTCTCCCTGTCGCCAGGTAACGCAACGTGGCGATGAGCCTCTGCTCAGCACTGATGGCTTCCCGCATAACGGTGTCCTTCCTGGTAATATAGGGGGACACCAAAGCCAACAGTTCCTGAAAAACGGGGTCAGACATCCTCAGAAAATTCCTGTAGTCCTCAGGATTATTCTCGACGATCTCCCGCAGCAGAGGCATGTGGCAGAATTGGTCCCGCTGGAGCAACCAATTCTTGGTCCATGAACTCCTCCTCACACCATTCATGGACTGGTCTTGGTCCAAAACAAGCAGACCAACACCAAGCGCACGCACAGCACGAACTCGACGACGAGAACGTCCAGGCGACATGGCTAGGAAACGGTCGTCTAATCAGAACGTACAGAACAGAACGCACTTTAGAACAGCAAGGCCTATGAATAACGAACTGAAATTCAGAAACGAACAGGCAATAACGCACTGTAAAACAAATACGACCTGCCTAGACGCCCTGAAAGTCAAGATACGAACCCACAAGCACAAACTGAACGGCAGAAAACGATCTGAAAAGTACGAAGACTGAAAAGCGCGAATCGTCTCTTCCCAAACTTTTACTTCACACGCGGTAACACGAGATCAGCAAAAGCAGCCCAAGGGGTGGCGCCAAGAAAAAAGATCTTCCCCTTTATAGTGCCGTCGTACGTGCTGGACGTGAGTGCAGAGAACCACGAGGAAATTGGAAAATGACAGTGTGTACGCATAGAAAGCTTGACGAGAAAAACGACAAGCTTAACAAGAATCTCGTCGAAAAAAACGACGTGTTTTTTACGACGAGAAAATCGGTCGTGTGTACGAGGCCTGATGCTCGTAACTTGACAGGTAAGTTGAAGAGAGAAGGAGTTGAATAGGGAGATAGGTTCAGGCACGCGGCACTCATTTACCCTCGTCGCCAATCAAAGCCTGAGTGGGTTTTAATCACCCGGATAGATCCCTCTCACGGTTCTAGCAGCCGGAGTAAAACACGTACATTTACTTTTCAGAAGATCCTCTGCCACAGAATCTTTTGGTTCTCAAATCCAGAACTCCCCAGAACCTGTAATTTTAGAGACCATAGGTGCCAATAAGGCACTTTACAGGGCTGTTTCACAGATCACAGAATCCTTCCCTCTGACAGGTAACCAGGCCTCTCCAGAGACAGTGACTTCCTTCGGACAGGTCCTCCCCTGGTTTCCTCTCCTTCAGAGCGAGTAACCCTCCCACGGGCACCCTGGGACTTCTATGGTTTGGTTTGGTTGTAGGTCCCAGTTAAAGGTACTGGGCCTACCTGGAACGATGCGGCCTCAGGCCAAAGGTGCCCGGGACCGAACACACACACGCACCCCCCGGCCTGGAGGGCCAAAGGGCGCGAACCGGACTCCTCAGATCATGGTGTCTGCCCCTTATGTACCCCCTCCCGGCATGCACAGCAGGTAGACCACGCCCACTGCACAGCTTCCACAATGCCACCTGTGGTTCGACCCGAGACCTGGGCAACAATGCCACCTACAGGTCAAAGGGGAACTATACACCCAGGCAAAACCAGAGCAGAGTCCAATTTAGGGAAATTAAATAGCCTGAGCCAAACTATTGCTCAGGAGACCCTCTAAATTTCAGGCATAGCGACCCCAAATTTGGGGGTCCGCTACAAGTGTCTATGACACTCTTTAGAATTCCATCGTGCCTCTGCACGACAAATGTCGGTGCGGAGAACAGATTTATGTAACTGTTATAAACTAAGCGCTGTGCAAACTTTTGGCGCTATATAAATCCTGTATAGTAATAATAATAATAATAATAATAATAAACAGGTACATGAATTTTGTCCATTCACCATAAGCAAAGGCGCACTGAGACCAGCGTATAACTATGGACACTCTGACCTTTGTGTAGCTGAGCCTCCTACCCATCACTGCAGCCATCACATAGACAGCAAAGCACTGACTGGGAAGGGAGTAGCGGTGACAAAAATACTGCCTTATACAACGCATACAGAGACAGGCACTCTGCCTGTCTCTGTATCGCAAGTTCGATTTGGTCTTGATTACCTCCAGTTTCATTATCTATGAACTGATGGTAATTATTTTAGAATTTGGTGCATTCGAAGCACCACTTTGTAAAACTGGCAATATTAAGAACTATGACAGACCCAACCAGGACAGGGGCTTTTGGAGGGGACTACATGGTAACCTCTTGCCTACTGACTATGGGCCCTGGCATTTAAGGGAGCTACAAGCATTCAGGAAGATGTCCTGTTATATAATGCAAGATGAAATTACCACATTTAACAGTCAAGGAAGCCATGATGGTCTCTGCCAACATGAAACAGTTAGAAGATGGATGTAAAAAGAAAGCTGGTTAATACGATTTGGAAAGCCCTGGGTCTTCTTGAGTACTAGTGCCCAACTGTCTGGGTAGGCACTGAGCTGAGCCACCTAGGCTTACTGTTTAATTAGATTACTGTTCATTAGGGATGAGCTTCGTGTTCGAATCGAACATACGTTCGACTCGAACATCGGCTGTTCGATCGTTCGACGAAGATCGAACGATTTGGGCCGTTCGCGCCAAATTCGAGTGACGCGAACGGCCCACAATGCACTACGCCATCGCAGTGTCATCCAGGCGCTGTGATTGGCCAAGCATGCACTGTGACCCCGCATGCTTGGCCAATCACAGCGCCGGCAGCGAGGAGAGCAATGATTGGCCACAGGCAGGATGCCTGTGGCCAATTATTGCTGAGGGTGTTTAGTACACGCCCCACACTATAAAAGGCCGCCAGCACGGCGGCCTAGTGTAGTGTGTTCCGGAGCAGGGATAGAGCAGCATAGGCAGGGACAGTGACTTTTATTTCTTTCTTGCTTAACCTGGATTCCTTTAGTTTAGGGAAAGAGAAGGATAGGTAGGGAGAGTGTCAGTGTGTTTTGTGCTTGTGCTATAGTGTGCTTAAAAAAAACATTTTTTCTAGGGACAGAAAACTGTAGGTAGGGAGAGTGTCAGTTTCTTTCACTGTGCAAGTCCTTGTTTCCAGGGACCTGGAAGGACAGTGAGTGAATTCTCCTTGTGCTATATTGTGCTTAAAAAAAACATTTTTTCTAGGGACAGAAAACTGTAGGTAGGGAGAGTGTCAGTTTCTTTCACTGTGCAAGTCCTTGTTTCTAGGGACCTGGAAGGACAGTGAGTGAATTCTCCTTGTGCTATATTGTGCTTAAAAAAAACATTTTTTCTAGGGACAGAAAACTGTAGGTAGGGAGAGTGTCAGTTTCTTTCACTGTGCAAGTCCTTGTTTCTAGGGACTGGGAAGGACAGTGAGTGAATTCTCCTTGTGCTATAGTGTGCTTTAAAAAAAACATTTTTTCTAGGGACAGAAAACTGTAGGTAGGGAGAGTGTCAGTTTCTTTCACTGTGCAAGTCCTTGTTTCTAGGGACCTGGAAGGACAGTGAGTGAATTCTCCTTGTGCTATATTGTGCTTAAAAAAAACATTTTTTCTAGGGACAGAAAACTGTAGGTAGGGAGAGTGTCAGTTTCTTTCACTGTGCAAGTCCTTGTTTCTAGGGACCTGGAAGGACAGTGAGTGAATTCTCCTTGTGCTATATTGTGCTTAAAAAAAACATTTTTTCTAGGGACAGAAAACTGTAGGTAGGGAGAGTGTCAGTTTCTTTCACTGTGTAAGTCCTTGTTTCTAGGGACCTGGAAGGACAGTGAGTGAATTCTCCTTGTGCTATATTGTGCTTAAAAAAAACATTTTTTCTAGGGACAGAAAACTGTAGGTAGGGAGAGTGTCAGTTTCTTTCACTGTGCAAGTCCTTGTTTCCAGGGACCTGGAAGGACAGTGAGTGAATTCTCCTTGTGCTATATTGTGCTTAAAAAAAACATTTTTTCTAGGGACAGAAAACTGTAGGTAGGGAGAGTGTCAGTTTCTTTCACTGTGTAAGTCCTTGTTTCTAGGGACCTGGAAGGACAGTGAGTGAATTCTCCTTGTGCTATATTGTGCTTAAAAAAAACATTTTTTCTAGGGACAGAAAACTGTAGGTAGGGAGAGTGTCAGTTTCTTTCACTGTGCAAGTCCTTGTTTCCAGGGACCTGGAAGGACAGTGAGTGAATTCTCCTTGTGCTATATTGTGCTTAAAAAAAACATTTTTTCTAGGGACAGAAAACTGTAGGTAGGGAGAGTGTCAGTTTCTTTCACTGTGCAAGTCCTTGTTTCTAGGGACCTGGAAGGACAGTGAGTGAATTCTCCTTGTGCTATATTGTGCTTAAAAAAAACATTTTTTCTAGGGACAGAAAACTGTAGGTAGGGAGAGTGTCAGTTTCTTTCACTGTGTAAGTCCTTGTTTCTAGGGACCTGGAAGGACAGTGAGTGAATTCTCCTTGTGCTATATTGTGCTTAAAAAATTTTTTTTTCTAGGGACAGAAAACTGTAGGTAGGGAGAGTGTCAGTTTCTTTCACTGTGCAAGTCCTTGTTTCTAGGGACCTGGAAGGACAGTGAGTGAATTCTCCTTGTGCTATATTGTGCTTAAAACAAACATTTTTTCTAGGGACAGAAAACTGTAGGTAGGGAGAGTGTCAGTTTCTTTCACTGTGCAAGTCCTTGTTTCTAGGGACCTGGAAGGACAGTGAGTGAATTCTCCTTGTGCTATATTGTGCTTAAAAAAAACATTTTTTCTAGGGACAGAAAACTGTAGGTAGGGAGAGTGTCAGTTTCTTTCACTGTGCAAGTCCTTGTTTCAAGGGACAGAGAAGGACACCTGAAGGTAGCCCTTATTGCTTTTTTCCCATCTCCCTGCAGGCCATCTATTAGAATGTCTGGAAGGCAAACAAGGAGAGGCAGACAGTCAGGAGGCAATAAAAGAGGGCAAGCAGGCTCTGTGTCTGGGGGCAACAGTGCTGGTCGTGGACGCGGTGCATTGTCATCAGCACATGGCCATGGGACACGCTTGTCCTTCTTTTCCGCAGCTGGACATGTTGAGCCACATCATGCCGAAGACTTGGTAGAGTGGATGACCAAGCCCTCCTCCTCCTCCTCATCCTCTCTCACCCAGGCTCAGGGTACTGGCAAAGCAGCTGCCAAAGCGTCCTCTTCCCTGGTATCAATGTCAGACTCATCATCAGTCACTCCTTCCCTAGACCCACCATGTCCTCCTCCTGAGGAGTCCCCCGAACTGTTTGAGCACAGTGTTGGGTACATGCTCCAGGAGGATGCCCAGCGTTTCGAAGGGTCTGATGATGAAACCCAGCTACAGGAAGGCAGTAGGGTGAGAGCAGACAGAGGGGATGCTCAAGAAGGACACCAATCTGGCAGTCATGTTCCAGCAGCTGCAGCATACTGCCAGATTGGCTCCAGTGATGAGGAGGGAGGGGATGATGAGGTCACTGACTCCACGTGGGTGCCTAATAGGAGAGAGGAGGAGGAGGATGAGGAGGAGGCACATCTCCAACGAGACAGGATGCCCTTTGGTGGCCAGCGTAAGGGCAGTACACCGACGGAATCACACCGCAGAGCTCCGCCTGTGCAGGGCGCTGCCTCTGCCCGTCATTCAAAAAGTTCCTTGGTGTGGGCCTTTTTTGAGGCTAGTGCATCAGATCGCACAGCTGCTGTTTGCAACATATGTCTCAAGCGTATATCGCGTGGCCAAAACATCAGCCGCTTGGGTACCACATGCCTGACCAGACATATGTTGACCTGCCATGCAGCTCGTTGGCAAGCCTACCTCAAAGACCCACACCAAAGAACAAAGCGGACCTCTCCTTGCACCGCATCAGCTGGGATTTCCAACCCCACTATAACTTCAGTCCTCTCTGAAACATGCACTGAGAGGAATGAAGGTGTAGAATTAGGTGTGTCACAGCCAAGTACTTGCGGCCACTCTGCTAGCAGTACACCGACGTCCGATTCTAGCAGGCAAATTTCCCTGCCCCAGCTGCTGGACCGTCGAAAGAAGTTCACTCCCAGCCATCCACATGCCCAGCGGTTGAATGCTAGCTTGGCTAAATTGCTAGCGCTTCAACTGCTGCCTTTTCAGTTGGTAGACTCGGCCCCCTTCCGTGAGTTTGTGCAATGTGCGGTTCCTCAGTGGCAGGTTCCCAAATGCCACTTTTTCTCACGGAAGGCTATTCCGGCTCTCTACCGGCATGTGGAAGGCAATGTCTTGGCCTCGCTGGACAGGGCGGTCAGCGGTAAGGTGCATATTACCGCTGACTCATGGACCAGCAGGCATGGACAGGGACGTTACCTTTCTTTCACGGCCCATTGGGTCACTCTTTTGGCAGCTGGGAAGGATGCAGGACAAGGTGCAGTAGTGTTGGAGGTTGTCCCACCGCCACGCCTCCAAAATGCTACTACTGGTTGTGACACACCTCTCTCCTCCACCCCCTCCTCTTCTTCTTCCTCCATGGCCTCTTCCTGTGGTTTGTCCTATGAACCAGCGGTGCTCCGTAGCCGTTCACGGGGCTACGCAAGTACGCAGGCAAAAAGATGCCATGCCGTGCTTGCGCTGGTGTGTTTGGGGGACAGAAGCCACACTGGGGCAGAGGTCCTGTCTGCTCTGCAGGGCCAGGCCGAGAGGTGGTTGACGCCACGCCAGCTTAAGCCAGGAATGGTGGTTTGCGACAATGGCACCAACCTCCTCTCCGCCCTCCGACAGGGACAACTGACCCATGTGCCCTGTGTGGCTCACGTCCTTAACCTGGTGGTGCAGCGGTTCTTGGGCAGGTACCCGGGCTTACAGGATGTCCTGAGGCAGGCCAGGAAAGTCTGTGTGCATTTCCGCAGATCTTATAATGCCAGTGCTCGCCTGGCTGAGCTGCAAAAGGAGTTGAACCTGCCCAAGAACCGCCTTATATGTGACATGCCCACCAGGTGGAACTCAACGTTGGCCATGCTGCAGCGGCTGCACACGCAGCAGAGGGCCATCAATGAGTACCTGTGCGACTACGGCACCAGGACAGGGTCAGGGGAGCTTGGTTTTTTTTCTCCACGCCAGTGGGGCATGATCAGGGATGCATGCACTGTCCTGGCACCATTTGAGGAGGCCACGAGGATGGTGAGCAGTGACAGTGCATGCATCAGTGACACTGTACCTCTTGTCCACCTGTTGGAGCACACGCTGCGTGGAATAATGGACAGGGCACTTGAGGCAGAACAGAGGCAGGAAGAGGAGGACTTCCTTGCCTCTCAAGGCCCCCTTTACCCAGACAGTGTTCCTTCTGTCCCACCCATCGCACAGGAAGAGGAAGAGGAGGAGGAGGAGGAGGAGGAGGAGGATTGTGTCAGCATGGAGGTGGAGGCTGGCACTCAGCATCATCAGCAGCAGTCTTTTAGGGATGATTTACAGTCCCAAGAAACCAGTGGACTTGTACGTGGCTGGGAGGAGGTGACTGCGGATCATGTCGTCCTTAGTGACCCAGAGGACTCCGGAGCGAATGCCTCAGCAAACCTACGCTGCATGGCCTCCCTGATCCTGCAAAGTCTGCGGAAGGATCCTCGTATTCTTCGGATCAAGGAGAGGGACCATTACTGGCTGGCCACTCTCCTTGATCCACGGTACAAGGGTAAGGTTGCGGACCTTATGTTACCGTCGCAGAGGGAGCAGAGGATGAGACAACTCCGGGAGGCCTTGCAGAAAGGTCTGTGCAACGCGTTCCCAGAGACTGGGAGGTTACAAACTCCTGGTCCAGGACAACGAGTTGCTGAGGCTTCGGCCAGTCAAAGAAGGAGCGGTGGGGAAGGTGGCCGTCTGACCGATGCGTTCAGACAATTCTTTAGTCCGCAGCCCCAAAGTATGATTGGTTCCAGCAACCATCGCCAGCGTCTGATAAACATGGTGCAGGAATATCTAGGGGCAAGGTCAGACTTGGACACCTTCCCCACCGAAAATCCTCTGGCTTACTGGGTCTTGAGGATGGATCACTGGCCAGAGCTTGCACAGTATGCAATTGAGCTACTGGCCTGTCCTGCATCCAGCGTTCTTTCGGAACGCACATTCAGTGCTGCTGGAGGATTTGTCACGGATCACAGGGTGCGCCTGTCCACCGACTCGGTTGATCGACTGACTTTCATCAAGATGAACCAGTCTTGGATCACCACCAGCTACCACACACCTGATGCTGATATAACAGACTAATTGATTTTAACATGTCACATCCCTTCAAGACTGATGCTGATGCTGAGTGTCTGTGCTGTTATGTTGACTGGCTATCCTCCTCCTCCGAGTCCTCAATGATACGATTGATGATGATAGCTTGGAAGATCATTTTTGTTTATGGGTGCCGCCACCAGTGGCTAAGGCCCAATTTTTCAGCCCCTGTTTTACAGGGGCGTGTAATTACAATTTTTTTAGCAATAATTTGCCATAGGGCTCATTGCTGTGCTCCAAGTACAGTATCTGTGAGGGGTTGGAGTGTTGTGGCACCAGTGCCTAAGGCCCAATTTTTCAGCCCCTGTTTAACAGGGGCGTGTCATTACAATTTTTGAAGCAATACTTTGCAACAGGGCTCATTGCTGTGCTCCAAGTACAGTATCTGTGAGGGGTTGTAGTGTTGTGCCACCAGTGCCTAAGGCCCAATTTTTCAGCCCCTGTTCAACAGGGGCATGTAATTACAATTCTTGATCTAATAATTCACAGCAGGGCCCATTCCTGCACCCACCAAGAGTAACTCTGAGGGCTTACAGTGTTGTGTCAACACCACCACCACCACCAAAGGCCCAATTTTTCAGCCCCTGTTCAACAGGGGCATGCAATTACAATTCTTGATCTAATAATTCACAGCAGGGCCCATTGCTGCACCCACCAAGAGTAACTGTCAGGGCTTACAGTGTTGTGGCACCAGCACCACCATCAAAGGCCCAATTTTTACTACCACTGTTCAACAATTATATGTAATTACAATTCCTGATATAATAGTTGACAGCAGGGCGTTCCAGCACCAACCAAGAGTAACTGTGAGTGCTTACAGTGTTGTGCCAACACCAACAACTAAGGGGCCTATTTCTGCAGAGTATCTACGGCAGGTCCCTACTTTCAAACATCCAACTTACAAACGACTCCTACTTGCAAACGCAAGAAGACAACAGGAAGTGAGAGGAAATCTACCCCTAGGAAGGAAAATTCTCTCCTGTAAGAATTAATATGGGAGAAAGGTGTCTCCTCTGTACTGATGCTTTATCAGCAATCCTTGTTTCAAGAAAAACACCACATTTCAAAAACAGTTGTCATTGGGACGGAAAGTGAGGTGAAATGTTCTGAACAGGGGCACAGACAGCAAAACAAATGTTACAGGGGTGATAACCCTTACCTATGTTTTCCAAAAAGTTTAAAAATAGATTTTTGGGCTGGAGCTACACTTAAACAATGTACCTGTTCAAAATTACAAACAGATTCTACATAAGAACAAACCTACAGTCCCTGTCTTGTATGCACCGCCTGTATACGGCTGTTCAGAGTATATAGGGCCTTTTTTATTTTATGTGCGGGGTTCCCCTTAATATCCATACAAGACCCAAAGGGGCTGGTAATGGGCTGGGGTAGGGGGGGGGGGGGGGGTCATGGGGTAGCTATGCCATTTTTCTTAAAGATTTTCATCCATATTACCGGGACCAGACATTACATTAAAGCCGCAAGCAGTTTTAAATGGCTTTTTTTTCCTTTAGAAGTGTCATTTTGTGCAGGGACAGTTCTAAACACGGGAAACACGTGGCACTTCACAGGCATACTTTAGACACCCCCCAGGTACGATATTTAAAGGAATATTTGACTTTTTTTTTTTCACTTTATGCATCATTAAAATGACTGCTCCCGAAAAACGACCGTTTTTAAAACTTCTTTTTGCATTGATACATGTCCCCTGGTGCAGAACCCGGGTTCCCAAACCCTTTTTAGGACAATAACATGCATAATAGTTGTTATAATTAGCACTTTAGAATTCGAACGTTCGCATCCATTGTATTTAATAGGGTTCTAATGTTCGTACGAACTTTCGGTCCGTTCGCGGGTTCTGGTGCGAACCGAACGCGGGGGTGTTCGGCTCATCACTACTGTTCAAGTTTATGTTAGCAGTTCATTCGGTGTACTGTTAGATGTACTGATGATAGTACTGTTTACAGTTTGCATTGTTTAAGATAATGTGATCAAGCTCTTACCTGATTTTGTGCGGTATATAATCTGTGTGAATTTACAATAAGGTAATTTCCAGTTTGCACCTAAGCTAGTGTTGTCTAGTTTTTGGGTGCAATTCTACGCTATAATACCTGTTTTTTGGTTCCAAAGTGGAGCTGAATCTTGAAGAAGACACCCAGCCTGGATTCCAGGTAGTCTGAACTAACTCAATCTTCTGCTCATGCTACCAAAATAGGCAGCAAGGATTTTTGGAGCTACAGGAAGCAATGTCATCCTGCACAATACTCCCGGAAGTGACGCTTATACCCGGAATCAAGGTTTGATATAGGGAATCTGGCTCACATAGCAGAGGGTGGATCTGGTTTTATAAAAGGGTAAATGGTATTTATTTATTTATTAAAGGTACTTTATATAGCGCTATCAATTTACGCAGCATTTTACATATATATTGTACATTCATATCAGTCCCTACCCTCAAGGAGCTTCCAATCTAAGGTCCCTAACTCACATTCATACATACAGTACAAAGGCTAATTTAGACAGGATCCTTCCAATTAACCCACTAGCATGTCTTTGGAGTGTGGGAGAAAACCTGAGTACCCAGAGGAAACCAACGCAGACACAGGGAGATCATGCAAGAACATGCAAATTCCAGGCAGGTTCGGATCCAAACCAGCGACTCTGGTGCTACCACTGTGCTTCCCATATACACCTTTTCATATGATTTCCACTTTCATCTTTTCTCTATCATGCTTGGGGCATGAGACAATTGTCCAAGGGCTGGGGGTGGTCCTGGATGGTTTTATTCCTGGGGGATACAAGTGCTTAATGACCCACTGAACACTAGAGGATCGTGGAGATCTGGTGTGGAGATGAAGGATCAGGTACGGTGTGGAGCACAGAGTAAAGCAATCGTTATTGTTGGCTGAAGAAAGAGGTGGATCCAATACTTGTGTGGAAGAGGCATAGCACTGAACACTTTGTTATTGTGCATTGGATACTTTTTTATATAAAGCACTGACACTTTTCTTGTACTAAGCGCACAGACACTTTTATATAATTATTCATTATTGTAATTTTAGTCTTAAAATGTGGTTTGGTTTGAATTTATGTCCTTGTAGGTGTAGCGCCCTGCTCCCAATGAGTGGGCGCTATGTGTTAAAATTATAGTTGTCTGAGCAATAGTTTGGCTCAGAAGGATTGTGTTCAAATTATACTTCTGTTTCAGTTCAGCTGGTTGCATGATTTTCCCCCTGACGGTGGGTGTCACTGTCGCCACTGGTCAGGGTTGGAAAGGCAACAGGCTGGATGCATTGGGTATCTCTTTCCCAGAAGCAGGCCAGGGGGCGTGGTCAACCCGCTGTGCATTCTGGGAGAGGGTACTTAAGGGACAGACACCATTTTGTTGGGTCGTTCGTTGGTGGTGGGTGCCCCCCGATCCCGACCTGAGGGCCCTCCTGGCCTCAGGGATGCGCTGGCAGTTTCTGCCTCTGGGCCACATTGGCCTGAGGCTCCGTTACTGAGATGTAGGCCGAGGAGTCACTGGGGCCTACTGATCCAGGGATGATCCTGTATCGGCTTGCCTGCGGGAAGGGTCCGAGCAATTGAGGACTCAATTGGAGGATGTATCCGGATCAAAATCTGCCTCGCTGTGCTGCCGGAACGGCTGAAATATCCTGGCACTGAGAGCTGTGTTCTTTTCATCAGAAGGAAACCCAGTGAGTGGTTGCACAAGTCTGTGGCAGAGACTATTGAGCAAATTCTATTTTCACAAGTCTGTGGCAGAGACTATCTGTGATCGAGCTATGCACCGGTTGCTAGGCCCGTGAGAGTGGACCTATCCGGTGGTTGCTGAGTCCAGCGTGGAGACAGTTGTTCCTCTGGACCTAAGAAAATTCCTGTGATCCGCAAGTAAGGTACCTAAGTCCTCCCCATCCCTTCACCCCCCTCTGTTGGGAACTTTAATCAATAAAACCCCTTGAAAGAGACTTTGTGTTGGTGCAAACTTTCTTCTGGACAACTCTTCAGGGAGAACCTCTGAGACGAGCGTATGGAACAGTAAGGTAATGGCAGGCCCAAAATTAAACCAGCAGCTCCTACAGGGGTATCGCTACATAGGTATATGCACTGAGACTATATACATACTATAGTGGTTACCCAATTGGGATTGATTCCTGACTGTTAATGGGGACCCTGCCAGTGAGAGGCTCTCAAAGTATATATATATATATATAAAAAAGTAAAAAGAAAACTTTACCACCACTGAGCAAACATATCAGCTACAGAGGGAGTGGATTTTTTTCAGGGTGTTGACTGCCATAATGACTTGCATTGTGAGATGAAGTAGTAAATCATAAGCATAGTGTAGCACCGGAAGTAGAGTTTGAACATGCAAAAAGAAAACATGGCTTCCCCCATGTAGATATGTAATTGCAAACGATAGTTTGAAACCAGATTTTTTTTTTAAGCATTAGCCCAACAAAATTATGATTTACTTGAAGTGAATCCTACAGTTATGCCGCGTACACGCAATTGGAAATTCCGACAAGAAAAACTTGGATTTCTTTCCGACGGAATGTTGGCTCAAACTCGTGTTGCTTACACACGGTCACACAAAATTCCGACCGTCAAGAACACGGTGACGTACAACACTACAACGAGCTGAGAAAAATGAAGTTCAATGATTTCGAGCATGCGTCAAATTGATTCATAGCATGCGTGTTTTTTTGCGCGTCGGAATTGCATAAAGACGATCGGAATTTCCGACAAGAACTTTTCTTGGCGGAAAAATTGAGAACCAGCTCTCAAATTTTTGCTGTCGGAAATTCCGACAGAAAAAGTCTGATGGAGCCTACACACGGTTGGAATTTCTGACCAAAAGCTCACATTGAACTTTTCTTGTCGGAATTTCAGGGAATTCCACATATATTTTAAATATCATTGAAAGAACTATACTTAGAATAAATGTATCTATACAGCCATGATATACTGGGTATGATGGCGTGATTTTATTTTAGTGAAAGTTATAATAAACCAAAGGAAGGGAAGGTTTATGCAAAGCCACTTAGAATGGCAGATGACCTGCTGTTTATTTATAGATATCAGTCACTACCCCGAATACATTTCATTCAGTCAAGGTAATGGTGCTTAGCTAGTGCTCTCAGAAATGACAGCTTGCGCGTGGAGATGATTACCTTTACGATTTGAAGGTGTAACCCTCCCTCTTTTCCGGCACTGTCATGTAAACTGAAAGGAAACAGTAGGGCTGGTAAATTTTCAGCATTAGAATACACCTATTATTTGCTGGATGCTGCTGCTAATATCCTGTAGGTGGCCATATGCATTAATGTATAATGTAACAGCATTATGTCTCAGCACAGTTTAGTCTTCAGAAAAGGGAGGGTGGGTAGATGCTGTCAATGCTGAGATGAATGGATCTTTTTTTTTCTTCTCACTTTCAAATTATATATTTCCAGTCCACTGCATGCATGTTTCAGAGGTGAGAGATGCAAATGCCATGGATTCTTGTTTGGATTACATTTTCCAGATATAATCTAATATACATTGGGCTAAAGGACAACTAACAGGGAATTGAACTGTCTTAAAAAAATAAATAAAAGCAGAATATAATTCAAACCACACATTCCCTCTGGCAAAGTGTTACCTCTATCTATTTTACTGCACTATGGATTATGTGATGTCATCAGGGAACAGATGTTCTTCTTTTCTCAAGTCATCTAAAGTGTGCTGGTTATTTTATCTTGGAATTGTGTTATGTATATTAAAATGGGACCCAACACATGGAACTATAGTATTTGCAAATGTAGCTTTTTCCTCGCCGGGAGAAGATGAAAAATGCTGTTTGTCCATTAGTACAGTACATGGGGGGTTATTTACGAAAGGCAAGTCCACTTTGCACTACAAGTGCAAACTACAAGTGCAAAGTGCACTTGAAATTGCACTTAAAGTGCACTTGGAAGTTCAGTCACTGTAGATCTGAGGGGTAGATCTGAAATGAGGGGAAGCTCTTTATCATCCAATCATGTGCAAGCTAAAATGCTGTTTTTTATTTTCCTTGCATGTCCCCCTCAGATCTACAGTGACTGCACTTCCAAGTACACTTTCAGTGCAATTTCAAGTGCAATTTGCACTTGCAGTTTGCACTCGTAGTGCAAAGTGGATTTGCCTTTCGTAAATAACCCCCATGGTGATTTTCCGCAGACTGACTACATTTCATTTTTGCAGAACAGTGAAGGTAACATCAATAGTAGATTATAAAATGAATGATAAGGAAGGGGACTATGCATAATCAGCTTTTTAAAGGAAACATGTGGGAATAGAAACACAGAGGCTGCCATTGCTGAACTCCTGAATATTCGAACTGACTGGCTATCTCTGGCGTAGGGACAGTGGCTTTTCGTACCAGTAGCCTTTATGGCTTCTTGTTACTAGAACCGCCATCTGTCAGTGACAGCTGGGGTCCAGCACTAAGCCCAGGAGCTGAAATGATCAGCTTGTGGGCTTTGGTTCTTTCTACATGGCACTCCATAGGAGCTAGGGTGACCACGTGTCCCGGATTGCCTGGGACAGTCCCGCATTTTGCAGGTCTGTCCCGGGCACCTTCATTCCAGGACAATACAGTGTCCCGGAATGAAACTGACACAGCCAGCCCCCTGGCCAATCTGATGCCCCCAAAAAAGGCTGCCACATCACTGCTTTACTCACTGACAGTACTTGCCCTGGCCGGGAATGCCTGGAGGAGCACAATCCCCACCCCCTGCCTGTGTTTGGAGAAATCATAAATCCCGCCTCTTGTGTCCAATCACTGTGCTGTGATTCGTTAAAGCACAAGCTGATTTTCGGGAAGGGGGGTGTCCCTGAATGGTAGTTTGGAAATGTGGTCACCCTAATAGGAGCCCATGTTGGAGACAGCTGTGAACACAATGCTTTGGGTTGTGTTTACATTGGAAGGAATGTGCCTTTATGAGTGACATCACAGTACTTCCTCTGTTGTAGCTCTGCCCAGCAATAGATCTTTGCAATAGCGATCTATTGCAAGCTGAATGCAGGCAGAAATAGATCTCTATTAGAAGTGATCTGTTGCTGCACAGCAGCATGGGGATTCTGGTTATGGCCTTCACGGATCAGATCCAGACCTCCCATGAGGAAAAAAAAAGTGTAAAAATTTTTAAGAATAAATAAATAAATATACATTTATATCCCCAAGTCCCAACAATGATGTTGTATGAACTGGAGGATATTTATGTAATGACATTTACCGTATAAGCTTTAGATGTTCACGTAAGTGAATATAATATCACTGAAATCTCTAGCAATTGTAGACCTGCATTAAAGTTACTAATTTGTGCCCTCATCAATCCGGCTTAATCTTATCTTAATATTATGCCAACAATTTGCACTTTTTTTCCACTGCATGCATTGCAGTGTAGCGTTGAAAGGGAAATAATGTGTTCACTTTGAGCTCTCCTATTCATCTACATTACATAAAAGCTGCACTAATGTAATATAATTTAAATCGGAAGACCTGTTGATTGTATTTTGTGGTAATTATATAGGGGTGTTAAAATTACATGTTTTGTTGGGAAAATAAGAAGAAAATACAAGTTTTCATTTTTTTTCTTTTTTTTTTACTATTTATTTCCAATACAAAGAAAAAAAAAAAGAGATTTAACCACTTTCCATCAGGGCCTTATCTGACACTTCGCTCTTACATGTAAAAATATCTTTTTTTTTGCTAGAAAATTACTTAGAATCCCCAAACTTTATATATATATATATATATATATATATATATATATATATATATATATATTTGTATATATATATATATATATATATATATATATATATATATTTTTTTAGCAGAGACCCTATAGAATAAAATGGTGGGTGTTGCAAGCACAGTGGAATGGGGGCACTTACATTTTTTTTTTACATATATTTATTTAATTTATACCCCCTAACTTTATTGCTACTATGACAAAGGATGAGCATCATCCCATGTGATAGCATGGGCTGAGACAGGTCCTCTTTATGGAGAGATTCAAATCTCTCCTCTGGTCTCCCATGTAGCCGATCAGACACAGACCTTTGGTGGCCAGGTAAACAAAGGGGCGGAACAGAAAGTGACAAACTACTTGTCGCTCCCAATTTCCGAGGGTTACAGAGAGAGGGGAACAACGTCAGTTCCTCTCTCTCCGTACAGGGCAGCCATCGCTGCTGGTGTCAAAAGACCCAACTTGTTAAAATCTCCAATTACGTCACTTCTGCTACCTCTCCAGCAACAGTAATTGCAGATTTTGATGACATGCCTGTTTACACAGAACACAGCCACCGTATACACTACAGTATGCAATATATGAGTGAGCATTGTTAGTTCACCCGCTAGTAACCAACAAGATGGCCGCTTCCAAGGTGGCAACAACTTTTTTACTGCTTAGCTGTTGTATCAAAACAGCCAACTCGTCATCTACTGTAGTGTATATGCTGGCTGTGTTCTGTGAAAAGAGGCACGTCATCAAAATCTGCAATCTCTTTTGCGGGAGAGAAACCGGAAGTGACGTAATTGGAGCTTTTGATGAGTTGGCTCTTTTGACAGAACACCGGCCCAGGGAGATGGGACCCGGAGAGTCTGGAAGAGGCAGCGGGGGGAGGGGTGGGATACCTTTCTGCCACCCGCAGAGGTGATTGAGTGGCTAATTAGCCACTCATATCACTTCTGCCTTGTACAGAATTGCCGGCTGAAAAGATCGATACCAGGATGATGCCTGTAGGTGCAGGCATCATCCCGGTATAACCACTGAAACCAGAAGATGTCCATGTACGCCCTGCCGGCGGGAAGTGGTTAAATTTGCTACCGAATTGGAGCCCTATCAGTGATGAAAATACCAATTTGTAATACCTTTGGGTAGACTACAAAAAAAAAAAAGGTACAGTGTTCAGAACTGAGACATTGCCAAATTAGAAAAAAATAAAAAATATCCAAGGGCATTTAGGGAAAAAGTTCATAGATTCAAGTTGTTAAATATACCACCGAAAAGAGTTTGTTATATCTCTGCCATGTCCTGTGCACTCTGCTGTCTTATCAGTCCTGCTTAATTCACCTCTGTGGGCTATTGGACACCTGCCTCATTTCACAGAGATGAGAAGAGTGGGCGGTAGGGTGACCACGTGTTCCGGATTGCCCGGGACAGTCCCGGATTTTGCAGGTCTGTCCCGGGCACCTTCATTCCAGGACAATACTGTGTCCCGGAATGAAACTAACACAGCTACCCCCCCCCCCCCGGGCCAATCTGATGCCCCCCAAAAAAGGCTGCCACATCACTGCTTTACTCACTGACAGTACTTGCCCTGGCCGGGAATGCCTGGAGGAGCACAATCCCCACCCCCTGCTTGTGATTGGAGAAATCATAAATCCTGCCTCTTGTGTCCAATCACTGTGCTGTGATTCGTTACAGCACAAGCTGATTTTTGGGAAGGGGGAGTGTCCCTGAATGGTAGTTTGGAAATGTGGTCACCCTAGTGGGCGGTGTTCTCTATTCCTAACACACTTCCTGTCCCAAAGAAATAAAGCTGCATCTTCATAGATGCTGTACAGTGAGAGAGCGTCTTCACACCGTGACAGAAAGTATGTTACTGGCAGGATCAGCAGTTGAAGATAAAGGAAAAAGTTCTGAAAAATATGAAAACGAAGGCAGCCACCACATTTAAAGCAGAGTTCCACCCATGTTTTAGTTTATTAAAAGTCAGCAGCTACAAAAAGCATACTTTACTTTTAATAAACCGACACTTACCTACCCCACGGTCCAGCGATGAGGCCGCCCGGAGGCTCGCTCCTCTCCCCCTCCTCTCCACAGTGCTGTCATTGTAACTGTGGGCACCCAGCCGTGACAGCTTATGGCTTCATGGCCGGGCGCGCACTGCGCATGCGCGAGTCAAGCTGCGTTCTCCTATTGGCCAGCCGATCTTCTGGGACCTGAGTTGTGTCCCAGAAGATCGCTGGCAGGGAGGGGCCGCCTAGGGCGAGAGGAGGAGTCACCTAGGCGGCCGAAAAAAGGAAGGAGGAAGTGGGACAGGAAGTCTGACTAAAAAGAGGGTACACCCCCCCAAAAAAAAAATGACATGCCAAATGTGGCATGTCAGGGGGCGAGGAGTGCTTAAAGCAGAAGTTACACTTTTGGGTGGAACTCCGCTTTAAGGACTGGTAAGTTGCAATACATTAGATGTAATTTCTTGGGTTATGGTTCTTTGGTGAGTGGTTCAAGCATTATTCTTGTGCATTGCCTCCCTGTTATTGGAAGGTGTGGCTGTGCAATTACACTCATGGGGTTAGATCACCACCTAGAACATTGTAAGGTTTTCGTTTATGCTGAGAGAATGAAACCATTTATTATACAAAATTAAGCGAGAAGACAGGAAAACATTTAAGCACAACAGAACATACTTAGAGAGCAGTTCTTATACAGGAACAAAATTGCTGCTGCTAGGTTTAAACATATGGCAGTCAAGGGATGGAGAAAGTTATTGTTTTCGGTATAGCTTCAGCAAAGAAAAGAACATAGAGAAGGAAAAGAGAAACATGTTCTATGGTGGTATTGCTATTTCCAGTTGTTTGCTTTCAATCCTACAGGCCTACATATCACAGAGATGCCATAAAACAAGCCATAATAATCATCTCATATATCAACCTGGTGCCTCCTAAAGACATACATACAGTATATATATTGGGAAGATTTTGGTAACCTTGCTCACAGAGGATTTTCCCCGAAAGTACCCAGACATCTTACACATCACTCCTAACTGTTCTGTTCCTAACAGGATTATCTAGACCACAGGTGTCAAACACAAGGCCCGCGGGCTCCAGGCCATTTCATGTGGCCCTTGCACCTCTCATGCAGCTGCAGGAGAGCTCCAGCCCTCCTCTGGTCCTACTCTAGGCACTTACTTTCTGCTTTTAAGCAATGCATCCAGCTTCTTCCCAGCAGCAGCATAAGGAAAGGGGGGTGCACTGTGATGAAATGGACAGTGGGGGACTCAACTTCTGATGGTGGGGTGGCTCTTGATATCTAATGTAAGGGGAGGGGATGCGCTGGACATCTAATCTTACAGATACAACCGGCTCTTTTGAGGGCAATCATAATGCTGATGCGGCCCACGAGGAAATTGAGTTTGACACCCCTGATCTAGACCTTGAGGCCCTGAAAAGAACAGAGAATGTCAAGGATGACTTGTCTACATAGGACCAGATGGGGAACAGAGTTCATGTGGAGCAGGGTATGGCTTTTTGTGTCCCAGATTTAGTTTTTTAATTCTTAGAAGGAATGTCTTTTGTAAGAGCTAAAAGCTTGTTAAGATTACTAAGTGGTTGTACCCCTGTAACTAGAGTATATGAGTGCACATTATAATCCTCCATTGTGTGGATGCCACAAACCTAAGTAATACTGGCTTTACACTTCTAGAGTTTCAGTCGAACGTTCGGACTAAAAAGTATAAAAATCATTCATCCGGCCATTTGATGGTGTCTTTATGGACTGATTTTGAATGTTTTTTTTTCAAGTACCATGTCAATACCTCGATTTTTTCCGGATTAACTTTGACAAGTGCATGCACGTTGGACTAGTTATGATTTTTCTCGTCCGGAAGAGAATTCAATGATTCAAAAATTTTCCTTTCTATTAGATGTGGCAGACATTTTCCATCGTGTCCTTTGAATTTTTTCACTAGCTTTGGTCAAAACCAATTGTTGATTCGTCCCCTGTATCTAACTAACATTCTGAAAACGACAATTTTCGAATGAAATTCGGCAGGTGTAAGGCCAGAATTACTGTCGCTGTCTTCTTTTTATAGATGAAAAAGAAGCACTTTGTTTGGTACAAATGGTTCTGGCCAGTGTACTGGTTGTTTTAATTAATTTCACAGCGCACTGTATGTATCCAGCGATACTTAAAAGGATGTACTTTATAATAAAACCATTACACAAAAACAACAAAAACTCTACAAAGTGAGAGCTTTCTTTCAAGCTACGCATTGCGTATTGATCAGCAGACATATTTCACACCCATTCAGTAAATAAATATCCTATTGTGCAATGGGCTGATGTACTTCACTTTTTGCCTTGATGTCTACTTCATATGTACTTGTGAAAAGTCTGACAGTTTAATCTCAGGAGGAGATGTAGACAGGAAAATAAAAGGCACAGACAAGATGCAGAAGTGAGGAGATAACTGGAAGCTGAGATACACAGCGCTTACCAATATGTTTTGGCTCATGAGGGAACTAAGATCGTTTGACATATCACTTTATAGCTTTTTGTCAAAGGAAATCCTTTTCTTTTATTGTAATCTGATGAACAAAACTCTGCAGAAACAAAACTTCTGAACCAAAGTATCCAGTAATGTTGGCTCGTTTAAAGATATCAGAAAACCAGTAGAAAAATATAAGCCTTGCCTGCAAGGGGTTTTGGCTTTGGAAACGTAAATTATACTGTCGTGTAGCACTGTCTAAAGTGATAGGGACATTATTAGAGGTCAGCGCTTCATACTTTGAGAGCCTTTGTGCACAAAATGCGTTTTTTTACTTGCTTAATCGTTTATGACGCTGGGAAGGAATGCATAGAAAGAAACTGTTTTGTGATACAAATGATTTTGCTAGAAACACAAGGACTTGGTGGGTTGAAAAATGTTGTCCATATCTGTCTGATACATCTTAAATCTTTAAACTACGGCCCTCCAGCTGTTGCGGAACTACACATCCCCTGAGGCATTGTAAAACTGACATTCACAGATATTACTAGGCATGATGGGAATTGTAGTTTCTGAACAACTGGAGGGCCGTAGTTTGAAGACCCCCGTCTTAAATTATACCCCAAACACAAAAAGCCCTGGAGCATGTACTGTAGCTCTACCTACTGCTTACTAGCCAATTTAAAGTCATATGTAAAAGCAATATCAAACTTAACATTTTGGGGACATAATAAGTGCCTCCCACTTGTTAGTAAACTCGGAGGTCTCTTTTAAAAAAGTATTTTTTTCTGCAACAGATGATGTGTGTAAATACAGAGATATACATGAATTAAGGAAATTCTGTGATATTTTGTTAATTTATTCACAGACCTGTATATGCTGCGTGCGTAGGCATGGGATCTTTCTATGCATCATCACAGGGGGTGAAAAACTGTTCCAGGAAGCAAAGGGAGACAGAATCCTCTACCCTTACTTAAAATGGTCACTGTGATAAAAGCCCAGAGTTTAAAAACAAAATGGTAATCCAGGAAGCAACAGCCTACAGTACATATAACAGTAAATATGTATTTTTTTAAACTGCTGTTTCACAACTTTTATAATAGTCCCTTTATTTTTACTTTTGTGGATCCAGGTGATGGTCAGCTTTAAAACCAATTGAAGCTCAACATTTCTACTGTAGCCCCCTCTAGTGTGCAATTAGTGTAGGTACATTTATGTTGTGACTCGTGGTAGTTGTGTGAGTCTGTAATTAGGTTGGGTTACTGCAGGTCAAGCTGTAGGGCTCCACAGGGCAGGTCTCTGGTACCTCCTCTGGATCCAGAAGCTTGGAGAAGCTTCTGGAAGTAAATGGGCAGAGACCAGGAGGTCCGGATCTGCTCATGAGGGAACTAAGATCATTTGACATATCACTTTATAGCTTTATGTCATAGAAAATCCTTTTTTTTTATTGTAATCTGATGAACAAAACTCTGCAGAAACAAAACTTCTGAACCAAAGTATCCAGTACTGTTGGCTCGTTGAAAGATATCAGAAAACCAGTGGAAAAATATAAGCCTTGCCTACAAGGGGTTTTGGCTTTGGACAAACCTAAATTATATTGTTGTGTAACACTGTCTGAAGTGATAGGGACATTATTAGAGGTCAGCGCTTCATACTCGAGAGCCTTTGTGCACAAAATGCGTTTTTTTTACTTGATTAACAGTTTATGAGGCTAGAGAAATGTATAGAAAGAAAATTTTTGTGTTACATACGATTTTGTTAGAAACACAAGGACTTGAATTATGAAAAAATGAATTATGTATGGCCTGCTTAAAGTGGATCTTCACTGCAGCTGACCACTTCAAACCAAAAACACTAATTATTTTTTAATATCCAAAGAAAACCCCTCCCCCATCTATCCATGTCTCCATGCTTCCTTTTGTTGAGAAATCACTTTGAAAAGCACTCCCCTAGCATTTCTGGCTGTGGCCATCTTGAGTAAGGGAAAATGATTCATGCAACATTTACTTCCTGGAATCCATCTGCCCTTAGTTCAGGCATGCATGCAGGAGAGTGTACTTAGCCAAGAAAACCCCTCCTTCTTTCCTCCCCTCTTCAAGACTCCTGGGATGTATGACACATTTGCCTAGGCAAGAGACCAGGAAGTAACTGAAGAAATGTTAATTAAAAAAAAAAAAAAAAAGTGTAAAACCAGTAAATATAAAATACCTTTGTATCTATTTACTAATGCTAGGAGTGTGAGGATTAAAAACAATCAAAGCTGATTGGGAGAGTGAAGTTCCACTTTAGGCCCCTTCCACACAGGGTGGTTCCATCCGAGCGGAATCTGTCTGCTCAGTGGGGGATCTCTCCACCGATCCCCGCTGAGTAGGCAGATGACAGGTCTTGAAGACATGGATGAGTGAGTTTGGGGTGGAGAAACTTGACTGACCTGCACAGAGTCCTCAACCCGATAGAACACCTTTGGGATAAATTAGTGCGGAGACTGTGAGCCAGGCCTTCTCATCCAAAATCAGTGCCTGACCCTTACAAATGCACTTCTGGAAGAATAGTAAAACATTCCCATAGACACACTCCTAAACCTTGTGGGCAGCCTTCCCAGAAGAGTTGAAGCTGTTATAGCTGCAAAGGGTAGGCCAACTCAATATTGAACCCTACAGACTAAGACTGGGATGCCATTAAATGTAATGTGCGTGAAAAGGCAGGCGTCCCAATACTTTTGAGAATATAGTGTAGATGAAGTTAAACAACGACTTATGGGGCCATGTTGCATGAGAAGCTCACTTCTATCTTGAAAAACACACATTCTATGTTTCTAAAGGTTTGGGAACCATGGCTCACATATAATGGCAGCCTGAACCTGGACTGTTCCCTACTCTCGACATAGTGTGTTGTCTGCAGCCTACATGTAGATGTTTGGGTGTACCCTGCAATGTTTCCCTCCCTCCTCCCTTTATCGTCTTTCTTTGCTCTGTTTCTTTCTTCCCTCTTGGGCATCTTTCCCCCCGCTTGTCTGTTAAATAATGAAAAGCACTTAGGCTGTTTCCCCCCCCTGACCTGCAAGTTGCATTCACCGACCAGGAGGAGCAGACCCTGTGCGGAAGGGTTGTCCCTCTGGGAAATGTATCCACATATATTGACCATACTCGTTTTGGCAGATATCGTTATGATTGTACTCTTCCTTCCTGATATGCTTTTGATGATTTCGGCCTATTGCCGCGTACACGCGATCGGAAATTCCGACAAGAGAACCGTGGATTTTTTCTGACGGAATGTTGGCTCAAACCTGTCTTGCATACACACGGTCACAACAAATCTTGTCAAAAATTCCGACCGTCAAGAACGCGGTGACGTACAGGACGTACGACGAGCCGAGATCAATGAAGTTCAATAGGCAGTTCGGCTCTTCTGCTTGATTCTGAGCATGCGTGTTTTTTTGCGTGTCGGAATTCCATACAGAAGAGCGGATTTTCTGATAGAAACTTTTTCCGTCGGAAAAATAGAGAACCTGCTCTCAATCTTTTGTTGGCGGAAATTCTGACAGAAAAAGTCCGATGGAGCATGCACACGGTCGGAATTTCCGAAAAAAAGCTCACATCGGACTTTTCTTGTCGGAATTTCCGATCGTGTGTATGCGGCATATGTCCTGACCTTTCCGGTACTTCCTCACTTGTACACATAATTGTTTGCGCTGTTATCTTGTTCTGTGTACGCTTATTGGGATTTTCTTTCACTTTCACTCCCAGTGATAACAGTATACTGGGAGAATCTCCCAAACAGGGCTTTAAAGATAAATAAATGTCTTACAATTTCTCGAAGCCACAGAGGACAATAAGGGCTTGTTTTAAAGCTGTTACTGATTGTTGAAAATTTGCACAGGAAATACTTTATTGTTCATAGTCTGGGTACAGTTGCACTTTCATGGATGTGATTGTTGGCAGACAACTGTGTGCCAGTGGCTGAATCCTAACCTATTTAGCAATGATAAGACTCACAATAACATTGAAAATAATGCTATTCGTAATAAATAACTAGTTGGTGCAGTGTGAAGTAAGATGCCATTGTTTGGAAAAGAACTCAGATTTACTGCTATTTTCTACCTTGTGTGCTTACATATACCTCTGACCAGGGATCGGGGTAGACTGCTTAAAGCCTAATTAAAAATTTGACTATTCGTTTAAAAGGAGGACCTGTTGAAATCACCTAATTCTGTCCTTTAACACTTTTGCCTTTTTTTCTTTCAAAGGTCTTATATTTACCGTTCAGTCCAGTACTTGACACCTTCACCGCACTGCATCACACTGATGCCCTGTACACACGATCAGATTTCCGATGGAATAAAATCCGATGGAATTTTCTGTCGGAATTCCGATGAAGCTGACTTTCATCAGTCTTGCCTACACACCATCAGACAAAATTCCGACTGTCCAAAACGCAGTGACGTAAAACACTCAGACGAGCCGAGAAAAATTAAGTTCAATGCTTCTGAGCATGCGTCGACTTGATTCTGAGCATGCGTGGGTTTTTTCTCCATTGGAGTTCCATACAGACGATCAGAATTTCCTATCGTTTTTTTTTCCATCGGAAAAATTTAAAACATGTTCTATTTTTTAACACCGATGGAAAAAAGTCAGATGGGGGCCACACACGATCGTTTTTTCCGATGAAAAAAGTCCATCGGAAAAACCGACCGTGTGTACAGTGCATAACAAACAGCCAACTTAGGCAGAAGAAAGCACTAAAAAAAACTCCTGACGGATTTTCAGCATTCTAAGCTTACAATGCTGCTGAAATCCCATTGACTTATGTTGCTGGCAAATTATCTGTTTTCTTCTTCTGACCAGCCTGTCTTCCAATGGGCCACTTGGGTATCAGGCCCAGACATTATACAGGGCCTAAGGTAGCATTAAAGCTGAACTCAAAACAAATAGCTATATACAGATGAAATTCATATGTAAGAGCTGTCCTACCTGCCAAAAGATTTACAATGTTGTCCATCCATTCCTGAGATTTACAACACAGCATAGCTAGCATTTTAACAGAATAGGGAATAACTGTAACTTGCCGTTTAACCACTTGCCGACCTGCCGCCGTCATTATACTGTGGCAGGTTGGCACGATCCCGCAAACCGTCGTAGCTGTTCAACGGTCCCTTTAAGTTTAAGTGGGATAGCGGGCGCACGCGCACGCCGCCGCACTGTGGGGATGTCCATGCTCGTGACCGGCGGTCGCAATGACTGCCGGCCATGAGCGATCACGGGCACGAGAGGCAGAACAGGGACGTGTGTGTGTAAATACACACATTCCTGTTCTGTGAGGAGAGGAGATGCAGATCGTGAGTTCCTACAAGCTGGGAACCACAATCTCTCATCTCCTATAGTGAGTCCCCTCCCCCCCCCCACAGTTAGAACACACACTAGGGAACACAGTTAACCCCTTGATCGCCCCCTAGTGTTAACCCCTTCCCTGCCAGTGACATTTTTACAGTAATCAGTGCATTTTTATAGCACTGATCGCTGTATAAATGCCAATGGTCCCAAAAATGTGTCAAAAGTGTCCGATGTGTCCGCCATAATGTTGGAATCTCGATAAAAATCGCAGATCGCCGCCATCACTAGTCAAAAAAAAAATAATAATAAATGTAGCGGGTATGTGCTTTTCTGTTTGAATCTAGTGGGGAAACTGTGATGTATGGTTCCCTGGGGCCCACCGGGTGGCGCTGTCACTTTGGGCCCGGGGTTGAGCCATCATTGCAGTGTCGTACCTCTTTTTGGCCTCTCTCAGCGGTTGTATGCTGGGGCGGGGAACCCGCCGTGCTTGCTGGGGGAGGGTATAAAGGGGCGGCCATTTTTGGTGGGGGGAGTCGAGTCCCGGGCACCTTCAGCCTGAGGGCGGTGGTTCGTGTCGGTCCTCTAGGCAGCCTAGGCCTGGAGGACGTTCGGAGGTCGTGTTCCATCCCAGGCACCTTTAGCCTGGGGTGAGGTACTTGGATGGCGGTCCGGGACTGAGGGTCCCGGATTAAGGCTCCGCGAGGGTGGAACTTCCTAGGGGACCCCGGGAGTGGGTACCCAAATCCAGTGGAGTAAGGGACCGGAGGGGGTACTTACCTGAAGACCTGGTGCAGCAAATTGCCAGTGACGGGTGAGCCTCCGGAGACCGCCGGGAGGGATGTTTTCCTCGATTGGGAGCAGAAATCTACTTCTGGGAAGGAAGTAGGAGAGTTCATTGGGCCTGGGCCTACTCGCATCCACACCCCATGTCTGTTCTGTTCGTTGAGGGAGTCCAACTGATTGTGTTCACTTTTCTATGAGAAGAATAAAGGAGTGTTGGACTTTAGTGGTGTGGGGCTCATTTACTGGCAGACACTGTTCAAAAACCAGGAGGAGGCTCCAGATGCAGAACACTGACCCGAAGGTAAAAGAGAATTGTCTCCCACTACACACACATCTGCAGTGGGAACTTGGCGTGGTGACCTCACACTCTCTCCTCAGAGGTACCCCTAGACAAAAGCCAGAGCCAGAAGAACTGAGAAGAAGAGAGGAGAGAGAGGGGGCCGCTACATAAAAATGCTATAAATCTATCCCCTATTTTGTAGATGCTATAACTTTTGCGCAAACCAATTAATATACGCTTATTGTGATTTTTATTACCAAAAATATGAAGAAGAATACATATCGGCCTAAACTGAGAAAAAAATTGCTTTTTTTAAAAAAAAATTGGGGATATTTAATATAGAAAAAAGTACAAAATATTGTTTTGTTTTTTTCAAAATTGTCACTTATTTTTTGTTTATAGCGCAAAGAAAAAAAGTCGCAGAGATGATCAAATACCACCAAATAAAAGCTCTATTTGTGGGGAAAAAAACAACGTCAATTTTGTTTTGGTATAACGTCGCATGTCCGCGCAATTGTCAGTTAAAGCGACGCAGTGTAGAATGGCAAAAAATTGCCCGGTCATTGAGCAGCCAATTCTTCCGGGCCTGAAGTAGTTAAAGCAATCTACTGAGCTGGCCAGAACCACCTCTGGAAGGAATCTATTCCACATTTTCACAGCTCTTAAGCCCTGTACACACGATCGGATTTCTTATGGTTTTTTAACCGATGGATTTTTCCATCGGAAAACCGATGAAGCTGACTTCCATCAGTCTTGCCTATACACCATCAGTCAAAAAACCGACCGTTCCAAACACGGTGACGTAAAACACTCCGATGAGCTGAGAAAAATGAAGTTCAATGCTTCTGAGCATGCGTCGACTTGATTCTGAGCATGCGTGGGTTTTTTATCCGATGGAGTTCCCCACAGACGATAGTAATTTGCTATCGTTTTTTTAAACATCGGATACATTTAAAACATGTTCTATCTTTAAACACCAATGGAAAAAAGACTGATGGGGCCCATACACGATCAGTTTGTCCGATGAAAACAGTCCATTGGACTGTTTTCATCGGTTAAACCTATCGTGTGTACAGGGCTTTACTTTCCGTATTTGGAAATTAAATCTTTTTTCTTCTAGACATAAAGAGTGCCCCCTTGTCCTCTGTGATGACCTTAAGGTGAATAACTCAACACCAAATTCACTATATGGGCCCCTTATATATTTTTTACAGTTTGATCATATCCCCCTTATTTTCCTCTTCTCAAGAGAGAATAAATTCAGTTCCTCTAATCTTTCCTCATAGCTGAGCTCCTCCATGCCTCTTATCAGTTTGGTTGCCCTTCTCTGCACTTTCTCCAGTTCCCCCGATATCCTTTTTGAGAACTGGTGCCCAAAACTGAACTGCAAATCACATTGAAGAGGAGCAGTGGCCATATGTATAAACAAAAATAGGAATTTCTCCATATCGGGAAGTTGAAGGCAAGCAGACATTATAAAATTTGATTCCTCCACAGAAAGAGGTTATGTTTTCTAAATTGACAATGTTTTGTAGTCATATAAGGAATACATACCACTTATGCCGCGTACACACTCTCAGAATTTCCGACAACAAATGGTTCCATGTGAGCTTTTGGTCGGAAATTCCGACCATGTGTAGGCCCTATCAGACATTTTCTGTCGGAATTTCCGACAACAAATGTTCGATGGGAGCTTTTGGTCGGAAATTCCGACCGTGTGTAGGCCCTATCGGACATTTTCTGTCGGAATTTCCAAAAACAAAAATTTGAGAGCTGGTTCTCAAATTTTCCGACAACAAAATCCATTCTCGTAAATTCCAAGCGTGTGTAGACAATTCCGACGCACAGAATTCCACGCATGCTCTGAATCAAGTACGAGACAGAAGCGCTCGATCTGGTAAAACTAGCGTTGGTAATGGAGATAGCACATTTGTAACGCTGCAACGGACTGAAAAGCACAAAGCTGAAAAACGCGAATCGTCTCTCACCAAACTTCTACTAACACGAGATTAGCAGAAGGAGCCCAAAGGGTGGCGCACTTGGTATGGAACTTCCGTTTTATTGTGCCGTCGTACGCGCTGTACGTGACCGCGTTCTTGACGTTCGCAATTTCCGACAACATTTGTGCGACCGTGTGTATGCAAGACAAGTTTGAGCCAACATCCGTCGGAAATTTATCCACGGTTTTGTTGTCGGAATGTCTGATCATGTGGACGCGGCATTAGCATGTTTTATGATGTCATCGCATATATTCGTTTAACAATAGAGTTAAAATATATATGCATTTCACGGGTGTGTTTTTTTTTTTCATTTCTAGATGTAAAACAAGATTCAACAAAGTAAAAATGCCAGAGATCTGTTATCGGAGGTACGTTATTAGGTATGATGGAATGGTTTTGATGAATACTTGAGAAGACATCACTCATCCCCCAGTCAACGTACATGCTGTAATCAGTTAATACTAAGTTATTATTTGGATACACTACACCTCAATCTGACGGCTGAACAGAACGTTCTGTTGTATTGTGCATCTATGCAGTAACTCCTATTTTGTTCTATATCCAAGAAATCATTGCAATATAGCATTTTGCCACTTACAGAGCTTACGACATAACAATGCCACAATTATACATTAAGATTAAAAAAAAAAAAAAAAATGATTAACTGTCACCTGAGAGGGGATTTTAGCAAGTGAAAATTGCCTAGCTTTTCTTGCACGCTGTTAACTAAAGGGATTCTGGATTCATTTAGCAGCTATCCATGTTCTTTCGGCGATGAGCAACACTGTCAGAGAATCTTAATTACAATTTAAGTGGGATGCAAATGAGTTGTGACACTACATCATTTCACATGAAAGGTTCATTACTTACATTACCTTGCACAATGATGTTTCAAGCATACTAGATATAGAATGTGGACAAGGTTAACCCCATTGGTGGTTGCATCCAATATGCTGAGTCTTAGGTCATTTACAATTCATGGGAAATGCACAATTGACAGTATGGAGCCATCTATAACAAAAATAATTTTTTTAACCTCCTGGCACTTTAGGGTTAACACAATTACTATCCTAAAGTTGATTTACCAGATAAAGCAAGATTATGCTATTGTATATAAATTATATAAAATGAAAGAAAATATCCCCTTGCTACCCCTAGTAATAATACACCATATATAAAATGGCATATACTGTATATAATGAAGAAAAGAGAGATCACCGCTCCAGGTAAGTGCAGGTGAGCAATCAGTGTCTTCCCAGGAACCACGGGTGCTGGCAATGCTGTAGATGCGAAAAGGAAGGTAGGATGTATGGACAGCCGCACTCCAAGAACCATTGAGGTTGCCTTTATTGGGTAAAATACATGAAACACTGCAAGTCACAGCAAAAACAAAGGGGTACAGCCGACGCGTTTCACACTAGGGTCTAGTGCTTAATCATGGCTACAATGGTTCTTGGAGTGCGGCTGTCCATACATCCTACCTTCCTTTTCGTATATACTGTATATAAACCAGGAGCAGCTAAATCACTCAAGTGAAATCACAAAGCACAAAAATATACAGTATATCTATGATAAATAGTGCAGTGTTCATTAAAGTGGATGTAAACCCGATTCATGAAATCAGACCTAGGCACAAATATCTGTAGCGTTTTCCTATCTCTCTCCAAAGCCCTAAGTCCAGTGTCTTTATGCTGCCCTGTTCTTCTGTTATCAGCATGATAACTTCTCACAAGTTCTCACACAACCGAGATAAAACCAGCCTTACATTTGTATCTGGGAGGATGCTCTAAATAGATTAACAGAGAGCTTGTCTATGCACAGAACAGCTCTGCAAGTATCTCTATCCCTCTGCCCATGTGGAGAAGGGGTGTGTGCCTTTCCTCCAATCAGCTGTCACACAGTGTTTGCCAAGACTCCACACCCAGTAGTGGAACAGGAAGAAAACATTCTAACACGATGTGCACTTTCTAAAGAATATAAAAAGCTGAGGACAGCAGATATACATGTAAAACGTATGTAGAAAGATTTGTTTTATTTCTGTGTATTATTTGAGGCTGTTCACTTCACTGGGTATAGGAGAGGGTTTACATCTACTTTAAAGTGGTTGTAAACTTTCACGTTACACTTTAGGTAATTGAAATCTACATTGATAAGGCTACTGATTGGTGCCTGTGAAACTTCACTTACTTTTACAGTCTTCTCACAATCCATCCTGCAATGTTTGATTACATCACGCATGCGCAGTCCAACATTTAATTATCGGCACGCTATGTGTGCCATTCTGTATTATCAGCATGCCGGGTCATTCATTTCCCCTGTAAATGGCACAGCACGGAAGCCCCGCGATAGTGTGCCTTCTTCCTCAGCGTCCTGGTTCTCCCCTTGTGACTGTATGAGACATCACACAGGAGGATTGAACCAGGGCATCACAGAGACGTCCATACCTCTATGAAAGTCATTGGCAGCTATGAACGGCATAGCTTGGTTGCCGTAGTAACGCTGATCGAGATAGAGGCTTGGATTATACACGATCGCACATACGCAAGATTTAGGCAGGGGAACAAAGGAAGGGCGGAAATGACGTCCACACAAGACACAGAAAACACCAGTAAAGATGGAGCTGCCAATTCCCGGAAGAAGATATACTTTAGAAAAGTAAAAAAAGGTAATTGCGAAGCGTTTTTTAATTATGTTTTAATGTGCAAGGCATGTAAATACATAGTTCTATAACAATATAAAAAGAAAAACGGAAAAAAAAAGGGGTTTACTTCCTTTTTAAGCTAGTTTTTCAACTGAATAAACGTATTACCCAATATGTATAACTTCACATAAAAACAAACACATGGTCAGAAAAAACCCTCTAAAATCCGAGTTCACTTGTAAACATCGCCTGAGTCCCAAATACTCATAAGAAAATACAATGAAACTGCATAGTGCTCCCTGTATATTTATTGAGCTACACTGTTAAAATTGCACTTACATGTACATAGTAAAACTTGCGCATAATAATCAATGTTATTCAGTCCATGGTTTTTACCAGACTCTGAATCTTCTGACACACACCTAACTCAAACCTTTGAGAAAGTCCAGGAGGATGCAACGGGTAGGAGGATCCTGTGACATCTTCATGTTTGAGCTAGCTGTGTGTTGGAGGATTCCGAGTCTGGTAACAACCATGGACTGAATAACATTTATTTTTTTGCATAGTTTTATTATGTACATGAAAGCTCAATATTAACAGTTGGAGTACAATAAATATAAAGTGAGCACTATGCATTTTCTCTGAATTTCCTTATGACTATGTGGAACCTGGGCGATGTTTACAAATAGACCCGGAATTTTGGGGGGACCTGTGGAGACTGTGATATAATGCTCTATATCAATGTTTCTCAAATCCAGTCCCCAAGTACCCCACAACAGGTCATGTTTTCAGGATTTCCCTCAGATGAAATGGATGTGGTAATTACTAAGGCAGTGAAACTGATCAAATCACATGTGCAAAATAATGGTAAGGTCTGGAGACATGCTTGGCCAGTCCATCACCTTTACCCTCAGCTTCTTAAGCAAGGCAGTGGTCGCCTTGGATGTGTGTTTGGGGTCGTTATCATGTTTGAATACTGCCCTGCGGCCCAGTCTCTGAAGGGAGGGGATCATGCTCTGCTTCAGTATGTCACAGTACATGTTGGAATTCATGGTTCCCTCAATGAACTGTAGCTCCCCAGTGCTGGCCGCACTCATGCAGCCCCAGACCATAACACTCCCACCACCATGCTTGACTGTAGGCAAGACGCCATCTTAACCAAATACGTTTATATCGGTCTAATCAGACCACAGGATGTGGTTCCAGTAGATCCATGTCCTTTGTCTGCTTGTCTTCAGCAAACTGTTTGTGGGCTTTCTTGTGCATCATCTTTAGAAGAGGCTTCCTTCTGGGATGACAGACGACAGCAATGCAGACCAATTTGATACAGTGTGCGGCGTATGGTCTGAGCACTGACAGGCTGTACCCCCACCCCTTCAACCTCTGCAGCAATGCTGGCAGCACTCATATGACTATTTCCCAAAGACAACCTCTGGATTTGACGCTGAGCACGTGCACTCAACTTCTTTGGTCGACCATGGAGAGGCCTGTTCTGAGGGGAACCTGTCCTGCTAAATCGCTGTGTGGTCTTGGCCATCATGCTGCAGCTCAGTTTCAGGGTCTTGGCAATCTTTTTATAGCCTGGGCCATCTTTATGTAGAGCAACAATTTTTTTTTTCTCAGATCCTCAGAGAGTTCTTTGCCATGAGGTGCCATGTTGAACTTCCAGTGACCAGTATGAGAGAGTGAGAGGGATAACACCAAATTCTTGCCATTCACACCTGAGACCTTGTAACACTAACGTAGTCACGTGACACCGGGGAGGGAAATGGCTAATTGGGCCCAATTTGGACATTTTCACTTAGGGGTGTACTCACTTTTGTTGTCAGCGGTTTAGACATTACCCCTTACCGCCGACCGTACTCACCGCCTTCCGCCACGCCTTCCGCCACTCTTCCTGGGCCTCCCGTCCCACCGGGAGTCCCAATCCACGATCCGGCACTTCCGCCGGCTAGAGTGAGACTGGAAGGAAGCCGAAAAAGGCTTTGTTACAGTCTTCTTTGTGTAAACACGGAAGTGACGCCATTTAAAAAAAAAAATTACAGTATTTAGAATCGCCGTTTTTGGCGATCTGAATACTTTGAATGGCAGAGGAGGGATTTTTTTAAAGTGACACTGTAATGTCCCTGTGAGTTCACGCAGCAAAGAAAAAAAACACGTAAGTTGCGCCCGCATATGTAAATGGTGTTCAAATCCCACATGTGAGGTATCGGCACGATCGTCAGAGCGAGAGCAATAATTCTAGCATTAGACCTCCTCTGTAACTCTAACCTGGTAACTGTTATTTTTTTTTTAAAGTGCCACCTATGGAGATTTTTAGGTACCGTAGTTTGTTGCCATTCCACAAGTGTACACAATTTCAAAGCATGACATGTTAGGTATCTATTTACTCGGCGTAACATCATCTTTCACATTATATTAAAAAAATGGGCTAACGTTACTGTTTAGTTTTTTTTTAATTCATGAAAGTGTATTTTTTCCACAAATTTATTTTGAAAGACAGCTGCGCAAATACAGTGTGACATAAAATATTGCAACGATCGCCATTTTATTCTCTAGATTCTCTGCTAAAAATAAAAAAAAAAATAATAAAAAAAAAATATATATATATATATATATAATGTTCGGAGGTTCTAAGTAATTTTCTAGCAAAAATATGGATTTTAACTTGTAAGCAACAAATGTCAGAAATAGGCTTAGGCATGAAAGGGTTAATGGCTGTGTGTTGAGTTTGAGGGAAGAACAAATTTACACGGTTATACAAGCTGTACACTCACTACTTTACATTGTAGCAAAGTGTCATTTCTTCAGTGTTGTCACATGAAAAGAGATAATAAAATATTTACAGAAATGTGAGGGGTGTACTTACTTTTTTGACATACTGTATATATAAAGTTCTGTGTAAATTGATGTTGCTATACAAGTACCTGTAATAAAATTTGAATTAGAATGATTTAAATTTATAAGAATACAAGTATTGGTATTTGCAAGGCATTTTATGACCATGTTTGTTTTTATGTAAAATTATACATATTACGGTAGGTAATAAGTATATTCATTTGAAGGACTAGCACAATTAAAGCCAAAACCAAAAACTGTATTATATTGCAGCCTACCAATAATTAGATGTGGTGGCTGCATCTGTTTTGTTTTGTTTTACTTTTTCCCCTCTGTTTTCACCTGGTGATCTGGCCACTAACGCACCTCCTGTATTAGTCAGACACAACTCTGGAGGGATGAGAACAGGAGGCAGAGTAGACAGCAGCATTGTCAGTTTGGACAGAGAGCAGTGGTAATTTATAAGCAGATTTAGATACACTAACAGATTAAAGCCAAACTCCAGCTCACAGTTTTTTCCCCTTTTGGAATAAAGGTTTTATATGAATAAATACAATCTGATCATTTTAATCACCCCTGCTAGTGTTAAGTGGTTTGCCTTATCCATATAATCTGATACATTGTGCTGGAGAGCTGGAGAGCTTGTGCTTTTGAAAAACAACAGACTTGTTGGCTGGAACGCCAGATGAAAATAGAAAAAAGAAACCAAAAAAAAGGAAATTAATGCTGCCATCACATCTTAGAATTGGTCAGGGGCGGCCCATCCATTAAGGGCGCACGGGCGCTGTCCCCTCTATCACGCCACCCCCTATATGTATCATGGATTGATTCATGCATAGCATGAATCTATCCATGGCCGCCGCGGCCACCCCCTATTCAGGCGTCCGACCCCTTTTTGGACGCCAGGCGCCTGAATTACAGCAGTGGGGGTGTTTTTTTGAAGCACCTGATTGGAGCCATAGGCTCTAGTAGGCTTAAAAATAGGGTGGACTCAGCGCAGCTTGGAGCCCACCCAGGTGTGTTAGAAAAGCAAATGAATATTCGCTTATCTAACACTGAACCACCTCTCTGCCAATCAGGGAGGGCTGGTCTGATACCCCTTTCCTGATTGGCTGAAAAGACAGGCGATCCTATTGGACACCCAACAGGAAGAAAGAAGAGACGCACAGCAGAAGCATGGAGGACACAGGAGCAGCTGCCTGACCTACAGCTCGCCACTGCCCGTCCCACAGCTCGCCCCCATCACCCGCTGCCTGACCCGCCACCAAGATGGGGTGAGTGCCAGGCAGACAGTGAGCAGGCAGCCCGCAGGTGCTGGTTAAATGCTGTTGGGGGGGTCATTGTGGCTGCAATGGATGGGCACAGTGGCTGCAATGGATGGGCACAGTGGCTGCAATTGATAGGCACAGTGGCTGCAATTGATGGGCACAGTGGTTGCAATTGATGGACACATTGAGGTTGCAATTGATGGACACAGTGAAGTTGCAATTGATGGGCACAGTGGTTGCAATTGATGGGCACAGTGGTTGCAATTGAAGGGCACAGTGGTTGCAATAGATGGACACAGTGAGGTTGCAATTGATGGGCACAGTGGCTTCAATGGATGGGCACAGTGGCTGCAATGGATGGGCACTGTGACTGCAATTGATGAGCACAGTGGTTGCAATTGATGGACACAGTAAGGTTGCAATTGATGGGCACAGTGGTTGCAATTGATGGGCAAAGTGTTTGCAATAGATGGACACAGTGAGGTTGCAATTGATGGGCACAGTGGCTGCAATTGATGGCACAGTGAGGCTGCAATTGATGGATTTTTTTTCCAGAATTTTTCAGTTTGTTTGCGCCCACCAAAATATTTTGAGCTCCAGCCACCACTGGAACTGGTAAACTGCAATATTAAATTTTTAGTTTAAAGCGGGATTCCACCCGCGATTTTTTATTTTTTTTTAAGTCAGCAGCTATAAACACTGTAGCTACTGACTTTTAATAAGGACACTTACCTGTCCTAGGCGATCGCAATGTCAGCCCCCCCCTGAGGCCGAACCCTCGATCGTGGAGGGTCCCGGCGCCGCCATCCTCAGTAAGGGAAACAGGCAGTGAAGCCTTTGCCCTCTTTTTTTTACCCGTTTCCTACTGCGCATGCGCGAGTCTCGCGCCGCTTTGTGAATGGGCGGCTGCTTTCTGGGATACACACAGTTCCCAGAAGGCAGCGCGCCACATTCCCCAGAAGACACCGTGAGGAGGAGGAGGAGGAAGAAGACCTGCCGAGGTGGAGGAAGAGGCAGATTAGCAAGTTCCGCATAGCAACCGCCTTTTCTGGTGAGTAAAAATGTTATCAGTATCAGATTTAGCAAGCATTTCATAAGCATTTAACAAGCTTCAAGCAGCTTTTCTGAAACCCTTTATGCTAAGGTGACCAGATTTTTAAAATGAAATCCGGGGACATATTTTTTTTTTTTTATTAGTAATGGCGGCAATCAGCGACTGTCTGCCCGTCGCCGCCCGCTTCACAGCCTGTCAAGTCTCACTCTCCGGGCCCCGGCTACTACTGGGTGGAGAGCGGAGGAAGATCACTCCAACCAGGGAAGGCAAGGAGATAAACAGGCAGGCGGCTGGCCGGGACTTGAGCCAAGGCAGAAGAACAGC
Organism: Rana muscosa; assembly: GCA_029206835.1. NCBI lineage: Eukaryota > Metazoa > Chordata > Amphibia > Anura > Ranidae > Rana > Rana muscosa. The sequence continues at coordinate 356,257,072 of CM055116.1, read as the reverse complement.
AAGCGGAGCTGATTGGGAATGCACCCGAAACTGAAGAAATATTCCCTCCGCTCCGACCAGCACATGATCATCAGAAAGGGGCACAGATAGTGGAAAAAAATACACCCCCCTAAGCCAGTAGGAGCAGCGGAGCGGGGGTGTGTAATTTAGATTTTTTTTATTTTATTCTGCACTGACTGTCTATGAAATTGCCCCAGCTCCTGTTCAAATCCAATCCGGGGACAAAACAGGGGACAGACTTGGTCCGGGGACAGTGTCCTCAATCCGGGGACTGTCCCCTGAAACCGGGGATGTCTGGTCACCCTACTTTATGCACCCTTCATCTCTTTAGCATAACGGGAGTGTTGGTTGTAGCTTTAAATAAGATTTGACCAGTTTCAGCTATAATTTGCCTTAAGCAGTGCCAAAACTTGTTAAAACATGCAAAATTATTGTTTTGAAGGTGATTTCCAGGTATGCCAATTTTTACATTAGTCCAGCTTGGAATAATTTAAGTATCCATATGCCATACCTGTCATGTGCCCATGGAAGCTGGAAATCACTGTAGTTGGCACTGCTAATACACTGATCCCTGCTAACTTCTGTGTCCTATGCCAAGTGGTTGCCTTTCTGCTTAGTGAAAATGAAGGGCACGATCTCCATCTTATCCAATCAAAAAACACTCATCAAAATGCAAAGTGTTCTCTGAATGGTGGGCACAGTGGTTGCAAAGCAGGCGACCTCATGTGTTCAGTAAACGGCAGGGCAGCTGCTCAGCACAGGACCCAGAAGTTAGTGGGGACCTCAGTAGTAGCACTACAGTGATTTCCAGCTTCTAGGGGATCCCACAGGTATGCAACATACATACATACATACATACATACCTTGGTTCAAGCTAAACCAATGTATCTATGTAAATAATGGCATTTGGAATTCAGTGATAAAGCTGTGGACAGCAGTGTTAATTTCATCAATGAAAGAAATTACCACTATTTAAGTCGACTAAAATTTGACTAAAACAATTCAGATGACTTAAATATGAATAAAACTAAAAAGGGCATTTTAGTCAAAAGACTATGACTAAAAAATAAATCGAAATTTGACATCAAAATTAACATCCACTAAGCTGCTGAAGGAAAAAAAAAAAAAAAAAAAAGAGGCTTTTCTTTATTTTTTTCCTTAACCACTTAAAGGGGTTGTAAAGGTTCGTTTTTTATTTTCTAAATAGGTTCCTTTTAAAGCGGAGGTCCACCCTGAAAATTTTTTAACATTAAAAATCCTAAAAAAAAAAAAAATGTATAGAATTTTTTTTTTTTATACTCACCCTAAATGCCTGTTGCTATGCGGAAGTCCCCTAATCTGCCTCTAATGTTCCTCTTCTCGTCCGCGGTGGGTCTCCTTCCGCTTCCTCTTCTTGTGAATGGGGCGCGCTGCCTTCTGGGAATTGTGTGTATCCCAGGAGGCAAGCCGCCCATTCACAAAGCGCCATGCGAGTGGCGCATGTGCAGTAGGAAACGGGCAGTGAAGCCTTACGGCTTCACTGCCTGTTTCCCTTACTCAGGATGGAGGAGCCGGGACCTGCCAGCAGCGATTGATCGCCGTGGCAGGACCGACATCGCGGGCGAGTAGGACAGGTAAGTGTCCTTATTAAAAGTCAGCAGCTACACTGTTAGTAGCTGCTGACTTTTTTTTTCTTTTGGGCTGCACCTCCGCTTTAAGCTAGTGCATTGTTGGTTTACTTACCCTTTCCTTTGATTTCCCTTCTAAATGTTTTTTTACTTTGTCTGAATTTCTCACTTCCTGTTTCTCCTCAGTAAACTTCACACCATCATCCGAGTGGTGTTTAGTCAGCCAGAACAGCTTACTGAGGAGGAACAGGAAGTGAGAAATTCAGACATAGAAAACAAAGAAAAAAAATAATTTAGAAGGGAAATCTAAGGAAAAGGTAAGTGAACCAACAATGCACTAGCTTAAAGAAACCTATTTAGAAAATAAAAAATAAACCTTTACAACCCCTTTAAGGACTGCCGCACGCACGTCGACAGAATGGCAAAGACAGGAAGATGGGCGTACAGGTACGTCTCCTTTAATTTTCCACCGTGTGGTCACGCGCGCACCGGTGGCGGCACGCTCGCGACCCTGTCGCAAGCTCCGTGACCGCGGGACACGCGGACTCGATGTCCGCCGGTATCCCGCGATCGTGTCACGGAGCTGAAGAACAGGGAGATGTCAGTGTAAACACAACATCTCCCCGTTCTTCCTAGAGACATGTCACTGATGGTCTGTTTCCTGTTATCGGGAGCAGCGATCAGTGACGTGTCACTCTTAGCCACGCCCCCTAACAGTTAGAAGCACTCCCTAGGACACACTTAACCCCCTGCTAGCCCCCTAGTGGTTAACCCCTTCACTGCCAGTGTCATTTTTACAGTAATCAGTGCATTTTTATAGCACTGATCGCTGTAAAAATGACAATGGTCCCAAAAATGTGTCAAAAGTGTCCGATGTGTCCGCCATAATCTCGCAGTCACGATAAAAATCGCTGATCGCCGCCATTACTAGTAAAAAAAAAACTATTAAAAAATGCCATAAAACTATCCCCTATTTTGTAGACGCTAAAACTTTTGCGCAAACCAATCAATTATTGCGTTTTTTTTTTTACCAAAAATATGTAGAAGAAGAATATGTATCGGCCTAAACTGAGGAAATTTTTATATATATATATATATATATATATATATATATTTTTTTTTTTTGGGGGGGGATATTTATTATAACAAAAAGTACAAAATATTGAATTTTTTTCAAAATTGTCGTGGGAGCCACGTAGCCCGACCGCGCAATTGTCAGTTCGCAGTGCCGAATCGCAAAAAGTGCTCTGGTCTTTGGCCAGCCAAATGGTCTGGGGCTTAAGTGGTTAATATTTAATGTTGGTAATATAGTCAGGTAATATGTGCAATGGCATTACAGTAAATAGAGTTTACAGTTTTTTTTTATATGTATATATTTTAGGCTGGGTTCACATATATGCGGGTCTGGTTTTGGTGCAGTCCGGAGCGTTTTCCATTCAGCGGTTCAGGTGCGATTCAGGTGCAATTCAGATGCAAATTTGACACTGAAATCACACCTGAACCAGACTAAAAAATGTACAGGACTTTATTTTTATTTTTACCACAACCGGGCCGCATATATTTGAACCGGTCTTCCAAACGCATCCGATTTGCATATATATGAAAAAAGCCTTAAAGTTGCAATATTTTTGTTTGTTTATGAAACTTGGTTTTATTGATGATGTTCTACAGTCCCTGACAAAAGTCTTGTCGCTTCTCTATTTTGTAGAAACTCCTGCTATTAATTAATCAATTGGTGTTAGAAATAGCTCCTATGAAAAGCTAAAGCCCTCCCAAATGATATTTAATGCACTGAAATAAATTAGTTTCACTGAAAAAAGATTCATCATTTAATCAAGACAGACAGGTCAAATTTTGGCAAGACAAAAGTTTTGTCGCCTATACAGAACATGAACAACTTTACTGAAAATCCAAAAATATGTCAGCAAATTAAGTAGTGGTGCTGTGAGATCCAAATTTAATATCTTGTATGACTTCCATGAGCTTGAAGGACAGCATCCATGCGGTTTGGCAAGGACTCATACAATTTATTGATGAAGTCATCAGGAATAGCAAAGAAAACAGTCTTGCATGCCTCCCAGAGTTCATCAATAATCTTTGGTTTCGTCTTCCATGCTTCATCTTTCATCCTACACCACATTATGCTCAATGATGTTCATGTCTGGTGACTGGGTTGGCCAATCCTGGAGCATCTTGATCTTCTTTGCCTTAAGGAACTTTGATGTGGAGATGGAAGTATGCGATGGAGCACCATCCTGCTGCAATATTTGGCCTTTTTTATGGTTGGGAATATAAGAGGTAGCCAAGATTTCTTGGTATTTTAGACTATTGCTGTTGCCTTCCACCCTGCAGATCCCTCGCACACCCCCATACTGGATGTAACCCCAGACCATGATTTTGCCTCCACCAAACTTCACTGTTTTCTGGGTAAATCTCGGCTCCATGCGGGTTCCAGTTGGTCTCCTGCAATATTTGCGGCGACTGTTGTGTAATTCAACAGAAGATTCATCTGAAAAATCCACCTTCTGCCACTTTTCCAGAGTCCATCCTTTTAGCAGGCTGTGGCCCTTGGCAAATGCTACACGGTATTTCAATTGTCTTTTGTTTAGTGCTGGCTTATGGGCACTGATTCGACCATGGAGGCCATTTTGAGACAGAATCTGACAAACTGTTCTGGTTGACACAGGGACTTCAGGTGACCAGGTCTCGTGGAGCTCTGCTGCAGTGGAAAATGGGCTGGCCTTGGATTTTCGAGCCAACAAACGGTCCTCTCCAGCAGTTGTCTAGCGGGGTCGGTCTGACCTGGCCTTGTCCAAAACGTCTCCAGTCTCTTCAAATCTTTTTTTATCCTCTGAACTTGACGCTGAGACACATTGAAGGTGTCTGCCACATCAGTAGTGGATCTGGTCTTCAGTCTCTTGATAATCAACACTTTAGTCTCCGGGTGAATCTTAGGCATGTTTGCAGAGGTCTAGTTGCAGTTGAGAAGGACTCTAGTGTACTGGTGTTGTTTTTATACACACCTGAGACCTAATTGATCCATTATTAGTCACAGGTGAAGCTCATATAACAAGGCGACAACACTTATGTCTTGGAAAAAATTGACTGAATGGGCTTTACCAAGCTGCGAATATTAGAATACTTTTTGTCAGTTTCGTTTTGCACTGAAACATTATTACAAAAGCTGTTGGGATTAAAATGACCCATTTCTTGTAACAAAATCTTGATTAGAAATATATTTTAGCAGCACTTCAGGTCAATTTGTACACAAGCGACAAACTTTTGTCAGGGACTGTATTTCACGACGACTAAATATGTGTCTGTAGTGCATGTTCAAACCTTAAAGCGGAGCTCCACCCTAAAGTGGATACATTTTAAATATTTACATAATTATATGATTAAATTGTAAAATGTTATTCATCTCTCTCTCTCTCTCTCTCTCATATATATATATATATATATATATATATATATATTAAAACCACAAGATCTCATAAAACCACCCTCAATTGGGATCTATACACTGCGCCTCAGATAAAATATGAATGTAAATATAAATATAAATAAGCAGACACTTTCAAAGAACAAAGTATATAAAAAAAACTACCAGATATAAATGAATAAAGGTAAACAGTAGCGCTGAGGGTAACAAAGTTACCAAAAATACATTGAAAATATGTATTAAAAACCATAGCCCGATGGTAATATACGCACAAACAGGCAAAGTTAAATCACATTCATATGGTGGAGATGCCAACAATATAATGTATGTCATTTTTTTTTTAAATAGATATAACTTTGAGAACATTGAGATGACTCTTTTATTTGCAAAAGAACTGTCTTTACAGCCTTTAGGGTGGAGTAGAGTGGACATAGACATTGTCCACTTTGGAAAGATTGCTTTTATCATGCAAAGTAGTCTCATTGTTTAGATTTGCAGACTTTGATAACACTAGGTCTATGGTAGACAACTCGACTCCATGCCAATGGGTATATGTTTACAAATTTATTACTCTCCAATTGAGTTTTATCCTTTTTTTTTTTTTTTTTTGGGCTTAGCCAATCATAGTTTGGTCGTAGATAATTAGCCAATAGAATTACTTGACAATGATAGCATGTCTCTGAAAGTGGGACATGCATAGCACATTTCTTGAGGAAGACTGTGTTGGATGAATGTCCCCTGGAAAGTGAAAATATAGATGCATTACTTTTCGATATTTTTATGGATTGTGGAGGAAGTGTTTGAAGAATAAGAAATAAGGTTGTCCCGATACCACTTTTTTAAGACCGAGTACAAGTACCGATACTTTTTTTCAAGTACTCGCCGATACCGAATACCGATACCTTTTTTTAATCTCATGTGTCAGTATTTTTTTTTTTTTTACTATTTTTTTTTTTTTTTACTATTTATTTTATTTATTTATTTTTTACAATGCTTTATTTTTTAAGGGGGGGGGGGGGTGGACAGTGTCAGTGTGTGTGTTTTCTTTTCTTTTCTTTTTTTTACAATTCATTTTTATTTTATTCTTTTTTTTTTATCAGCCCTGTTGTGGGGGGCTTTGGTGAGATATCGGGGGTCTTAACAGACCTCTGACATCTCCCCTTTGAGACAGGGAAAGGGACTAGGGACACATATTCCCCAGTCCCTTTCTCAGCAGCCTCAGCTGCGCTGAAAATGAATGGAGAGAAGACAGCGGCTCCTCTCCATTCATAAACTGAAACGTTGTAAACACAGTTTACGATGTTTCAGTTATGTGAATGGACAGAGTCAGTGATGACTCGGTACATTCAGACAAGTAAGGAGCCGGATTTATCGGCTCCTACCTCCGCTCTCCATCCTGAGATACCGAGGGGGTGGAGGAGGGGCACGGAGGGGGCGGCAGCACGGAGGGGGACGGCGGCATGGAGGTGAAGGGGGAACAGGGGCATGGAAGTGAAGGGGGCACAGCGGCATGGAGGTGAAGGGGGAACAGGTAGCATTTGAGCAGCAGACAGGCAAGGCAATTTGATCAGATTAATTTTACTTACCCGCCTGAAGACTCGCTCTGCTCTCCGCTCTGGTCTCTGCCACACTCTCCGTCTTGGTCTCCGCCCCCCGCCCCGCTCTCCGCCCTGGTCTCCGCCCCCCGCCGGACACTCTCCGTCCCGCTCTTGGCCCTGGTCTCCGCCCCCCGCCACGCTCTCCGCCCTGCTCTCCGTCCCGCTCTCCGCCCCCCGCCGCACACTCTCCGCCCCCCGCCGCACACTCTCCGCCCGGTCTCCGCCCTGCTCTCCACCCCCCGCTCTGAGAAAAAAAAAAGTATCGGACTGGGCATCGGGAGCATTTGCGCGAGTACAAGTACCCGCGCAAATGCTTGGTATCGGTCCCGATACCGATACTAGTATCGGTATCGGGACAACCCTAATAAGAAACCACTGTATCATCCGCTATCATTGGTAAGAATTTATCTTATAATTAATATATATATATATATATATATTTTTTTTTTTTAAAGCAATGATAAATAATAATACATTTCCTTAGATAGATTTTTGGTTACTTACTCACATGTACCTGTTTTCTACTTGAATTTTTTTTTTTTTTTATCTATTTCTTTGGCATGGCAAACTAAATAATATTAATTCTCTTGTTAGGTATATTTATAATATATTTTATGTGGGAGGTAATTTAATGTTCTCAAGGTCGTGTAGTATTACTGTTTTTATGTAATATAGAATTTATTTCTACCCTTAAATAGATGAACATATATAATTGTAATAATTTTTTACATTTAAGTTATATTTTACATTATCATAATCTCTATATTTAAACTTTATAAGTAATATATTTAATTTGGGAATACATTTTTTTTATATAGGTCATAGATCTTCAAAAAAAAAAATTAAAAAAGTTCACATAGATAATATGAATAACGATGAAAAAAACATAGTAAGTATGTGCCACCCGTGCTTACAAAGGAAGAAAAAAACTTTTCAACTTGTCAATTTTTATCAACTTGTCAATTATTCTTTTTTTTATGAAAACTTTATGAATACATAACAAAATACATTTTTAAAACAAGATTTTTTTATTATTATTTACAAGAAAATTATAAAATGCTAATAGCAAATACAGACAAATCTTATTTTACACTTCAAAAATGATGTACATATTTTATAGGTATACTACACCAATTTTTTTTTAATTTTGGCTGTAAATTTTGTTAAAGTAACACAATTTTTTTTTTTTTTTACATCATTTTAGGAAGCAACATCTAGCACTGCAATGTCTGCTGAAGATGCGCACAGATTACGATCATCCGATGAAAGGGTAAGTACAGACAAGTAATTAATCTTCCTTACAAAAATAAAAATTAAATCTACATTATTATTTAAAAAAAAAACATGTAAAAAGACACATTGTAAAAATCGTCTGCATAATACAATATTCATTTTCACTTAATTGTTTTGCATTGAACTTTTCTTATGTTTTTTGTCTAATAATAAACAAGTTGTATGATTCATAACTTTATGAACTACTCCTTTTTATTATTTAAAGAACAGAAGTCAACTAATGAAAATATTGACAAAGAAATTAAATATAATGTTTTTTTTTTATTTTTTTATTTTATCAGATGAATCTTCTTCTTAAAGAAATGTGGTCTCGTTTTCCAACACCCGAGGAAGATCCTTGTTTTCCATATAATCCACCGGCTCCACTGATAACCGATTCTGAAATTGAAGAAGAGCAACGACAGAAAGTAAGAATAGGAAATATTGATTGGTGCCAATGTGGCAAATGTATGCCCATGTCTATGGCGGAAGATTCAATATGTTGTCAAGAACTGGAAAAAACTCGAGCAAATACTCCCAAAGATTTTTTGTGCATCACCGATTCTGAAGTGTTCAATTCAATGGTAGTTAACCATATTAATACCACCATTCATCTCAACCTGATACGTCTTACAGAATCGCAACCTCCCGATGCCAGCAACAACAGGTATGTGTCTATATAATAATAAAAAAAAATTATATTAATAATAATAATAATATATATATATATATATATATATATATATCTATATTTTCACACACACACACACATAAATACGCATATATATATATATATGTATGTATATACACAGTATCTACACAGTATCTCACAAAGTGAGTACACCCCTCCCATTTTTGTAAATATTTTATTATATCTTTTCATGTGACAACACTGAAGAAATGACACTTTGCTACAATGTAAAGTAGGGGTGCTAAATTTAATCGTTGCATCGATGCATCACGATTCGGGGGTCCCCGATGCGGCATAGATGCGTGTGACCCCAATAATCGATGTCGGGTGACGTCATCCCGACTTGCCCCGCCCCTCCCAGGAGAGCATTGTAATACTGTAAATGCCGTTATAATCCATTAAGTGGCCACTGCTGTATGTGCTTTTTAAAATATATGCAGCTTCATACCTGCATTTCTGTCTGTATACAGTGTATATTCAGCTCATGTGACTGTTCGCTCTGGCCCGCCTCCCACCTCACGTTTCTCCTGACGTCAGCCCCGCCCGCCTCTCTTCTGATCTGATAGCTACAGTCGGTGGGTGGGGCTGAGAACTTCAACTGACGTCCGGAGAGAGGAGAACGAGAGACTTGAGGTGAGAGTGGGGCCGGACCGGACAGTCACATGAGAGGAATATACAGTTATACACAGACAGAAATGCAGGTATGAAGCTGCATATATTTTAAAAAGCACATACAGCGGTGACCACTTAATGGATTATAACGACATATATTACAAAAAGCGCATTTTCACAGCAGTATTCTTACACTGGCTCCTACACGTGCTCTGTGCTGAGATTTCCCTGGCTTCCCGTTTGCACATTCCACTGTATTAACTCCTATTGTGCTGGAATGTGCAAACTTGCCCAGAGAAATTTTAACAGAGACAGTACAGGGAACTTCACAGGGCTGTTTGCTGTGGATTCTAATCCCTCCTGACCTCCCACCAGCCACATGCGTGAATGCCTGTACCCTGTAGTGCACCGGATTAGTGCACTTTTTAAAATGGAGTTCCGACGTTTTTTAGTTTATTAAAAGTCAGCAGCTACAAAAAGTTTAGCTGCTGACTTTTATTAAACCGACACTTACCTGTCCCACAGTCACGGAGCCCCGCACCTTTCCCCCTCCTCTCATCAATGCCATCATATCTACTGTGGGCACCTGGCCAGGATAGCTTACGTCTTCATGGCCAGGCGCGCACTGTGCTCTGCCATTTGCCAGCCAATCTTCAGGGACCTGTGTTCTGTCCCAGAAGATCGCTGGCAGGGAGGGGCCACGTAGGGCGAGAGGAGGAGTCACCTAGGCGGCCGGGACAGGAAGTCCCACTAAAAAGAGGACACCCCCCCAAAAAAAATTACATGCCAAATGTGACATGTCAGGGGGCGAGGAGTGCTAAAAACGGAAGTTCCACTTTTGGGTGGAACTCCACTTTAAGAGAGTGAGGTTATTTTTATTTCAAAGCAGAGTTCAGTAAATTTTTTGTTTTATTAAAAGTCAGCAGCTACAAAAAAAAGTGTATCTTCTGACTTTTAATAAAAGACATTCACCTGTCCCACAATCCAGCGACATGGCCATCCAAACCCTCCATTCTGTCCACGGCACTGGCAATACTACTGTGGGCATCCGGCTGTGACAGCTTGCAGCTTCACAGCCGGGTGTGCATGTCTCACTGCGCTGTCCTGCATAGCCGGGCAATCTTCTGGGACCTGTGATGTGTCTCAGAAGATTGCAGGGAGGAAGGGCCCAAGTGGAAGTGAGAGTTCGTCAGTAATCGTGATGCATCGCGGAATCTAATCAAATTGAATCGTTGACCAAATAATCGTAATCGAATCGTGAGACCAGTGAAGATGCGCACCCCTAATGTAAAGTAGCGAGTGTACAGATTGCATAACACTGTAAATTTTCTGACCACTCAAAATAACTCAACACAGAGCCAATAATGTCTAAACCACTGGCAACAAAAGTGAGTACACCCCTTAGTGAAAATGTCCAAATTGGCCCAAATTAGCCATTTTCCCTCCCCGGTGTCATGTGACTCATTAGTGTTACAAGGTCTCAGGTGTGAATGGGGAGCAGGTGTGTCAAATTTGGTGTTATCACTGGAAGTTCAACATGGCACCTCATGGCAAAAAACTATCTGAGGATCTGAAAAAAAGAATTGTTGCTCTACATAAAGATGGCCTAGGCTATAAGACCCTGAAACTGAGCTGCAGCATGGTGTATGGAGCTAGAGATGGGGTTATGATCATAACAAAATTACAATATATGTTCATGTATTAAAAACTACTAAAATATATAATTATCTCCTTGTACAGAAATTTAAGGAAAGCTGCTTACCGAACTTTCAGTGCCTGGATCCATGGGCATTTAGGAAAAGAGAATCGAGGACCAATACCTTCCTGCGCAATAAACTGTGTACGAAACACATTTCCTGATCCAGAAGGACATAATGTGGGATTCCCGTATTCCAATGATTATAATGCTGGTGACATGGCTCTAGAATGGTAGTTTTGAAATTAATTTTTTTTTTATTTTTACAATTTATCATTTTGTTTATAAATTAGTTGCTGCATTTCAATTAACTAATTAAAAAAATAAGAAATATAATCATTTTTGATATTTTTGCCATTTATGAGTGAATTGTTTTATGTGTTAAACAGTAAAGCCCTGTACACACGATCGGTTTAACCGATGAAAACCGTCCGATGGATTGTTTTCATCAGACAAACCGATCGTGTATGGGACCCATCGGTCTTTTTTCCGTCGGTTTTAAAAAATAGAACATGTTTTAAATTTTTCCGATGGATAAAAAACCGATCGAAAACTCTGATCGTCTATGGGCAAGTCCATCGGATAAAAAACCCACGCATGGTCAGAATCAAGTCGACGCATGCTCAGAAGCATTGAACTTCATTTTTCTCGGCTCATCGGAGTGTTTTACGTCACCGCGTTTGGAACGGTCGGTTTATGGACTGATGGTGTGTAGGCAAGACTGATGGAAGTCAGCTTCATCGGATTTCCGATGGACAAAACCATTGGATTAGAATCCATAGGATATCCGATCGTGTGTACGAGGCTTAAGTTGTATATACGATGCTAATGTAAAGAGTTTAATAAAATCAATGAGAAAGCACATTTGTACTTCATTATTCGTTTTGCTGCACATGTCCATATAAGTATCTAAGTATATACATCCTCAACCACTATATGTATTTATTTATGAATGTACCCATAATGTAATATATTGCACCAGAAAGAGAAGTAGTTTATGATAATGCTTTATCAGCTTTTGATTAGCATTAATAATTTTATTATTTAAAAGCTAAAAGTAATATTAAATAAAAGACATAAAAAATAAATAATAACATTTCTAAAAATGTAATAGTATGTTGTTTAGATGAATTTTTAAATAGGCTTTGTAAGAAAAAATTTAATTTTGAACATTATACACTAAGATGTTTGACAAGCTGCAAATTCAGTCATAAAATAACAATTCTAAACACAAACGGATGAAGAAAAAAAAATGTAACCTTAATTTTTTTTTTTTTTATATTATAGCTTGAAAATAATAATTTATACAATTTTATAATAACATAACATTCTTTTCAAAATTAGAAATAAATTAAGTTTACTAAATATTTATAATTATTACTTTTTAATAGTAAATAAACTATAATTCTTAATATTAATATAAAAAAAACCTCACCTTATAATTCATTTAGTACATTTTCTTAGGGAGAGAGAGGGAGGGAGAGAGAGGGAGAGAGAGAGAAATAAAGATTGAGAGAGAGAGAGAGAAAGAGATAGACAGAAAGAGAGACAGAGGGAGAGAGGGAAAGAGAGAGAGAGACAGAGGGGGAGAGGGAAAAAGAGAGAGCGGGGGAGAAAGAAAGAGAGAGAGGGGGGAAGAGGTAGAGAGAGGGGGAGAGGGTAAGAGACAGGGGAGGAGGATAGATGGAGATAGAGAGAGGGAGGGAGAGAGCAAAATAAATAAAGATAGAGAGAAAAGGAGACAGAGAGAGATAGAGTAGGAGAAGGAGAGTGAGAGAGGGAAAAAGAGAGAGTGAGAGGTACAGAGAGAGACAGGGGGGAGAGAAAGAGATAAAGATGGAGATAGAGGGAGGGTGGGAGAGGGCGAGAGAGAAAGAAATAAAGATAGAAAAAAAGAGAGAGAGAGGGGGAAAAAGAGAGAGGGAGAGAGACATGGGAAAGGGAGGGGGAGAGAGAGATGGAGATAGAGAGAGGGAGAGAGGGATAGAGAAATAAAGATTGCGAGAGAGAGAGAGAGAGAGGGGAGGGAGAGAGCAAAAAATAAAGATAAAGAGAGAGAGACAGGTGGAAAGAGAGAGGGGGTGAAGGAGAGGGGGAGAGGGAAAAAGAGAGAGAGTGGGGAGAGGTAGAGGGAAAGAGACAGGGGGAGAGAGAGATAAAGATGGAGATAAAGAGAGGGAAAGATAGGGGGAGAGAGAGAAATAAAGATAGAGAGACAGAGAGAGAGATAAAGAGAGAAGGAGGGGGACAGAGGGAAAAAGAGAGAGGTACAGAGAGAGAGAGAGAGGGGGGGTAGAGGGAGAAGGAGAGGGGGAGAGAGTGGGAGAGAGGGGGGATGAGAGGCAGAGTGAGAGAGGGACACAGAGAGATATAGAGAGAGATGGGGAGGGGAGAGGGAGAGAAAGAAAGAGAGAATACCAAATTTGAAAAATAAATAAATATATATATATATATATATATATATATATATATATATATATATTTTATTTTTTATTTAGCAACCAGGTGTGTACATATCAATTTTTTTTTAGAATTTAACTTGTTGAACTGGATGACCATGTGATTTCACAATATCTCATAAGATTACAGGCAGCCCATCCTCCTATTCTATACATTGGAATTTTTTTAAACTTCGCCTTTGTTCTACCACTAAGAAAATCATTTATCAGACTGAAAAACAGGATGCCTAGGAGATATTTATTTTAAAGGACAATAAGAGCTGAATAGATAAAAAAAAAGTCTCTGTCTTATAAATGTAAACCTCTGTTTTTTGAGACTACGGTTATAAATTAATTGATTAGGCGTAATGCAAAATTCAAAATGATAAAAGCAAAAATGAAGGAATATTATAACAGAGTATACAGAGGCCATTGATGTTAGCTGTTTTGAAAAGACTAGTGAGTTTTATTAGGGCATTTTACAAGGAGTGTACAGAGTAAATTTGAATATGTCAATGGTTCATGAAGGTTGTTCAATTGGAGATAAGATTAGATACAGAGATATGATGGAGACATGGTGATACAGCCATCCAGACAGCTAGCTGTGGAACAATACCACCATCAAATAAATAATCAATTGTTTCATAAATAAAAAAATATCTATGTCAGTTTCCATACTGCATTGTTAAAATACTGTCCATAAAATATTAGATTTTTACCTGTAAGAAAATTGCATAATGTACTAGTATAAATCACATAAGCACACTATGTGACACTTACCTGAAAAATAAATTTTATATATATATATATATATATACTGTATATTTTTTGTAAACTTAAAAGTATTATTAATTAAAGTGTTATATAATTATGTTTTCAAGGTTTTCATTAATATATTTTTCATCTATATGAAATATTTACAAAAATAAATATTTTTTATTTCATTAAAAAATAAATTATTACATTTTAAACATTTTTATTATTTAGATATTAATAACATATTAATCAATTTATTATCTGAAACTTGCTTTTTTAATTTAATATTATTTATTAAAAAAAGAAAATAATGAAGACAAGCAGACTAAGGACATGGATTACTGGAACCATGTCCTGTGATCTGATGAGACCAACATAAACTTATTTGGTTCAGATGGTGTCCAGCGTGTGTGGCAGCAACCAGGTCAGGAGTGCAAAGACAAGTGTCTCTTGCCTACATTCAAGCATGGTGGTGGGAGTGTCATGGTCTGGGGCTGCATGAGTGCTGCCGGCACTGGAGAGCTACAGTTCATTGAGGGAACCATGAATGCCAACATGTACTGTGACATACTGAAGCAGAGCATGATCCCCTCTCTTCAGAGACTGGGCCGCAGGGCAGTTTCCAACATGATAACGATCCCAAACACACCTCCAAGATGACCACTGCCTTGCTAAAGAAGCTGAGGGTAAAGGTGATGGACTGTCCCCATACCTAAACCCTATTGAGCATCTGTGGGGTATCCTCAAACGGAAGGCGGAGGAGCGCGAGGTCTCTAACATCCACCAGCTTCGTCAGGGCCGATCCTAGGGTCACAGACGCCTGGGTGCAGAAATATTTCTGGCGCCCCCACATGGGCGTGGTCACCATCTTACCAACTCCTCCCCTTTACAAATGTTTCTAGGGCAACGACTCAAACACAGAGATGCTCCCCTAAGAAGTCTTCGTTACCCTAGGATCCTCCCATGATCTTTTAACAATTAAGAAAATACTGAGAGTACACTAATGAGACCTGGAGGGGAGTCTCTCTGATGAACACAGAGAGGGCTTCTGTTAGAGACATAGTGTCTGTGCCCCAAGAAATACTACAGGAGATGCTCAGAGACTGTAGACATGATACAAGAGACGGTCAGAGACTGCAATCATAGTACTGGAGATGGTCAGAGAGTGCAGACATATTACAGGAGACAGTCAGAGAGTGCAGACATATTACAGGAGATGGTCAGAGACTGCAGACATACTACAGGAGACGGTCAGAGACTGGAGATATAATACAGGAGACGGTCAGAGACTGCAGATATAATACAGGAGACGGTCAGAGACTGCAGATATAATACAGAAGATGGTCAGAGACTGAAGACATGATACAAGAGACGGTCAGAGACTGCAATCATAGTACAGGAGATGGTCAGAGAGTGCAGACATATTACAGGATACGGTCAGAGAGTGCAGACATATTACAGGAGATGGTCAGAGACTGCAGACATACTACAGGAGATGGTCAGAGACTGGAGATATAATACAGGAGACGGTCAGAGACTGCAGTTCCTATGGACGCTAGTAGATAATGGCCGATCGGCCCTCTCACCTGACCCAGCGATACAGCAACAACGTTTCCTCTGATCAGGAGTCAGCTCACTCTGAATTGCCCATGGCGACTCCGCTGGGTAGAGCCCAGGTCTGTATTCTGGCAATGACTCCATCCTTTTTTCCACCAGGGATGGCGCCAGGCTGTGTGGCTTTTACTCTGGTGGCGCAGGGCAGCGGGGTTCTCTCTCTGATGGTGTTCTCTCAGCATTGTCCACTCCCTCTGGAGTCCTGGGTGCACTTCCCTGAAAGCTTTCCTGGGCTCCTGGCTCTCTCTCTCTCCCATTCAGCTGGGCATGCTGTGTGGGCTGCAGTTTCTTTGTTATAGTGGGGCTGCCAGTCCTTGAACTACATGTCCCGCAATCCTCTTCTCTGCTCCTTTTTCTATTCTATTTCTTCCCTGGCCGATATGAAGGTGGGGGGAAGAAACATAGTGGGCGGCTGTGCTGGCAAGCGCCGCTCACTAGTACAGCATTGCGTGCGAGGAGGAGAGGGAGGGGGGAAAGAAGAGCCCGCAGCTGCAGTGGCGTCACTAGGGTTGGTGTCACCCGGTGTGGTAAAACATGGTGTCACCCCCCTTCCACCACCTATAGTCGCCCCTCAGTACAGACCCCCTCCACTAAGTATAGACCCCCTCCGTCAGTGCAGACTCCCCACTAAGTATAAACCCCTCCCTCAGTACAGACCCCCCAGGACAAACCACCCCCTCCATTAGTACAGACCCCCCAGGACAAACCAATCCCTCTCCATTAGTACAGACTCCCCAGGACAAACCCCCCATTAGCACAGACCCCCAGGACAAACCCTCCCATTAGTAAAGACTCCCCCCCAAGACAAACCCCCCCTCCATTAGTACAGACCCCTCCAGGACAACCCCCCATAGTACAGACTCCCTTCAGGACAACCCCCCCATAGTACAGACTCCCCCCAGGACAAACCCCCCCATTAGTACAGACTCCCCCCAGGAGAAACCCACCCCTCCATTAGTACAGACTGCCCCAGGACAAACCACCCCCCAACTTTAGTACAACAGATCCCTCCAGGAAAACCCCCCCATTAGTACAGACTCTCCCCAGGACAAACCGCGCCTCCATTAGTACAGACCCCTCCAGGACAACCCCCCATTAGTACAGACTCCCCCAGGACAACCCCCCTCCATTAATACAGACCCCCCAGGACAACCCCCCCTTAGCCCAGACCCCTCCAGGACAACCCCCCATTAGTAAAGACTCCCCCCAGGACAAACCCCCCCTCCATTAGTACAGACCCCTCCAGGACAACCCCCCATTAGTACAGACTCCCCCCATTAGTACAGACTCCCCCCAGGACAAACCCCCCTCTCCATTAGTACAGACCCCCCAGGACAACCCCCCCATTAGTACAGACTCCCCCCAGGACAAACCCAGCCTCCATTAGTACAGACCCCCCCAGGACAAACCCCCCTCTACATTAGTGCAGACCCCCAGGACAACCCCCCCATTAGTACAGAGTCCCCCCAAGACAAACCCCGCCTCCATTAGTACAGACTCCCCCCAGGACAAACCCCCCTCCATTAATACAGACCCCCCAGGAAGAACCCCCCATAAGTCCAGACCCCTCCAAGACAAACCCCCCCAGGACAAACCCCCCCATTAGTACAGACTCCCCCCAGGACAAACCGCCCCTCCGGCCCCCTCTATTAGTCCCCCCCATTACATACATAAAAACACCCGGCGGCAGCTGAAGAGGAGAGGACAATGTGCAGCCGCGTCGCCCGGGTGGAGCACAGATCGCAGCAGCAGCAGGCAGGAGCTAAGACACAGAGAGGAGGAGAAGGCACGGACCGCCCCCTCAGCGACGGCATTGCGCGGCTTGTCTCTCTCCACACAGAGACAGCCGCTCTGATCTCTGCTTCACTCTCCTCCTCTGACAGGAGGAAGGAGGAGGGAGGGGGGGACGCCGGCCTTAGGTTTGAAAAACACATCGGCGGCGGCGACTGGCACGGACAAGGAGAGGAGGTGGAGAATAGAGGGGAGCACTCTGGCGCTACAGCGCCCCCACCTCTGTGGCGCCTGGGTGAACTGCACCCCCTGCACCATATCTAGGATCGGCCCTGAGCTTCGTGATGTCGTCATGGAGGAGTGGGAGAGGACTCCAGTGGCAACCTGTGAAGCTCTGGTGAACTCCATGCCCAAGAGGGTTAAGGCAGTGCTGGAAATGAGATACAGTAAATGCAGGGTCCTGGGCTTAGTAACACTTTAAACACTTGCTGCCCACCCAACGTCAAATGACGGCACGTCGGTGCGGCTCTCGTTCTGGGTGGACGTCATATGACGGCTTCCCGGAACGACCGATCTCGCGCGCCCCCGGTGAGTGCAACGCGGCCGCGGCTCTTTAACCATGTGACCAGCTGTGTCCAATCACAGCTGGTCACATGTAAACACGGAGATGCCGGTAATCGGCGCTCCTCGCCTCACACTGACAGAGTGTGAGGAGAGGAGAGCCGATCATCGGCATCTCCTCACAGGGGACATCTAGGTATGTAATTAAGTGCCCATCAGTGCCAGCAATGCGTGCTCCCCACTGCCAGCAATCAGTGCCCACCAGTGCCAGCAATCAGTAGCTATTAGTGATGCCAGCCAGTGCTGGCTATCAGTGCTGCCCATAATTGCCCATCACTGCTGCCCATCAATGCCACCCATCAATGCCCATCACTGCTGCCCATTAATGCCAACCATCAATGCCCATCAGTGCCGCCTATCTGTGCCCACCAGTGCCGACTATCAGTGCCCATCAGTGCCACCCATCAGTGCCGCCTATCAGTGCTCATCGGTGCCACATATCAGTTCCGATAAGTGCGGCATGTTCGTGCCTCCTCATCAGTGCCACCTAATCAATGCCCATAAGTGTCGCCTCATCAGTGCCCATAAGTGCCACCTCATCAGTGCCCATCAGTGTAGCCCTACCAGTGCCCATCAGTGCCGCCTCATCAGCACCCATTAGTGAAGGAGAAAAATTACTTATTTACAACATCTACTGACAGAAACTAAGAAAACCTTTTTTTTTTCAACATTTTCTGCCTTTTGTTTTTCTTAGGAAAAAATAAAAAACACAGAAGTGATTAAATACCACCAAAAGAAAGCTCTATTTCACATGGTTACAGTGTAGCATGACCGTGCAATTGTCATTCAAAGTGTGACAGCGCTGAAATCTGAAAAATGGCCTGGGCAGGAAGATGGTTAAGGACTAAGATAGAACTGTAAAAACAATATATACTGTTGATGGATATTGTGACATGCAAACTCATAGTGGTCTATTTTTTTAAATTAGCTGTGCAACTGTTTCAAGCATTCACACAACCATCACAAGAGTAAAAGAGAGAGCACACTGGCCCTAGTGTGACACTGTTTATTAAAAAAGATATAGACAAATGAATGTAGTACACTCACATTGTGTTGATATAAACAAGTGCATCCATAGAGGCTGTGATTGTTCTCCTAAGTCCAGAAATCCAAGCTGGATGTAAAGCGAACTGACAACCTCTGTCTGAATAGTACCACAAGCAGCCACCGACAAACTGCACGAGAGCTGCCCGCTCTCAGCAAGGATCCTGGAAAGCAGAGAAACTTCCCACAAGGACATGTGCATGTAATCCTCAGAAGCCAGTTGATGAATGACGCATGATGGTTGCTATGACTACGCGTTTCAGAGGGCGTGGCTTCCTTCTTTAGGTCTATCATATGGTCTCAGAGGAGTGCTTCCCACTGGTTGATGGAGCAGCACGGCTAAACTTACCTTACACCCTACTTATTTAATATTAGGATCTCAACTGTTCCTTTCCATACATATACTCTATTGATGGATTATTGTGGAACTGTTTTGGCTTTTATAACCATCTTGCCATCAGCTTTTTGCCTTCATTGATTTTTTGGACTTCAGCGCTTTTGGTGTTTTTTATTCTTTTTACTTTTATCACAAATAATTCCCATATATCTATTATGTTTATTTCATATGATTGTCATCTCCATCTAATGGCCCTAATGTGGCATCTTCCTGATTGGGGTGTTTCAGCAAAATATTGCATTATGGTCACTAGATGGAGCTGAGGATCTCAGGAAATAAACCTATTAGACAAAATATGGGGATTATTGTTAATGCTTATTGCTCAGCAAATTTAATATGAATAGGCTCCAAAAAGTTACTAAAGTTCTAATTTAAGAGGCTGTGTGTTTTTGACCTTTACTCCTGTCAGCTTGTGACACTGTAAGCAACGCTGTATCCTGGCCTAGGCCGACAAGGCCTAGGGCAGCACCTTGCAGGGGGGCAGCACGGAAAGAGTCTCCACCGGCTTGCGCTACACTGCTAGTGTAGCACTAGACGCTGCTTCCAATTTTGACTGTCCTATCATCCTGGACCACAAACCTTCATCACTGTGCTATATGTTTTCTGCTGTACCATTGGCATGGTTATATCTTCTTAGTCCTCTCCATAAAATGATCAGAAATTTTTGCTTAACAACTTCAATACCGCGTCATTGTAAAATGACGCCGGCAGGAACCCTCTCTCCCTCCGGGTGAACGTCATATGACGTCCTGGGTTTGAGGGGGGATATCTGAATGATCAGTCCAGACGAAGCTACGCTATCCAGATAGCGAAACGCGTTGACGTCACAGCGGTCACGTGACGTCGGCAAAGCAACCCCTGCCCAGCACAGCCGTGGAGCTGAGAGCGGCGTCTCCAACGTAGAGGTGGACACCTCCGTAGACACCGCAAGTACGCGATCCACCCCGGTGAGCGGAGAGCGTTCCTGTAAAATTGCAGCAAGTAGTACATCACGGATGTTAATGAACCGAGTAAACTCGAGCTACTCTGCCACTCTGCCGGAAAGAGCTGCAACACTACAGGTGCCCGCTACAATGCAAGAACATTCCCGGGATGGTAATGTATGAAACGGGCTCCACTGGCCACTATTATATATAGCTGCTGAGCTGAACTAATTCAATCACCACAGAATCAGATCAAAGGAACAACTTGTTGATGCCTAGATATCAAATGAATTTGGTCTATCTTCCTCTGAATGAATACTGACTTTGTACCACCTATAGATACAGCAGCTGGCGGCCCAATCAGTCATAGACTAGATTTGAAATCTCTAGCCGCCCCATGATCAATGGACAATTAAAGGTCCAACTAAAAATATCAATATTACATTCAAAACAACAAGACCTGCTGTTCTCCAAATAGTGGGAAGGAAAAATGGGATAACACTTATTATTTAGAGACCGCCTTGAAAATCGTTCCCTAGTCTTCTGTGGATGAATCCTGACACTTTTGCTTTTTGAGGCCCCTCGCATCTGACAATTTTCGGTCATCACCTTTTTGAATATTGAATATAATTTTGGGACCACTGCTTAGATGTTAGGATTGGTTTCTGGTTGATGGTACTACCACCCCGGGGTAATCCACACTGAGGCTGGATACGCTTTACCTTTAATTTGGGGTTTCCCAATAAATTTTGATTCCCAAAATAGCGCTATTCAGCTTCACTCCGAATTCTGTGCCGACGTCCGGACTTTCTGTGTTGTGTGTTCCCTTATTTGTTATTTGTCATGTTTGTTAGTCCCCTTTTTGTTTTGTTTGACCACCCCCCCCCCCCTCCCCCCATACTGAGATCACCAATCTTGGTGGTTGTCAGTAGGCTGTGTTAGCAGCTACTTTTGTAATTTTTAATGCATTTTGGAACTTCTTGAGCAATCTTTTTGATAATAATAAATTATTTAATCAATTCCCCTAATCTCAGTCTATACCTACGATTGTACTAAGTAGCAACTTTTTACACCCCTTTAGACCATCTTGGGGTGTTCCCCCCCTTTCTTTTTTGCCGATATCTGAATGATGCCTGCAGCTAGAGGCATCATTCAGATATCCTTGTCTTCAGCCGGCGATTCTGCGCACCATAAGAATGATCATAGCGGCGGTTCCGCAGCTTGATCGTTCTTATAGGCGGTGGGAGGGGACATCCCCCCCTCCCACAGCCATCCGGTGCTTCTCTGGGCTCTCCCGTGCCATCAGGGGCCCGGAGAAAGAATCGTCCGGTGCCGGTGGTCACATGATGAGGAGCATAGAGATGACTGGTGACCAGATGGTCACCAGTCATCTCTATGACTGTTGGAGGGGCGCGATGTGATGACGTCACGCCCGGGTCCTCAGAAGTAAACAAAGCCGCCATTGCGGCTAGTAAACATGAGATCGGTGAATTTTTTTTCACAATCTCATGCTTTCCAGCCTGGAGGAGAGATGTGGGGTCTTATTGACTCCGCATCTCTCCATAAAGAGGACCTGTCACACACATTCCTATTATAAGGGATGTTTACATTCCTTGTAATAGGAATAAAAGTGATCAAAAAAAAAAAAGTGTAAAAAAGTGTACAAAAAATAAAAAATAAGTAAAATAAAAAAATAAAAAAAAATAATTTTTTTTAAAAACGCCCCTGTCCCCAATAGCTCGCGCTCAGAAGCGAACACACACATAAGTCCTGCCCACATATGTAAACGCCATTTAAACCACATATGTGAGGTATCGCCGCGTGCGTTAGAGCGCGTGCAACAATTCTAGCACTAGACCTCCTCTGTAATCCTAACCTGGTAACCTGTAAAAAATTTCAAACCGTCGCCTATGGAGATTTTTAAGTACTGAAGTTTGGCACCATTCCATGAGTGTGCGCAATTTTAAAGCGTGAAATGTTAGGTATCTATTTACTCGGCGTAACATAAGCTTTCATATTTTACTAAAAAATTGGGCTAACTTTACTGTTTTGTTATTTTTTAATTCATGAAACCATTTTTTTCCCAAAAAAAGGCGTTTGAAAAATTATTGCGCAAATACCGTGCAAGATAAAAAGTTGCAATGACCGTCATTTTATTCCCTAGGGTGTCTGCTAAAAAAACATATATAATGTTTGGGGGTTCTGAGTAATTTTCTAGCAAAAGAATGATGATTTGTACACGTAGGAGAGAAGTGCCAGAATAGGCCGGGTATGGAAGTGGTATAAAAAGCCCTGTATGGAAAGGGTTAAAGTAGAACTATAGGCAACACTTTTTTTTAAAATTTTGGATAGAGTAAGGGAGGGTTATAGCCCCTGTCAGTTTATTTTTTTACGATCCCTGTCCCATTGCAGATATTTACCTTCACTTCCTGCCCCATAGCCAAACAGGAAGTGAGAGGAAATCTCTGCCCCCCCCCCAGGCCCTCAGAACTAGTGTCCTCACTGGAAAATTTCAGGGTGGGTCTTAAGCGGCAAGGGGTGTGGCCTTAACAGGAAGGGGTGGGTCATATTTAAATTAGGGGGTGCACGAGTTTAGTCAGGCCTAGGGCAGCACAAAACCTAAATACACTACTGACTGTAAGTATTACTTTGGTAAACTTTTATTAATGTGTAGAATAAGCAGGATACATTTATACATGTAAAGGTTCAAACTGCAGATATTTTATGTGCTGAGATGTGTTTTGACTGCAAACATACTATATTTATACAGTCTAAAGATCTTTTGCATTAGGCAACAGACTGTAATATACTGTTGCTATTAATGCTGAGAGATTTTATGTATCAAGTGGTTTTTCTACTAGATTCTCTATGCAGTAAGTGCAATTTTAATTGTACTGAGCTGTTGAGCTCTGACAGATTATCAATGAGACTATTCTAATTGCTGGCCAGTGAGCATGCCATTAGACAAATCGTCATAAATGATTAGTCAGAGGCATAGAAATATCTTCTACAGATCAACAAGTACAAGTTCCCCAGGCGTATGTATGTTGTATACTGCAGCTGGATTACACTTAACCACTTCAATACCAGGCACTTACGCCCCTTCCTGCCCAGGACAATTTTCAGATTTCAGCGCTGTCACACTTTGAATGATAATTGCGCGGTCATGCAACACTGTACCCAAACTAATTTTTTTATAATTTTTTTCCCACAAATAGAGCTTTCTTTTGGCGGTATCTGATCACCTCTGCGGTTTTTCTTTTTTGCTAAACTAAAAAAGACCAACATTTTTGAAAAAAAAATAGTTTTATTTTCGTTTCTGTCATAAAATGTTGTTTTCTCCTTCACTGACTGGCACTGATGAGGCGGCACTAATGTGCACTGATGAGGCACTGATGAGGCAGCACTGATGAGTTGGCAATGATAAAGTGGCACTGATGAGGAGGCACTGATATGTAAAATTGATGGGCACTGATAGGCGGCACTGATATGCAGCACTGATGGGCACCAATAGGGGGCACTGATAGGCGGCACTGATAGGTGGCACTGACAGGCAGCACTGATGGGCACTGATAGGCGGTACTGATTGGCACTGACAGGTGGCACTGACAGGTGGCACTGATGGGCAGCACTGATGATGAGGTACTGACAGGTGTTACTGCTGGGCAGTGATTGGCACTGTGGTAGGCAGTGATTGGTACTGTGGTGGGTAGGGATTGGCACTGTGGTGGGCACTTGCAGAGTTTATTATTGGGGCACTGCTGGGCACTGGTTTGCAGGTGAATTGCACAAATAAGGGGACTGTGCTGATCATCGCATGAACCAGGAAGTGCCGGTAAACAGCATTTCTCGGTTTGCGCTGACAGGGAGAGCCGATCGGCGGCTCTCCCTGTCAGAGGGGGGTCTGTGATTATCAGCCGTCTCCCTGTCAGCGCAAACCGAGAAATGCTGTTTACCGGCACTTCCTGGTTCATGCGATGATCAGCTGTAATTGGTCACCGCTGATCACGTGGTAAGAAGCCTCTGACAGAGGCTTCTTATCACGATCGGAAATGCAGGGTGTTAGACTGACACGCCGCACTCGCGATCACCGCGCTGCATGCCCCCACGGGCGCGCACCGGCATTTTATCTTGCTGGACGACATATGACACCCAGTCAGGATAACAGAACTATTTCCCGGACATCAATATGCTATTGACCGGGCGGGAAGTAGTTAAAGTGGAACTTCAGTCATTTTTTCATCTTTCCATTTATTAAATCTTCTGCCCTTGCTGTTTTAACTTTGTATAGTAAAACATTTTTTTTCTGCCAGTAAATACCTTATACAGCCCACTACCTGTTTTTTGTCTGGTCATTAGCCTCCTAGGCTTATGACATCATGCACAGCTCTCTCTCTCACTTGTGTCATAAGAGGGCCAATGAAAGTTGCAGAGCTGGAGGTGTGCCTCTGTGTGTCTGTATAAATCCAGGAAGTGAACAGGCAGCAGCTTCATCTGCCCATGGTTAAAATGGATGCAGCCAGACTTAGTGGAGGGAGATTTCTGAAGTATATTTGGCAAGTACAGAATCACAGTATACAGTATATAAAATAAATATCTATATAACATGTAAAATACCCGGTGTTCCTGACAGTCCATCTGATTTTCTATTGTAACGGACCGCCTGCCCGTTTACACCCGATCTGATCCGCCAGACTGATCTGTAACAGATCTGTAACGGATCCCCATTCGTCTGTTTTTAGTGGATAGGATCAGATCGGATGTTGGCGGGTGTCAACAGACACCAGCCACTCCATAGAGGAGACTGGAGGGTCCGATCGGGTCCGCCTGAAAAACCGTCAGGCGTTCCACTAATGTGAAAGGGGCTTTTTGCAGCTGAAAACAGAGGGTATGTGATCCATTAAACTGAATGTGTTGTTTTACAAGGTGATCATTTACAATCACTTTAGGCAAAATAATTATTCTTTGCATATTTTGTACAGTCTGTTGCCATTTGTGCACTTTATATGTATGTAGCGGCCTCACGGGGTACTTGAGGTCATCCCGACTGTCTGCTGCTCCATTGCGCACTGACCAACTCGCGCCGGAATCCCCACGTGACTACTTCCACATGGCCAGACTCCTCCCATACTCTGCACTTGTTTGCGGGCTTTCCCTTCTCCCCGCCCACGAACTGCGCAGTTATGGTGTGCCTCATGGCGCGCTTGCCAACATGGCCGACCTACTCGGAACTCCACCGGGCAGCAAAGTTCAAACACAGACGTTCTTAGCTCCATACACGAAACACACATCCCGGACTTATGAGCCCCCACGTGTAGCGGCCTCACACTCTCTCTTCTTCTTTAGCGGTTACTCTGGCTCCGGTCTAGTGGTACCTTGAAGGGGAGAGCGAGGTGCGCCACGGCCCATGTCCTCTAGATTACAGCATGTAGAGGTGAAGGCCAGCACCAGATTACCTTCGGGCTGTGTATACGCTCAGAGCCAAGTCTGTTCTGCTGATAACCCCCTTTGCTCCCAGTAATTGGAGTACCACACACTGAAAAGGTCCAACACTTATTTATTCCATAACGGCAAACAAATAGTCCTTTGCGAGTAGACAGTTTGAGACCCATAGAACAGTTCAGTACTGGTGGGGAGCAGGTCAAGGCACAATCCTCAAAGAAACTAAACCGTTGAAGTTTCACCAACGGTTGCTAAGCACAGTGGCTGTAAAACGTACTTTTTGGCTTCAGAGCCTCTTCCAGCGACTCTAATGAACAGGAACTGGAGTTACCTTCGCTACGCTGCAGCCCCTGTCAGGGGGAAGACATCCCTCCAAGAGAGTTACCAGAGGCCCCGCCGTCACCGGATTAATGCTGTACCGGGCTATTCGGAAGGGTTACACTCCCTGGCCTCCTCACCTCAGATACAGGTCCCAACACCTTAGGGCCCCCCGGACTCCTCCACCCTCGCGGAACCCAGTCAAAGTTACTGGGCCCCAGGCCTTGGCCATAGTACCTCACCCCAGGCTTAAGGTGCCTGGGATGGACTCCATCTCTTGCTCTGGCCAGGTCAAGGGCACCTGGGCCCGGAACTCCGGAACGCCAGCACCCAGGCTGAAGGTAACTGGGTGCGGCCGCGTCCTCCAACTCCGAACTCTGAACCCTCGGACCACCACTCCGGACAACCCCGTGGTAAGGGCGTCCGCCCCGTTTATCCCCTCTCCCTCTGCGTCACAGCGGGTTCCCCGCCCCGCTGTACCAGCACCAGGAAAGGACAAAAAGGGAGCAGTCTAGTGGTGCGGGTTCAACTTCGGCCCAGGGCGACAACGCCACCTGCAGGCCGCAGGGAACCTTGCACCACCAGAGTCCTCCAAGAACCACAAAAGAGGTTCTCAGACTCCCTAACAATTAGTGCATCCGATTTGAATAACCCAGATGCTCCCCCCCCCCCAAATTGAAATGCCTGCTACATGTATTTTTTATGTGGCTCACCATTTGAACCACTTTATTGATATAATATTGTTAGAAAGCCACTGGTCAGTTTTAAACACATTTGTTGTAAAAGCGGTGGTAATACATTAGACCCAGCATCTAGACTGGGGTTGCTGAACCCCTGTTTTTGTTCAAATCATTTATTCTTTTGGTATAAGATTTTGTAGGTTGCACACTTTATATAGTCAAGATCTTTTTGTATCACATTAAAAGAGAAGTACAGCCAAAGTTCATTTGGCTTTACTTCTCCTGTGGATCACAGGAGTGCAGTTTGTTCTACACTACTTTGACCTGTTTTCATCTGACAGCGGGCTAAAACATCACAGAGCCGGTCCAGGCTGGGGAAAGATCGTGACCATATGGTCGGAATACACTCAGAAACCTGGATCGCCATCTGGCTCAGCCTCTCGGTAAGAAGCTGAGAGCCTGAGCCAACTGATCCCACCCACTCCACAGCCCAGCGCACAAGCGAGTGCAGGGGGGCAGAGCAAACAGCCGGTGCCTAACAGTCACTGGCTCTCTGCTCAGAGCTGCGGGGAGAACTGAGTGATCAGTGGTGATTAATCACTCAGTTCTCAGCCTTAGAGATGGTGAGGGACAAATGAGCATTGAATCAATGCTGCATCCACCTAGTTAGGTACGATGAAAAAACAAACAAACAATACATTTCTTTTTTATAACTCAGCTCACCTTCTATGACAGTCTCCCATTGGCAGACTGTTGGCAGCGTATGACTGCACTTCTTAGGAGACATTAACAGTAAAGAAAAATTCTTTAAAACACCCACTAACAAAATCTTTATTGATTGGTAGGAGAAATATAACAAAAAGGTAAAATTTGCAGGGATATTACTATGTGTGCAAAGTATGGTTGTTAACTAGATGAACAGGCAAGGGCCCTGTATCACTTTTGTCTCAGGGCATTTAAAGTCGCTCGCCCCCTACCTGGAAGTGCTGGATCACTTGCTAGGTATGTGATCCGGCGCAGGAGAGCCCATCTGCCACCGTATAACTAAGTTATGTGGTTAGCAAGTGGTAAAGCGGACCTTCAGTCATTTTGTAATTTTTCCATCTATTAAATCTTCTGCCCTTGTTGTTTTGTATGTTGTGGATAGTAAAACATTATTTTTTTTATGCCAGTAAATACCTTATACAGCCCACTTCCTGTTTCTTGTCTGGTCATTAGCCTAGGCTTATGACATCATGCACAGCTCTCTCTCTGACTCTCGGGAGAGTTTGCCAGGAAGGGAGGGGGGATGAGTCATAGGATGACCAATGAGAGCTGCGGCGCTAGAGGTGTGCCTCTGTGTGTCTGTGTAAATCCAGGAAGTGAAAAGGCATCAGCTTCAGCTGCCCATAGTTAAAATAATTGCAGCCAGACTCAGTAGAGGGAGATTTCTGCAGCATATTTGGCAAGTACAGAATCACTGTATATATAAAATAATATTTGTGAATTAAATATTAACACAGCGAAAAATTCAATTAGTAAATATAAAGTTCATATAAATGCTGTTCAACTTCTGTGATTTCTTGATTGCTGTGAATATTAATAAATAAATAATCCACCACTGAGCTTTAACTGTTCTCTGTAGATAATGTTAACCTGTGCACACCTCCACCGGCCGTTATGCCTGCTCACCTCAATAATGAGTATTAAGCGCTTAGAATGAAATCTCTTTACTTTCGCTCCACTCCGGTATCACTTCTCCTGCTCCAGCCTGTTACTCAGTATGGGTTTCTCACATAGGACGCTTCCCAGATAAAATATTACTCTCAGGATGTAATTCTGAATCATGTAAATATAAATACAGGAAACATAGTGCTCTCCGTTTCACAAATTTATTTCAAATGCCCAATAAATGTTGCATTTACAAGAATAAAAAAGGAAATTTGCATAACACAATTGTAAAAGACGTCCGCTCGCTCACCACTGTGATCGCGTGACGTCACGGGCTCGGCTTCTCCGCTCTACACGCGTATCGTCCTATGATTGGGCTTTCTCAATAGAAGCGTACTATGTGAGAAACCCATACTGAGTAACAGGCTGGAGCAGAAGTGATACCAGAGTGGAGAGAAAGTAAAGAGATTTAATTCTGAGCGCCTAATGCTCATTATTGAGGTGAGAAGGCATAACGGCTGGTGGAGGTGTGCACAGGTTAATATTATCTACAGAGCACAGTAAAAGCTCAGTGGTGGATTATTTATTTATTAAGATTCACCGCAATCGAGATTCAACAGAAGTTGAACAGCATTTATATGAATTTTATATTTATGAATTGAATATTTCACTGTGTTGATATTTAATTCACAATTTATTGTATTTATATATATTTTTCATGTGAGTTAGCAGCGCTGCACTACTTATATATGTAGCGAGGTCTCCTTTAAGACTCTCAGGACTACCTTACCCAGAACCCCATTCGGCACCCAGGATGCAATGTTTCCACCCCAGAGACTCATGGGTGGGGTTATATAAGGAGGAGGCGAGGCTGCGCTCGGCATCTTTGGGACACGAGACTTCAGTGGAGAGATCTTCCTGTGCGGATCCGCTGTGGTGCAAGGCCTGAAGCCTGGGGCCTTGCGCTGCTACCCAAAAGAGCCTTCCACCCCATCGCGAGCCTGGGTGGCATCTGACTCGGTTTTCTTCAACCGCTGCTGAGCCGGAGACCAGACCGCTGCAGACGCTGTGTGTGGAGACACAGCAGGTGGAAGTTCCCGGACTGGGATCGCGTCCGGAGGGGTGAGCGAGCACATGCTCAATCCACAAATACTGTATACCATTGTTAGGCCTACAGACTGCCGTGGCCCACCAGTTCCTATTTCAGTTTCCCCTCCCCTGGAGATCCATAGCTGAACTGAGTCAAACGGATCTCTAGTGGAGTGTACTGTGTTGGCATTTTCTTTCCCTTGGATTACAAATGTGTTCCTGAAATGTGCACCACCGTTTAAAGACTGCATGCGAAGAATTTTACCCCCCTAGAGACTGAGTTATATGCTCAGGCCTGGCCATCTAGATAGATTATTTAGTTGCTGCGCCATAGGGCGCATAGTGAAGTACTGTTACACTTGGCGCGTGGGCGCCATAGCTTACTAGTTGTAGTGTGCCTATTGCTGCAGGGCTCTGCAGAGATATTCCTGTGATTTGTTATAACTGTTGATTTTATTGCCAGTAGAAAGTAAACTTGTTATTCTTCTATCACTGCATTGGTGTCTGGATTTAACCATAGAGCATAAGATATATATATATTACCCTAGACTAACTGTGCCAGAAGGGGGTCGAGTAAATTGCTGGGGGTTGGCGGAGCTGTCTTCAGGGCCCAAACTAAATCTGCGGCCCTCTTAGCTGAAGGTATCGCTACACATGGGGGCTCGTCCGGGATCCTGATACAGCAGGTGAACGCCAGAAGGGATGGCATGGACCCACAAGCAGTAGAAGAGTGGTGCAAAGCCTCTAGGGCAGAGCCAAACAACTCGATAGTCATCAGCCTCCCTGGGGAGGAATGGTCGACTGAGATGGTAGAGGAGTTAATGAAGTCAGTGTCCCCAGATCACACACCGTGGGTGATGGAGATAAAGTCAGACCCAGACACCTCATATCAGTATGCACTAGTGGAGTACAGGGACGGGATGCCAGAGGCTTGCAAGCGCAAGTGTGTGCGGACGCCAGACAACAGAACCTATAGGTTGGCGCACGCAGTAACTGTAAAGAAAGAACCATCACCAACGGGATCACCGCAGGCTGTGGCCCGTACCTCACCAGAAAGAGGAGACGGGGTGACGCCCCCGGTGGCACCCGCATCTGCCACTGCTATATCACCAGAATTGATAAAGGCAATAGGGGATCTGCTAACCAAATGTCAGAAGTAGTGATGAGCCGAACACCCCCGGGTTCGGTTCGCACCAGAACCCGCGAACGGACCGAAAGTTCGTACGAACATTAGAACCCTATTAAATACAATAGATGCGAACGTTCGAATTCTAAAGTGCTAATTATAACAACTATTATGCATGTTATTGTCCTAAAAAGGGTTTGGGAACCCGGGTTGTGCACCAGGGGACATGTATCAATGCAAAAAGAAGTTTTAAAAACGGTCGTTTTTCGGGAGCAGTCATTTTAATGATGCATAAAGTGAAAAAAAAAAGTCAAATATTCCTTTAAATATCGTACCTGGGGGGTGTCTAAAGTATGCCTGTGAAGTGCCACATGTTTCCCGTGTTTAGAACTGTCCCTGCACAAAATGACACTTCTAAAGGAAAAAAAAGCCATTTAAAACTGCTTGCGGCTTTAATGTAATGTCTGGTCCCGGTAATATGGATGAAAATCTTTAAGAAAAATGGCATAGCTACCCCATGACCCCCCCCCCCTACCCCAGCCCATTACCAGCCCCTTTGGGTCTTGTATGGATATTAAGGGGAACCCCGCACATAAAATAAAAAAGGCCCTATATACTCTGAACAGCCGTATACAGGC
Source organism: Rana muscosa (assembly GCA_029206835.1). NCBI lineage: Eukaryota > Metazoa > Chordata > Amphibia > Anura > Ranidae > Rana > Rana muscosa. Next base: position 356,225,687 of record CM055116.1, on the reverse strand, counting down.
GGTGCATACAAGACAGGGACTGTAGGTTTGTTCTTATGTAGAATCTGTTTGTAATTTTGAACAGGTACATTGTTGAAGTGTAGCTTCAGCCCAAAAATCTATTTTTAAACTTTTTGGAAAACATAGGTAAGGGTTATCACCCCTGTAACATTTGTTTTGCTGTCTGTGCCCCTGTTCAGAACATTTCACCTCACTTTCCGTCCCAATGACAACTGTTTTTGAAATGTGGTGTTTTTCTTGAAACAAGGATTGCTGATAAAGCATCAGTACAGAGGAGACACCTTTCTCCCATATTTATTCTTACAGGAGAGAATTTTCCTTCCTAGTGGTAGATTTCCTCTCACTTCCTGTTGTCTTCTTGCGTTTGCAAGTAGGAGTCGTTTGTAAGTTGGATGTTTGAAAGTAGGGACCTGCCGTATATACTCTGCAGAAATAGGCCCCTTAGTTGTTGGTGTTGGCACAACACTGTAAGCACTCACAGTTACTCTTGGTTGGTGCTGGAACGCCCTGCTGTCAACTATTATATCAGGAATTTTAATTACATATAATTGTTGAACAGTGGTAGTAAAAATTGGGCCTTTGATGGTGGTGCTGGTGCCACAACACTGTAAGCCCTGACAGTTACTCTTGGTGGGTGCAGCAATGGGCCCTGCTGTGAATTATTAGATCAAGAATTGTAATTGCATGCCCCTGTTGAACAGGGGCTGAAAAATTGGGCCTTTCGTGGTGGTGGTGGTGGTGGTGGTGTTGCCACAACACTGTAAGCCCTCAGAGTTACTCTTGGTGGGTGCAGGAATGGGCCCTGCTGTGAATTATTAGATCAAGAATTGTAATTGCATGCCCCTGTTGAACAGGGGCTGAAAAATTGGGCCTTTCGTGGTGGTGGTGGTGGTGTTGCCACAACACTGTAAGCCCTCAGAGTTACTCTTGGTGGGTGCAGGAATGGGCCCTGCTGTGAATTATTAGATCAAGAATTGTAATTACATGCCCCTTTTGAACAGGGGCTGAAAAATTGGGCCTTTCGTGGTGGTGGTGGTGGTGGCGTTGCCACAACACTGTAAGCCCTCAGAGTTACTCTTGGTGGGTGCAGCAATGGGCCCTGCTGTGAATTATTAGATCAAGAATTGTAATTGCATGCCCCTGTTGAACAGGGGCTGAAAAATTGGGCCTTTCGTGGTGGTGGTGGTGGTGTTGCCTTTGATGGTGGTGCTGGTGCCACAACACTGTAAGCCCTGACAGTTACTCTTGGTGGGTGCAGCAATGGGCCCTGCTGTGAATTATTAGATCAAGAATTGTAATTGCATGCCCCTGTTGAACAGGGGCTGAAAAATTGGGCCTTTCGTGGTGGTGGTGGTGGTGGTGGTGTTGCCACAACACTGTAAGCCCTCAGAGTTACTCTTGGTGGGTGCAGCAATGGGCCCTGCTGTGAATTATTAGATCAAGAATTGTAATTACATGCCCCTTTTGAACAGGGGCTGAAAAATTGGGCCTTTCGTGGTGGTGGTGGCGTTGCCACAACACTGTAAGCCCTCAGAGTTACTCTTGGTGGGTGCAGCAATGGGCCCTGCTGTGAATTATTAGATCAAGAATTGTAATTACATGCCCCTGTTGAACAGGGGCTGAAAAATTGGGCCTTAGGCACTGGTGGCACAACACTACAACCCCTCACAGATACTGTACTTGGAGCACAGCAATGAGCCCTGTTGCAAAGTATTGCTTCAAAAATTGTAATGACACGCCCCTGTTAAACAGGGGCTGAAAAATTGGGCCTTAGGCACTGGTGCCACAACACTCCAACCCCTCACAGATACTGTACTTGGAGCACAGCAATGAGCCCTATGGCAAATTATTGCTAAAAAAATTGTAATTACACGCCCCTGTAAAACAGGGGCTGAAAAATTGGGCCTTAGCCACTGGTGGCGGCACCCATAAACAAAAATGATCTTCCAAGCTATCATCATCAATCGTATCATTGAGGACTCGGAGGAGGAGGATAGCCAGTCAACATAACAGCACAGGCACTCAGCATCAGCATCAGTCTTGAAGGGATGTGACATGTTAAAATCAATTAGTCTGTTATATCAGCATCAGGTGTGTGGTAGCTGGTGGTGATCCAAGACTGGTTCATCTTGATGAAAGTCAGTCGATCAACCGAGTCGGTGGACAGGCGCACCCTGTGATCCGTGACAAATCCTCCAGCAGCACTGAATGTGCGTTCCGAAAGAACGCTGGATGCAGGACAGGCCAGTAGCTCAATTGCATACTGTGCAAGCTCTGGCCAGTGATCCATCCTCAAGACCCAGTAAGCCAGAGGATTTTCGGTGGGGAAGGTGTCCAAGTCTGACCTTGCCCCTAGATATTCCTGCACCATGTTTATCAGACATTGGCGATGGTTGCTGGAACCGATCATACTTTGGGGCTGCGGACTAAAGAATTGTCTGAACGCATCGGTCAGACGGCCACCTTCCCCACCGCTCCTTCTTTGACTGGCCGAAGCCTCAGCAACTCGTTGTCCAGGACCAGGAGTTTGTAACCTCCCAGTCTCTGGGAACGCGTTGCACAGACCTTTCTGCAAGGCCTCCCGGAGTTGTCTCATCCTCTGCTCCCTCTGCGACGGTAACATAAGGTCCGCAACCTTACCCTTGTACCGTGGATCAAGGAGAGTGGCCAGCCAGTAATGGTCCCTCTCCTTGATCCGAAGAATACGAGGATCCTTCCGCAGACTTTGCAGGATCAGGGAGGCCATGCAGCGTAGGTTTCGTGAGGCATTCGCTCCGGAGTCCTCTGGGTCACTAAGGACGACATGATCCGCAGCCACCTCCTCCCAGCCACGTACAAGTCCACTGGTTTCTTGGGACTGTAAATCATCCCTAAAAGACTGCTGCTGATGATGCTGAGTGCCAGCCTCCACCTCCATGCTGACACAATCCTCCTCCTCCTCCTCCTCCTCCTCCTCTTCCTGTGCGATGGGTGGGACAGAAGGAACACTGTCTGGGTAAAGGGGGCCTTGAGAGGCAAGGAAGTCCTCCTCTTCCTGCCTCTGTTCTGCCTCAAGTGCCCTGTCCATTATTCCACGCAGCTTGTGCTCCAACAGGTGGACAAGAGGTACAGTGTCACTGATGCATGCACTGTCACTGCTCACCATCCTCGTGGCCTCCTCAAATGGTGCCAGGACAGTGCATGCATCCCTGATCATGCCCCACTGGCGTGGAGAAAAAAAACCAAGCTCCCCTGACCCTGTCCTGGTGCCGTAGTCGCACAGGTACTCATTGATGGCCCTCTGCTGCGTGTGCAGCCGCTGCAGCATGGCCAACGTTGAGTTCCACCTGGTGGGCATGTCACATATAAGGCGGTTCTTGGGCAGGTTCAACTCCTTTTGCAGCTCAGCCAGGTGAGCACTGGCATTATAAGATCTGCGGAAATGCACACAGACTTTCCTGGCCTGCCTCAGGACATCCTGTAAGCCCGGGTACCTGCCCAAGAACCGCTGCACCACCAGGTTAAGGACGTGAGCCACACAGGGCACATGGGTCAGTTGTCCCTGTCGGAGGGCGGAGAGGAGGTTGGTGCCATTGTCGCAAACCACCATTCCTGGCTTAAGCTGGCGTGGCGTCAACCACCTCTCGGCCTGGCCCTGCAGAGCAGACAGGACCTCTGCCCCAGTGTGGCTTCTGTCCCCCAAACACACCAGCGCAAGCACGGCATGGCATCTTTTTGCCTGCGTACTTGCGTAGCCCCTTGAACGCCTACGGAGCACCGCTGGTTCCAAGGACAAACCACAGGAAGAGGCCATGGAGGAAGAAGAAGAGGAGGGGGTGGAGGAGAGAGGTGTGTCACAACCAGTAGTAGCATTTTGGAGGCGTGGCGGTGGAACAACCTCCAACACTACTGCACCTTGTCCTGCATCCTTCCCAGCTGCCAAAAGAGTGACCCAATGGGCCGTGAAAGAAAGGTAACGTCCCTGTCCATGCCTGCTGGACCATGAGTCAGCAGTAATATGCACCTTACCGCTGACCGCCCTGTCCAGCGAGGCCAAGACATTGCCTTCCACATGCCGGTAGAGAGCCGGAATAGCCTTCCGTGAGAAAAAGTGGCGTTTGGGAACCTGCCACTGAGGAACCGCACATTGCACAAACTCACGGAAGGGGGCCGAGTCTACCAACTGAAAAGGCAGCAGTTGAAGCGCTAGCAATTTAGCCAAGCTAGCATTCAACCGCTGGGCATGTGGATGGCTGGGAGTGAACTTCTTTAGACGGTCCAGCAGCTGGGGCAGGGAAATTTGCCTGCTAGAATCGGACGTCGGTGTACTGCTAGCAGAGTGGCCGCAAGTACTTGGCTGTGACACACCTAATTCTACACCTTCATTCCTCTCAGTGCATGTTTCAGAGAGGACTGAAGTTATAGTGGGGTTGGAGATCCCAGCTGATGCGGTGCAAGGAGAGGTCCGCTTTGTTCTTTGGTGTGGGTCTTTGAGGTAGGCTTGCCAACGAGCTGCATGGCAGGTCAACATATGTCTGGTCAGGCATGTGGTACCCAAGCGGCTGATGTTTTGGCCACGCGATATACGCTTGAGACATATGTTGCAAACAGCAGCTGTGCGATCTGATGCACTAGCCTCAAAAAAGGCCCACACCAAAGAACTTTTTGAATGACGGGCAGAGGCAGCGCCCTGCACAGGCGGAGCTCTGCGGTGTGATTCCGTCGGTGTACTGCCCTTACGCTGGCCACCAAAGGGCATCCTGCCTCGTTGGAGATGTGCCTCCTCCTCATCCTCCTCCTCCTCCTCTCTCCTATTAGGCACCCACGTGGAGTCAGTGACCTCATCATCCCCTCCCTCCTCATCACTGGAGCCAATCTGGCAGTATGCTGCAGCTGCTGGAACATGACTGCCAGATTGGTGTCCTTCTTGAGCATCCCCTCTGTCTGCTCTCACGCTACTGCCTTCCTGTAGCTGGGTTTCATCATCAGACCCTTCGAAACGCTGGGCATCCTCCTGGAGCATGTACCCAACACTGTGCTCAAATAGTTCGGGGGACTCCTCAGGAGGAGGACATGGTGGGTCTAGGGAAGGAGTGACTGATGATGAGTCTGACATTGATACCAGGGAAGAGGACGCTTTGGCAGCTGCTTTTCCAGTACCCTGAGCCTGGGTGAGAGAGGATGAGGAGGAGGAGGAGGGCTTGGTCATCCACTCTACCAAGTCTTCGGCATGATGTGGCTCAACATGTCCAGCTGCCGAAAAGAAGGACAAGCGTGTCCCATGGCCATGTGCTGATGACAATGCACCGCGTCCACGACCAGCACTGTTGCCCCCAGACACAGAGCCTGCTTGCCCTCTTTTATTGCCTCCTGACTGTCTGCCTCTCCTTGTTTGCCTTCCAGACATTCTAATAGATGGCCTGCAGGGAGATGGGAAAAAAGCAATAAGGGCTACCTTCAGGTGTCCTTCTCTGTCCCTTTACTTAAGGATTTCTAAATATGGTTGAGGATGATTGCTTTTGCACAGAATAGCACAACGACAATTTCCCTGACTGTCCAAAAAAACAAGGATTTCAAAGATGGTTGATGAGGAATGCTTTAGCACACTATAGCACAAGGAGAATTTCCCTCACTGTCCTTCCCTGTCCCTAGAAACAAGGATTATCACAGTGAAAGAAACTGACACTCTTCCTACCTATAGTTTTCTGTCCCTAGAAAAAATGTTTTTTTAAAGCACACTATAGCACAAGGAGAATTTCCCTCACTTTCCTTCCCTGTCCCTAGAAACAAGGATTATCACAGTGAAAGAAACTGACACTCTTCCTACTGTGACAGCAGGAAGGTAAAGTCACCTGGTTGCATCCAGGGGGGTAGATATATTTCGCCCAGATTCAGGCTTTACGCCGACTTATACAACTAGGCGGAGAGTTGTATAAGCCCAGCTAAGGCTAGTGGGCTCATGGATGACTCATACCTCTAGGGAGAGTGTGGGGCGTCGTACAGACAGGGAGTTGATGAGGCCAGCTGAAGCTTGTGAGCTCATTTAGGCCTCTATAAAAACTCCCAGATTCATTAGGTGTTAGCTCATGCCTGGAACCAGACCTGTGTGGACTGTCTAGGGAGAGTGAACCCCTGTGCGGTGAGACCAAGCCTGTGTGGCTATTTGCTTGGACATTTAAAACCAGGGACTTAGGGACTAGGACAGCACTAGGCTGATCCCAGTTGTTAGTTAGGAAACCTGTATGTTTAGTTAGAGGTCAAGTTGACCAGGATTTATTTTGTTTATGTTTCTTTTGCTTTGCTGTGTTTTGTCACTGTAAATAGAAAATAAACCGCACCTTTTTGATTTTGAAAACCACAACCTCCGTTTGCTGGGCCTGTTTTTGTGTGGGGAGCCCATCCCGGGGGTCACCCACACCCGCTGCCGAGCTAACCCCCTCACACTACCTATAGTTTTCTGTCCCTAGAAAAAATGTTTTTTTAAAGCACACTATAGCACAAGGAGAATTTCCCTCACTTTCCTTCTTTGTCCCTAGAAACAAGGATTATCACAGTGAAAGAAACTGACACTCTTCCTACCTATAGTTTTCTGTCCTTGGAAAAAATGTTTTTTTAAAGCACACTATAGCACAAGGAGATTTCCCTCACTGTCCTTCCCTGTCCCTAGAAACAAGGATTCGCACAGTAAAACACACTGACACTCTCCCTACCTATAGTTTTCTGTCCCTAGAAAAAATGTTTTTTTAAAGCACACTATAGCACAAGGAGAATTCCCTCACTGTCCTTCCCTGTCCCTAGAAACAAGGATTCGCACAGTAAAACACACTGACACTCTCCCTACCTATAGTTTTCTGTCCCTAGAAAAAATGTTTTTTTTAAAGCACACTATAGCACAAGGAGAATTTTCCTCACTGTCCTTCCCTGTCCCTAGAAACAAGGATTATCACAGTGAAAGAAACTGACACTCTTCCTACCTATAGTTTTCTGTCCCTAGAAAAAATGTTTTTTTAAAGCACACTATAGCACAAGGAGAATTTTCCTCACTGTCCTTCCCTGTCCCTAGAAACAAGGATTATCACAGTGAAAGAAACTGACACTCTTCCTACCTATAGTTTTCTGTCCCTAGAAAAAATGTTTTTTTAAAGCACACTATAGCACAAGGAGAATTCCCTCACTGTCCTTCCCTGTCCCTAGAAACAAGGATTCGCACAGTAAAACACACTGACACTCTCCCTACCTATAGTTTTCTGTCCCTAGAAAAAATGTTTTTTTAAAGCACACTATAGCACAAGGAGAATTTTCCTCACTGTCCTTCCCTGTCCCTAGAAACAAGGATTATCACAGTGAAAGAAACTGACACTCTTCCTACCTATAGTTTTCTGTCCCTAGAAAAAATGTTTTTTTAAAGCACACTATAGCACAAGGAGAATTTTCCTCACTGTCCTTCCCTGTCCCTAGAAACAAGGATTATCACAGTGAAAGAAACTGACACTCTTCCTACCTATAGTTTTCTGTCCCTAGAAAAAATGTTTTTTTAAAGCACACTATAGCACAAGGAGAATTTTCCTCACTGTCCTTCCCTGTCCCTAGAAACAAGGATTATCACAGTGAAAGAAACTGACACTCTTCCTACCTATAGTTTTCTGTCCCTAGAAAAAATGTTTTTTTAAAGCACACTATAGCACAAGGAGAATTTTCCTCACTGTCCTTCCCTGTCCCTAGAAACAAGGATTATCACAGTGAAAGAAACTGACACTCTTCCTACCTATAGTTTTCTGTCCCTAGAAAAAATGTTTTTTTAAAGCACACTATAGCACAAGGAAAATTTTCCTCACTGTCCTTCCCTGTCCCTAGAAACAAGGATTATCACAGTGAAATAAACTGACACTCTTCCTACCTATAGTTTTCTGTCCCTAGAAAAAATGTTTTTTTTAAAGCACACTATAGCACAAGGAGAATTTTCCTCACTGTCCTTCCCTGTCCCTAGAAACAAGGATTATCACAGTGAAAGAAACTGACACTCTTCCTACCTATAGTTTTCTGTCCCTAGAAAAAATGTTTTTTTAAAGCACACTATAGCACAAGGAGAATTCCCTCACTGTCCTTCCCTGTCCCTAGAAACAAGGATTCGCACAGTAAAAGACACTGACACTCTCCCTACCTATAGTTTTCTGTCCCTAGAAAAAATGTTTTTTTAAAGCACACTATAGCACAAGGAGAATTTCCCTCACTTTCCTTCTTTGTCCCTAGAAACAAGGATTATCACAGTGAAAGAAACTGACACTCTTCCTACCTATAGTTTTCTGTCCCTAGAAAAAATGTTTTTTTAAAGCACACTATAGCACAAGGAGAATTCCCTCACTGTCCTTCCCTGTCCCTAGAAACAAGGATTCACACAGTAAAACACACTGACACTCTCCCTACCTATAGTTTTCTGTCCCTAGAAAAAATGTTTTTTTAAAGCACACTATAGCACAAGGAGAATTCCCTCACTGTCCTTCCCTGTCCCTAGAAACAAGGATTCGCACAGTAAAACACACTGACACTCTCCCTACCTATAGTTTTCTGTCCCTAGAAAAAATGTTTTTTTAAAGCACACTATAGCACAAGGAGAATTTCCCTCACTTTCCTTCTTTGTCCCTAGAAACAAGGATTATCACAGTGAAAGAAACTGACACTCTTCCTACCTATAGTTTTCTGTCCCTAGAAAAAATGTTTTTTTTAAAGCACACTATAGCACAAGGAGAATTTTCCTCACTGTCCTTCCCTGTCCCTAGAAACAAGGATTATCACAGTGAAAGAAACTGACACTCTTCCTACCTATAGTTTTCTGTCCCTAGAAAAAATGTTTTTTTAAAGCACACTATAGCACAAGGAGAATTCCCTCACTGTCCTTCCCTGTCCCTAGAAACAAGGATTCGCACAGTAAAAGACACTGACACTCTCCCTACCTATAGTTTTCTGTCCCTAGAAAAAATGTTTTTTTAAAGCACACTATAGCACAAGGAGAATTTCCCTCACTTTCCTTCTTTGTCCCTAGAAACAAGGATTATCACAGTGAAAGAAACTGACACTCTTCCTACCTATAGTTTTCTGTCCCTAGAAAAAATGTTTTTTTAAAGCACACTATAGCACAAGGAGAATTCCCTCACTGTCCTTCCCTGTCCCTAGAAACAAGGATTCGCACAGTAAAACACACTGACACTCTCCCTACCTATAGTTTTCTGTCCCTAGAAAAAATGTTTTTTTAAAGCACACTATAGCACAAGGAGAATTCCCTCACTGTCCTTCCCTGTCCCTAGAAACAAGGATTCGCACAGTAAAACACACTGACACTCTCCCTACCTATAGTTTTCTGTCCCTAGAAAAAATGTTTTTTTAAAGCACACTATAGCACAAGGAGAATTTCCCTCACTTTCCTTCTTTGTCCCTAGAAACAAGGATTATCACAGTGAAAGAAACTGACACTCTTCCTACCTACAGTTTTCTGTCCCTAGAAAAAATGTTTTTTTAAAGCACACTATAGCACAAGGAGAATTCCCTCACTGTCCTTCCCTGTCCCTAGAAACAAGGATTCGCACAGTAAAACACACTGACACTCTCCCTACCTATAGTTTTCTGTCCCTAGAAAAAATGTTTTTTTAAAGCACACTATAGCACAAGGAGAATTTTCCTCACTGTCCTTCCCTGTCCCTAGAAACAAGGATTATCACAGTGAAAGAAACTGACACTCTTCCTACCTATAGTTTTCTGTCCCTAGAAAAAATGTTTTTTTAAAGCACACTATAGCACAAGGAGAATTTTCCTCACTGTCCTTCCCTGTCCCTAGAAACAAGGATTATCACAGTGAAAGAAACTGACACTCTTCCTACCTATAGTTTTCTGTCCCTAGAAAAAATGTTTTTTTAAAGCACACTATAGCACAAGGAGAATTCCCTCACTGTCCTTCCCTGTCCCTAGAAACAAGGATTCGCACAGTAAAACACACTGACACTCTCCCTACCTATAGTTTTCTGTCCCTAGAAAAAATGTTTTTTTAAAGCACACTATAGCACAAGGAGAATTTTCCTCACTGTCCTTCCCTGTCCCTAGAAACAAGGATTATCACAGTGAAAGAAACTGACACTCTTCCTACCTATAGTTTTCTGTCCCTAGAAAAAATGTTTTTTTAAAGCACACTATAGCACAAGGAGAATTTTCCTCACTGTCCTTCCCTGTCCCTAGAAACAAGGATTATCACAGTGAAAGAAACTGACACTCTTCCTACCTATAGTTTTCTGTCCCTAGAAAAAATGTTTTTTTAAAGCACACTATAGCACAAGGAGAATTTCCCTCACTTTCCTTCCCTGTCCCTAGAAACAAGGATTATCACAGTGAAAGAAACTGACACTCTTCCTACCTATAGTTTTCTGTCCCTAGAAAAAATGTTTTTTTAAAGCACACTATAGCACAAGGAGAATTTCCCTCACTGTCCTTCCCTTTCCCTAGAAACAAGGATTATCACAGTGAAAGAAACTGACACTCTTCCTACCTATAGTTTTCTGTCCCTAGAAAAAATGTTTTTTTAAAGCACACTATAGCACAAGGAGAATTTCCCTCACTTTCCTTCCCTGTCCCTAGAAACAAGGATTATCACAGTGAAAGAAACTGACACTCTTCCTACCTATAGTTTTCTGTCCCTAGAAAATTTTTTTTTTAAAGCACACTATAGCACAAGGAGAATTTCCCTCACTTTCCTTCTTTGTCCCTAGAAACAAGGATTATCACAGTGAAAGAAACTGACACTCTTCCTACCTATAGTTTTCTGTCCCTAGAAAAAATGTTTTTTTAAAGCACACTATAGCACAAGGAGAATTCCCTCACTGTCCTTCCCTGTCCCTAGAAACAAGGATTCGCACAGTAAAACACACTGACACTCTCCCTACCTATAGTTTTCTGTCCCTAGAAAAAATGTTTTTTTAAAGCACACTATAGCACAAGGAGAATTCCCTCACTGTCCTTCCCTGTCCCTAGAAACAAGGATTCGCACAGTAAAACACACTGACACTCTCCCTACCTATAGTTTTCTGTCCCTAGAAAAAATGTTTTTTTAAAGCACACTATAGCACAAGGAGAATTCCCTCACTGTCCTTCCCTGTCCCTAGAAACAAGGATTCGCACAGTAAAACACACTGACACTCTCCCTACCTATAGTTTTCTGTCCCTAGAAAAAATGTTTTTTTAAAGCACACTATAGCACAAGGAGAATTTTCCTCACTGTCCTTCCCTGTCCCTAGAAACAAGGATTATCACAGTGAAAGAAACTGACACTCTTCCTACCTATAGTTTTCTGTCCCTAGAAAAAATGTTTTTTTAAAGCACACTATAGCACAAGGAGAATTTTCCTCACTGTCCTTCCCTGTCCCTAGAAACAAGGATTATCACAGTGAAAGAAACTGACACTCTTCCTACCTATAGTTTTCTGTCCCTAGAAAAAATGTTTTTTTAAAGCACACTATAGCACAAGGAGAATTCCCTCACTGTCCTTCCCTGTCCCTAGAAACAAGGATTCGCACAGTAAAACACACTGACACTCTCCCTACCTATAGTTTTCTGTCCCTAGAAAAAATGTTTTTTTAAAGCACACTATAGCACAAGGAGAATTTTCCTCACTGTCCTTCCCTGTCCCTAGAAACAAGGATTATCACAGTGAAAGAAACTGACACTCTTCCTACCTATAGTTTTCTGTCCCTAGAAAAAATGTTTTTTTAAAGCACACCATAGCACAAGGAGAATTTTCCTCACTGTCCTTCCCTGTCCCTAGAAACAAGGATTATCACAGTGAAAGAAACTGACACTCTTCCTACCTATAGTTTTCTGTCCCTAGAAAAAATGTTTTTTTAAAGCACACTATAGCACAAGGAGAATTTTCCTCACTGTCCTTCCCTGTCCCTAGAAACAAGGATTATCACAGTGAAAGAAACTGACACTCTTCCTACCTATAGTTTTCTGTCCCTAGAAAAAATGTTTTTTTAAAGCACACTATAGCACAAGGAGAATTTTCCTCACTGTCCTTCCCTGTCCCTAGAAACAAGGATTATCACAGTGAAAGAAACTGACACTCTTCCTACCTATAGTTTTCTGTCCCTAGAAAAAATGTTTTTTTAAAGCACACTATAGCACAAGGAGAATTTTCCTCACTGTCCTTCCCTGTCCCTAGAAACAAGGATTATCACAGTGAAAGAAACTGACACTCTTCCTACCTATAGTTTTCTGTCCCTAGAAAAAATGTTTTTTTAAAGCACACTATAGCACAAGGAGAATTTTCCTCACTGTCCTTCCCTGTCCCTAGAAACAAGGATTATCACAGTGAAAGAAACTGACACTCTTCCTACCTATAGTTTTCTGTCCCTAGAAAAAATGTTTTTTTAAAGCACACTATAGCACAAGGAGAATTTTCCTCACTGTCCTTCCCTGTCCCTAGAAACAAGGATTATCACAGTGAAAGAAACTGACACTCTTCCTACCTATAGTTTTCTGTCCCTAGAAAAAATGTTTTTTTAAAGCACACTATAGCACAAGGAGAATTCCCTCACTGTCCTTCCCTGTCCCTAGAAACAAGGATTCGCACAGTAAAAGACACTGACACTCTCCCTACCTATAGTTTTCTGTCCCTAGAAAAAATGTTTTTTTAAAGCACACTATAGCACAAGGAGAATTTCCCTCACTTTCCTTCTTTGTCCCTAGAAACAAGGATTATCACAGTGAAAGAAACTGACACTCTTCCTACCTATAGTTTTCTGTCCCTAGAAAAAATGTTTTTTTAAAGCACACTATAGCACAAGGAGAATTCCCTCACTGTCCTTCCCTGTCCCTAGAAACAAGGATTCGCACAGTAAAACACACTGACACTCTCCCTACCTATAGTTTTCTGTCCCTAGAAAAAATGTTTTTTTAAAGCACACTATAGCACAAGGAGAATTCCCTCACTGTCCTTCCCTGTCCCTAGAAACAAGGATTCGCACAGTAAAACACACTGACACTCTCCCTACCTATAGTTTTCTGTCCCTAGAAAAAATGTTTTTTTAAAGCACACTATAGCACAAGGAGAATTTCCCTCACTTTCCTTCTTTGTCCCTAGAAACAAGGATTATCACAGTGAAAGAAACTGACACTCTTCCTACCTATAGTTTTCTGTCCCTAGAAAAAATGTTTTTTTAAAGCACACTATAGCACAAGGAGAATTCCCTCACTGTCCTTCCCTGTCCCTAGAAACAAGGATTCGCACAGTAAAACACACTGACACTCTCCCTACCTATAGTTTTCTGTCCCTAGAAAAAATGTTTTTTTAAAGCACACTATAGCACAAGGAGAATTCCCTCACTGTCCTTCCCTGTCCCTAGAAACAAGGATTCGCACAGTAAAAGACACTGACACTCTCCCTACCTATAGTTTTCTGTCCCTAGAAAAAATGTTTTTTTAAAGCACACTATAGCACAAGGAGAATTCCCTCACTGTCCTTCCCTGTCCCTAGAAACAAGGATTCGCACAGTAAAACACACTGACACTCTCCCTACCTATAGTTTTCTGTCCCTAGAAATTTTTTTTTTTTAAAGCACACTATAGCACAAGGAGAATTTTCCTCACCGTCCTTCCCTGTCCCTAGAAACAAGGATTATCACAGTGAAAGAAACTGACACTCTTCCTACCTATAGTTTTCTGTCCCTAGAAAAAATGTTTTTTTAAAGCACACTATAGCACAAGGAGAATTTTCCTCACTGTCCTTCCCTGTCCCTAGAAACAAGGATTATCACAGTGAAAGAAACTGACACTCTTCCTACCTATAGTTTTCTGTCCCTAGAAAAAATGTTTTTTTAAAGCACACTATAGCACAAGGAGAATTCCCTCACTGTCCTTCCCTGTCCCTAGAAACAAGGATTCGCACAGTAAAACACACTGACACTCTCCCTACCTATAGTTTTCTGTCCCTAGAAAAAATTTTTTTTAAAGCACACTATAGCACAAGGAGAATTTTCCTCACTGTCCTTCCCTGTCCCTAGAAACAAGGATTATCACAGTGAAAGAAACTGACACTCTTCCTACCTATAGTTTTCTGTCCCTAGAAAAAATGTTTTTTTAAAGCACACTATAGCACAAGGAGAATTTTCCTCACTGTCCTTCCCTGTCCCTAGAAACAAGGATTATCACAGTGAAAGAAACTGACACTCTTCCTACCTATAGTTTTCTGTCCCTAGAAAAAATGTTTTTTTAAAGCACACTATAGCACAAGGAGAATTTCCCTCACTTTCCTTCCCTGTCCCTAGAAACAAGGATTATCACAGTGAAAGAAACTGACACTCTTCCTACCTATAGTTTTCTGTCCCTAGAAAAAATGTTTTTTTAAAGCACACTATAGCACAAGGAGAATTTTCCTCACTGTCCTTCCCTGTCCCTAGAAACAAGGATTATCACAGTGAAAGAAACTGACACTCTTCCTACCTATAGTTTTCTGTCCCTAGAAAAAAATGTTTTTTTAAAGCACACTATAGCACAAGGAGAATTCCCTCACTGTCCTTCCCTGTCCCTAGAAAAAAGGATTCGCACAGTAAAAGACACTGACACTCTCCCTACCTATAGTTTTCTGTCCCTTGAAAAAATGTTTTTTTAAAGCACACTATAGCACAAGGAGAATTTCCCTCACTTTCCTTCTTTGTCCCTAGAAACAAGGATTATCACAGTGAAAGAAACTGACACTCTTCCTACCTATAGTTTTCTGTCCCTAGAAAAAATGTTTTTTTAAAGCACACTATAGCACAAGGAGAATTCCCTCACTGTCCTTCCCTGTCCCTAGAAACAAGGATTCGCACAGTAAAACACACTGACACTCTCCCTACCTATAGTTTTCTGTCCCTAGAAAAAATGTTTTTTTAAAGCACACTATAGCACAAGGAGAATTCCCTCACTGTCCTTCCCTGTCCCTAGAAACAAGGATTCGCACAGTAAAACACACTGACACTCTCCCTACCTATAGTTTTCTGTCCCTAGAAAAAATGTTTTTTTAAAGCACACTATAGCACAAGGAGAATTTCCCTCACTTTCCTTCTTTGTCCCTAGAAACAAGGATTATCACAGTGAAAGAAACTGACACTTTTCCTACCTATAGTTTTCTGTCCCTAGAAAAAATGTTTTTTTAAAGCACACTATAGCACAAGGAGAATTTCCCTCACTTTCCTTCTTTGTCCCTAGAAACAAGGATTCGCACAGTAAAACACACTGACACTCTCCCTACCTATAGTTTTCTGTCCCTAGAAAAAATGTTTTTTTAAAGCACACTATAGCACAAGGAGAATTCCCTCACTGTCCTTCCCTGTCCCTAGAAACAAGGATTCGCACAGTAAAACACACTGACACTCTCCCTACCTATAGTTTTCTGTCCCTAGAAAAAATGTTTTTTTAAAGCACACTATAGCACAAGGAGAATTCCCTCACTGTCCTTCCCTGTCCCTAGAAACAAGGATTCGCACAGTAAAACACACTGACACTCTACCTACCTATAGTTTTCTGTCCCTAGAAAAAATGTTTTTTTAAAGCACACTATAGCACAAGGAGAATTTTCCTCACTGTCCTTCCCTGTCCCTAGAAACAAGGATTATCACAGTGAAAGAAACTGACACTCTTCCTACTGTGAGGGGGTTAGCTCGGCAGCGGGTGTGTGTGACCCCCGGGATGGGCTCCCCACACAAAAACAGGCCCAGCAAACGGAGGTTGTGGTTTTCAAAATCAAAAAAAGGTGCGGTTTATTTTCTATTTACAGTGACAAAACACAGCAAAGCCAAAAGAAACATAAACAAAATAAATCCTGGTCAACTTGACCTCTGACTAAACATACAGGTTTCCTAACTAACAACTGGGATCAGCCTAGTGCTGTCCTAGTCCCTAAGTCCCTGGTTTTAAATGTCCAAGCAAATAGCCACACAGGCTTTGTCTCACCGCACAGGGGTTCACTCTCCCTAGACAGTCCACACAGGTCTGGTTCCAGGCATGAGCTAACATCTAATGAAGCTGGGAGTTCTTATAGAGGCCTAAATGAGCTGACAAGCTTCAGCTGGTCTCATCAACTCCCTGTCTGCACGACGCCCCACACTCTCCCTAAACATATGAGTCATCCATGAGCCCACTAGCCTTAGCTGGGCTTATACAACTCTCCACCTAGTTGTATAAGTCGGCGTAAAGCCTGAATCTGGGCGAAATATATCTACCCCCCTGGATGCAACCAGGTGACTTTACCTTCCTGCTGTCACATACCCCCCCTCTTGTTTTAACCTCGGGGTTGGAACACCAGCAATCAGGCATTCATGTACTCGAGACAAAGCATCCACATTCCCCATTTGAACGCCAGGGCGATGCTTTACTGTGAAGTTGAATTCCTGGAGGGCCAGGAACCACCTATTCACTCTTATATTTGTTTCCTTGTTTTGAGCCATCCACTTTAACGGAGCGTGATCCGTAACCATGTCAAAGTGCCTACCTAGCAGGTAGTACCGAAGGGAATCTAGAGCCCACTTCACCGCTAAACACTCCTTTTCAACGGTGGCGTAATTTACCTCATGGGACTTCAACTTCCTGCTGAGGTAAATGACTGGGTGCTCTTCCCCGTTCCAGACCTGGGACAATACTGCTCCTAACCCCACATCTGACGCATCACTTTGTACGACAAAGTCTTTAGAGAAGTCGGGTGAGTACAACACTGGCTGGCTACATAAGGCTTGTTTCAAGAATTGGAATGCTGCCTCAGCCTCGGGGGTCCATTTAATCATGACCGACCCTTTCCCCTTCGTTAGGTTGGTTAGGGGCACAGCCTTAGAAGCAAAGTGGGGAATGAATCGCCGATAATACCCAGCGATTCCCAGAAAGGCTCGTACCTGCTTCTTGCTGTTGGGACGTGGCCAACTCTGGATGGCCTCGACTTTGTTGAGTTGGGGTTTTATTACTCCCCTCCCAATGGTGTACCCAAGATATTTGGCCTCCTCCTGCCCAATGGTACACTTCTTGGGGTTAGCCGTAAACCCCGCTTCCCGAACAGAGTCCAGGACTGCTTGCACTTTTGGCAGATGTGAGGCCCAATCTGTGCTATGGACAATTACGTCATCCAGGTAAGCCGCAGCATACTTCCGATGGGGCCTCAGCATCTGGTCCATTTTCCGCTGGAATGTGGCCGGCGCATTCTGTAACCCGAACGGCATTCTTTTATATTGGAACGCCCCGTCTGGGGTTACAAATGCGGTTTTCTCTTTGGCCAATTTGGCCAGGGGGATTTGCCAATACCCTTTTGTGAGGTCAAGAGTCGTCATGTATCGGGCTGTTCCCAGCCGGTCGATCAACTCATCTATACGTGGCATGGGGTAGGTGTCAAATTCTGTAACTTTGTTCAACTGACGAAAATCGTTACAAAATCGCCAGCTCCCATCCGGTTTAGGCACCAACACAATGGGACTAGACCAATCACTTTGGGACTCCTCTATCACCCCTAAGTTCAGCATTTTCTGTACTTCCTCCCGTATTGCCTCCCGTCGGGCCTCTGGGATCCGATAGGGTTTTAACTTCACCCTTTCACCGGGCGGGGTAATGATGTCATGCTCTACCCCAAATGTTTGTCCCGGCAGCTCAGAGAATACCTCCTTGTTGCGAAGCACAAACTCCTTAACCTCCTGTTGTTGGGGTTGTGACAAGGTGGCTGCTATTCCAACCTCAGGAATCACGCAACCAGTTTGAGCTGGTGACCAAGTGTCTGCGACTAGGGACTCTCTATCCCTCCAGGCTTTCAACAGATTAACGTGATAGATCTGTTCGGGCTTTCGCCTTCCTGGTTGACTGACCTTGTAATTCACTTCGCTCACTTTTTCCATTATCTCGTAGGGGCCTTGCCATTTGGCAAGGAATTTACTTTCAACCGTAGGGACAAGTACCAGTATCCTATCCCCCGGGGAAAAGGTACGGGTCTTGGCTCCACGGTTGTACACTCTCTGCTGTGCTAACTGCGCTTGGGCCAAATGTTCCTTCACGATGGGCATTACCTGTGCAATTCGGTCTTGCATCAGGGCGACATGCTCAATCACACTCCTGTGGGGAGAACTCTCACTTTCCCAAGTTTCCTTGGCAATATCCAACAGCCCTCTTGGGTGTCTCCCATACAGTAACTCAAAGGGGGAGAATCCCGTAGAGGATTGGGGCACCTCCCTAATAGCAAACATCAGATAAGGAAGTAGACAGTCCCAATCCTTTCCATCTCTATCCACCACTTTCTTCAACATTTGTTTTAGGGTTTTGTTGAATCTTTCAACCAGCCCATCGGTTTGGGGGTGATACACAGATGTACGTAATTGCGTCACTTTGAACAATTTACACAGCTCCTTCATAACCCGGGACATAAAGGGTGTTCCTTGGTCCGTAAGCAGTTCTTTACAAATACCCACCCGGCTAAACACAAGAGATAGCTCTTTGGCTATGGTTTTGGCCGAGGTATTTCGGAGAGGGATCGCTTCTGGATAACGGGTGGCATAGTCCATTATAACTAATATGTACTGGTGCCCCCTAGCGGACTTGATTATAGGACCTACCAAATCCATGGCGATCCTCTCAAACGGGACCTCAATGATGGGTAGAGGGACCAGCGGGCTACGGAAATGTGGCATCGGGGCCGACCTCTGACACACAGGGCAGGAGGAACAATAATTTTCTATGTCCTTCATCACCCCCGGCCAATAGAATCTCTGTAATACCCTCTCTCGGGTTTTCTCTGTCCCCAGATGACCTCCAAGAATGTGCCCATGGGCCAACTCCAACACCAACTTCCTGTAAGGTTTGGGCACCACAAGCTGCTCAACGGTTTCTTCTGCCCTTTTTGCCACCCGATACAGTAGGTCCTTCTCTACGCTGAAGTATGGGTAAGTGCAGGTATTATCTGGGTTCACTAACTCGCCATCTATTTTCACTACGTTTTCCCGTGCCTTTATTAGGGCGGGGTCTTTCAACTGTTCTGTGGCAAAGTTTTCCCTGTGAACCTCAAGATCAGAAAACTCCACAGACGGTAGGTTTTCGTCTGAGGAGGTGGGCTCCTCTCCAGTTTCTTGAGTCTCCCCTGCCAATACTGATGAGGGAAATTCCGGAGAGTCCTCACCACTCTCAGGGGAGTGCTGGCTATCACATTCCTGGTACAATGGGGCACCAGTGGGGGGCTCAGGATCATCCCACAGTTCCCAGAACTTCGGAAAATCCCTTCCCCCAATGGCGTCATACGGTAACTGAGATACTAAGCCCACTGGATGAGAGAGGGTACCTTTGGGGGTCTCGAAACACACTGTAGTCACTGGATACTCTCGGGTGTCCCCATGCACACAAATAACAGCTACCTTGCTATTCCCAGAGACCTCTGTTTTAACTAACTCAGCCTTTATCAGGGTCACAAGGCTACCTGAATCCAGCAATACCACAACATTTCTACCATTAACACACATTTTGCATAAATGTTTCTCAGTTCCTCGAATGGCAGTGCATGCGACTGTCGCACACAGCGACTGACGTCTGCCCGTCAGAAAGTCACACTGCATGGGTTCCTCCACAACCGGGCAATTGGCTGCAATATGTCCCGCTTGCCGGCAGCGGTAGCAAACGATCCTTCTTGCCGCCTCTTGAGCCGCTGATTTCCCAGGCTGTTCTCGCCAAACTTGGGGTAGAGCTCCCACCCTCTCACTCTCTCCACCCTTACCCCTTGGAATCCTCTTATCCGCCCCTGGGGATGGTCTGGTCTTAGGGTGGAAAGTCCGAGTGTCTCTGGAAGAGGCCGTCAGGTTCTCTGTAGCCAAGTATTTCTCCACACGATCCACAAGACCATCGGCCGTCTCTGGGTCTCCATGGCTTACCCACTTTTGGATGGCAGTAGGAAGAGCTCTCAAAAACCGATCCATTACAACACGTTCCACAATCTTTGGTGCGGACAAAGTCTCTGGCTGTAGCCACTTTCTGCTCAGGTGAATGAGATCATACATTTGAGACCTGGGGGGTTTTCCAAGCTGGAAAGTCCAGTTATGCACACGCTGAGCCCGGACGGCCTGGGTGACACCCAGCCTTGCCAATATCTCAGCTTTTAGCATCACATAGTCTTTTGCTTGGTCAGGCTCTAGGTCATAGTAAGCCTTCTGCGATTCACCAGTTAACAGAGGAGCCACCAGTCCAGCCCACTGCTCCTCAGGCCACTTTTCTCTTTCAGCAGTCCTTTCAAATGTGGTCAAAAATACCTCTGGATCATCCTCTCCAGTCATTTTTGTCAATAAACGACTCACCCCAAAGGACGCGGTATTAGTGGGACGGCTTTCCTCACTGGTCTGCGGACGTTGCTGCATTACTGCTTCCATTTGTTGTAGTCTCTGCTCTTGCTTCTGTAACAGGTCTATGAAGCGGGCCTCAGATTGCTGCTGGGCTTGTTGCTGAGCTTCCAGACTCTGTTGGTGAGCTTGCTGCTGGGCTGCAAGGCTCTGTTGATGAGCTTGCTGCTGGGCTGCGAAGTTCTGTTGTTGAGCTGCAAGGCTCTGTTGATGAGCTGCAAGGCTCTTTTGCAAACTTGCATTTGTCTGCTGTTGATTGGCATTTGCTAGAGCCAGCTGCTTCAGTATCTCCTCCATGCTGGCTTAAAAAAAACTGCCCGCATTCTCCACCAACTGTGAGGGGGTTAGCTCGGCAGCGGGTGTGTGTGACCCCCGGGATGGGCTCCCCACACAAAACAGGCCCAGCAAACGGAGGTTGTGGTTTTCAAAATCAAAAAGGTGCGGTTTATTTTCTATTTACAGTGACAAAACACAGCAAAGCAAAAGAAACATAAACAAAATAAATCCTGGTCAACTTGACCTCTGACTAAACATACAGGTTTCCTAACTAACAACTGGGATCAGCCTAGTGCTGTCCTAGTCCCTAAGTCCCTGGTTTTAAATGTCCAAGCAAATAGCCACACAGGCTTTGTCTCACCGCACAGGGGTTCACTCTCCCTAGACAGTCCACACAGGTCTGGTTCCAGGCATGAGCTAACATCTAATGAAGCTGGGAGTTCTTATAGAGGCCTAAATGAGCTGACAAGCTTCAGCTGGTCTCATCAACTCCCTGTCTGCACGACGCCCCACACTCTCCCTAAACATATGAGTCATCCATGAGCCCACTAGCCTTAGCTGGGCTTATACAACTCTCCACCTAGTTGTATAAGTCGGCGTAAAGCCTGAATCTGGGCGAAATATATCTA
Organism: Rana muscosa; assembly: GCA_029206835.1. Taxonomy (NCBI): domain Eukaryota; kingdom Metazoa; phylum Chordata; class Amphibia; order Anura; family Ranidae; genus Rana; species Rana muscosa. The sequence continues at coordinate 356,204,443 of CM055116.1, read as the reverse complement.
CCCCCCTGGATGCAACCAGGTGACTTTACCTTCCTGCTGTCACACTACCTATAGTTTTCTGTCCCTAGAAAAAATGTTTTCTTAAAGCACACTATAGCACAAGGAGAATTTTCCCCACTGTCCTTCCCTGTCCCTAGAAACAAGGATTATCACAGTGAAAGAAACTGACACTCTTCCTACCTATAGTTTTCTGTCCCTAGAAAAAATGTTTTTTTAAAGCACACTATAGCACAAGGAGAATTTCCCTCACTTTCCTTCCCTGTCCCTAGAAACAAGGATTATCACAGTGAAAGAAACTGACACTCTTCCTACCTATAGTTTTCTGTCCCTAGAAAAAATGTTTTTTTAAAGCACACTATAGCACAAGGAGAATTTTCCTCACTGTCCTTCCCTGTCCCTAGAAACAAGGATTATCACAGTGAAAGAAACTGACACTCTTCCTACCTATAGTTTTCTGTCCCTAGAAAAAATGTTTTTTTAAAGCACACTATAGCACAAGGAGAATTCCCTCACTGTCCTTCCCTGTCCCTAGAAACAAGGATTCGCACAGTAAAAGACACTGACACTCTCCCTACCTATAGTTTTCTGTCCCTAGAAAAAATGTTTTTTTAAAGCACACTATAGCACAAGGAGAATTTCCCTCACTTTCCTTCTTTGTCCCTAGAAACAAGGATTATCACAGTGAAAGAAACTGACACTCTTCCTACCTATAGTTTTCTGTCCCTAGAAAAAATGTTTTTTTAAAGCACACTATAGCACAAGGAGAATTCCCTCACTGTCCTTCCCTGTCCCTAGAAACAAGGATTCGCACAATAAAACACACTGACACTTTCCCTACCTATAGTTTTCTGTCCCTAGAAAAAATGTTTTTTTAAAGCACACTATAGCACAAGGAGAATTTCCCTCACTTTCCTTCTTTGTCCCTAGAAACAAGGATTCGCACAGTAAAACACACTGACACTCTCCCTACCTATAGTTTTCTGTCCCTAGAAAAAATGTTTTTTTAAAGCACACTATAGCACAAGGAGAATTTTCCTCACTGTCCTTCCCTGTCCCTAGAAACAAGGATTATCACAGTGAAAGAAACTGACACTCTTCCTACCTATAGTTTTCTGTCCCTAGAAAAAATGTTTTTTTAAAGCACACTATAGCACAAGGAGAATTTTCCTCACTGTCCTTCCCTGTCCCTAGAAACAAGGATTATCACAGTGAAAGAAACTGACACTCTTCCTACCTATAGTTTTCTGTCCCTAGAAAAAATGTTTTTTTAAAGCACACTATAGCACAAGGAGAATTTCCCTCACTTTCCTTCCCTGTCCCTAGAAACAAGGATTATCACAGTGAAAGAAACTGACACTCTTCCTACCTATAGTTTTCTGTCCCTAGAAAAAATGTTTTTTTAAAGCACACTATAGCACAAGGAGAATTTTCCTCACTGTCCTTCCCTGTCCCTAGAAACAAGGATTCGCACAGTAAAACACACTGACACTCTCCCTACCTATAGTTTTCTGTCCCTAGAAAAAATGTTTTTTTAAAGCACACTATAGCACAAGGAGAATTTCCCTCACTTTCCTTCTTTGTCCCTAGAAACAAGGATTATCACAGTGAAAGAAACTGACACTCTTCCTACCTATAGTTTTCTGTCCCTAGAAAAAATGTTTTTTTAAAGCACACTATAGCACAAGGAGAATTCCCTCACTGTCCTTCCCTGTCCCTAGAAACAAGGATTCGCACAGTAAAACACACTGACACTCTCCCTACCTATAGTTTTCTGTCCCTAGAAAAAATGTTTTTTTAAAGCACACTATAGCACAAGGAGAATTCCCTCACTGTCCTTCCCTGTCCCTAGAAACAAGGATTCGCACAGTAAAACACACTGACACTCTCCCTACCTATAGTTTTCTGTCCCTAGAAAAAATGTTTTTTTAAAGCACACTATAGCACAAGGAGAATTCCCTCACTGTCCTTCCCTGACCCTAGAAACAAGGATTCACACAGTAAAACACACTGACACTCTCCCTACCTATCCTTCTCTTTCCCTAAACTAAAGGAATCCAGGTTAAGCAAGAAAAAAATAAATGTCACTGTCCCTGCCTATGCTTCTCTTTCCCTGCTCCGGAACACACTACACTAGGCCGCCGTGCTGGCGGCCTTTTATAGTGTGGGGCGTGTACTAAACACCCTCAGCAATAATTGGCCACAGGCATCCTGCCTGTGGCCAATCATTGCTCTCCTCGCTGCCGGCGCTGTGATTGGCCAAGCATGCGGGGTCACAGTGCATGCTTGGCCAATCACAGCGCCTGGATGACACTGCGATGGCGTAGTGCATTGTGGGCCGTTCGCGTCACTCGAATTTGGCGCGAACGGCCCAAATCGTTCGATCTTCGTTGAACGATCGAACAGCCGATGTTCGAGCCGAACGTATGTTCGACTCGAACACGAAGCTCATCCCTAGTCAGAAGACAAGCACGGTGCATGTAGAGACTAGCTTCCGGAGACTAAAGACATTCTCAGGGAAGCTCCCTGTCCCTGCAGGGGAGGAAGACTTCGATACTTGTGTGGAGCAGGCATTACAAGCAGTGGAGGCATGGGAGGTGCCTGAAGCACAGAAGAGGCAACGAGTGATAGAAAGCCTTAAAGGCGCAGCAGCAGAAGCGGTGAAAAGTTTCCGGTTTGGAAATACAGACTGCACGGCTCAAGACTGTCTAGCCATGCTACAGGAAAAGTTTGGTCAGTTAGAAAAGGTGACAGAGATGATCTACCAATTCGAACATACTTTCCAACAGCCGAATGAAAAGCTTTCAGAGTATGTCAGAAGACTGAACAGGTTGCTGTGTAAGATTGTCTTGAAGAAGGGAATGATGCCCCAAGATACAGATGCGGCAAGAATGAAGCAAGTCTTAAAGGGAGCTTTGCGCTCGGATCCAGTCTGGTTGCACCTGAAAACCTCAGGAGGAGGAACGTCACTGACTTACTCTGATTTGATAAAAATCATCAGAGATGAGGAGGCACTGCAGAAGGATCAGGCAATGATAAAGACAAGTCATGCCCCTACACCAGTGATGGTCAACTCGCTCATGACTCCAGAAAGGGACTCAGAAGTGGACACTTTGAAATCACAAATGTCTCAGGTGTTAGAGATGCTAACCTCTCTGATGGCGAAAGACACAAAGGGTCCAGAGAAAGAGGTAGCGAGAAAGGAACTGTTTCCAGCTGTTTCGGCACCCGCATCTCTGCAGGACTGGGGGGACATAATCTGTTTTAATTGTGGGGGAGTTGGCCACATTGCAGCTACATGTTCCAGTCCCAAGAAGAAGAAAACAGATAACCGCAAGCCGGCGGGAAACTCCAGAGGGCCCCGGTGAAGGAGTCAACCGGGTGCCCATCATCTTCAGTGAGCTCCAAGCTGAATGCGAAGCAGAAGGAAAGAGGAGATAAAACACCTCATAGGAAACACAACATTCCTCAACAGAGATACACCCCAGAGAAAGGGGGCAAGACCCCTCAGAAGAGGCACAGCACTCCCCAGGGGGGATGCACACATAAGAAAAACAATAATATCCCTCAGCGGGTCTGTACACCCATTGAAAGGAGGGAAATCAATGCATACCAGGCTCAAGAAAGACTAAAGTCCAAAGGGAGTTGGACGAGAGAGAGTCCGAAGGGAAAGGACCAGAAGAAGGCGACCCCTGCCAGGCCATATCCGGAGAAGCTGATAGGCCCATCTCCTATAGTGCCCATTCAAGTGGAAGGAGTCTACACCAGAGCCATCTTGGATACTGGGGCACAAGTGACCCTATTATACCGGGATTTCTACGATAAGAACTTGAGTCATCTGCCCATTTAGAAGATAGAGGAACTGGAAATATGGGGGATTGGAACCCAGAGCTTCCCCTACGATGGCTATCTGCCCATCAAGATGACCTTTGACCCGTCTGTGGCTGGGAAGGCCGAAGTGTTTGACACCCTGGCAGTTATGTGCCCTCGGCCGCCAGGAGCCAACAAGAGTTCCCTTATAATAGGGACAAACACGGACCTGGTCCGAAGACTCCTGACCCCTCTAGTGAAAGAGAAGGGGCAAGCGGCCACCAAGATTCACCCCATGCTGAAGACGGCCTATCAACGGCTGGTCCTAGAGCAGAAGACCCCTGGAGAGGGGATAGGGAAGGTGTGGAGACTTGGAAGAGAAGGGGTAGTGTTGCAGCCCGGCGAAGTAACCTGTCTCAGAGCCACTGTGAAGCTTACTTGGGAGCAGCGTGGACCCTTTGTCGTGCTGGAGTCCGACCCAAGGGAAGAGTTCTCAGGTCTGGAGGTGATACCAGAAGTGATTCCGCTGAAGGCCCTGAAGAAGGCCCATTGTAGAGTTCCGGTGAGTGTTAGGAACACTACAGGTGACCCCATGGAGATCCCCGCCAGAATGCTGCTGGGCCAAGTGAGCCCTGCTGCCCCGGTTACCCTGTCAGAAGTCAAGGGGACGGGTGGAGGAGGAGATGTTTGGGAGAAGCTGTCCATGGAAAACCCGAATCTTCCCAGGGCTTGGAAAGAGAGAGCCAAGGCCCAGTTGACCAGATGGGAGAAGATCTTCTCCAAAGATGAGTTCGATGTGGGGTGTGCAAGGAGTGCCACCCATCGAATCCGCCTTCAAGAAGACAAGCCCTTCAGAGAGAGGGTCAGGCGGGTCCCACTAGCAGATCTGGAGGATCTAAGGGAACAACTCGCAGAACTCAAGAGGACTGGTGTGATCCGGGAGTCTAGAAGCCCCTATGCCTCCCCGATAGTGGTGGTCAGGAAGAAGAATGGGTCGTTGAGGCTCTGTATAGACTACAGGACTCTCAACAGGAGAACCATACCCGACCAGTACACCACTCCAAGGATAGAGGACGCTTTACAGAGTTTGTCTGGAGCCAAGTGGTTTAGCGTTATGGATCTCAAGAGTGGATACTACCAGATTCCTATGCATCCAGAAGACAAGGAGAAGACAGCCTTCATAACCCCAGTGGGGTTCTTTGAGTTTGATCAAATGCCTCAGGGACTGTCTGGAGCTCCTGCTACCTTCCAACGTCTCATGGAGAAGACTGTGGGAGACATGAACCTTATTGAAGTCCTTGTATACCTGGACGATGTCATTGTCTTTGGGAGAACCCTGGAAGAACACGAAGAAAGGCTGGAAAAAGTGTTGAGAAGACTCAGTGAGGAGGGACTCAAGCTTTCGCCTGAGAAGTGTCGGTTCTACCAGTCTTCTGTGAACTATCTGGGGCACATAGTGTCTGAAGAAGGGGTGGCCACAGACCCTGAGAAATTGGAGGCAGTTACCTCCTGGCCACGTCCTACCACAGTAACAGAACTCAGATCCTTCTTGAGGTTCTGCTCCTATTACAGGAGGTTTGTGGAAGGATTCGCCCGAATTGCCAGACCATTGAATGAACTACTCAAGACCGAGGGGGAAGAGGACGACTCAGGGCCCAGGAAGCCGGGAGAGTCAGTCAGAGATCAGTGGAGCCAGAAGTGTGCATTGAAGAGGAGCCTAACCACTGCCCCGGTCTTGGCCTACGCAGACCCAACCAAACCCTATGAACTACATGTAGATGCTAGTCATGACGGTCTGGGAGGAGTACTTTACCAAGAACACGAAGGTCAACTGCGGCCTGTTGCCTATGTGAGCAGGAGCCTGACCCCCTCTGAGAAGAACTACCCCACTCACAAGCTGGAGTTCCTGGCCCTTAAGTGGGTGGTAGTACACAAGCTCAAAGACTACCTGTATGGGGCGGAATTCACTGTGAAGACCGACAACAACCCCCTTACCTACCTTTTCACCACAGCAAAGCTGGATGCCACTGGACAAATGTGGCTGGCTGCACTGTCCGGATTCAATTTCAGCCTAAAGTACAGGCCAGGGGCTGGAAATCGGGATGCAGACGCTCTGTCCAGGAGATCTCATGCCCCCACCAGTGACACAGAAGACTGGACTCAAGTGGCACCTGACGGGGTGCGGGCCCTTTGTCAAGGGGCTGAATTACAAGCTAGAGGAGGCTCGAGGGCAGAAGAGATAGGAGTTACCATGGTAGGAGTCCCCAAACAATACTGTGGAATAACCCAACTGGAGGAAGACAATCTGCCGAAACTGTCCAAGAAGGAGCTGAGATGCGACCAATTGGAAGACCCCATGGGGAAATTGGTTCTGGAAGCCCTGGAGAATCAGGATCCAAACAGACTCCTGCGCCACTCCTCAAAGGAAGCTCGCCTGTTGAGGAAAGAGTGGGACAGGTTGCAGGTGCATCAGGGAGTGGTCTACCGAAGGGGCCCCTCTGATGACCTGGAAGATAAATGGCAATTGTTCCTTCCGGAAAAACATCGAGAGACTGTTCTGATTGCCCTGCTTGACAATTACGGCCACCTAGGGGCGGAAAGGACCTTTCAACTAGTCAGAAGTCGGTTCTATTGGCCCTGCATAAGGACAGAAGTAGAAGAGTACTGCCACTCATGTGCACGCTGCATTCAGAGGAAGACTTTACCCCATCAAGCTGCCCCAATGGGCCATCTACAAAGTCAAGGCCCAATGGATCTGGTATGCATTGATTTTCTCTGCCTCGAATCCGACCTGAGTGGACTAGGAAATGTTCTGGTGATAACCGATCATTTCACCCGGTATGCCCAAGCTTTCCCAACCAAAGACCAGAAGGCTTCCACAGTAGCCAAGGTACTTATGGAGAAGTATTTTGTCCATTATGGGCTGCCACAGCGACTCCATTCAGACCAAGGAAGGGTCTTTGAGAGTCGATTGATCAAGAAACTGTTAGACTCTTTGGGTATCAAGAAAACCCGAACCACACCTTACCACCCACAGGGAGATGCTCAGCCGGAGAGGTTTAACCGAACCCTGCTTAACATGTTGGGAACTCTGGATAGTGAGAAGAAGCAACATTGGAGCAAACACATAGCATCTATAGTACACGCTTACAACTGCACCACCAGTGATGCTACAGGCTACTCCCTATATCAACTCATGTTTGGGAGAGAAGCAAGGTTACCTGTGGACCTGGCCTTTGGCACCTCTTTAGACCATTCCTCAGCCACATCCCACAAAGGATATGTGGACAGGCTCAGACACAGCCTGAAAGTAGCCTATGAACAAGCTCAAGCGGCCTCAGACCAAAGGGGAGCACGAAACAAAAGAAACTTCGACTTGAAGGTCCGGGTGCAAGACCTTCAGCCCGGGGACCGAGTACTGTTACGCAATCTGGGGGTCCCTGGAAAACACAAACTTGCAGACAGATGGAGATCTGAACCCTATGTCATCTGTCGGAAGCTGCCAGGCCTACCTGTCTACAAGTTGAAGCCAGAAGGGAAGGTAGGACCACTGAAGACGTGGCATCGAAACCACCTGCTCCCACTTGCTGAAGCAGTCAGGATACCCCCAGTGAGGGACTCCCCTGAACCAGTCTCTATTCTGGATACTCCCAGGCCAAACACTCGGTCCCAGACCTCTCGGGCTGAAGATGGAGAGGCTTCTGAACTTAGTGGAGATGAAGGAAGAGAACTTGACTGGCTGTGGCCTTCCCCAACTCCAAGAACTTCTGCTATAGATCTTCCAACCACTGAAGACACTATAGATGGACAACTGAATGCCGAAGCCACTGAGTTCATCCCATCTAGTCCTTCATCAGATTACTGGGAAGATGCCTGTGATACTTACTCTGAAAAGGACCCTGGAGACTCTATGTATCCCTCGGCTCCTGAAGCAGATGTTCCAGAGCCCGCCGTGTTGCCCGAGCCCGCTACAGAAGAAGAGCCTGTGGCGCCAGAGCCAGAAACCCCAAAAGAGCAAAGGGCTCGAAGAGTCATAAGGCCTCCCAAAAAGTTGACCTACCCACAAATGGGGAAGAGCTCAGAAGATTCTGTGGTCACTGCCAGGAGGAGTGCGGAGAATCCGGATCCCTCCACTGTTCATTTGGTGGAGGGCAACCCCCACTCACTCTCTGGCACAGTTAGGCAGGCCACTCATGATAGTGTGACCTGTGGGCAAGGGAATTCAACCCCTTTGTTTTGGTGGGAATTCCCTATGCCAACATCATACGCAACGTTGTCTAGGGTTGTACACAGTGTATGTTAGAATTATCTTTGGGGACCAAAGAGTTTAAGTGGGGGGAGTGTGTAGCGGGGTCTCCTTTAAGACTCTTAGGACTACCTTACCCAGAACCCCATTCGGCACCCAGGATGCAATGTTTCCACCCCACATACTCATGGGTGGGGTTATATAAGGAGGAGGCGAGGCTGCGCTCAGCCTCTTTGGGACACAAGACTTCAGTGGAGAGATCTTCCTGTGCGGATCCGCTGTGGTGCAAGGCCTGAAGCCTGGGGCCTTGCGCTGCTACCCAAAAGAGCCTTCCACCCCATCGCGAGCCTGGGTGGCATCTGACTCGGGTTTCTTCAACCGCTGCTGAGCCGGAGACCAGACCGCTGCAGACGCTGTGTGTGGAGACACAGCAGGTGGAAGTTCCCGGACTGGGTTCGCGTCCGGAGGGGTGAGCGAGCACATGCTCAATCCACAAATACTGTATACCATTGTTAGGCCTACAGACTGCCGTGGCCCACCAGTTCCTATTTCAGTTTCCCCTCCCCTGGAGATCCATAGCTGAACTGAGTCAAACGGATCTCTAGTGGAGTGTACTGTGTTGGCATTTTCTTTCCCTTGGATTACAAATGTGTTCCTGAAATGTGCACCACCGTTTAAAGACTGCATGCGAAGAATTTTACCCCCCTAGAGACTGAGTTATATGGTCAGGCCTGGCCATCTAGATAGATTATTTAGTTGCTGCGCCATAGGGCGCATAGTGAAGTACTGTTACACTTGGCGCGTGGGCGCCATAGCTTACTAGTTGTAGTGTGCCTATTGCTGCAGGGCTCTGCAGAGATATTCCTGTGATTTGTTATAACTGTTGATTTTATTGCCAGTAGAAAGTAAACTTGTTATTCTTCTATCACTGCATTGGTGTCTGGATTTAACCATAGAGCATAAGATATATATATATATTACCCTAGACTAACTGTGCCAGAAGGGGGTCGAGTAAATTGCCGGGGGTTGGCGGAGCTGTCTTCAGGGCCCAAACTAAATCTGCGGCCCTCTTAGCTGAAGGTATCGCTACATACACAATTACAATTTTTGATGGTGGGTAAAACACTATGAGTGATGATTAGCAGCTGCAGTTAATTAAAGTGGATATAAACTCAATTCATGAAATTTGAGCTGGGCACATATATCTGCAGTATTTTGTTATCTCTCTTCCAAGAGCTAAGTCCTGTAGCTCTCTCCTGAACTGTTCCTCTGTTATTAGCCTGATAACTCCTGACAAATTCTCGGACACATCGGATAAAAGCAGCCTGAAATTTCTGTCTGGGGAGGTTGCTATAAATAGATTAGCAGGGAGCTGGCCCTGTTACAAAACACCTTGGTGTGTGCCTTTCCTCCAATAAGCAATTTTTGCTATCTTGGCTGTGTGCCCAGACATCACACTCTGTGTTAAACAGGAAGAGTACATTTCCTAACATGATCTGAACTTTCTAAACAGTATATAAATGTGAACACAGCAGATATGGATGTAGGGAGATTAAGTTCATCTCTGTGTATCATCTGAGGCTGTTCACTTCACTGGGTGTATGGAGGGATTACATCCACTTTAATTAATTCATTAATTTATTGATTTTATAATTTTTTTCCAATATTTATTTAATTAATTTGCATGTAGCCCTTTGTAGAGTGGCGCTGATTGATCTTTACATATGTAAAATAATATGCAAAGTGGTTGGAGGGAAGCTTCAGAATAGCAAAGATGTTTTTATTACAAATTATGTGAGCAGACTGCAGTTCCTCTTTAAAGTCCATGAGGAAAACAATGCGTCCAGGAGTGCCTCCACTGCACTGTGTACTGTAGGGACATGGAGGTCAGCAGGAGGAACCACTGAGTGTATAGGGATTCACGATAAAGGCAGAAAAAAGATCAACGATAAGTGTCTGTATTTTTCCATGTGCATAAGATCATTAAAGGCCACTCTACCTCTCTATCTCTAAGTTTATTGGAATTTGGCCTCGTACACACGACCGATTTTCTCGGCAAGAACCAGCAAGAAACTTGCTGGCAGAGAGGTCTTGCCGAGTAAATCGGTCGTGTGTACGCTGCTATCGGGTTTCTCGTCGAGAAAACCGACAAGAAACCTCAACAAGAAAATAGAGAACCTGCTCTCTATTTTCTCGTCGAGATTCTCGTCGGCATGTTTCTCGACGAGAAAAGTGAGTGTGTGTACACTTACCTGTCCTCCCGGAAGCCCGCGCATGTTCGAAATGAATTCGACGCATGCGCGGTAGCTTCCTAGGCATACGTAGGGTATACCAAGATGGCGGCGACGGCATCGAATGTGACGAGCGCATGCTCGACGTAGTCGATGACGTCACCGCGTACACTCCTTTCAAAGAACCGCGGGTTCTTTGAAACGAGCGTGTGTACACTCGGCCGGGACAAGTTTCTTGTCCAAGAATCTCGTCGAAAAAAACGACATGTTTTTTTCAATGAGAATCTCGGCCGTGTGTACAAGGCCTGAGATTAGAAACACACAGCCTCCAATGTAACCAGTCAGAGACAAGTAATTCATATTCAAGTTGGAAGTGACCTAATACTCTGGATTTCATGTTACCAAATGTACAGTAAAGCCCTGTACACACGATCGGTTTTACCGATGAAAACAGTCCGATGGACTGTTTTCATCAGACAAACTGATCGTGTGTGGGTCCCAACAGACTTATTTCCATCGGTGAAAAAATAGAACACGTTTTAAATTTTTCCGATGGAAAAAAAAAACGATAGGAAATTCCGATCGTCTGTGTGGAACTCCATCGGAGAAAAAACCCACGCATGCTCAGACTGAATTAGGAGACGGGAGCACTCGTTCTGGTAAAACTAGCGTTCCTAATGGAGATAGTACATTCGTCATGCTGTAACGGACTGAAAAGCACGGAGACTGAAAAGCGCAAATCGGCTCTCACCAAACTTTTACTAACACGCGGTAACACAAAATCAGCAAAAGCAGCCCAAAGGGTGGCGCCATTGGATTTGAACTTCCCATTTATAGTGCCGTCGTACGTGTTGTACGTCACGGCGTTTGGGACGGTCGGAATTTTGTCTGATGGTGTGTAGGCAAGACTGATGGAAGTCAGCTTCATCGGAATTCCGATGGAAAAATCCGATCGTGTGTACAGGGCTTTAGAGAGCATTTGGTACAGAGCCAACAAGGCATGCCTGCAGATAATAAAATCTAGTTACATCTTATGCCGCGTACACACGACCGCTTTTCATGTCAAGAAAAAAAACGTCGATTTTCTCGACGTTATTTTTCTTGTTTCCTCTGAAGCATGCCTTGCCTACACACGATCGTGAAAAAAACTGATCTAGCAAAGCGCGGTGACGTCCAACACGTACGACGGCACTATAAAGGGGAAGTTTCATTCCGTTCGCGCCACCCTTTTGGCTGCTTTTGCTGATTTCGTGTTTCCGCGTGTTAGTAAAAGTTTGGGAAGAGACGATTCGCGCTTTTCAGTCTTCGTGATTTAAAGATCGTTTTCGGGAGTTCAGTTTGTGCTTGTGGGTTCGTATCTGGCTTTCAGTGCGTGTAGTGAGTTCGTATCTGTTTTTGCAGTGCGTTCTTGTCCGCGCGTTACTGTTTTTCAGCTCGTTCTTCATAGGCCTTGCTGTTCTTCAGTGCGTTCTTTTAGTTCGTTCTGATTAGACGACCGTTTCTAAGCCATGTTGCGCGTACGTTCTTGTCGCCGAGATCGTGCTGTGCTTGCTGCTGGGCTTGTTGCTATGTCCCAGATCCGGTCCATGAGGAGGGTGAGGAGAAGTTCATGGACCAAGAATTGGTTGCTCCAGAGGGACCAATTATGTCATATGCCTCTGCTGCGGGAGATCCGGGAGAATAACCCTGATGATTTCAGGAATTTTCTTAGGATGTCTGACCCCGTTTTTCAGCAGCTCTTGGCTTTGGTGTCCCCCTATATCACCAGGCAGGACACCGTTATGCGGGAAGCCATTACTGCTGAGCAGAGGCTCATCGCCACGTTGCGATACCTTGCGACTGGGAGAAGCTTGCAGGACCTCAAGTTCTCGACAGGCATCTCCCCCCAGGCTCTGGGCGTCATTATCCCAGAGACCTGCTCTGCCATTATCCAGGTCCTTCAGGAGGACTATCTTAAGGTAAGTTTTCTCCTTTATAAACATCACAATCTATGTTTTTTTATGCTTGATAATGTATAGTATATTTTGAACTGTCTCTAATTGCCATGATTTGAATATGCTGTGAATGTCCCCTTTGTCCCCCTGCATGTTGTAAGCTTTGAATGTTCTATGTTTTTGGGCTACATGCATATTTTTTGGTCAAGCAATCTCCAGCATTAGATCCTGGGCCCAAACACACCTAGCCTAGTCAATCCTCATTTTTGTTTTGTACGCTCCATTGTAGTGCTTAGATTGCCTGATTCCCACCCCCCCCCCCCCAATTTTCTAAGTTTGTCTAATCTACCCAAATAAATTACATCGTACTATAGATTTTAAATATGATGTCCCCAACTCATCTCAAACCCTCCACCCTCTCTGAATTTCTCAGGTCCATCAGAGTGGGTGATGTTTTTGTTGCTTATTTTTCTATCTTATTCAAGCGCACCTCCATCCTAAATTTTGTGGGTCCGCTCATTGTAACCCTCCCCCGGTGTCAAAATTGACACCTTTCAGGGGGGAGGGGGGTGAAGATACCTGTTTAAGACAGGTATATTCACCCACATCCGGGAGTCATCTCTGCGGCAAATCTGCCTGAGCCAAGTCACTTCCCGCAGAAGACCCATAGTGTTCTTGGAAACACTTGTCTCACAGAACACAGGAGGACCAGTCTGAACTGCGCAGCGCTTCTCGTGCATGTGCGTTTGGGAACCGGGCAGTGAAGCCGCAAGGCTTCTCTTCCTGGTTCCCTCACCAAGGATGGCAGAGGGGGCAGCAGAGTGACGAGCAATTGTTCGTCCTCTGCTGCGGACGTTGCTGAACTCCAGGACAGGTAAGTGTACAATTAGCAAACCTCTGCAGCTGCTGTAGCTGGAGCTGCTGTGTTATTTTATATTATTTGGGCTGCGTAGCTCCGCTCTAAAATCCTCCTTCCAAATTAATGCTATCCTGATGTTTTGCCCAGAGTGTTTTGTGCTAACATGCTTGCAATGTATAGGTAGTAAAGTATATATTTGTTTTTTTTCCTTTGACTCCACAGTTACCATCGACGCCACAGGAATGGCAGAATGTGGCATCTGATTTTTCTCAGCGGTGGAACTTTCCCAACTGTGGAGGAGCCATTGATGGCAAGCACGTCCGCATTGTGCCACCAGCCCATTCTGGGTCTTTTTTTTTGAATTACAAAGGCTTCCACAGTATTGTGCTCATGGCGGTGGTGTCTGCGAACTATGAATTCCTATTTGTTGATGTTGGGAAAAATGGGCGGATGTCTGACGGTGGTGTTTTCGCCCAGACCGAGTTTGCAGACCGGCTTCTTTCAGACGACCTGGCATTGCCACCTGCTGAAGATAATGAACATGGCCTCCCTTTTGTGTTCCTGGCAGATGAGGCTTTTGCGCTTGGACCACATTTGATGAGGCCTTTTCCCCAAAGGTCCCTCACCCCTGAGAGGAGGGTGTTTAATTATCATCTGGCCAGAGGGCGAAGGGTGGTGGAAAACGCCTTTGGCATCATGGCCAGTCGCTTCCGGCTTTTTCTGACTGCAATAAACATGGCGGAGTATAAATGGAACCATTTGGTCATGTGTTGTTGCATACTGCACAATTTTTTAATCAAACACTCCACAAATTATCTTGCTACACTTGACCTTCAGGGCACACAGGGTTTGGTTGGACCATTGCCAGCCCAGTTAGCTGGCCCTACAGGCTTGGCCCCCCAAAGCGGCCGTGATGTGCGGCAACGCTATGTCGAATATTTTATGGGTAGGGGGGCCATTGCAATGCCTGATCAGTTTTAAATCAATGTTGCTCATAATAAAAAATAATATCTTGAAAACATCTTGTTTGCTTTTCTTTTGTTGTATTTGTTCTTTCTTCTAGGTCAGTGATGGTGAACCTTGCCACTCCAGATGTTTTTCAACTCCATTTTCCATGATGCTCAACTACACTGCAGAGTGCCTGAGCAACATTAGAAATGTAGTTCCAAACCATCTGGGTTGCCAAGGTTCACCATCACTGTCCTCGGTTATACTAGTGCAGTTGTAGTGCCATGTTTTTTCCTAACAAGTAAATTACAAGCATTTATAGAGTCTAAACACACACATTTTTGTTGGGGGGGGGGGGGTCAACATTGATATAAGAAGCCACACATTGTTTACTGTTTAAAAAAATTTATGAGTATAAAATTGGTAAGGTTTGTATCAAAATATAACCCCAATTTTTGGAGGAATTTCAAAAATATTTGCTTTTTACAACTCAGTACAAAACTGTACAACACGAACAATATCCCTTTATAGAAATAAAACATTTCCCCCCCCAAAAAATTTTTTTTAAAAAAAAAATATATACAAGTTTTAAACACTCCCAAGAATATGCTCAATTTTTATTAATTTTTTCTCCATCATTTTGTTTGTTTGGTACATCTGGACCAGGTTGTGTTTGATGGTTTCAACCTCCCGAGAGCAGACCCTCACTTCTTTAAGCAACATCTGGGCAGTGGCTCTGGTGAAGGTTGCTGTTGCCGCAGGCATTAAAGTCCCTTTAAGTTGTGAAAAGAAAATGTCTTACTAAATATACAGGCAAACATCTATTACGTGAGGCTGTGGTGTATGACACTGACCTGGTGAGTTGCCATTTCCCTCTTCTGCCACATCCTGCAGTTGTGGGTCTTGAGTTGGTGGTGCGGGGTTTGCAGCCTCGTGTCTCTTAGCTCTTTGAAGCCCTAGGAGATATAACCAAAAGGTCGACTTGTGTAACTAAATATATTTAGGCGTGAAAGAGGAATATTAATCATTCTTGGGAAGTGTGTTACAATTGTATTACTGATAATTTTGGAGAAGATGAACACATGATTGTATCCATTTCCCAAGATGGTAGATTAATCTCTTTAGGTCATGTTTCACACATGGAAACACACCAGGTATCCACTGGATCACCTGTGTGTGACACCATCAAAAGGTTGTTCTTGTGGCCCACACTTGTGCTAATGAGTCCAGATGTGTAAGCAGCTGCTGAGCATATACTCTTGTAAACGTACACTGAATCTAGTTACATTAGCCAAATATAATTACCAACAACTACACAAACATGTTTATAATTACTTCTCACATAAACATTTCATGATGTCCTGTTTCATGTTCTTGGGCACAAGAATCCAACGTTGAAATCCTCGTTCAATACCACCCAAACGATGTTTTGGTGGAATACATTGCTAAAAACATTCGAACATGCCTATTATTTTGTGATTGATAAAATGTCGTGCGAACAATGATGAATCGTGGCAAAAGCTTGTGATTGAGTGAACGTTTGAACGACCATTTATACGATCGATTCGTGTGGCCAAAAACATGAAACATGACATTTTTCACTGTAATACATACATTATTTAAAAAGCACATGCAACACCACGTTATTAGGCAAAATCACATTTAATGTTAATCTACTTACTTTTTTTGATGACTTTTTTAATCTTTTTATATTGATCCGGCTCACGCAACTTAATGTCCGTTGTCCGACCATCGTTTCCGGATCTGTTCCCGCGACCTGCGAACACCAAATTTCTGCCATAGTGCTTTGACCACTTTATCCATGATCTTGGACTTCACGTGATTTGGCTTTTTGTAGGGCGCATGTTTGGCGTCGTAATCATCCCGGAGCAATATGGTGACCATCTCCACCATCTCCTCAAAGCTCATGTTAGTGGCTTTATACCTTCTGTGTCGGGGCCTGCTTTCTTCCCCACTTTCCACATCATGTTGGTGATTCGCCGACATGTTTACACTCTCCGTCATTAAGGAGTAGCGAGAAGGGGCGGGGAAAGTAGTGTAACGAACGTCAGGGGCGGGAAAGCGTGCGGAGCGTCACGCATGCGCACTGTATATAACTCCAAAAAACATTGTTGAAAGCGACGTTCAGTGAGTGGAAGAAGGTCGGAGGAGACGAACGTGTAGATCGCGGGTACATAACATTTTTCTTACTTGATATGGCTGTGTCCAGGAGCATTAAACCTATAAACATTCATTCACTGTATGTTCGGGGCCGGGGTTGGCCAATATGCATGTAACTTGGCGCTAGGGATGGGCCCGGTGCTCGATTCGAACCCATGTTCGAATCGAGCATCGGGCGTTCGCTCGCTCGTCGAGCCCAGAACTATTTGGGCCGTTCGCATCACATTCGTGTGATGCGAGCGGCCCCGCAATGCATTGCGGCCGGCGCGGCCGGCGCAGTGCATTGCTGGCTGATGATTGGCCAAGCATGCACTGTGACCCCGCATGCTTGGCCAATCACAGCGCCCGAAACTCGGAGAGCAATAATTGGCTACAGGCAGGACGCCTGTAGCCAATTACAGCTCAGGGGCTTTAGTACATGCCCCACCATTTAAAAGGCCGCCACGACATCGGCCCCGGTCACATGAGTTCCGGCTTTAGGAGAGATCAGTCTGCTGATTCTGTCTTTGCTTGATACTGAAAGATTTGCTCTTCTTTGCTAAACCATTGGCTATTTCTTTGCTAAACCATTGCTACCTAAGTCATTGATCGTTCATTGCTGCTGATTGCACAGTTAGCGTGTTATTAGCTGCTGCTGGGGATTAGTCTGGTGCGTGCTTACTGTTAGTACAGTATTGCAGTAGTACCAACCGCAGTGCTGTTAGCACAGCATTGCACCCCAACAGCACCCATAGGACTTCTAGTGTGTTAGTGGCAGCAAACAGAGCTCCTATATTTTCTTCTCAGCAGCACCCATAGGACTTCTAGTGTGTTAGTGGCAGCAAACAGAGCTCCTATATTTTCTTCTCAGCAGCACCCATAGGACTTCTAGTGTGTTAGTGGCATCACACAGAGCTCCTATATTTTCTTCTCAGCAGCACCCATAGGACTTCTAGTGTGTTAGTGGCAGCAAACAGAGCTCCTATATTTTCTTCTCAGCAGCACCCATAGGACTTCTAGTGTGTTAGTGGCAGCAAACAGAGCTCCTATATTTTCTTCTCAGCAGCACCCATAGGACTTCTAGTGTGTTAGTGGCATCACACAGAGCTCCTATATTTTCTTCTCAGCAGCACCCATAGGACTTCTAGTGTGTTAGTGGCAGCAAACAGAGCTCCTATATTTTCTTCTCAGCAGCACCCATAGGACTTCTAATGTGTTAGTGGCATCACACAGAGTTCCTATATTTTCATCTCAGAAGCACCCATAGGACTTCTAGTGTGTTAGTGGCATCACACAGAGCTCCTATATTTTCTTCTCAGAAGCACCCATAGGACTTCTAGTGTGTTAGTGGCAGCAAACAGAGCTCCTATATTTTCTTCTTAGCAGCACCCATAGGACTTCTAATGTGTTAGTGGCATCACACAGAGTTCCTATATTTTCATCTCAGAAGCACCCATAGGACTTCTAGTGTGTTAGTGGCATCACACAGAGCTCCTATATTTTCTTCTCAGAAGCACCCATAGGACTTCTAGTGTGTTAGTGGCAGCAAACAGAGCTCCTATATTTTCTTCTCAGCAGCATCCATAGGACTTCTAGTGTGTTAGTGGCATCACACAGAGTTCCTATATTTTCATCTCAGAAGCACCCATAGGACTTCTAGTGTGTTAGTGGCAGCAAACAGAGCTCCTATATTTTCTTCTCAGCAGCACCCATAGGACTTCTAGTGTGTTAGTGGCATCACACAGAGCTCCTATATTTTCTTCTCAGCAGCACCCATAGGACTTCTAGTGTGTTAGTGGCAGCAAACAGAGCTCCTATATTTTCTTCTCAGCAGCACCCATAGGACTTCTAGTGTGTTAGTGGCATCACACAGAGCTCCTATATTTTCATCTCAGAAGCACCCATAGGACTTCTAGTGTGTTAGTGGCATCACACAGAGCTCCTATATTTTCTTCTCAGCAGCACCCATAGGACTTCTAGTGTGTTAGTGGCAGCAAACAGAGCTCCTATATTTTCATCTCAGAAGCACCCATAGGACTTCTAGTGTGTTAGTGGCATCACACAGAGCTCCTATATTTTCATCTCAGAAGCACCCATAGGACTTCTAGTGTGTTAGTGGCATCACACATAGCTCCTATATTTTCTTCTCAGCAGCACCCATAGGACTTCTAGTGTGTTAGTGGCATCACACAGAGCTCCTATATTTTCATCTCAGAAGCACCCATAGGACTTCTAGTGTGTTAGTGGCATCACACAGAGCTCCTATATTTTCTTCTCAGCAGCACCCATAGGACTTCTAGTGTGTTAGTGGCAGCAAACAGAGCTCCTATATTTTCTTCTCAGAAGCACCCATAGGACTTCTAGTGTGTTAGTGGTATCACACAGAGTTCCTATATTTTCATCTCAGAAGCACCCATAGGACTTCTAGTGTGTTAGTGGCATCACACAGAGCTCCTATATTTTCTTCTCAGCAGCACCCATAGGACTTCTAGTGTGTTAGTGGCATCACACAGAGCTCCTATATTTTCATCTCAGAAGCACCAATAGGACTTCTAGTGTGTTAGTGGCAGCAAACAGAGCTCCTATATTTTCTTGTCAGCAGCACACATAGTACCTATAGTGTGTTAGTGTCAGCACCCATAGGACCTACAGTGTGTTGTGAGCACACATAGGAGTTCTATTTTTTATACTATATACACTACCGACTACAATGGCTGGAAGACCGCCAAGGAGAGGCAGAGCGTGCCGAGGCAAGAACACAGGGCAGGCAGGCTCTGTTTCTAGAGACAACAGTGCTGGCCGTGGACGTGGTCGTGCATCGTCATCAGCACGTGGCCATGGGACACGCTTGTCTTTGTTTTCGGCAGCTGGACATGTGGAGCCGCATCATGCCGAAGGCTTGGTAGAATGGATGACCAAGCCCTCCTCATCCTCCTCATCCTCTCTCACCCAGGCTCAGGGTACTGGCAGAGCAGCTGCCAACGCGTACTCAATGGCATCATCAGCCACCCCTTCCCTAGACCCACCATGTCCTCCTGAGGAGTCCCCCGAACTGTTTGAGCACAGTGTTGGGTACATGCTCCAGGAGGATGCCCAACGATTCGAAGGCTCGGATGATGATACCCAGCTTGAGGAAGTCAGTAGTGTGCGCGCAGAGAGAGGGGATGCTGAAGGACAGCAATCTGGCAGTAGTGTTCCACCAGCTGCAGCTTACTGCCAGGTTTGCTCTAGTGGTGAAGAGGGAGGGGATGATGAGGTCACTGACTCCACGTGGGTGCCTGAAGGGAGAGAGGAGGAGGAGGAGGAGGATGCAGCGTCACATGTCCAACGAGGCAGGATGCCCCCTGGAGGCCAGCTAGAGGCCAGCACAGCAACTGTACCACACCGCAGAGCTCCGCCTGTGCAGGGCGCTGCCTCTGCACGTTATCACAAAAGTTCTTTGGTGTGGGCCTTTTTTGAGACGAGTGCATCAGATCGCACCACTGCTATTTGCAATATTTGTCTCAAGCGTATCTCGCGTGGCCAAAACATCAGCCGCTTGGGCACCACAAGCATGAGCAGACATATGTCGACCTGCCATGCAGCTCGTTGGCAAGCACACATAAAAGACCCACACCAAAGAACAAAGCGGACCTCTCCTTGCTCCTCATCAGCTGGGATCTCCATCCCCACTATATCTTCAGTCCTCTCTGAAAGCTGCTCTGAGAGGACTGAAGGTGTAGAATTAGGTGTGTCACAACCAAGTACTTGCAGTACACCGACGTCCGATTGTAGCAGGCAAATTTCCCTGCCCCAGCTGCTGGACCGTCGAAAGAAGTATACTCCCAGCCATCCACATGCCCAGCGGTTGAATGCTAGCTTGGCTAAACTGCTAGCACTTCAACTGCTGCCTTTTCAGTTGGTAGACTCGGCCCCCTTCCGTGAGTTTGTTCAATGTGCGGTTCCTCAGTGGCAGGTTCCCAAACGCCACTTTTTCTCACGGAAGGCGATTCAGTCTCTCTACTGGCATGTGGAACTCAATGTCCATGCCTCGCTGGACAGGGCGGTCAGCGGTAAGGTGCATATTACCGCTGACTCATGGTCCAGCAGGCATGGACAGGGACGTTATCTTTCTTTCACGGCCCATTGGGTCACTCTATTGGCAGCTGGGAGGGATGCAGGACAAGGTGCAGTAGTGTTGGAGGTTGTTCCGCCACCACGCCTCCAAAATGCTACTACTGGTTGTGACACACCTCTCTCCTCCACCCCCTCCTCTTCTTCTTCCTCCATGTCCTCTTCGAGTGCTCTGTCCTCGGAACCAGCGGTGCTCCGTAGGCGTACAAGGGGCTACGCGAGTACGCAGGCAAAAAGATGCCATGCCGTGCTTGCGCTGGTGTGTTTGGGGGACAGGAGCCACACTGGGCCAGAGGTTCTGGCAGCTCTGCAGGGGCAGGCCGAGAGGTGGTTGACGCCACGCCAGCTTAAGCCAGGAATGGTCGTTTCTGATAATGGCACCAACCTCCTCTCCGCCCTGCGACAGGGGCAGCTCACCCATGTGCCCTGTATGGCTCACGTCCTCAACCTGGTGGTGCAGCGGTTCTTGGGCAGGTTCCCAGGCTTACAGGATGTCCTGAGGCAGGCCAGGAAAGTCTGTGTGCATTTCCGCCGATCTTATAATGCCAGTGCTCGGCTGACTGAGCTGCAAAAGGAGCTGAACCTGCCCAAGAACCGCCTAATATGTGACATGCCCACCAGGTGGAACTCAACGTTGGCCATGCTGCAGCGACTGCACACGCAGCAGAGGGCCATCAATGAGTACCTTTGCGACTATGGCACCAGGACAGGGTCAGGGGAGCTTGGCTTTTTTTCCCCACGCCAGTGGAGCATGATCAGGGATGCATGCACTGTCCTCTCACCATTTGAGGAGGCCACGAGGATGGTGAGCAGTGACAGTGCATGCATCAGTGACACTGTACCTCTTGTCCACCTGTTGGAGCATACGCTGCGTGGGATAATGGACAGGGCACTTGAGGCAGAACAGAGGCAGGAAGAGGAGGACTTCCTTGTCTCTCAAGGCCCCCTTTATCCAGACAATGTTCCTTCTGTCCCACCCATCACACAGGAAGAGGAGGAGGAGGAGGAGGAGGAGGAGGAGGAGGAGGAGGATTGTGTGAGCATGGAGGTGGAGCCTGGCACTCAGCATCAGCAGCAGCAGTCTTTTAGGGATGATGTACAGTCCCAACAAACCAGTGGACTTGTACGTGGCTGGGAGGAGGTGGCTGGCGATCATGTCATCCTCAGTGACCCAGAAGACTCCGGACCGAATGCCTCAGCTAACCTACGCTGCATGGCCTCCCTGATCCTGCAAAGCCTGCGGAAGGATCCTCGTGTTCTTCGGATCAAGGAGAGTGACCATTACTGGCTGGCCACTCTCCTTGATCCACGGTACAAGGGTAAGGTTGCGGACCTTATCTTGCCGTCGCAGAGGGAGCAGAGGATGAGACATCTCAGGGAGGCCTTGCAGAAAGGTCTGTGCAACGCGTTCCCAGAAACTGGGAGGTTACAAACTCCTGGTCCTGGACGACGAGTTGCTGAGGCTTCGGTCAGTAGCAGAAGGGGCGGTGGGGAAGGTGGACGTCTGACCGATGCGTTCAGACAATTTTTTAGTCCGCAGCCCCAAGGTATGATCGGTTCCAGCAACCATCGCCAGCGTCTGATATACATGGTGCAGGAATACCTAGGGGCAAGGTCAGACTTGGACACCTTTCCCACCGAAAATCCTCTGGCTTACTGGGTCCTGAGGATGGATCACTGGCCAGAGCTTGCACAGTATGCAATTGAGCTACTGGCCTGTCCTGCATCCAGCGTTCTTTCCGAACGCACATTCAGTGCTGCTGGAGGATTTGTCACCGATCATAGGGTGCGCCTGTCCACCGACTCGGTTGATCGACTGACCTTCATAAAAATGAATCGGTCTTGGATCACCACTAGGGATGGGCCCGGTGCTCGATTCGAACCCATGTTCGAATCGAGCATCGGGCGTTCGCTCGCTCGTCGAGCCCAGAACTATTTGGGCCGTTCGCATCACATTCGTGTGATGCGAGCGGCCCCGCAATGCATTGCGGCCGGCGCGGCCGGCGCAGTGCATTGCTGGCTGATGATTGGCCAAGCATGCACTGTGACCCCGCATGCTTGGCCAATCACAGCGCCCGAAACTCGGAGAGCAATAATTGGCTACAGGCAGGACGCCTGTAGCCAATTACAGCTCAGGGGCTTTAGTACACGCCCCACCATTTAAAAGGCCGCCACGCCATCGGCCCCGGTCACATGAGTTCCGGCTTTAGGAGAGATTAGTCTGCTGATTCTGTCTTTGCTTGATACTGAAAGATTTGCTCTTCTTTGCTAAACCATTGGCTATTTCTTTGCTAAACCATTGCTACCTAAGTCATTGATCGTTCATTGCTGCTGATTGCACAGTTAGTGTGTTATTAGCTGCTGCTGGGGATTAGTCTGGTGCGTGCTTACTGTTAGTACAGTATTGCAGTAGTACCAACCGCAGTGCTGTTAGCACAGCATTGCACCCCAACAGCACCCATAGGACTTCTAGTGTGTTAGTGGCAGCAAACAGAGCTCCTATATTTTCTTCTCAGCAGCACCCATAGGACTTCTAGTGTGTTAGTGGCAGCAAACAGAGCTCCTATATTTTCTTCTCAGCAGCACCCATAGGACTTCTAGTGTGTTAGTGGCATCACACAGAGCTCCTATATTTTCTTCTCAGCAGCACCCATAGGACTTCTAGTGTGTTAGTGGCAGCAAACAGAGCTCCTATATTTTCTTCTCAGCAGCACCCATAGGACTTCTAGTGTGTTAATGGCAGCAAACAGAGCTCCTATATTTTCTTCTCAGCAGCACCCATAGGACTTCTAGTGTGTTAGTGGCATCACACAGAGCTCCTATATTTTCTTCTCAGCAGCACCCATAGGACTTCTAGTGTGTTAGTGGCAGCAAACAGAGCTCCTATATTTTCTTCTCAGCAGCACCCATAGGACTTCTAGTGTGTTAGTGGCATCACACAGAGCTCCTATATTTTCTTCTCAGCAGCACCCATAGGACTTCTAGTGTGTTAGTGGCAGCAAACAGAGCTCCTATATTTTCTTCTCAGCAGCACCCATAGGACTTCTAGTGTGTTAGTGGCAGCAAACAGAGCTCCTATATTTTCTTCTCAGCAGCACCCATAGGACTTCTAGTGTGTTAGTGGCATCACACAGAGCTCCTATATTTTCTTCTCAGCAGCACCCATAGGACTTCTAGTGTGTTGGTGGCAGCAAACAGAGCTCCTATATTTTCTTCTCAGCAGCACCCATAGGACTTCTAGTGTGTTAGTGGCATCACACAGAGCTCCTATATTTTCTTCTCAGCAGCACCCATAGGACTTCTAATGTGTTAGTGGCATCACACAGAGTTCCTATATTTTCATCTCAGCAGCACCCATAGGACTTCTAGTGTGTTAGTGGCATCACACAGAGCTCCTATATTTTCTTCTCAGCAGCACCCATAGGACTTCTAGTGTGTTAGTGGCAGCAAACAGAGCTCCTATATTTTCTTCTCAGCAGCACCCATAGGACTTCTAGTGTGTTAGTGGCATCACACAGAGCTCCTATATTTTCTTCTCAGCAGCACCCATAGGACTTCTAGTGTGTTAGTGGCATCACACAGAGCTCCTATATTTTCTTCTCAGCAGCACCCATAGGACTTCTAGTGTGTTAGTGGCAGCAAACAGAGCTCCTATATTTTCTTCTCAGCAGCACCCATAGGACTTCTAGTGTGTTAGTGGCAGCAAACAGAGCTCCTATATTTTCTTCTCAGCAGCACCCATAGGACTTCTAGTGTGTTAGTGGCATCACACAAAGCTCCTATATTTTCTTCTCAGCAGCACCCATAGGACTTCTAGTGTGTTGGTGGCAGCAAACAGAGCTCCTATATTTTCTTCTCAGCAGCACCCATAGGACTTCTAGTGTGTTAGTGGCAGCAAACAGAGCTCCTATATTTTCTTCTCAGCAGCACCCATAGGACTTCTAGTGTGTTAGTGGCATCACACAGAGCTCCTATATTTTCTTCTCAGCAGCACCCATAGGACTTCTAGTGTGTTGGTGGCAGCAAACAGAGCTCCTATATTTTCTTCTCAGCAGCACCCATAGGACTTCTAGTGTGTTAGTGGCAGCAAACAGAGCTCCTATATTTTCTTCTCAGCAGCACCCATAGGACTTCTAGTGTGTTAGTGGCAGCAAACAGAGCTCCTATATTTTCTTCTCAGCAGCACCCATAGGACTTCTAGTGTGTTAGTGGCATCACACAGAGCTCCTATATTTTCTTCTCAGCAGCACCCATAGGACTTCTAGTGTGTTAGTGGCAGCAAACAGAGCTCCTATATTTTCTTCTCAGCAGCACCCATAGGACTTCTAGTGTGTTAGTGGCAGCAAACAGAGCTCCTATATTTTCTTCTCAGCAGCACCCATAGGACTTCTAGTGTGTTAGTGGCATCACACAGAGCTCCTATATTTTCTTCTCAGCAGCACCCATAGGACTTCTAGTGTGTTAGTGGCAGCAAACAGAGCTCCTATATTTTCTTCTCAGCAGCACCCATAGGACTTCTAGTGTGTTAGTGGCAGCAAACAGAGCTCCTATATTTTCTTCTCAGCAGCACCCATAGGACTTCTAGTGTGTTAGTGGCAGCAAACAGAGCTCCTATATTTTCTTCTCAGCAGCACCCATAGGACTTCTAGTGTGTTAGTGGCATCACACAGAGCTCCTATATTTTCTTCTCAGCAGCACCCATAGGACTTCTAGTGTGTTAGTGGCAGCAAACAGAGCTCCTATATTTTCTTCTCAGCAGCACCCATAGGACTTCTAGTGTGTTAGTGGCAGCAAACAGAGCTCCTATATTTTCTTCTCAGCAGCACCCATAGGACTTCTAGTGTGTTAGTGGCATCACACAGAGCTCCTATATTTTCTTCTCAGCAGCACCCATAGGACTTCTAGTGTGTTAGTGGCATCACACAGAGCTCCTATATTTTCTTCTCAGCAGCACCCATAGGACTTCTAGTGTGTTAGTGGCAGCAAACAGAGCTCCTATATTTTCTTCTCAGCAGCACCCATAGGACTTCTAGTGTGTTAGTGGCAGCAAACAGAGCTCCTATATTTTCTTGTCAGCAGCACACATAGTACCTATAGTGTGTTAGTGTCAGCACCCATAGGACCTACAGTGTGTTGTGAGCACACATAGGAGTTCTATTTTTTATACTATATACACTACCGACTACAATGGCTGGAAGACCGCCAAGGAGAGGCAGAGCGTGCCGAGGCAAGAACACAGGGCAGGCAGGCTCTGTTTCTAGAGACAACAGTGCTGGCCGTGGACGTGGTCGTGCATCGTCATCAGCACGTGGCCATGGGACACGCTTGTCTTTGTTTTCGGCAGCTGGACATGTGGAGCCGCATCATGCCGAAGGCTTGGTAGAATGGATGACCAAGCCCTCCTCATCCTCCTCATCCTCTCTCACCCAGGCTCAGGGTACTGGCAGAGCAGCTGCCAACGCGTACTCAATGGCATCATCAGCCACCCCTTCCCTAGACCCACCATGTCCTCCTGAGGAGTCCCCCGAACTGTTTGAGCACAGTGTTGGGTACATGCTCCAGGAGGATGCCCAACGATTCGAAGGCTCGGATGATGATACCCAGCTTGAGGAAGTCAGTAGTGTGCGCGCAGAGAGAGGGGATGCTGAAGGACAGCAATCTGGCAGTAGTGTTCCACCAGCTGCAGCTTACTGCCAGGTTTGCTCTAGTGGTGAAGAGGGAGGGGATGATGAGGTCACTGACTCCACGTGGGTGCCTGAAGGGAGAGAGGAGGAGGAGGAGGAGGATGCAGCGTCACATGTCCAACGAGGCAGGATGCCCCCTGGAGGCCAGCTAGAGGCCAGCACAGCAACTGTACCACACCGCAGAGCTCCGCCTGTGCAGGGCGCTGCCTCTGCACATTATCACAAAAGTTCTTTGGTGTGGGCCTTTTTTGAGACGAGTGCATCAGATCGCACCACTGCTATTTGCAATATTTGTCTCAAGCGTATCTCGCGTGGCCAAAACATCAGCCGCTTGGGCACCACAAGCATGAGCAGACATATGTCGACCTGCCATGCAGCTCGTTGGCAAGCACACATAAAAGACCCACACCAAAGAACAAAGCGGACCTCTCCTTGCTCCTCATCAGCTGGGATGTCCATCCCCACTATATCTTCAGTCCTCTCTGAAAGCTGCTCTGAGAGGACTGAAGGTGTAGAATTAGGTGTGTCACAACCAAGTACTTGCAGTACACCGACGTCCGATTGTAGCAGGCAAATTTCCCTGCCCCAGCTGCTGGACCGTCGAAAGAAGTATACTCCCAGCCATCCACATGCCCAGCGGTTGAATGCTAGCTTGGCTAAATTGCTAGCACTTCAACTGCTGCCTTTTCAGTTGATAGACTCGGCCCCCTTCCGTGAGTTTGTTCAATGTGCGGTTCCTCAGTGGCAGGTTCCCAAACGCCACTTTTTCTCACGGAAGGCGATTCCGTCTCTCTACTGGCATGTGGAAGGCAATGTCCATGCCTCGCTGGACAGGGCGGTCAGCGGTAAGGTGCATATTACCGCTGACTCATGGTCCAGCAGGCATGGACAGGGACGTTATCTTTCTTTCACGGCCCATTGGGTCACTCTATTGGGAGCTGGGAGGGATGCAGGACAAGGTGCAGTAGTGTTGGAGGTTGTTCCGCCACCACGCCTCCAAAATGCTACTACTGGTTGTGACACACCTCTCTCCTCCACCCCCTCCTCTTCTTCTTCCTCCATGTCCTCTTCGAGTGCTCTGTCCTCGGAACCAGCGGTGCTCCGTAGGCGTACAAGGGGCTACGCGAGTACGCAGGCAAAAAGATGCCATGCCGTGCTTGCGCTGGTGTGTTTGGGGGACAGGAGCCACACTGGGCCAGAGGTTCTGGCAGCTCTGCAGGGGCAGGCCGAGAGGTGGTTGACGCCACGCCAGCTTAAGCCAGGAATGGTCGTTTCTGATAATGGCACCAACCTCCTCTCCGCCCTGCGACAGGGGCAGCTCACCCATGTGCCCTGTATGGCTCACGTCCTCAACCTGGTGGTGCAGCGGTTCTTGGGCAGGTTCCCAGGCTTACAGGATGTCCTGAGGCAGGCCAGGAAAGTCTGTGTGCATTTCCGCCGATCTTATAATGCCAGTGCTCGGCTGACTGAGCTGCAAAAGGAGCTGAACCTGCCCAAGAACCGCCTAATATGTGACATGCCCACCAGGTGGAACTCAACGTTGGCCATGCTGCAGCGACTGCACACGCAGCAGAGGGCCATCAATGAGTACCTTTGCGACTACGGCACCAGGACAGGGTCAGGGGAGCTTGGCTTTTTTTCCCCACGCCAGTGGAGCATGATCAGGGATGCATGCACTGTCCTCTCACCATTTGAGGAGGCCACGAGGATGGTGAGCAGTGACAGTGCATGCATCAGTGACACTGTACCTCTTGTCCACCTGTTGGAGCATACGCTGCGTGGGATAATGGACAGGGCACTTGAGGCAGAACAGAGGCAGGAAGAGGAGGACTTCATTGTCTCTCAAGGCCCCCTTTATCCAGACAATGTTCCTTCTGTCCCACCCATCACACAGGAAGAGGAGGAGGAGGAGGAGGAGGAGGAGGATTGTGTGAGCATGGAGGTGGAGCCTGGCACTCAGCATCAGCAGCAGCAGTCTTTTAGGGATGATGTACAGTCCCAACAAACCAGTGGACTTGTACGTGGCTGGGAGGAGGTGGCTGGCGATCATGTCATCCTCAGTGACCCAGAAGACTCCGGACCGAATGCCTCAGCTAACCTACGCTGCATGGCCTCCCTGATCCTGCAAAGCCTGCGGAAGGATCCTCGTGTTCTTCGGATCAAGGAGAGTGACCATTACTGGCTGGCCACTCTCCTTGATCCACGGTACAAGGGTAAGGTTGCGGACCTTATCTTGCCGTCGCAGAGGGAGCAGAGGATGAGACATCTCAGGGAGGCCTTGCAGAAAGGTCTGTGCAACGCGTTCCCAGAAACTGGGAGGTTACAAACTCCTGGTCCTGGACGACGAGTTGCTGAGGCTTCGGTCAGTAGCAGAAGGAGCGGTGGGGAAGGTGGACGTCTGACCGATGCGTTCAGACAATTTTTTAGTCCGCAGCCCCAAGGTATGATCGGTTCCAGCAACCATCGCCAGCGTCTGATATACATGGTGCAGGAATACCTAGGGGCAAGGTCAGACTTGGACACCTTTCCCACCGAAAATCCTCTGGCTTACTGGGTCCTGAGGATGGATCACTGGCCAGAGCTTGCACAGTATGCAATTGAGCTACTGGCCTGTCCTGCATCCAGCGTTCTTTCCGAACGCACATTCAGTGCTGCTGGAGGATTTGTCACCGATCATAGGGTGCGCCTGTCCACCGACTCGGTTGATCGACTGACCTTCATAAAAATGAATCAGTCTTGGATCACCACCAGCTACCAGACACCTGAAGCGGATATAACGGAATAATTTATAATGTCACATCCCTTCAAGACTGCCTATGCTGATGCTGAGTGACTGTCCTGTTATGTTCACTGACTATCCTCTTCCTCCTCCTCAATGATCCATGCCACCACACCAGTGCCTAAGGCACAATTTTTCAGCCCCTGTATAACAGGGGCGTGTAATTACAATTTTTTAAAAAGATGCTTCGCAACAGGTGTGACTGCTGTGCTCAGAGTACAGTATCTGTGAGGGGTTGCAGTGTTGTGGCACCAGCACCAGTGCCTAAGGCACAATTTTTCAGCCCCTGTTGGGGCGTGTAATTACAATTTTTAGGCAATGCTTTGCAACAGGTCTCATTGCTGTGCTCAGAGTACAGTATCTGTGAGGGGTTGCAGTGTTGTGGCACCAGCACCAGTGCCTAAGGCACAATTTTTCAGCCCCTGTATAACAGGGGCGTGTAATTACAATTTTTTAAAAAGATGCTTCGCAACAGGTGTGACTGCTGTGCTCCAAGTACAGTATCTGTGAGGGGTTGCAGTGTTGTGGCACCAGCACCAATGCCTAAGGCACAATTTTTCAGCCCCTGTTTAACAGGGGCGTGTAATTACAAATCTTGATCTAATAGTTCACAGCAGGGCCCATTCCTGCGCCCACCAAGAGTAACTATGAGGGCCTACAGTCTTGTGGCAACACCGTCCACCACCACCACCACCACCAAAGGCCCAATTTTTCTGCCCTGTTCAACAGGTGCATGCAATTACAAATCTTGATCTAATAACTCACAGCAGGGCCCATTCCTGCACCCACCAAGAGTAACTGTGAGGGCTTACAGTCTTGTGGCAACACCGTCCACCACCACCACCACCACCACCAAAGGCCCAATTTTTCTGCCCGGTTCAACAGGTGCATGCAAGTACAAATCTTGATCTATTAACTCACAGCAGGGCCCATTCCTGTGCCCACCAGTCTTGTGGCTACACCAACATCTAATAGGGCAAATTTCTGCAGAGTATATACGGCAGGCCCCTACTTTCAAACATCCAACTTACAAACGACTCCTACTTGCAAACGGCAAGAGAAAACAGGAAGTGAGAGGAAATCTACCCCTAGGAAGGAAAATTCTATCCTGTTAGATTTAATTTGGGAAAAAGGTATCTCCTCTCTACTGATGCTTTATCACCAATCCTTGTTTCAATTAAAACCCCACTTTTCCAAAAACATTTGTCATTGGGACGGAAAGTGAGGTGACATGTTCTGAACAGATGTGCAAAGACAGCAAATGTTACAGGGGTGATAACCCCTCCCTATGTTCTCCAAAAAGCTTAAAAATAGATTTTTTTGGGATGTAGCTACACTTCATAATGTACCTGTTCAGATTCTACTTAAGAACAAACCTACAGTCCATGTCTTGTTTGCACCACCTATATACTGCTGTTCAGAGTATATAGGGTTGTAGGTATAGGGTTTTATTTTGGGTGCGGGGTCCCCCTTAGTATCCATACAAGACCCAAAGGGGCTGGGGTGGGGGGGGGGGGGGGGTGATGGGGTAGCCATGCCATTTTTCTCAAGGATTTTCAGCCATATGGCGGCCAGGACAAGACATGACATTAAAGCCGCAAGTGGTTTTAAATGGCTTCTTTTTTTCCTTTACAAATGTCATTTTGTGCAAGGACAGTTCTAAACACGGGAAACACATGCCACTTCACAGGCATACTTTAGACACCCCCCAGGTACCATATTTAAAGGAAAATTTCACTTTTTTTTTTTTCACTTTATGCATCATTAAAATGACTGCTCCCGAAAAAACTTTAGTTTTTAAAATTTATTTTTGCATTGATATATGTCCCCTGGGGCAGGACCCGGGTCCCCAAACCTGTTTTATGACATTAACATGCATATTGGCCGTTGTAATTAGCAATTTTGATTTCGAACGTTCGCGTCCATTATAACGAATAGGGTTCGAAAATTCGCGCGAACTTTCGGTCCGTTCGAAGGTTCTGGTGCGAACCGAAC
Source organism: Rana muscosa (assembly GCA_029206835.1). Classification (NCBI taxonomy): domain Eukaryota; kingdom Metazoa; phylum Chordata; class Amphibia; order Anura; family Ranidae; genus Rana; species Rana muscosa. Next base: position 356,173,687 of record CM055116.1, on the reverse strand, counting down.
CCGGGGGTGTTCGGCTCATCCCTAATCACCACCAGCTACCAGACACCTGAAGCGGATATAACGGAATAATTTATAATGTCACATCCCTTCAAGACTGCCTATGCTGATGCTGAGTGACTGTCCTGTTATGTTCACTGACTATCCTCTTCCTCCTCCTCAATGATCCATGCCACCACACCAGTGCCTAAGGCACAATTTTTCAGCCCCTGTATAACAGGGGCGTGTAATTACAATTTTTTAAAAAGATGCTTCGCAACAGGTGTGACTGCTGTGCTCAGAGTACAGTATCTGTGAGGGGTTGCAGTGTTGTGGCACCAGCACCAGTGCCTAAGGCACAATTTTTCAGCCCCTGTTGGGGCGTGTAATTACAATTTTTAGGCAATGCTTTGCAACAGGTCTCATTGCTGTGCTCAGAGTACAGTATCTGTGAGGGGTTGCAGTGTTGTGGCACCAGCACCAGTGCCTAAGGCACAATTTTTCAGCCCCTGTATAACAGGGGCGTGTAATTACAATTTTTTAAAAAGATGCTTCGCAACAGGTGTGACTGCTGTGCTCCAAGTACAGTATCTGTGAGGGGTTGCAGTGTTGTGGCACCAGCACCAATGCCTAAGGCACAATTTTTCAGCCCCTGTTTAACAGGGGCGTGTAATTACAAATCTTGATCTAATAGTTCACAGCAGGGCCCATTCCTGCGCCCACCAAGAGTAACTATGAGGGCCTACAGTCTTGTGGCAACACCGTCCACCACCACCACCACCACCAAAGGCCCAATTTTTCTGCCCTGTTCAACAGGTGCATGCAATTACAAATCTTGATCTAATAACTCACAGCAGGGCCCATTCCTGCACCCACCAAGAGTAACTGTGAGGGCTTACAGTCTTGTGGCAACACCGTCCACCACCACCACCACCACCACCAAAGGCCCAATTTTTCTGCCCGGTTCAACAGGTGCATGCAAGTACAAATCTTGATCTATTAACTCACAGCAGGGCCCATTCCTGTGCCCACCAGTCTTGTGGCTACACCAACATCTAATAGGGCAAATTTCTGCAGAGTATATACGGCAGGCCCCTACTTTCAAACATCCAACTTACAAACGACTCCTACTTGCAAACGGCAAGAGAAAACAGGAAGTGAGAGGAAATCTACCCCTAGGAAGGAAAATTCTATCCTGTTAGATTTAATTTGGGAAAAAGGTATCTCCTCTCTACTGATGCTTTATCACCAATCCTTGTTTCAATTAAAACCCCACTTTTCCAAAAACATTTGTCATTGGGACGGAAAGTGAGGTGACATGTTCTGAACAGATGTGCAAAGACAGCAAATGTTACAGGGGTGATAACCCCTCCCTATGTTCTCCAAAAAGCTTAAAAATTGATTTTTTTGGGATGTAGCTACACTTCATAATGTACCTGTTCAGATTCTACTTAAGAACAAACCTACAGTCCATGTCTTGTTTGCACCACCTATATACTGCTGTTCAGAGTATATAGGGTTGTAGGTATAGGGTTTTATTTTGGGTGCGGGGTCCCCCTTAGTATCCATACAAGACCCAAAGGGGCTGGGGTGGGGGGGGGGGGGGGGGGTGATGGGGTAGCCATGCCATTTTTCTCAAGGATTTTCAGCCATATGGCGGCCAGGACAAGACATGACATTAAAGCCGCAAGTGGTTTTAAATGGCTTCTTTTTTTCCTTTACAAATGTCATTTTGTGCAAGGACAGTTCTAAACACGGGAAACACATGCCACTTCACAGGCATACTTTAGACACCCCCCAGGTACCATATTTAAAGGAAAATTTCACTTTTTTTTTTTTCACTTTATGCATCATTAAAATGACTGCTCCCGAAAAAACTTTAGTTTTTAAAATTTCTTTTTGCATTGATATATGTCCCCTGGGGCAGGACCCGGGTCCCCAAACCTGTTTTATGACATTAACATGCATATTGGCCGTTGTAATTAGCAATTTTGATTTCGAACGTTCGCGTCCATTATAACGAATAGGGTTCGAAAATTTGCGCGAACTTTCGGTCCGTTTGAAGGTTCTGGTGCGAACCGAACCCGGGGGTGTTCGGCTCATCCCTACTTGGCGCTTGCTTCCCGTGCTGTTAGTACTGGCCGTGCACAAAGTGTCATTTTTGAATTGGGACTATAAACTTTGAAAAGTCAATCGCGGCTCTAAATGAATTCTTGCCTCCCGGCAAATGGCAAGACTTTGAAAACTGATTTGTACCTGAAATAAAAAAACGTGGGGTTCCCCCAAATTCGAGTTGCAGGCCCTTCAGGTCTGTCAAGGATTTTAAGGGGAACTCCACCCCCAAATCATGAAAAAAAAGGGCGTGGAGTCCCCCCCAAAATCCACAACAGACCCTTTATCCGAGCACGCAACCTGGCCGGCCGCAGGGGAAGAGGGGGGGACGAGAGCGGCCCCCCTCCCTCCTGAACCGTACCAGGCCACATGCCCTCAACATGGGGAGGATGTCCCCATGTTGATGGGGACAAGGGCCTCATCCCCACAACCCTTGCCCGGTGGTTGTGGGGGTCTGCGGGCGGGGGGCTTATCGGAATCTGGAAGACCCCTTTAACAAAGGGGACCCCTAGATCCCGCCCCCCCCTATGTGAATTGGTAAGGGGCACATTGTACCTCTACCATTTCACGATGAAAGCGTACAAAATGTAAAAAATGACAAGAGTCAGTTTTTGACAATTCCTTTAATTTTTAGTTTGTCTTTCTTCCTTCTTCTTCTTTTCTCGCTTCGTGTTTCTTCATCCATCTTCCTCTTCCTCTTCATCTTCCTTCTTCCTTCGGTGTTCTCGTCCGCATCTTGCTCCGGGTTCTTCTTTCTCCGGCCGCTCCGTTTGAATTGGAGGTTCCCGCTGTGTGACGCTTCAGTTCATCAGTTCTCCTCTTGGTCCGGCGACCCCGCCCCCCTCTGACGCACAGAGATTTCACAGGTACTTTCCCCGTGCAGTCAGAGGGGGGCGGGTCCCCCGGCTCGCAGCGGACCTAGAGGAGAACTGCCTAACTTTGCGTCACACAACGGGAAACTCAAATTCAAACGGAGCAGCGGGAGAACAAAGAAGAAGCCGAAGCAAGATGCGGACGAGAAGCCCGAAGCAAGAAGGAAGATGAAGATGAAGAGGAAGATGGAGGAAGAAACTCCAATGCAGAAAAGAAGAAGGAAGAAGATGGTTGAAAAACAAAACCAATAATAAAGGAATTGTCAAAAACCGTGTAGTGTCATTTTTCAGATAATGCAATTTTTTAAGGTGAAATGGTAGGGGTACAATGTCCCCCATTACCATTTCACATGGGGGGGCGGGATCTGGGGGGCCCCTTTGTTAAAGGGGTCTTCCAGATTCCGATAAGCCCCCCGCCCGCAGACCCCCACAACCACCGGGCAAGGGGTGTGGGGATGAGGCCCTTGTCCCCATCAACATGGAGACATCCTCCCCATGTTGAGGGCATGTGGCCTGGTACGGTTCAGGAGGGAGGGGGGGCCGCTCTTCCCCTGTGGCCGGACAGGTTGCGTGCTCGGATAAGGGTCTGTTATGGATTTGGGGGGGGACTCCACACCATTTTTTAATGGAATTTGTGGGGGAGTTCCCCTTAAAATCCTTGACAGACCTGATATGGATATTTGGGGGAACCACAATGCTTTCCCAATGTTTGTATCAATGACTTTTCTATGTATTGCAATTGACAGGAGACAACAATTAATTATACCCAGGAGTGAATTTAGGGTTAATTAAAATTTAATAAAATATGACACTTGGTGCAGGGACAGTTCGAGGTACTCCTTTATTTTTGGGGAGTCCTTTTATTCACCCTATTTACAGGGCTTAATTTACTTAAATGGGGTTTGGGTTCGGGTAAAGTCAGGTCACGAACTCTAGCTTTTTACAAAGTTAGCTAAAAAGAGCTCAACACAAACATCCAGGTGTCCACTCAACTCTATGATGACTGATCAATTGCTACGTTAGTGGCCTATATATGGTTAGAAAGATTTGGAGTAGTCCTGACTGACATTCCTTTTTTGGTTTTTGGTTTTGAATTGCACAGATAATGAAGGCATTTAAGGACCCCGATTTTATGCTGGAATTCCTCCAAAGATGGAAAAATCTTCCAATTTTATGGGAGACTAAAAATAAAAATAATAAAAATAAAGAAGCCAGGAAGAGAGCACTGGAGACCTTGCTGGAATTTGTGAAAACTCAGATCCCCACAGCAACACTACAGGATCTGAAGAACAAAATTGGGACCATTAGGGGCACATACCGGGCTCAAAGGAATAAAGTTCAAAAATCCCTGCGGTCAGGAGCAGGTGCAGAGGACCGATACATACCAAATCTGTGGTACTATCAGCACCTGAGTTTCCTTGATGAACATCTGGAATCCAGGGAATCCTTTTCCAGCCTTCCACCCAGAACGACCTCCAGCCTTCCTTGCAGCCAACCCTCCAGCCAACCCTCCAGCCAACCCTCCAGCCTTCCCTCCAGCATTCCATGCAGCCAAGCCTCCAGCCAAGTTGAGGTCTCTTTGGAGGAACAACCTCAAGTCCTGGAGGAGCCGGATTTAAATATTTGGAGCCAGGTATAATATTTCACAAAATATTTAGAGTAATAAAAGTTGAATGTTGTAAACGTTTCAAAAAAAGTGTGAAAAATGTTAACAGTTTAAAAAAAGTGTCTGACATATCAATAGACAGCAGTGGCCACAAATTAAGGGCACCAAAAAGATATATACTGGTGTCAGAATGATTGACTTTAATATTTAGTAGCATTCAATTACCAAATGTCATGAGGTGACAAATGTGTGTGAAAGATGAAGGCAAAACTAACTCGATGTAACTTTTTTTTACAGGATGAGGAGGCAGGCCCCAGTGGGACCCAGGAAGAGGCAGGCCCCAGTGGGACCCAGGAAGAGGCAGGCCCCAGTGGGACCCAGGAAGAGGCAGGCCCCAGTGGGACCCAGCACAACACCAGGCCCCAGATCCCTCTGCTGCGGATTCCTGCCAAAAGATCTAGGAGGCTGGTTCAAATGGAGGAGGAGACACAGGCCCTAATTAGGGAGGCTACTGCTGCACTCCGAGAGCCCCCCACCGCTGCAGAGGGATTTGCTGCCCTTATTGGGGAGAAACTGCCACAAATGGGACTGGACCAGAGGCTGAAGTGTGAAACACTTATATTGAAGGTGGTCAATATGGGCCTGTTGAACAAACTAAAGGAGTTCACAGATGTTGTGGACTTTTCCTATTTTTTTGCCCAAGTTCCTGGCCCACTCCATGCTCCTGCCCCACTCCATGCTCCTGCCCCACTCCATGCTCCTGTCCCAGGCCCTGCTCCCGTCCCAGTCCCTGCTCCTGTTCCAGACCCTGCTCCTGCTCCAGTCCCTCCTCCACGGACACAGCCTCCAAGGAAGGCTGCAGGGAAGGTCAAACAAAAAAGAGGAAAATGAACCCAGGATATGTGCCTCACATGGGGCTAGTTTTGGTCTTCAGATGCTTTGGTGTTTGCTGTGGTGATCTGGGTGTGCACTAATTTCAGCAGGGTCTCCAGTGCTGTCTTCCTGGCTTCTTGATTTGTAGTTTTACATATGGTTTTGTTTTGGCTTACCTTTTAATTTGTTATTAGGCCATAATAAATTGGAATTTTTTTTTAAGATACAAAATTAACATGTGTTTTTCTTCTAAATAGCCAGTTTGTAAGTGAGTAGGCAGGGACAGTGGATAAAAAATTGAGAAATTAACAAGGGACACTAACCTCATTGAGGCAAAATTAGAATAAAGAATAATGTTGTGGTAACTTGACACACTCCAAAATAGCAAATAATATGTAAAAACAGTCTAAAATCTAAGACCACAAATTAAAGCAAAAAAAAAAAATTATAAAAATAAATTTTAAAAGTTTTGGGTATTTAGGGAGATCTGGCTCCCCAAAATAGAGATTAATCATGATAAAACAATAAATCATAAAGACCAAAGATTGTCCTAACTCTGGGAGAATATCAGCAGCAAGAGAATTGGAATATTGCAGCATTAGAACGAAGAAAAGAATGCGCTGCATTAAACGATGTAATAATTTCATGCATGACGAATGTGCCATCTCCATTCAGAACAGTAGTTTTACCAGAACGAGCGCTCCCTTCTCCTCACTTGCTTCTGATCATGCGCGCTTTTTTAACGTCGTTAAAGCCTACACACGATCATTTTTCATGATGAAAAAAACGACGACCTGAAAAACGGCGTGAAAATTTAGAACATGTTCTAATTTTTCTCGTCGTTTTTTCTGCCGTTTTTCTCAACGAGGAAAACGACATAAAGCCCACAGACGATCGTTTTTCTCGGCGAAAAAAAATGCCGTTTTTCACGTCGAGAAAAGCGGTCGTGTGTACGCGGCATCACAATAGGAAAGCATTGCCGCCATTGTACTGTTACATAAACACAGAGTTAAGTGTTTTAAACTTGCTGGAAATACCCTATGTAGCCGTCAGAAATGGGCACAATATAGCAAAAGCTCAAGCAACTTACTTTGGCACTACAGGATGCCCAATTTGTAATGTAACAAAAATCCCCAACAGCTATGTTTTTTCCTTATTATGGAGTGCACTTTGCATTGTCAAAATCTGATATGTTAATATATGCCTGTCATCAAGATGTACAAATGTCTAATTTAATCGTAAGTGAAGTAAGAAAGTCATTTTGTTTAGTTTTATGCACTTGTAAGTGACTCCTGTATCTGCTTAAACACTGGTATAATGTGTGAATGAAAGGCGAGAGAAATGAAAGGAGTTTTGATGCTTGTCTATATCCAGAGGTGTGAGAATGTAGCATGTCAGAGATAGGAGAAGGTGTAATTATAGATGAATAGACCCCGTAGCAAAAGCTCATCACCTGCGCAGTTTATGACGGTCTGGCACACATTTAACTAAACATTTGACATCTTGTTTCTATTTTTTTTATCTTTTTATTGTTTTTTTTCTTTTTTTTTGAGGGGTTATGCACATTGAAGCAGCTTTTCTTTTTCTAGTGCGCTGAATACTTGTAGCAGTCCTTAGATTCTGCGTGGTAGAATTCTTCCACAGTTATAACAAAATACCGGTGATTAAGCAAATAATAATATTATGGACATTAATACATATTAGCTAAATTATAAATCAACAACCACTTCTTACCATTTAATAGGGGAGCAATGAAACACACATTGCTAACTGTAGGTGAACAAGTATATGTTGTACATAGAATTATATATGAACAGCCTAGTAACTAGTAAGGAAATATTCTACAAAAATGACAGAAGCAATCCTTATGCCGCGTACACACGACCGTTTTTCACGTCGTGAAAAACGGTCGTGTGTATGCTTTTACGAGGGGAAAAAAACGCGCATGCTCAGAATTAAGTATGAGACGTGAGCGCTCGTTCTGGTAAAACTAACGTTTGTAATAGAGATAGCACATTTGTCACGCTGTAACAGACTGAAAAGCACGAAGACTGAAAAGCGTGAATCGTCTCTCACCAAACTTTATTAACACGAGGATCAGCAAAAGCGCCCCAAAGGGTGTCGCCATTCGAATGGAATGTCCCCTTTATAGTGCCGTCGTACGTTTCGTACGTCACCGCGCTTTGCTTGAGCATTTTTTTTCAAGATAGTGTGTAGGCAAGGCAGGCTTGAGAAGAATCACGTAGAGAAACACATAGTTTTTTTCAATGACATTAAAAACGTCTGTGTGTACGCGGCATTAGAGCATGGGTGCTCAACCTATGGCCCTCCAGCTATTGCGGAACTACATGTCCCATGAGGCATTGCAAGCCACTGACAGTTGGAAGCATGACTCCCAAAGGCAGACGCAACAGCTGGAGGGCCACAGGTTGAGCACCTATGCCTTAGAGGTATATAGATCCAAAGATTAAAGGATAAGTCCACCCTTACATTAAGATCTCTACATCTACAGACATCCAGGATCTAACCCTAACCTATCTAACCCTGTGAAGAAAAATCAGTATACATGCCGTTTTTGAAGCCCATCCCACCGATACGACGCTGAGCTGTCAGCGCGGGCTTCGCTGTGTAGGTGTGTGCAGAGGACGTATCCGACAACAGAAGCCCCATAGTAACTCTATGGGTGACGTCGCTTCCCATTTATTTCACAGCCGTTGTTGGCTGAGTCCGCTACAGAGCTTCCGCCGCTGGAGATCGGACCGGATCGGCTTCAAAAACGTATGTATACTGATTTCTTCTTTATAAGGCTAGATAGGTTAGTGTTATATCATGGATGTCTGTGGATGTAGCGATTTTAGTGTTAGGGTGGACTTCCTCTTTAACAGCAACACTTGATATTATCAAATCAAAAAGCCCCTGCACCAAAGAGGACAAATACCTATAGAACCAAAGACATTACACGCAAACCTTCAGACACTGAATAGAATTCTAGCCAGCAAAGCATATCAAAAATTGAACAATGGCTGGCTCCTCTCTCCCCATATGTGCTGACCTCCGTATGTCTGTCACTGTAAGATCTCCCTCAGTGTGCCTCTCTTGCTCCCGTTTTTGACCTAGTTACTCTCATTTCCCATTGATTGGTCCAAAATGAACCTTCAATTCTTTCTCATTAAAGTGATTGGATGGTAAGGCAGGCAATACACAATTCTAATCTCGGCTGGTTCAGCAGGAACCAACCAAGATTCAAACCGTGTATGGGCAGGCTGAATGTATAAAGTTGATTGATCGATCAACTTGGGTACAATCAGCATGCATGGTTTTACCTACCTGCAATTATAACTAGCGGCTGCTAAAGCCGCTAGAAATAATCACTCTTATCTCCCAGCGGGGATGGAAAGAAATTTGCTCTGTGTATGGCTGGCCTTTAGCAACCCCTGTTTGATATGATAAACTATATAATATTAACTGCAATCTCTCCTTGATGTTCAGAGTCATGGCATCTCTTGCAAGTATAAGTTTATTAAGAGTTATCTCCTGACATCACACATTGACATTTGGACAATCAGTTGATTGGCTTAACATACAAAAGCCATGTGCCCTTAAGGAGATGACACTGGCCTAATAACTGAGCAAACCAGCTTACCTGGCCTTGGAGACAAAGTGGACATTTTAATAATAATGCGCAACAGTTGGCTTTAGCATACTAATCAAGGCAGCAATAGGAAAGCCTTCATGCTCTTGAGAGGCAGTTGATGGTCCTGTAAATAATAGACCAAGTGACGCTTTGGGTGGCATGCATATGTAGAGGGTATACATACAGTACATACCTACAGTACGTACTTTAGCCTATATCTCTTATTAATCACATATAAATATATTAATTGCAAATACTCCCAAAAAGATATACTATTGTAGAACTACCCCCTTAGGAGTTTCAATATCAGGGTTCCCCACTGCTGCAAAGCATTTCCTTCTTGCATCCAGACACAGAAAACAATCCTTGAGCTTTGTTTTTGCTATTGTTTGGGGGAATATCAACTTGGATGGGAATTAGGAATTATGGGATGTCCAATTCAATTTGACAGTAACAAAACCAGGGACAACTTCCTCCCTATTTACAGCTCCTTTTAAATCATCCTGCACAATAACTTCATCCTCTATACAGCTCCGCTTGATTTACTCTTTATCGGAAACTAACAGTCTCTTGTTAGTTTAGCAACAGCCTCTTACAGGCTAGGATCTCTCAGTCCCTTAGAAAAGTAGCACATGTGTTGTGAACTGCATCCCAGAGAACCTCCAACTCCCTGTAGGCACTGGTCCCAGCTCTACTTCTGCAGGAAATGCTAGACCATTTGGCTGCCACCTCCCCAGCCCATTTGGCTGCTTCTTCTTCCCAGTCTACCACACTGACACTCTACACCAATCCATCTGACTGACACACTGGAGATCTCCCAGGGCAAGGTTTGATGAAGACTTAAGCACACTGCTGTCTTCAAGAGAGACTTGCTACATCTGACAGTCTCTCCCCTTGTCTGTCCCTGCACTGTGCTATGTACTCACACTGTCCTTCCTTGTTTCCGCTGCCTCTCAGAAAAGCCTCCTCCAACTTCTTCTGTGGTGGGATTCTCCCAGACCAGTCAACTGAGCCCCAACCCGAGGTAAAACCCCTTTCCCGGCAGGGGTCCCTCAAGGGCCACCGACAGTCTCCCTCAGCACTGCATCTCCATCTTCCACCCCTCTTCCTACCAGCATGAATCATCCAATATTTAAGGGCTCACTTAGTCCCCTGCAAAGCCCACTTCCTGGGGATTGGTTAAATTTCACTAAATATGCAGGACAACCCTTCTAGCCTCCGCTCACTAATTTCTAGAACATTCTCCAACATTCTAGATCCAGGGGGAGGCACCAAAGAGCTGCCTGGATGAGTCATCCAGCCCTGAATTTTAATGAACCCTGACCCAGATTCCATGGCTTCAGGTTTAGCCCTATATTTTACCTACACTACCACTAGTAGCACACTGGAGGGTGCTACACTATTGAGGGATTTAATTTCTTACACAGTCCAGTATGTTGGATCATTTTGCAACCAGTGCTATTGTTTTATATTACAAATTTTTTAGCTAAAGCAAAAGAAAAACAATTCAAATATAGAAAACTCCCAGCATGATCTGCAGATTTTATTATATTATTTGGACAGAAATTCATTATGGTGTGGCGTAGGTGCGCTAAAACCTGTTTTGCAGTGCGCTGACAGCTCATTCACATGCAAAGAACAAAGAGCTCATAATAACCTGCATTATCACGCTGCAACAGTGTGAATCTTTACTGAGCAAGGGCTCTTGCACATGGGTGTCCATGCAATGTAAATTTCCCATTCCTGGAAAGCCCAGTTTCTGCAAACAACAGTCTATAGACATGTAATAAAGAGAGGGAACTCTAGGGGGCACTGCTGCAAAACGCCTGTGAATCTAATTCAAACAAAACAAGTGATAAATTATAAAGGATAATGGTGTTTGCGCTGTGACGGGACCAGGGAGGTGAACGGAATGTGACCAATAACACACTCAATGCAATAACTTGACTCTTGATAGAATAAAAATGTGTATAGAAATGTAAAAATATTAAAATAAAGTGAACAGATAAAAAATCTATGTACTACCATGACACACTGTGAAACAAGTGTGGTGCAACTATAAACAAAAGGGTCCAGGAGGGCCAAATACATGACAAATGTAAGGTAAAATATGCAATATGTGCACTCAAACACAAAAAATATCTTGAATAAGTCCAGAATAAGTGAGTGATCCAAAGGATAATGTTTAAACAAAGTCCATGTAAGTAGTGAGTCCCACCACCAAGGTATTAACGAAAAAACACACTTGCAGTGCTCCAGAATTTCTTCAGTGATACACCTATGTGTCTATAAGCAGCTCACCTCACTACTGTTGTATAAACAGCATGCACAGATCACAGAGTATGGATGAAGATGATATATCTCGCAGTATGGCAATTCCTCTGCTGTTGCTACAGTCTCCCTAATGTTGCTGCAGTCCTCTCAATTTTGCATGAAAGCCATATAGATAGATATAGAGATAGAGAAAGCAGTCATAGCATATCTCAGATGGAAATCCCACCTAGAGGCAAATCCACACACATGGTGTTGCACTCACTTGTTAGAAAGAGGAAACTAATAAAACACCACGAACACCGAGTTCGTCGGCCCTCTGTGTAGATATGGCTCTATGTGGGTGCTGTACTATTGCCGGATCCTCAATAGATAAAGTACTCGATAGGTGATATATAAATGAAAAGGAAGGCATACATTGCATAATCCCATTTAAAAAGATGTTTAATAAACCATAAAACAGAAGAATAAAACTCACATTTAGCAGATATTCAGCATGTATTGTATCCACGAGCACCGCACTCGTCTTCCTGTTTAGAATCTTGGTATGCCCAATGCTCCAATCCATACGCGTATCGTCACGTCACGTGACTTCATCAGGGAAACTATAGACATGAATGGCTGTGCACTGCTGTACTCAGGTATATGCTGGTGGTCATCTAAACATGAGTATAGCAAACCAGGGTATGTGAAAAAATATATATAATTTTTAATTTTATTTGCATACGTCCATACGGCATACTCAAATTTACATTAGCATCGGCATATACCTGAGTACAGTCATGTACAATCATTTATGTCAATGGATGGCTTTACACAGCTCCTGCGCTTTCTGGGTGGAGAAACAAGACTGACATTTTTGATGCACAGGCTCAGGCGCCTGTGTGCAAGAGACCTATGACCTATGATTTATTTTTTATTTTTTGGTTGAACTAGATGGACTTGTATCTTTTTCCAACCTGACTAACTATGTAACTATGTATATGTGATGAATGTAAAACATGCAGATACCTTCTGTTTGAAGAAGGCTCTAAAGTGCTTTTACATTGAGTTGTGGAAGGAAAGTAGAGCGCCTTGAGAAAACCTACACAGGGAGAACATACCGTATTTATCGGCGTATAACACACACTTTTTTCCCCTTAAAATCAGGGGAAAATCGTGGGTGCGTGTTATACGCCGATACTCCGTCGAATTCCCCTGCTGAAAACGAGCGAGAGGAGCGAGCGGAGCCGAAGCCGAAGTACAATCGGCTTTACTCGGCTCCTCTCGCAGTCCCGCCCATCTCTGACTGCGCCGCTGACATAGAGAAAGCCGAGTGTACTTCGCCTAGTCTCGGCTCCTCTCGCAGTCCTGCCTGTGACTGTGAGCAGACACGAGTCTAGCTGAAGTACACTCGGCTTTCTCCGTCAGCGGCGCAGTCAGTGGAGATGGGCGGAACTGCGAGAGGAGCCGAGTCCAGCCGAAGTACACTCGGCCCCGCTCGCTCCTCTCCACAGAAATCGGCGCCAAATTTTAAAAACCGCCGGGACTGACACGATCGCAAAGGCACTGGGCAAGGCTGCAGATGGACAGATGAACACTGGGCACGGCTGCAGATGGACAGATGGACACTGGGCACGGCTGCAGATGGACAGATGGACACTGGGCAAGGCTACAGATGGACACTGGGCACGGCTGCAGATGGACAGATGGACACTGGGCAAGGCTGCAGATGGACAGATGGACACTGGGCACGGCTGCAGATGGACAGATGGACACTGGGCACGGTTGCAGATGGACAGATGGACACTGGGCAAGGCTGCAGATGGACACTGGGCAAGGCTGCATGCTGCATTTAAATGTAAGTTTTTTTTCCTTGAATTTCCCTCCTAAAAGTTTTTTTCCTTAAAATTCCCTCCTAAACTTGGGGTGCGTGTTATACGACGGTGCGTGTTATACGCCGATAAATACGGTACTTAATTCCCCTTCACTGTTTCAAATCTACCAGCAGAAAAAATTCAGCCTTAATACAGTATACCATTACAGTTTTGTATTGCTCTCTTGCATTCTTGTTAAGGAATAACATTGCATCTTTGGAATTACAGACCACATTAATGAAGACTGTTATTTTCTACCAGAACGGCATGTCCAGAGTGAACTTCCAATTACAATTTATAGCTGGTTAATTTTGGCAGCACTTCTAATAAAAAATCTCCTAATGATGTAAGACTAGGGGAAATAAGAAAGGCAATAGTCGCAGGATTTTAACATGCTGAACAATAACACTTTTCAGTAGTCTGACTTGCATAAAACTGATTAAAGCAAATATGGTATGTGATTAAAAATCATGAAACTCTTTATCTTCCAGATTTGCAATTCAGATAAATGCTGTGATGCTGGTGACTTGCTACACAAAGAACTCTAGCAGCCTTAAGAAGTTCAAACTTTTCAGGAAAAAGGTGCCATGATACCTTTTTCTGCTAGTGCTTTCTGGGCTGCTATGACATAAAAGGAGCATCATTAAAAAGTTTAGGTCATGTTAGCAAGAAAAGAAAATTTGTTATCGCTAGGTTTTAGCAAGAGGACACATTCGGTACACGTGCAGTGAGCTTGTTTTTTGTTTTTTTTACCAGTAGTTTTACAAAGCAAGTTAATACATGACATTTTACAATTGAAAGTGTATTATTTTTGTTTCAATTAGTCTTCATCAGGCCTTTCTTTCTTTTCCTATAGTTTTATTAGGTTTTACAGTACATAACATAGAAGTAAAGCAACATAATCATGTACAGTAAGGTACATAGCGTCCAATAGAGACCATATTGGTACAAGAAGAAAAAAACACATGTACCCTTGAATGTCATAAAGCATGTTTACATCAAGATTGCCAATCATGGGATGGGATAACTGTCTGTATCTTTAACCACTTAAGCCCCAGACCATTTCACTAGCCAAAGATCAGAGCTCTTTTTGCGATTCGGCACTGCGTTGTTTAACTGACAATTGCGCGTTCGTGCAACGTGGCTCCCAAACAAAATTGACGTCCTTTTTTTTCGCACAAATAGAGCTTTCTTTTGGTGTATTTGATCACTCTGCGGTTTATATTTTTTGCGCTATAAACAAAATCAGAGTGACAATTTTGAAAAAAATATTGGATTTTTCATAACAGCTTACCTATAAAATCCTTTTCTTGGAGTACACCACGGGACACAGAGTCTTTAATCATTACATAGTGGGTTGTATAGCTCACCAGAGGTGATTGGACACTGGCACACCCAATGAAGACGAGTTCCCCTCTATATAACCCCTCCCATAAGGGAAGTACCTCAGTTTTGTAGCAAAGCAGTAAGGATCCCATAGAAGGGGGGGGGGATCTCTGTGTCCCGTGGTGTACTCCAAGAAAAGGATTTTACAGGTAAGCTGTTATTAAAAATCCTATTTTCTTTTTCGTACACCACGGGACATAGAGCCTTTAATCATTACATAGTGGAACATCCCAGAGCAATGCTCAATATGAGGGGAGGGAGACACAGATCAAGCAGGCCGCCATCGGGCGTGAGGCCCTATACTGCTGCCTGCAGCACACTACGCCCGAAGGTGGAATCTTCATGCCCTCTTACATCTATTTGATAGAATTTGGTAAATGTATGGACTGAAGACCAAGTTGCAGCTTTACAGATCTGAGCCTGATGATGCACTGCCCATGAAACACTTATTGCCCTGGTCGAGTGCGCTCTAACAGGAAAAGAAGGAACCTTGTTCTTTAACCCATAAGCTTGGATTATCACTTGTCGAATCCACCTATAAATAATTGATTTTGATGCCGCTTGGCCCTTTTTGGGACCATCTGGCAGAATAAACAAGACATCTGTTTTATGTATCTGAGCAGTTGCCTACAGATAAACTTTCATTGCTCTCACTACATCCAGAGAGTGCAATAATTTTTCCCCTGCCGACTGCGGCTCAGGAAAAAAAGAAGGTAAAACAATATCTTGATTTAAATGAAACGTCAACACCACCTTACGAAGGAAGGAAGGATGGGGACGTAATACAATTTTGTCCTTGTGAAAAATTAAATAAGGCCCTTCACAAGAAAGAGCTGCTAATTCAGAAACTCTCCTAGCAGAGGAGATAGCAACCAAAAAGGCCAATTTCCTACTCAAAAGAATTAACTAGATATGTCGAATAGGTTCAAAGGGCTGCTTCTGCAAGACCGACAATACTAGAATCAAATCCCATGGGAACAGGGGAGGTTTGACTGGTGGATTTACCCGCAGTACCCCCTGCACGAATGCCCGGACCAGGGAATGAGACGCCAACGGTCTCTGAAAGAAAACTGACAGAGCCTAGATTTGACCCTTAATGGTACTCAGGGCTAATTTCATATCCACGCCCAATTGACAAAAGGCCAGAATCCTACTAATGACATACTGTATTTTTGCGGATTCCACCCTCTAGATTCACACCAGGAAACATATGCCTTCCAGATTCTATAATAGATGAGCCTGGAGGCCGGCTTTCTAGCATTAATAAGAGTGGAGAGAACTGGACCCGAAAGCCCACGTTTCTTCAATATGTAGGTTTCAGCAGCCAAACCGTCAAATTTAGCTTTCGTAAGGAAGGATGGAACACTGGACCCTGCGATAGGAGGTCTTGGCAAAGTGGAAGAATCCATGGTTTCCCCACTGCCATCCTTACAATTTCAGTATACCAGGCCCAACTGGGCCAATTCAGGGCCACCAGGAGCACTGGTCTTCCCTCATTCCTGATTTTGCAAAGCAGTCTCTGTAAGAGCGGAACCGGAGGGAATGCATAGATCAGTGAAAACTGATCCCAAGGAATCAGCGCATTCGTTCCGAAGGCTAGAGGATCTCTTACCCTTGACACAAAGTTGTCCAACTTCCTGTTGAACCTGGAGGCTAGTAAGTCTACATCCGTGGTCCCCCATTTCTGGCATATGGCCCGAAAAATGTCGGGGTGGAGAGACCACTCTCCTGATAACAGCTGCTGGCAGCTTAGGTAATCCGCTTGCCAATTCTCTACCCCTGGAATGAAGACTGCAGAAAGACAAGTAATATGACTCTGCCCATACCAGAATCTGGTTCACTTCTCTTTGAGCATCCCGACTCCGGGCGCCTCCTTGATGATTGATATAAGCTACCGCAGTAGCATTGTTGGATTGAATCCGAACAGGGTAACCCTGAAACCTGCGTGTCCAGGTTCTGAGGGCTAGGTACACTGCCCGAATCTCCAATATGTTGATGGGCAGGCTCCTTTCGAACTTGGACCAAGTTCATTGGGCCGAGGCCTCTTCCAGAACTGCCCCCCAGCCAGAAAGGCTGGCATCCGTAGATATTACCTTCCAGGTGACCGGGAGAAAAGATTTTCCGGCTCGCAAATTCTTGGTGTTAAACCACCAACTGAAGCTTTGGCGCACCACTGAAGATAGGCACATTGGTAAATCTAGAGCTTGGATTCTCCTGTTCCAGGGAGCCAGGATACTGTTTTGAAGCAGTCTCGATTGAAACTGGGCATAGGGAACGGCTTTGAAGCAGGCCACCATCTTACCTAACAATTTTATGCAAAGACGAATGGATGGTTCCTTCTTTGCCTTGACCATGCGGACTAGTTCCTTTAATGATTTGATCTTTGGCTCTGGAAGGAATACTCTGCTTTGGGCCGTGTCTATGACCATGCCCAAATATTCCACCTTTCTTTGGGACTGCAGGGAGGATTTCTGTAGGTTTAGGATCCACCCTAAATGCTCTAGGTATTTTACCGTACTGAGCACACTGACTCTTCTACTAGGAGTAGATCGTCCAGGGAGGCCATCACCGATATGTCCTGCGCCCTTAGTTTTGCCAAAAGCGGGGCCAGAACCTTTGTAAACACCCAAGGTGCAGAGTGGCCAAGCCAAATAGCAGAGCCACAAACTGGTAGTGGCGGTGTTCTACCGCGAACAATAGGAATTACTGGTGAGCGGGATGAATAGGCACATGTAAGTATGCGTCTTTGATGTCTATTGACACCAAGAACGCTCCGCCTTGTAGGGTGGAGACAACCGATCGAATAGTCTCCATTCGGAAATGGCGAATGTTCAGAAACTGATTCAGAGCTTTTAGATCCAGAATAGGTCTGACGTCTCCATTTGGTTGTGGAACCACAAAGAGGTTTGAATAAAACCCCGAAACTTGCTCTTTTAGTGGGACTTCCATGATTACTCCTTGAGACAGTAAATGATCCAAGGCTTGGAAGAAGGGCTTTCTCTTTAATGGATCTTTAGAGATGTTCGAGTTTAAGTACAGAGAAGGTGGGATTTCCCGGAATTCCAGTTTTAACCCTAGGGATACTGTGGAAACGACCCACTTGTCCTGGATCTCTGTCTGCCAAGTTACTGAAAACTGCCGAAGCCGCCCCCCCACTCGGCCGAGCGTGGGCGCCCCTTCACAAGGGGGCTTTGGGGTTTTGTTTGTTAGCTTTTTGAACCCAAGGCTTCTTGTGACCCTGAGCTTTACTCTGGGTCTTAGGTTTTGTGGCTGGCTGAGAATGCCGTCACCACTGCCTGGAGGCTGAGGTTTCGGGAACCGGGGAGAGAGAACGCTTAAAACAAGGGCGTTTATTATTTTTCTTATCTGGTAACAGGGTAGTCTTACCACTAGAAATTCTCTGGATGTATTTATCCAGGTCATCCCCAAAAGTCGTTCCCCATGGAAGGGGAAACTGGCCAGAATTTTTTTGCATGGAGCTTCAGCTGACCAATGTTTCAACCAAAGAATTCTACGCATATGCACCAGTTGGAGCGTGAGGCGGGACGCCTGCTAAATAGAATCTCTAATAGCATCCACTGTAAAACAGGCAGGTTTTCCCAAAGCTTGACCTGATCTAAAGGAAGATCCTTAAGGCCTTGCTTCACCTGTTTCTTTAACACTTGACACATACCAACTGCCGCCACAGCAGGGTGGGTTACAGCGCCCGCCATTAAAAAGAAGACTTTAGTAAGTATTCCAATTTATTTTCAGAAGGATCCTTAAATACCTGAGCATTGTCTACAGGACAAGTTAGGCTCTTGTTTATACAAGAAATGGCTGCATCTACTGCAGGCAGTTTCCATTTCTTGGTAAACTTCTCCTCCATAGGACAAAGAACATCAAATTTCCTGGGAGGAGAAAAACGGCTGTCTGGATGTTGCCAGTCTACGTAAATAAGATTCTCCAATAAAGGATGAACCAGAAAGGAACAGGCAGGAATGGCTAAAACCCCCTGATTCAGGCAGCGATGCTTTTTTGTCTTTCTTAGTTGTCCCAGACTTTCTACTGGAAGACATATTCCTAAGCCAAACCAGAGGTACAAACAATGCATACACTACTGTGCTAGTTCAGCAATCTACATAAGGTATGCAACTAATCACACAGTTTGATGCTGAGTAGGTGCCTAGGAGTGCCTGAACCCAACCACATAGAGAAGCTTACGTGCCCCCAGTTGCTGCGTCTATCCCAGATAGAGCTCTCAGGTATCTGCGGTCCTTTTCAAGCTTCCCGCGATGCGCCTGCACGCCGTACATGCCCGCCCGCATGACCACGCCCCCTCTTTCCGGCCGTGCGCTGTAAAAGCGCGCCCCCCAGCGCGCAAGGGAAATGAACGCATACACCCACAACAGGGGAGAGAGGAGAATCCCTCCAATAAGCCAGCCAACCTCACTAAAAAATTTTTTTGCAGAGCTTGAAGCAACCTGACACTGACCTGGTCTAGGCATGGTGAGTGAATAACAGCTCTTTACTCCCTCCAGTGGCGGATACAGGTAAGACACTACTCAAAAAGGGAAAAGTCCTTAAGATGTTTTTTATCTTGGATCTTTTCTACTTACCTTATCCCCCCAGCAGGACTGCTGAAGACCAGACAGTACCAATCTTCACCTATCACGGCAGGTATGTTGTGCCAACCTTCATGGATATGGGTTCCTACTTAAAGGTGACCTCTTCCCTGGACCTTGTAAAAGGCTCTGCCAGAAAACTGTTGCGCTTTTTATGTAGCGAAAGTACTGGATACCAAAGCCCAGTCCTCCAAGGAGAGACATTACAGGCAAAACCTCTGTCTTCTGCGAGGTCAGGGTACCATCCATTATAGGCGTATAAAATAAGCGTTTTTGGATAGATCCGATTGCGCAGCTCTTTGACCCCCGGAGGGACTTTAGCAGAGCTTCTTCTTAGCACATCCTTAGTCGCGACCATCACCTTAGACAATGGCGAAAAAACTGAGGTACTTCCCTTATGGCAGGGGTTATATAGAGGGGAACTCGTGTTCAGTGGGTGTGCCAGTGTCCAATCACCTCTGGTGGGCTATACAACCCACTATGTAATGATTAAAGGCTCTGTGTCCCGTGGTGTACAAAAAATAAATGCAATATTTTTTACTTTTTGCTAAAATAAATATCCCCAAAAAATCTATAAAAAAAATAAAAAATTTCCACAGTTTAGGCCGATACATATTCTTCTACATATTTTTGGTAAAAAAATCGCAATAATCGTATATTGATTGGTTTGTGCAAAAGTTATAGCATCTACAAAATAGGGGTAGCTTTATGGCATTTTGGCGGCAATCTGCAATTTTTATTGTGACTGCGACTTTATGGCGGACACATCGGACACTTTTGACACATTTTTGGGACCATTGTTATTTTTACAGCGATCGGTGCTAACTTGCCTCTCCCCGTTTTGCAGCTCTGTGACCCGATCGCGGGACACCGGTGGACATCGAGTCCGCGGGTCCCGCGGGCACGGTCATGGAGCTCGCGGCAGGGGCGCGTGAGTTCCGCTGCCGGCGCGTACGTGCCTGCACAGCGGGAATTTCAAAGTGACATAAATATACGTTACTTTGCCCAGCCGTGACATTCTGCCGATGTAAATGTACAGGAGCCGATCGTTAACCGGTTAATCGTATAGAAAAAATAGGGGAGCACATAAAATGATACATATATTGTCTAATATCTTTTTCTTTTTCTACAAGTTAATTATTATACCTCTTGTATAATGGTATCCTGTTGGAGTGAGGCAGGCCTAGCTTTCTGCTGCCTTTTTATGTTTAAAGTGGATGTTAAGCCACTTGTATAAAAAGCTTCCATTTACCTTAAATACCATTATTGGGCATACACAAACCCCCTCCCATCCCACTCACAACTGGTCACAACCTCTTTTAAAAAAACACTTCTCAAACTTGTTTTTACTCACTGTCCGAGTGCATTGCTCATTGAAGACATTTGATCAAGTGCTGAAGAAGTTCCCTTTTCATGATCAAGTCATTTGATCAAGTGCTGAAGAAGTTCCCTCTTAATGAATGATGTCTTCTTGCTATGCAGTCTTCTGGAGCCTGAGAGAACCCTGCTGTTGAACAGCCAATTGGAAGTATCTATGTCACCAAGCCAGTGACACCAATGAAGAGCTCCCCTTTGCAGAAGAAGAAAGAAAACCCAGGACCTTAGCATAAGATGTTCAAGGTTTTCAGTATATTACATGAGCTTTTACCCTTTTTTTTACTTTTTGCATTTACACATTCCACACACTGCTCCAGGTGGGGTTACATAGTTAGTCAGGTTGAAAAAAGACACAAGTCCATTCAGTTCAACCATAAAAAAAATATATATATATATATATATATATATATATATATATATATATATTGTACAATCCCATATACCCAATTCTATACTCACAGTTGATCCAGAGGAAGGCAAAAAAAAACAGCAGAGAATGATCCAATTTGCTACAGCAGGGGAAAAAATTCCTTCCTGATCCCCCGAGAGGCGATGGAATTTACCCTGGACCAACTTTACCTATAAATGTCAGTACCCAGTTATATTATGTACATTTAGGAAAGTATCCAGGCCTTTCTTAAAGCAATCCACTGAGCTGGCCAGAACCACCTCTGGAGGGAGTCTGTTCCACATTTTCACAGCTCTTACTGTGAAGAAACCTTTCCATATTTGGAGATGAAATCTCTTTTCCTCTAGACGTAAAGAGTCTTTTGTGTCTTTTGTGTTGACTGTAAAGTGAATAACTCAACACCAAGTTCACTATATGGACCCCCTATATATTTGTACATGTTGATCATATCCCCCTTATTATCCTCTTCTCAAGAGTGAATAAATTCAGTTCCTCTAAGCTTTCCTCATAGCTGAGCTCCTCTGTGCCTTTTATCAGTTTGGTTGCCCTTCTCTGCACTTTCTCCAGTTCCCCAATATCCTTTTTGAGAACTGGTGCCCAAAACTGAACTGCATATTCCAGATGAGGTCTTACTAATGATTTGAACAGGGGCAAAATGATATCTCTCTCTCTGGAGACCATACCTCTCTTAATACAAGAAAGGACTTTGCTCGCTTTGGAAACCGCAGCTTGGCATTGCATGCCATTATTGAGCTTATGATCTACCAAAACCCCCAGATCCTTCTCCACTACGGATCCCCCCAGTTGTACTCCCCCTAGTATGTATGATGCATTCATATTCTTAGCCCCCAAGTGCATAACTTTACATTTATCAACATTAAACCTCATCTGCCACATAGTCGCCTAGTTAGACCATTCCACTGCATAGCTTAGTGTCATCTGCAAATACAGAACTCTTACTTTTGATCCCAGACCCAATATCATTTATAAAGATATTAAAAAGTAAGGGTCCCAACACTGAACCTTGGGGTACACCACTGATAACCTTAGAGAATTCAGAGTAAGAATCATTAACCACTTCAATACCAGGCACTTATACACCTTCCTGCCCAAGCCCATTTTGAGCTTTCAGCGCTGTCGCAATTTGAATGACAATTGCGTGGTCATGCTACATTGTACCCAAACAAATTTTTTATCATTTTGTTCCCACAAATAGAGCTTTCTTTTGGTGGTATTTGATCGCCTCTGCGATTTTTATTTTTTGCACAACAAATAAAAAAACAGCGAATATTTTGAAAAAAATTATGTTTTTCTTTGTTTCTGTTAATTTTTTTTGTAAATAAGTACCTTTTCTACTTCAATGACGGGCACTGATAAGGCGGCACTGACGGGCACTGATAAGGCGACACTGATGGGCACCGATGAGGTGGCACTGATGAGGTGGCACTGATGATGGACACTGATAGGCGTCACTGATGGGCACTGATATGTGGCACTGGTATGCGGCACTGATGGGCACTCATAGGTGGCACTAATGGGCACTCATAGGCGGCACTGATGGGCACTCATAGGCGGCACTGATGGGCACTTATAGGCGGCACTGATGGGCACTTATGGGTGGCACTGATAGGTGGCACGGACGGGCACTGATAGGTGGGCACTTATGGGCACAGATGGGCACGGATGGGCACTGATAGGTGGCACTGATGGACACTAGTAGGTGGCACTGATGACACTGGTGGCTGGCATTGCTGGGCATCACACATTGTGGTCGTGCCATGATGGTGCCAGTCAGTGCCCATTTGTGGGCACTGATTGGCATATGTTTTTTTATGTATTTGTACATGTGGATGGCCATGGGGGACTTACCTGGCCATCCACATGCTTGGGGCTTCCCTGGTGGTCCTGGGCGGCATCCTGGTGGTCTAGTGTGGGTATCCGAGGGGGGGCTGCGCTGATAAACAATCAGCGCAAACCCCCCCTGTCAGGAGAGCCGCCGATCGGCTCTCATCTACTCGCGTCTGTCAGACGCGAGTGAGGAAGAGCCGATCAACGGCTCTTCCTGTTTACATCGTGATCAGCCGTGATTGGACACGGCTGATCACGTGGTAAAAAGCCTCCGCCGGAGGCTCTTTACCGAGATCAGTGTAGCGGTGTGTCAGACTGACACACCGCTCCACCGATCGCCGCGATGCGCGCCCCCCCGGGCGCGCGGCGGCTGTTATCCTGCAGGACGTTAAAGACGTCCAGTGTGGATAACACAACCACTTCCCGGACGTCAATCTCCTATTGACTGGGCGGGAAGTGGTTAATGACTACTCTCTGAATTCTGTCTTTTAGACAGTTTTCTATCCATTTACAAACTGATATTTCCAATCCTGTAAACTTTACCTTACACACGTGTGTGCGGAACTGTATTGAACGCTTTTGCAAAATCCAAGCATACCACGTCCACCGCCACCCCTCTGTCCAAGGTTTTACTTACCTCTTCATAAAAAGAAATCAGGTTTGTATGACAACTTCTGTCTTTCATGAATCCATGCTGTCTGTTGCTTAAATCGTTTTTTTCCAGCAAGAACTCGTCTATGTGGTCTTTTATTAATCTATCCAGTATCTTCCCAACTATAGAAGTTAAACTAACAGGTCTATAGTTACTTGGTAAAGACTTTGTTCCCTTTTAAATATAGGCACCACATTGGCCCTGTCATTAATGAGTCCCTAAAAATTAGATACAATGGCTTTGAAATTACAGAGCTCAATTCTTTTAGGATCCGTGGGTGTATGCCATCTGGTCCAGGTGCTTTATCCACCTTTTTTCTGTCTAAATATTTCTGGACCATATCACTTTTGAGCCATTGTGGATTTGGGGCTGTGTCACTACTCCATGATTACTTTTCAGGTACTGGCTTGGCTCCTCTCCACTGAGGAAATCAATTATGTGGCTAGCATGAAATACATCAGAATAAAACTTGTTCCCACTGCCTATTTTAATAAAGGAATATTATAATTTAGATTTTTTGGATGCAGTTTTCCCTTTGCTGGTAAAATGACGATTAGTTGAAAAAAAGGGGAAACAATATGGGGGAAAGGGGCTGATGCATGGGGAGGAGCTTTAACTTATTTTAAACCTCATCTGGTCTAAAATGTTTTAACAACAGTGTTGAAGTAAACACACCAGTAATGGAACTACCAGGGTCGCAAATGTTGCATTTGCGACTGGGCCTTGGTGTTCTGCCACTGTGGGAGCAAGAGCTCAGACTGTGGCTCCTCAGCTGGGTTGCTGGCTGCAGGTGTAAGCAGAGAGTGTCTGGTACAGTCTCTCTCACACTGCCCAGAACCAGCACTGATAGCCCACTCCCCCCTCGCATGGATGGGTGAGGAGAGAGAGAGAGATGGATCTGCTCCTCCTCATACTGTCCCTCTTCCCCTGTGTGTGCCTGTGGAAAGCCCAGCAGTCAGCAACTACATTTCGCAGCAAATATGCAGACTGCCTAAACCTCCTTCCTGGGGTGAGTGAGCTCACCTTTCATAATGACTGAAGTGTCCTCCCTCCCTTTTCTCTCCTGCCTCTGATTACACTAATGTAAAGGGGACTCAGATGTAAGGGGTGCTCTGTTGACTCTAATGTAAGTGGGGGCTTTGGTGAGCAGATACCCCCTTACATTTGATTTCCCCTTTATACCAGAGTCCACAGTGTTCCCCCTTACATCAGAGCCCTCCCTTAAATCAGGGTTCCCAGAGCACTCCTTATATCAGATCAGAGTTCTGTTTTACATTCGAGTCCACAGAGCTCCCCCTTACAGTGAAATTCTACAGACTCTGATGTAAGGAGGGCTCTGGGAACTCTGATTAAAAAAAAGTTCACCTTTTGTAAGATGTTACATGTTACACCCCTATTCAGGGTGTAACATGTTACAGAAGCACCAGCACCCGCACCCCCCGATTCCCCATTTTGACAGCGATCGGGGGATCTTCTCCCCCTGCTCGCTGTCACAGTTTAAAAAAAACGCAGTCATGTGGGTCTTCTCTTGCCTGGCCGTGTCATTCATTCATGGAGTTCTGTAAATGTAAAAACTACCTAGCCTTTGTGGCTGTCAGCCTGTAGGTCTCAATGAACTACCAGGGCGATGTTAAAGGGACACTAAAGGTTCCCGTTTAAAAAAATCAATAAAATAACAAACATGTCAAACTTACCTCCACTGTGCAGCTCGTTTTGCACAGAGTGGCCCCGATCCTGGTCTTCTGGGGTCCCTCAGCCGCTGTCTCCCCCCCGCATCAGCTAACCCCCTTCATGGGAAGCTCTCTCCCAAGGGGGTTAGCTTGCGGGCGCGCTCCCCAGAGTTCATTTTTTCTCATTAAAACAGAGTCTGTAGAGTCCCACCTTACAGTGGTAGGGAACTCTGCAAGTTCAGATGTAAAGGGGAACTCTGTGAGTTCTAATTGTAAAGGGGTACTCTTGTGATTAAATCCATATGATTCGAAATGTTATTTAATCACAAAATATATGTATAGTGTATACTAAAACAATGCTGTGCACCACTAAAGTGTTCAGGTTTGGCTTGAAGAAATGGTGGCAACACTACTCAAGATGGCAGGAAGGGGGCCTGCTGCAGAATGTGTGAAAAGGTCCTGATGCGGTCCATAATTGCATCCTCGTCCACATACTCTACACATTCCTGAATGCTCTGCTGTGGTCTCTTCTTAGGTATTATTAGGCTATCCATATGCAGCACAATCTTTGTTAGAGATGCACCCAGTCAAGAAGAACTACAAACCATCAAAGACCACTTTATGTAGGGATTCCCTAGAGGTTTAATAAAATAGATTTTGCCATAAAGACAACCTACAGACAGACCCTCTCAACATAAGTCATGCTTAGCAACATTGAAAAAATCACATCACACCACAGTGTTTATTGACATGTTAAACGGAATCCAATTAGTATAATGTTAACCCATGGCCCCACGGAAACATGAGGTTACCCTAACATACTAATGACAAATATTTTGAGCTTTGTTCATACTGTGAACTGCTTTGGAAAGTCATGTCTATCTAAGATTGTACATGATTGCTGCACTGTTTATGTCATGATAATAAATGTGCCTGGACACACCTTAATCACCCCATATAGCGTAGATTCCCCCTACTGCCCTGTCCCCCCCCCCTGCTGCTGGCTTCCTTCCGCTTCTCTCCTATTGGCTGCTACTGCGGGCACATAAATGGGGATGTTTTAGAAGGAGTGGGAGAAGGGGGTCTGTAAATATGTAATTTACCTGCCCCTTCCCTTTCTGAATGAACACAGTGAGTGATCGGTACTATGTGTTTGAGGTTTGGAGTGCACACCCTATTGCAATAGGCTGCACACACCTATGGTTATGACTGACACTGTATTGTACTGTGTCAAGATCATAAAGTGTGTTAAAAATAAAGTTTGAGGGTGCTTGCAATGCACACAAAATCCGAAGAAGACTTTCACTGCTCAGGTGTCTCGTTCATCAAGATAACATGGATCACTCAGGTAGACCCGACTGGAGAAGTGTACATGGCAGTCTGACAACGCTATTGCTAATTGCAAGGTAATGGCTTAATGATGTAAGCCTACAACAGGAATTGCTGTTTTTGGCAGGATCTCCAGGTAACATGTACCAAAATGTACAAAATATTCACAAAAATAATTTGTTGAGGAAACTGTATACAGTCAGATATTATGCCAAGCATAATAAAAAACAGATTAAGGGTTTACATACATTTTAATCTCTTTTATATGAAATAAAACATACAATATAATAATTAACATATACTGTATATATACAAAATGATAAAACCCCTTTCACACTGAGGCGCTTTTCAGGCGTTTTAGCGCTAAAAATAGCGCCTGTAAAGCTCCTGAATAGCGACTCTCAAGCCAGCCCAGTGTGAAAGTCCGAGTGCTTTCACACTGGGGCGGTGCACTTGCAGGACGGGAAGCAGCATCTTTGCGGTGGTGCGGGAGCGGTGTATACACCGCTCCTCCACCGCCCCCGCTCATTGAAATGAATGAGCGGTGATTTTCGGGCGCTATTAACCCTTTCCTCGGCCACTAGCGGGGGCTAAAAGCGCTCCACTAGCATCAGAATAACGCCGCTATAACAGCGGTAAAGCCCTGCTAAAACTAGCGGCGCTTTACCGCTGACGCCCCACCGCCCCAGTGTAAAAGTGGCCTAAAATATAACATGGAATACAACACAAAGTCTGAAGTAGAAATAATGTGTTAAGCCTGGTACACATGATCGGATTTTCCACGGACAAAGCGTAGGACTTTTGTCCGAAGAGCATTGGCCATGAACTTGTCTTGCATACAAACGGCAAAGAATTGTCTGCTAACAAACACGAAACAATGTGGTTTTTCAGCTCTTTAGCGCCACCCTTTGGGCAACTTCTGCTAATGTTGTGTTATGGTTAGCATTGCTTCTGAGCATGCGTGTTTGTACTTTGGATTTTTGTCCGAAGGACTTCTGTACACACGATCGGATAATCCGACAACACACATTTGTTGTCGGAAAATTTTAAAGCATGCTATCCCACATTTGTTGGCGGAAAATCCGACAACAATTGTCCGATGTAGCATACAAACGGTCGGATTTTCCATCAACAGCCTGTCATCACACAATTCCCGTCAGAAAATCTGATCGTGAACACGGGCCCTAAAGAGGAAGTAAACCCCGGCAGATTTTTCTTATTTTTAAAATTTTCACATACAATAGCTCATTACAAGGGATAATAGATTGAAATCGGCCGAAAACGAGCTCTGTAAATACCTTATTTGTAATCTCTTCATTTCTGGGTATTGGCCGCACCATTGTTTGTGCTGTTTTCTGAATCTGTTCTGGACGTCACTTCCGCCCTTACTCTGTTTCCCTTTCGAAATCTCGCGCATGCGCCGTATCAGGAAGGAGATAATCAGAGCAGCATCGCGAGACTTCTCTGTGTCGTTCAGAGGGGAAGCTCGTCCATAGAAATGTCCTGACATGCAGGGAATACAGAAACGGCACACTTTAGGTGGCTGTAATGAAATATCATACTGCGCAATCACGCATGACGTCATTTTCGATTACAGGACGATTTACATGGAAACTACAGCAGTGAGTACAGCATTTAGCTGCCTGTGTTATCTACATTATGGAGAGCTAAAGTTGTCTCGGAGGGTTTACAACCACTTTAAGTCTCATGGGTACACTGTTTACTGTACATACATACCTACAGTAAAAATCTGGCTATTGAACGCATAGTCAAAAGGCCGTTTTTGTTCCAAAAGCCTCCCTGCTTTTCATTTTTTAGAACCTATTATCTATCAGCAGAGGCTTTGTGAGGCCTTAGGCAAAACTTAGACATGAGGCCCCACTCACGCCCATAATGGGAAAAATAATTCAAGAAAGAAAAATGGCTGCAGAAAATGCACGGATCTAGCACACAGGTGATCAGCACCACTTCCAGGGCACCCTCCTCACCCATCAGACATATTCAGCCAATGCAAGAGGGGGGAGAGAGGGGGAGGTGAGAAAGAGAGAGGGGTATTAGAGAGATCCGATGACGCCCACATTAGTATTGATCACAGGAAAATTAGGCAGCCGTGAGGCCCCTGTGAGTGTGAGGCCTTAGGCGACTGCCTAATTTGCCTAATTAGAGAGCCTCCTCTGTCTATCAGACAATGTAATCTTGACTTGCTGTAATAAGGAAACAATAAAAAAAAAAAACAGTCAAACATATGAGACCAATAGAATAATCTGTTCTGGCTGCCAAAGGTAGTTTATGTTTCGTTTTTATCTATGAAAATCAATAGGCCCAAAGAATGCAATTGAAGATGTATCAATATCAAGGCTCGTATGCTATTGTTTTACCCAGATATTGTAATACATAGACAGATCACAACATGCTGTGTGCATTGAATGCTAGAAGGTAACACGTCTGAATTTGCAGCTCCATGTGACTCGAGCAGGATCCAATTATATTTGAGAGATGTCTGAGTGGTGCCGTTACCTGGATAAAGAGAGCCTGATTGCAGAAACTGATTGCATTCTCTGTTTGACCTGAAAAAGCAAGATATCAGAGAACCATGAACCTTGTCTCCAAAAAGGGTTAGCCCAGCAATTAAAAAAAAAAAACAAAAAAAACCTCTGAGTAATTCATAGTAGACATTTTCCATCTTCCTGGATAAATTTGCAAGCGGCAATTTATGTGCTAAACAATTCTCCAGATGCCATATAATTTTTCTTGAAAAATGTTTACCCACCGCGCTTTCTGTATGTTGGAAAAAAATAAATAAAAGCCTTTATATTTCAGAGGAAATAATGGTTTAAAACAGTTTGCTGGAAAAGGCACTATCCCAATAAATCATGTGTCAGTGTGGATAATAGAATACTAGATCATCCTCTATCAGCTTGAATAAAGGTTAAACACTATACCTTACTCACACACTGTGCCATCTTCTCCAGCACATTCAGCACTTGCTCTAGTCTGTCTCTTGTCTCCCACTTAATAAAACACCCTTTCAACTTCTAAAACTTTGTTATAATTTTCTAAAAACTCTGGGAATTTTAGGTTAATGGAAAAACAAGTTGTTTATAAAAAAAGGTGATCTTCCTATCGACTTCTGTTCTGCCTTTTGTTCACTGCTGTGCATTTCATTACACAGATCTGTAAAAGTTTAATGTAATAGAGATGGATGGCCCCCGTGGACTGAGCATATTTAGTGAGATGTTTTGCACAAGCATAATAGGTGTCTCTTGTCTTAGTTAAATCATGCCTAATAAAGGCTTTTGTACTGATCAGGGAGAAATTTAGATAGAACCAGTGCTGGAACAAGCACGATCGGATTTTCCGACTGGAATTGTGTGATGGCAGGCTGTTGTCGGAAAATCAGATCGTTTGCATGCTCCATTCGGACAATTGTTGTCTGATTTTCTGCCAACAAATGTTGGATAGCCATGCTTTAAAATTTTCCGACAACAAATGTGTGAAATATAAAAGTGAAAAAATGCGCTAAACCAGAAAATATAAGCTGCTAACACTCAAACAAACAAAGTATAAAGCAAATATAAACAAAATAGTGCAGCGCTATGAATGTGAAAAAATGATTCTAGAATTGCTACTGAAAGCAACACAAAAACACGTGAATAACTGATATACACTATGTGCTAGTAAACCAGTGAATAAAGTTCATAAATAGTCAACTCCAATGGATGGTCTCACATATGAGCTGTTCTCCATGGGAGTTAGAAGGTGTAACCCCTGGCAGTTAAACAAAACTGTGATGAATGAACAAGGAAAGTCCAAAACAATATGTGTAGAATTTGAATGGATGTCTTTTCATGGACAACACCACCACAGCGTAAACTGGCAAAAGGACCCCAAAGTTAATGGTGGGATTCGCAATACAAGGCACAGATGATAAGGTTGGGTACTCTTACCATAGATGGAGGACCCACCTGTCTTACGACAGTGGGTCAATCGAGCTTGGTGGTCACCGTGACCAGAAATGATGAAACTGGATATCCTGGATACCTCAGACCGACTCCAACAGGGTGATTGGATGAACAACTCACACGATGGAAACTCCTCCGATCATATAGGCTCCGAATCAATCCAGGATGAACACAAGGGTGGGAGAAAAGGAAAAACTCCAGATGGTGCAGGTCAATATAACCAATGGGGTGGTTTATTAAATAAAATTTGTCTTACAGTCATAGACAAATAAAAGTGATCACAAAATAAAAGAGTAACAGCAATGTGGGGTGCAGCATCGGCAAGCCCTACGCGTTTCGACTGCAGCAGTCTTCAACAGGGGCATAATGCTTTAACCCCCACATTGCCTACATTTATAAGGTCTGAACTCAATCCGATCCGCCCCGAAGAGGCGGAGTCGGAACAGGAAATGACATGTTATTCCACAACCTCAGACCATCACACACAATAATGTCAAAAATAAAATCATATTATTAAAATATTGTGTATGTAAACACTAAACATTAATATCCATGATATTAAACAGCACCAGAGGCACAATAGTATCAAAATATAGGAAATCCCGCCTGATGAATGAACGATCGTAATCAAATGGTAAATTGGTGCCATCTGAGTGGGACTTACCCATAAGCCCATATGTGGGAGTGACCCCACACAGCCTTCCTGTCATTAGAGGGCACCTGGATATCAGGATATTAGTTGGTATCCCTCTAGAATAAATCCCCATGCAGCAACATCCTCTGATGTTGCTGAAATTGGCTTTGGGGACACCAATGTAGCGCGGCGCTCCGTCCCCGCGAGCGTGCCGCACGCACACTCGGGAGCGGCGTCATGGCGCAATCGCGTCACGGCGTCACATGCTAACCGTGGCGAACCACAATGGAAGGACATCAGCTGTTGAGAGCGACAGCGTCTCCCTGCGAGGGGACGCAATAGCCCCACAACAGCGTATGGAACTAGAAAGCAGGCGCCATCTAGTGGATAACAAACAAAAGGCAGGAAACCATGTAAATCCGCTGATAGGCATCTGTATAATGTATAGCCCAAAAAGAACACCATACAGCGGACTACATAAATGATGCCACTCTATCATGTTAGAAAGATATCATATAGGGTGGATCTAATTCTAAAATAAAGAAAAAACTATGGCTACCATCACTGAATCGCAACAAGACATGTGAGTTCAAATACTTGAAACCAACACATCCCGTTGCCCTATCAGCAAGTGAATGCATGACAGACACCTCCTAACTTGAGGCCGAATGACATCGCTGAAAAAGGCAAAAATGAGATCCATGTGAAGCCAAAAAATCGCATGTGCCACCTGAAAATGTGCGTACAAGCGATAAGTGGCAAACAAAGGGTTGACATGGACCAGTAATCAGCATGTGCGGACTGAAAAGGATACACAAGCCCAGGGTACTCACGCCCGGTTAATGAAACAATTGATGTCCCACTCAACGTTCATACCGTGGGGTGAGTAACACCTAAGCTCGAGTATCCAATAGGTCTCTAATCTTGAGACACCCTGTAGAGAGGAATCTCCCCTCCAATGGGGGAAGAACCTATCTATCACCTGAAATTGGGTGCCTCTAGGGTCCTTGGCATGATGTTCTAAATAATGTCGCAATACAGTGCGCTTATCACAACCTTTACGTATTTTGGCTAAGTGTTCATTAAATTTCTAATCGTGCGCCCTACGTATTGGAGTTTGCATGGGCATGTGATTAGGTACACAATGAACCTGGTGACGCAGGTAGTAAAATGCCTCATGGTATAACTGCGTCCTGTAACGCTAGAAATAAACGTGTCTGTTCTGCGTCTGGCCAGCACATTGACCATGCAAACATTACATTTTCTGCAAGGGTAGTAGCCGTTGGCCTCTGAAAAGAAGGAAATCTTTTTAGGAGGGTCAATTGTGTTAGGAGCTATTTCTCCCTGAATTGAGCGAGCACCCCTAAAAATCACACCTGCCCGTTCAGGAAGGGAAGGTCCAAGAATTTTGTCACTTTGTAACACTTTCCAATGCCTATTCAAAATCTTTTTGATTTCATTATGTTGAGTGGAATAGGAAGTGAAAAAGGACCATTTGAATTTATCCTCTCTAACATTTTTCGGTTTGTCAACAAGAAGAGAAGACCTCTCAGTTTTTAATACAGAGGAAATGTCTATGTCCAACCCAACAGATGAATAACCCCTATCCAGAAATCTTTCTTTAAGGGTGTTGGATTGAGCCAAGAAGTCGCCATCATGGGTGCAGTTCCTCCTAAGACGGAGGAACTGTCCCCGGGGTACGGACTTCAACCATTGGTCATGATGACAGCTGTCAACAGGAATATAACCATTTCTGTCCGTAGACTTGAAATAGGGTTTAAATTCCAGATGGTTATTGACAGCCGTGATTTCCAAGTCAAGGAAATGTACAGAAGAGGAACTAGCCTCATATGTTAACACAATTCCGCAGTCATTGTCATTAAGGACTGCCATGAAAGTGTCTAGGGATTCTCTCGTGCCCCTCCATAGGAGGAGGATGTCGTCTATATATCTAGCCCACAGAACGAATTCAGGTCTGTTAAGGGCATAGACGACAACCTCCACCCACTGGGCCATGAAGAGATTTGCAAGGCTGGGGGCATATTTAGCCCCCATCGCTACCCCCTTGATTTGGGAGAAGAATGTTCCCTGGAACCAAAAGTAATTATGCCGTGTGGCAAAATCCAATAGCTCCATGATGAAATTCCTCTGTATTAAGGACAGTGATGAGTTTCTGGTGAGAAACAACTCCACTGCCTCAAGACCCAAATGGTGTGGAATACAGGTGTATAATGCAGACATATCTTCAGTAACAAGAATCAAATCTCCATGGTAATGGACCTTCTCTAACAAATTAATGGTGTCCTTGGTATCCTTCAAATAAGAGGGCACCAATTTCACCAAAGGCTGAAGAAAGTGATCGATATACTTCCCAATTCGTGACGTAACCGAGTCGATCCCACTTACGATGGGACGCCCAGGGGGATCGACTGGGTTCTTGTGCACCTTTGGAAGGTAATAAATAACAGGAATACGAGGCGCCAAAGGCACCAAGTACTCCTGTTCTTTCTTATTGAGAATATTCAAAGAGAAACCCTCATAGATGATGTCAACCAGGGCTTTCTTATATTTCAAAGTGGGATCACCTGGTAAAAGACTATAAGTAGATCTGTCCTCTAAAAGTCTGTGCATCTCCTTGACGTAATTTTTCTTATTTGTCCACGGGGCGAATAATGAGGTCTTTGTTGAGACATAAAGTTTTTAAACCTGCCGCAATGGTTGGATCCTGATGGACTCTCTTGGCAGGCAGCCCATCTAGATCCTTTAGTACAAGGGTGCGGAACACATTAATGGATGGAGCCGAATTGACTGGGGGGTTGAACAAGGAAGGGTTTGATAACCCTGAATGTAAACTGGTGGAAGAACCACCGGACTGAGTCAAAGAAGTAGATCCCAAGGGCACTATAGACCTCCCATCGTTCTTTTGGGCATCAACTGATGGGAGGGCTAAAAAGTGCCTCTGGATATTTAGTTTTCTGATATACTTCTGGATATCTATAAAAGTGGAAAATTTGTTCAGCTTGCGAGGAGGAACAAATATCAGACCTTTGTCTAAAACAGATTGCTCTTGGGGAGTAAGAGCAACCGAGCTTAGATTAAAAATACCTGCACCTAATTGACCCTTGGTCTTTTTGCGCTGGATGCGCCCCCCCCCCCAAATATGTGTTGATGGATTATCCGGGCGTGTGTACACAAATCCATCGGACAAAACTCCAAAGAACAAACACGCATGCTCAAAAGCAATGCTAACCATAAAGCCGTGTACACACGATAGGTTTTTCCGATGAAAACAGTCCGATGGATTTTTTTCATTGGACAAACCGATCGTGTATGGGCCCCATCGGTCTTTTTTCCATCGGTGTCAAACAATAGAACATGTTTTACATTTTTCCAATGGATAAAAAAACGATAGCAAATTCCGATCGTCTGTGGGGAACTCCATCGGATAAAAAACCCACGCATGCTCAGAATCAAGTCAACGCATGCTCAGAAGCATTGAACTTCATTTTTCTCGGCTCATCAGAGTGTTTTACGTCACCGCGTTTGGAACGGTCAGTTTTTTGACTGATGGTGTGTAGGCAAGACTGATGGAAGTCAGCTTTATCGGATTTCCGATGGAAAAATCCATTGGTTTAAAATCCATAGGAAATCCGATCGTGTGTACAGCATTAGCAGAAGTTGCCCAAAGGGTGGCGCTACAGAGCTGAAAAAACACGTCGTTTTGTGTTTGTTGGCCAACAATTGTGTGCCGTTTGTATGAAAGACAAATTCCTGGCCAACGCCCTTCGGACAAAAGTCCTACACATTGTCCACAGAATATCCAATCGTATACCAGGCTTTAAGGACTTTAACCCCAAACTAAAGCCCCGTACACACGGTCTGACTTTTTGCCAACAAACTTCATTTTGAGCAAGTTTGCCAAAAAATCCAACCGTGTGTACGCTCCATCGGACTAACTTTTTTGGTTTTCATTGGACAAAAGTTCGGTCTGCAAACGGACAAACTTTTGGCCAACAAAAGTTTGATGGAGCAAAGTCCAACTGTGTGTACAGAAAACCATCGGACTTTTGTCCGATGGACAAAACAAAAATCAACCAACAATAGCAGAAGTTGACCAAGGGGTGGCGGTAAAGAGCAGAAAAACCATGTGATTGTTGGAAAAAGTTTTGGGAAAGTTTGCAGAAAAGTCCTGTGGTGTGTATGCTATGGGTGTGCCCGGCCAACTCCGTTCGGACAAAAATCCACGGAAAAGTCAGATGGAAGTGCGACTGTGTGTACGAGGCTTAAGACCCCATATACACTATTATGCCGCGTACACATGACCAGTTTTCCCGACAGGAAAACTGTCATTTTTTTTCTTGGTCGGGAAAACCGGCCATATGCATGCTCTCCAGCAGTTTTCCCGACGTGAAAACCACCGAGATTCACGACGGGAAAAATTAGAACATGTTTTCATTTTTCACGTCGCGAATTGCGGCGGTTTTTTGCACAGCAGTTTTCCCAAGAAAAAACATGTTGAGAAAACCGGCCGTGTGTACACGGGGAGAAGGGACCGAGCCATATAATATGAGGTCAAACCTTAGTACCGCGTATACACGATCAGAATTTCCAACAACAAAACCGTGTTTTTTTTTTCTGATGGATGTTGGCTCAAACTTGTCTTGCCACGGTCGCACAAATGTTGCTCGGAAATTCCGATGGTCAAGAACGTGGAGACGTACAACACTACGACGAGCCGAGAAAAATTAAGTACAATGATTCCGAGCATGCATCTAATTGATTCCGAGCATGCGCAGCACTTTTGTGCGTCGGAAATGGCTACACACGATCAGAATTTCGGACAAGAACTTTTCTTGTCAGAAAAATTGAGAACCTGCTCTCAAACATTTGTTGTCGGAAATTCTGACAGCAAATGTCGGATGGAGCCTACACACGGTTGGAATATCCGACCAAAAGCTCACATCGAACATTTGTTGTCGGAAATTCTGATCGTGTGTACGCGGCATTAGAGTTTCAATTTGTATGCAATCAGGCAGGCCCTTGCACTACATTCTTCTGATGGTGAGGTTGGGGGGAATTTGTGACTGGGCACATTGGAAAGACCTTTCTGTCTGAACAGATTTTTTTGCCTCAAACGCCAGGGCCATTGGAGCTTGTAATAAATGTCCAGTGTTCCGCAAGACTAGAATGGTGAATGGCTGTCTGAAGCGGCCAATCAAATTTAGGGAAGTGACCCAAAGCATGAAAATGCCTGGAGGTGTTAGGATTGTGGTTGTGTATACAGGGGCCAGTGAATAAATAAATAAAAAAATACCACGCTAATATCCCAAATGGAAAGCAGCCAGCACTACAAAGGACAACTTGTGTATAGAAATAAATGAAAATCAGTGCAGCACTAAACACATAAAATATATGAAAAATTTATATAATGTAATAAACACAATATTGATGAAAATTGGGACTATATAGTGCAGAGAAAAATATTAAAATGTGTGCCTGTTGTTGAAACACATACATCTATTGATAATGGTAACATTTATATAAAGTGACTCAAATAATAATACAAATAATAATAAAAGTTTATAATTATAAACAAGTGAATATCACACATGCCCACAGGGTGTTAGAGATAGGAAATGTGCAGTCCAGTAAAAATGAAAAAAAGTGGTGAAGAGGTCAAATTATGCGTATAGGATAGATGGTCAAAGTGATGATCCGAAAAATGATGAATGAGTCCCAAAGACACCGTAGGGGGTCACCACTGTGAAAAGATCCACCATCATTACAATATATGGGCGCTTACCAGAACACGTGGACCCAATTGGCTTATACCTAGTGGGTTTCTAATTCTATACCAGGTGTTTAACACCACTGCCTGTTTAGACCCACTAGGTATAAGCCAATGTTCCGGTAAGCCCCAAATATATGGTGGTGGATCCTTTCACAGTGGTGACCCCCTAAAAATAAAAACCGCAGAGGTGATCAAATACCACCAAAAGAAAGCTCTATTTGTGGGAAAAAAAGGACGTAAATTTTGTTTGGGTACAACGTCGCACAACCGCGCAATTGTCAATTAAAGCGACGCAGTGCTGTATCGCAAAAAATGCTCTGGTTATTAAGGGGTCGAATCCTTCCGGGGCTGAAGTGGTTAAAGTGATTGTAAAGTCTCATATTTTTTTCTTTAAAATAAAAAACATGTTATTCTTACCTGCTCTGTTGCAGTGGATTTGCACAGCGCAGCCTAGGTCCCTCTTCTGTGCTCTTGGCCCCTCCCTCCTGTTGAGTGCCCCCACAGCAAGCAGTTTGTTATGGGGGCACCCAAGCCGAGCCACAGCTCCATGTGTATATTCAGAAACGGAGCTGTGGTTTGGCCCCGCCCTCTCTCTCTCCTGATTGGCTAACTGACTTTGGTTGACAGCAGCAGGAGCCAATGGCGCCGCTGCTGTTTTTCAGCCAATCAGGAGGGAGAGTCCCGGATGGCCGAGACACTCTAGGACAGTGATGGCGAACCTATGGCATGGGTGCCACAGCTGGCACGCCAAGCCATCTCTGTCGGCACGCCAGGGGAATCCCTCAGCCAGACAGTCACTTGCACTGACGTGCGGTATGGAGGAGCCGTTTCCCTTCCTTGTATCAGTGCCAGTGACGTCGGCAGCTCCCCCTGCTCCAGGATGACTTTGGTTCAGTCTGTCCTAAGAGGAGGGGGAGGGGCGGTGCTCAGAGCAGGTCATCCATGAGGAGAGGTGCAGTGATTGCTAGCTGACCTCTGAGGGGCAGGGATATCGAGGGGCAGCTGGATAGCGTTGATTCCTACAATACTGCCCGGTGAGACCTGGACGATGAGGCCATGGAAAGGTAAGGAGGAGGATGGATCCTCCAATCTACATTATACTGTGTGTGGGGGGATGGGGATGTGAGTAGTGAAGGAAGCATGTGTCAGGTAGGTGAGTGTAATGTCAGGTAGGTGAGTGTAATGGTTAGGTAGGTCAGTGTATGTTGCACCATGCATTCCTAAACCCTGCATTCTGAGCGAATCTGGCAGAATCGTATGTTTTTGGTCCCTTAGGGCTCATTCAGAGACGCTGGCAGGTTTAATTCTGTGTTGGCACTTTGAAAGAAAAAAGTTGATTTTTCGTCGCGGTTTGGGCACTCAGGCTCAAAAAAGGTTCGCCATCACTGCTCTAGGACATCACTGGACAGAGATGGAGCTCAGGTAGGTATTAGGGCGGGGCGAGAGGGGCTGCTGCAGACAGAAAGTTTTTTTATTTTAATGTATGTAGCGGGTATGTACTTTTTAAACTGGTGAGGACACCAGTGATGCATAGTTCCGGCCCAGCAGGTGGTGCTGTCACTTTGGGCCGGGGTTGAACCATCGCTGCAGTGCCGTACCCTTTGTGACCTCTCGCAGAGGTTGTACGGCGGGGCGGGGAACCCGCCGTGCATCCTGGGGGAGGGTATAAAGGGGGCGGACATTTTTCACCACGAGGTTCGAGTCCCGGGCACCTTCAGCCTGAGGGCTGTGGTTATGGTCGGTGTCCAGGCGTCCTAGGCCTGGACACTTGGAGTTCGTGTTCCATCACAGACACCTTCAGTCTGGGGTGAGGTACTCAGCCCAGTATCTTCCGCTGGGTCCCGCGAGGGAGGGATCATCCCAGGGGGCCCCGGGAGTGGGGCACCCGAATCCAGGAGGCGTAAGGGACCGGAGGAGGGACTCACCCGAAGACCTGGTGCAGCAGATTGCCAGTGCCGGGTGAACCTCTGGAGACCGCCCGGAGGGATATCTTTCCCGAACAGGGGCCAAGTTCATAGAGGAAGTTCAGTTCACGTTCAATGACCGTGGCAGCGGTCCAGCTATTTCAATCAGGTCGGTGGCAGGGGCTTGCTATTAGGCCTGTGGCAGGGGCCTCAACAGTTCTTCCGGTCGGTGGCAGAGACCGTGCGCCAGGCCTATTCGCTAGAAAAGGAATAGGAGAGTTCAGTTGTGCCTGGGCCTACTCGTTCCCACACCCCCTTGTTCGTCTGTTATTGGAAGTTCAACTGAGTGTGTTCACCGTATTGTATGAGAAATAAAGGAGTGTTGTACTTTCGATTGGTGTGGGGCTCTATTATTGGCAGACACGTTTCCATGGAACAACTGAGGCTTCGTATGCAGTGGACAGACCCGGGAGGTAAATCAACTAACTTTGCTCAACCCTCTTATACACATGAGGGGAGAGCTTGGCGTAGTGTTCCTGCACTCTCCTCTTCCAGATACCCCTAGACACAAGCCATTCACAATAGGCAAGAGGGAGAGTGAGGTTCCGCTACATGTATAAAATGCATTAAAACCTTCTGACTTTACAACCCCTTAAACCTCCGAAAACAATTTCCAAAAAAAACAAACCCTGTAAGACAAAGGCATAATGAGCTAGTAAGCATTGCATACTAGCTCATTATGAAATACTTACCTTAGAACGATGCCCTCCAGTGCAGCCCACACTCTGCTCATACAGCCGACATCTTGTCCCTTCCCGGTTAGTGGGCTACGGCGCTGTGATTGGCCGGAGCCGCAATGACATCACTCCTGCGCATGTGCGCAGATGCTGACGGTCATGGCACTGGTCCTGAAGAAATGGCACGAGCGGGCCGTTCCTTCAGTGCGCATGCGCTGATGACATCGGAGGCAGCGTATATAGTAAATATCTCCTAAACGGTGCAAGTTTAGGAGATATTTACAGCACCTACAGGTAGGTCTTACTAAAAGCTTACCTGTAGGTACAATTAAAGAGGAAGACTTTACTTCTTCTTTATGGTAGGCTCAGACAACGTGTTACATCTCTGTGTACAGTATATTAGTGTGCAGAAAAGTATATGTAATGAGAACATTTTGTTTTAAAAAAAATTGTTGAGGTTGATATTAATCTGTGAAACTCTCATTTGTGGTACACTAATTGAAAGATACCTTATCATTAGATTAGGGTTTTAATTTGGATTCTTTTTTTTTTAAAACCTGTGCAACAGATGCATGCATGTTGTTTTTTTTTTTTTTTTTAATTGCTTGCCGACTGTATCCTAAATTAATAAACTCTACAAAGCAAATAGTAATCCGACCCTTCCTAGAGTGTCAGATCCTATCATCTTCCAGCTCCCTTCACAGCTCATGCTAACACTGCTTGAGCCCCTTGCTGATAGCATTAAAGGGGAGTTCCAGCCTTTTTTATGTTTATTAAAAGTCAGCAGCTACAAAAAGTGTAGCTGCTGGCTTTTAATAAACAGACACTTACCTGCTCCACTGTCCAGCGACGCAGCCAAATGGAGCTTCGCCCCCCCCCCCCTCTCTGTCGGCACCTCCATTCTAACTGTAGGCACCTGGCCGTGACAGCTTTCGGCTTCACTGCCGGGCACTCACTGCGCATGCGCGAGCGGCGCTGCGCAATCTGAGTGGACAGGCGATCGCCTGGGACCTGTCACGTGTCTCAGGTGATCGCCTACAGGGAGGGGCCGCCTTAGGCGATATGACGAGTCGCCTAAGCGTTCCCTGGGCGGAAGGAGGAAGTGGGACAGGAAGTCCCACCCCCAAAAAATGACATGCCAAATGTGACATGTAAGGGGGCGAGGAGTGGTTTAAGCAGAAGTTCGACTTTTGGGTGGAACTCCGCTTTAATGAATACAAGTGTTTTAACCACTTCCTACCAGATGGATGTCCATGGACGTCCTTGACTTTGAGCGGGGGGATATCTGAACGATGGGTGCAGCTACAGGCATCATTCAGATATAGTTTTTTAGAGCCGGCGATTCTGTGCACCGTAAGAACGATCCTAGCGGCTGTTCCACCGCTTGATCGTTCTTACAGGCGGCCCCCCTCCCGCCGCCCTCCGGTGCTTCTACCGACTCACCTGTCGGAGAACAGATCCGCCGGCCCCGGCTGCCTACCATAGAGATTTCCAGCAGACCAGATGGTCGCTGGAGTCTCTATGATCATTCGGAGGCCGGGCGCGATGTTATGACGTCACGCCCGGCCTCTGCATTCAAAAAAACGGCGCCGCCTCGTCTAGAAAGCGGTGATCGTTTTTTTTTTTTTTTTTATTATTTCAGGCTTCCCAGCCTAGAGGTGAGATGTGGGGTCTTATTGACCCTATATCACTGTAAATAGGACCTGTCATGCTTATTCCTTTTACAAGGGATGTTTACATTCCTTGTAATAGGAATAAAAGTGCTCAAATTATTATTATTTTTTTTTAAAGTGTCAAAGTAAAAAGTTTAAAGTAAAATTAACAATAATTATTATTATTTTTTTTAAAGTGCCCCTGTCCCTGGGAGCTCGCACGCAGAAGCGATCGCATACATAAGTCCCGCCCACATATGAAAACGGTGTTCAGAACACACATGTGAGGTATCGCCGCGAACGTTAGAGCGAGAGGAATAATTTTGGCCCTAGACCTCCTCTGTAACTCAAAACATGTAACCAAAAAAAAAAAATTAAAGCGTCGCCCATGAGGATTTTTAAGTACCGAAGTTTGGCGCCATTCCACAAGCGTGTGCAATTTTGAAGGGTGACATGTTAGGTATCTATTTACTCGGCTTAAGATCATCTTTCACATTATGCAAAAAAATTGGGCTAACTTTTTAATGTTTTAATATTTTTTTTAATTCATGAAACCGTTTTTTTTTCCCCCAAAAAAATGCGTTTGAAAAATGATTGCGCAAATACTGTGCGAGATAAAAAGTTGCAATGACCGCCATTTTATTCTCTAGGGTATCTGCTAAAAAAAAGCATATATAGTGTTTGGGGGTTCTGAGTAATTTTCTAGCAAAAAAATGATGATTTCTTTTTCGTACATCACGGGACACAGAGCGACATAGTCATTACTATGTGGGATTATATAGATTACCTTCAGGTGCTGGCACTGGCAACTTCCAAGACAGGAAGTACCCTCCCCTATATAAGCCCCTCCCATCCGGGAGTACCTCAGTTTTTTGCCAGTGTCTAAGGTGTTGGCCAAGAAGTAACATGTTTTTTTCACTGGGCTTGCGTACAGGTTCTTTTGGGCCTCAGTAAGCTATTCCGAATCCGACCAAAAAAGCTTCATAGCTAAACGGTCGGTACCCGGGCCTTGCAGAGAAGAGCAAGGTTTTGCCTGTAATGCCTCTCTTAGGAGGGCTGGACCCTGGGATCCAGAGCTCTGGTCATACCCACGACCAAGATGTTTTCTGTGCAGGGTGCTATACAGGTCCAGGGGAGTGGAATCCTTGGGAACCCGGTCCCTGAAGGTCTACGTACAATGCCTGCCGTGAGAGGTGAAGTTTGGGCTCCTGTGGACCAAACAGAGTCCTGCGGCGGGGAAAAGGTAAGTGGGGGGCCCCTCAGGAACTTGGTTCTATTGAGGGGCCCTCAATCCTGATATGTCTTTCTGCCTGTTACCTAACGGTATTCCCGCTAATAGCTGTATATGCCTAAAAAAACTGCTAAATCCTAGAAATGTTTTTTCATAGAGGAAGTTTAAAAAAAAAAAAAAAAACACAAGGTGCGGTACCTGTGTTTGTCCACTAGAGGCCGCTGTGGAACGTCTTTTTTTCTGGGACTATTTCCTTCCATGGTAAAAGTCCAGGCAGATGGTAAGCTCTCTGTTAGGGAAGCTGCATCCTTCTGTCATGTTGCCTAGAAAGTCTCTTCCATCCCCGGGTCCTGGTGGAAACAGGGACCCTGGCTCCTCTCCCTGGATAGCGCTGATAGCGCACACGTGCACGCGCGCGCGCACACACTTTCTTTTATAAAGACAGGCCGCAAAAAGGGGCGGAGCCGGGTGGATGACGCGCTCTGTGCGCCGGGCGCTTCTGCGCATGTGCGAGCGTCCCAGCAAGGTAAAAGGACTCAGTCCGATGCACTAGCTGTGGAGAACAGAGCAAAAGAGTAGGCTGGTAACATGTCATAGCAGGTTTACAGCAGGCGGTTGATACAGGCATCCCCCTAGAAAGGCGCATTGGTAGACACCCACTGATACACATAGCAGCAAATTGCATTAGACTATTTCAGTAAAGGGTGTACTGCGGCTGGAATACCTCAGCTTTGGACTAAGGAATATGCCGCCTAAAAAACTCCGGGACTTACCTCTCAGGAAGTGCAAGGGGTCTCCATCGGGCTCTGAGGATCTGGAGCAGGCATCTGCACCTACCTCCCCTGAGAAATCAGAGGTTAGCACCCATAGAGAACCCCCAGGAGTGCCAGGTATTGTGTCTGTCCTCAGTCCACCTGCTCCTGTGTATATAACAGAGGAGGTTTTTGCCTCAACTCTGGGAGGATTGGAGGAAAGATTGGCAGCGTTGATCGCTTCTTCCCTACGGGAAAGAAAGCGCGCCAGATCTCCGTCACCTCCGTCAGAGTACCTGTTGGCAGAGCAACAGTCCCAAGAAGGGATTGACCTACCTGAAGGGGATCAGGATGAGGTTGACT
Organism: Rana muscosa; assembly: GCA_029206835.1. NCBI lineage: Eukaryota > Metazoa > Chordata > Amphibia > Anura > Ranidae > Rana > Rana muscosa. The sequence continues at coordinate 356,130,186 of CM055116.1, read as the reverse complement.
CTGTCTTTGAGGAATCGACAGTAGAAGAACCATTCTCAGCATCACAAGCTGAAAGATTATGGGTTCAGACCCTAACTGACATGGTTCGATCAGCATTTAAAATGCCTCTTGTTGAACCATCAACTACTTCTGTCTCCTCATTGGGGTCGCTAAAAGCTCCCCACACTAATTGTTCCTTTCCAGTTCATCCGTTACTGGAAGGACTTATATACCAGGACTGGGAACATCCTGATAAACTATTTGTTCCACCTAAGAGATTTCAGGTGATCTATCCCATGGAGGATAAGTTCACCCAAAGATGGAGTGTTCCTACGGTGGACGCAGCCATCTCTTCTGTGAACAAATCACTGACATGTCCAGTAGATAATGTTCAAATGTTCAAGGATCCAATAGATAAAAAAATGGAGTCCTTGTTAAAATCTGCTTTTTCCACAGCAGAGGCGGTTACACAGCCAGCAGTGGCAGCCATTGGGGTTTGCCAAGCTTTGAAGGATCAGATGAAACTGATCTTAAGGGATTTGCCAGACCAGCAAGCCCAGGCTCTGGCTGATCTGCCTAGAGCATTATGTTTTGCGGTTGACGCCCTTAAGGATTCTATCCATCAGGCCTCCCGCCTTACGCTGTCTTTGGTACATATGCGTAGACTTCTGTGGCTTAAGAACTGGTCTGCTGAAGCTCCCTGTAAGAAGCTCCTAGTTAGCTTCCCATTTCATGGTGAACGCCTATTTGGCGAAGACCTGGATAAGTATATCCAGAAGATTTCCAGTGGTAAAAGTACTCTCTTACTGGTTAAAAAGAGGTCTAGAGGTCCATCTTTTAAGAGGCCTACCTCTCCAATCCCTGGGACATCTGCTGCTAAGCAGTTCCGACGGCCTCCTCGGTCAAACTCCGGAGGTAAAGATCAGGGACAATCACAGGGTAACAAAAGACCCTGGATCCGAAGAGGTACTAAACCAGCCTCCAAGTCAAGCCTATGAAGGGCTGCCCCCACTCAAACGGGTGGGGGGAAGACTTCGGTTGTTCGCAGAGACCTGGCGGGAGACGATCAGAGACAGATGGGTGCTCTCCACTGTAACTCTGGGATACAAATTGGAGTTAAAAGAATCTCCTCCTTCCCATTTTATGTGGTCAGGCATGCCAAAAGACCCTCTAAAAAGGAGGTCTCTCCTGTTGGCGTTAGAACAACTATTGCTCCAAGGAGTAATTATGGAGGTTCCTATGGAAGAGTGGGGGTTGGGTTTCTACTCAAACCTTTTCACAGTCCCGAAACCAAACGGGAACATAAGACCCATATTGGATCTAAAGGGTCTAAACAAATTCCTGAACATCCGATCCTTTCGGATGGAGCCGATCCGGTCGGTAGCCGCTGCCCTACAAGGGGAAGAATGGTTAGCCTCGATCGACATCAAAGATGCTTACTTGCATGTTCCCATCTTTCCAGGTCATCAAAGATTTCTACGCTTTGCGGTAGAAGGGCGCCATATTCAGTTCAGAGCCTTACCCTTTGGTCTGGCCACAGCACCATGGGTGTTCACAAAAATTCTGGCCCCACTGTTGGCCGATCTAAGAACACGAGGTGTAACGATAATGGCATACCTAGACGACCTGTTGGTGATGGATCACTCAGTTGCCAAACTAGAGGTGGTAATTCTCGATACGATCAGGTATCTAGAATCTCACGGTTGGATCATCAACCTGGACAAGTCAGCCCTACAGCCAGTCAAAAGTCTGGTGTACTTAGGGCTATGGCTGGATTCAGACCAGAGGAAGATTTTCCTACCTCAGGACAAAGTATCCTCTTTGAGGGACTTGGTCCGCCTACTTTGTGCAAAAAGACAGCCGTCCATACGCCTGTGCATGAGGCTGCTGGGAAAGATGGTAGCATCATTCGAAGCTGTGCCATATGCCCAATTCCACTCAAGGAATTTGCAGAGGGCCATACTGTCAGCCTGGAACAGAAAGGTTCAGGCTCTAGACTTCCCGATGTCCTTATCCCCTTCCGTTCGGAAGAGTCTCTGCTGGTGGTTGATCCCCCAGAATCTCCAGAAGGAAAAATCCTTCAGTCCGATTTCCTGGAAGGTGGTCACTACAGATGCCAGCCTTATAGGCTGGGGGGCAGTACTGGAGCAATGGTCTCTCCAGGGCAGATGGTCAGATACAGAAAAGACCCTGCTCATCAATCTCTTAGAGATACGAGCAGCCCGGTATGCCCTAGTAGCATGGACATCCAAACTCCTAGGGTCCCCTGTCAGAATTCAATCAGACAATGCCACGGCAGTGGCATATATCAATCATCAAGGGGGCACCAGGAGTCGTGCAGCCCAGAGGGAAGTAAGTCACATCCTGGAATGGGCAGAAAAGCATGTCCCATGCATATCAGCTGTCTTCATTCCAGGGGTGGAGAATTGGAAGGCGGACTTTCTGAGTCACCAACAGTTATGCCCAGGGGAATGGTCCCTTCATCCCCAGGTCTTCCGAGCAATATGTCAGCGGTGGGGAACACCGGATGTAGATCTACTAGCATCCAGATTCAACGCAAAGGTGGACAGATTTGTCTCCCGGACAAGGGATCCCCTCGCTTGCGGCTCGGATGCTCTGGTGTTCCCTTGGGATCAGTTCAAACTGATATATGCTTTCCCTCCGCTACAATTGTTGCCTCGACTCCTTCGCAGAGTCAGGTTGGAAAAGAAGCCGGTGATCCTGGTGGCTCCAGCGTGGCCCCGAAGGGCCTGGTACGCGGAGATTGTAAAGATGTCTGTGGGGAGTCCCTGGACCCTTCCACGTCGTACGGGCCTGCTTTCGCAAGGACCGATATACCACCCTTCCTTACTAACTCTAGGTTTAACGGCCTGGCTATTGAATCCCACATCCTAAAAAAGAGAGGTCTCTCTAACTCTGTGGTATCTACTATAATCAATGCCAGGAAGCCTGTATCCAGGCAGATTTACTATAGAGTCTGGAAGGCGTACATCACTTGGTGTGAGGCCAGGAAATGGCATCCACGTAAGTACGTTATAGGCAGAATTCTGGACTTCCTGCAGGGGGCTGTAGACAGGAAGTTTGCCTTAAGTACTATCAAGGGTCAGGTTTCGGCCTTGTCAATACTATTTCAAAGGCCCCTGGCTATGCATTCACTTGTCAAATCCTTTGTACAAGGGGTGACTCGTATTATTCCACCGGTTAAAGCTCCCATATGCCCATGGGATCTAAATTTTGGTTCTATCGGTTCTGCAAAAGCAGCCATTTGAACCTTTGCGACACATTTCCTTGGTTCTACTCACCAGGAAATTGATATTTTTAGTAGCCATATGTTCGGCTAGAAGAGTGTCGGAATTAGCCGCCATGTCCTGTAAAGAGCCATATCTAGTCATTTATAAGGACAGAGTAGTGTTACGTCCTCATCCAGCCTTTCTTCCTAAGGTGGTATCGAGGTTTCATTTGAACCAAGATGTGGTTCTTCCTTCCTTTTACCCCAAACCTAGTTCGGTAGAGGAAAAGTTATTACATTCTTTGGATGTAGTAAGAGCAGTTAAAGCTTTTCTAAAAGCCACTGCTCAGATTCGTAGAATGGATACTTTATTTATTCTGCCGGAAGGCCCCAGAAAGGGTCAGGCAGCGTCAAAATCTACTTTAGCCAAGTGGATTCGACAGGTCATGATGCAAGCCTATGGCTTGAAAAAGAGACCGCCTCCGTTCAAAGTTAGGGCGCACTCCACGAGAGCAGTTGGAACTTCATGGGCAGTGCATCACCAGGCCTCCCTGGCTCAAATCTGTAAGGCCGCAACATGGTCTTCAGTACACACGTTTACTAGGTTCTACCAGGTGGACGTTAGAAGTCAGGAGTATATCGCCTTTGGGCGCAGTGTGTTGCAGGCCGCAAAAGATCCTCATGTCTGATGGCGCCCAGCTTATGTATGGTGTAACCCCCCCCCTCATTTGGCATTGCTTTGGGACGTCCCACATAGTAATGACTATGTCGCTCTGTGTCCCGTGATGTACAAAAAAGAAAAAGGGATTTTTATAACAGCTTACCTGTAAAATCCTTTTCTTGGAGTACATCACGGGACACAGAGCTCCCACCCCTCTTTTTGGGGACACGTATTGCTTTGCTACAAAACTGAGGTACTCCCGGATGGGAGGGGCTTATATAGGGGAGGGTACTTCCTGTCTTGGAAGTTGCCAGCACCTGAAGGTAATCTATATAATCCCACATAGTAATGACTATGGCGCTCTGTGTCCCGTGATGTACTCCAAGGAAAGGATTTTACAGGTAAGCTGTTATAAAAATCCCTTTTTTTGCATGTAGGAGAGGAGTGCCAGAATAGGCCCGGTAAGGAAGTGGTTAATCTCGCTTCCTTGATTATTGTGGTGAGAGTCTCTCCAGAGCTGTTGGGGCAGCAGGATAGAAATAATGTCAGCCATGAGTTCCTCCTGCTTTTAGCCTTTGCATTGTCATTATCAATGTGTGGCTTTACAGGGAGCTGTAGTCAGTACCACGGGTATGATTCCGGTACCGAGTCACTGTTTGCATACAGCTCTTAGGAGGCGCCCTGCAAACCTGCTCACTGATAATAAGTACAGAAGTTGAAAACAGGAGCCGCTTGCTGATAGCATGAATGAATGAAGTATTTTTCATGCTGTGGTCCTGATAGCTCTGGAGGAACTCTTTCTGGCGCCGTAGAGCTGTAGATAAAAACACTTTCTTTCATTCATTCATACTATCAGCAAGCGGCATAAACACTGTCAGCATGAGCCATGACAACTCTGGGGGGCACTGGAAGATAATAGGATTCAATGCTCCCAGAATGCAGAGCTTATGAAAAAAAGGAATTTGCAACAAATTAAATATATATCACCTCTGTATCTATTATTCTTCATATTTTAATAAAAACATTTAAAACCAGTTTTGTAGGTGTAAAGGCCGTGGCATATGTGTGCTGTGTAAACGGTGAGTTGTCCCAGGTTCTTTTTAACTTTATCTCATTAAAAAGGACCGTCAGTCATTTTTTCATCTTTCCATCTGTTAAATCTTCTGCTCTTGTTGTTGTTTTAACTTTGGATAGTAAAACATTTTTTTTTTTCTGCCAGTAAATACCTTATACAGCCCACTTCCTGTTTCTTGTCTGACAAAAAGCCTAGGCTTATGACATCATGCACAGCCCTCTCTCTCTCTCTCTCTCACTCACTCACTCTCGTGAAAGTTTTTTCCATGAAGGGAGGGGGGGAGGAGTCATAAGAGGGCTAATGAGAGCTGCAGAGCTGGAGGTGTGCCTCTGTGTGTCTGTGTAAATCCAGGAAGTGAACAGGCAGCAGCTTCAGCCGCCCACAGTTAAAATGATTGAAGCCAGACTCAGTGGAGGGAGATTTCTGCAGCATATTTGGCAAGTATTTGGCAAGTACAGAATCACAGTATATATAAAATAATATGCAAAGTGGTTGGAGGGAAGCTTCAGAATGGCAAAGATGTTTTTTTTATACAAACTATGCAAGCAGACTGCAGTTCCTCTTTAAGTTCCCTCCTTTGTCAGTGCACTAGACATGTGCAATTCGCTTTGTTACAAATTTGTTTTCGGACGAAATTCGACATATTCATTCATTCATTCGGGAGCATCCGTATGAAAACGAATTGTCAGAGAGAACGAAAATCTGAAAGAGCTAAAATCCGAAAATACAAAAATTTGAAAGAACTCAACCTATGAGTTTAACGAATTGATTACATTTGGATCATTTTGTTTTTCGTATTTTCGTTCTTTCCAACTATTCGTTATCGCTGAATATAAAGAAATAATTGATGAATGCATTCATATTTCTTTTGGATATGTTCGGATTCATTTGATTTTCGGATGGACGGTGTTAGCGTGCTATCTCTGGCGAATGAGCTTGTCCCTTAGGCCGGGTTTACACCTATGCGAATTGGTTGCAGCTTACACTGCATCCAATTCGCATAACATTATAAAATACATTGATTTCAATGAGGCTGGTTAACATATGTGCAATGCATTCGCACTGCGCATTGCCCAAAAAACGTGTGCTTTCTTCCTTCTGCCGGGCAGCTTCGCTATCTTCTTCCAGCTCTTTTACTAGCGGGGGCCCGGTCTATCCAATCAAGAGCCGTGCATAGGATGCATTAAGGTGAAAAAACAAACCCTTTAAACCCGTGTGATATGGCTATAATAACCAGGGCTTTTTTTCTCAGAGAAAAGGTGAATGAACTCACCCGCCCCCTCCTAGGTCACGTCCCATCCCGCCCCTAGAACCGCCCCCTAGAATAGGTGACCAGACATCCCCGGTTTCAGGGGACAGTCCCCGGATTGAGGACACTGTCCCCGGACCAAGTCTGTCCCCGGTTTTGTCCCCGGATTGGATTTGAACAGGTGCTGGGGCAATTTCAAAGACAGTCAGTGCAGAATTAAAAAAAAAAAAATACACCCCCCCGCTCTGCCGCTCCTACTAGCTTGGAGGGGGTTGTATTTTTTTCCATTATCTGTGCCCCTTTCTGATGATCATGTGCTGGTCAGAACGGAGGGAATATTTCTTCAGTTTCGGGCGCATGCCCATTCAGCTCTGCTTGCTGTTCTTCTGCCTTCGCTCAAGTCTTGGCCAGCTGCCTGCCTGCTTATCTCCCTGCCTTCCCTGGCGGAGTGATCTTCCTCCTCTCCCCACTCAGTAGTAGCCGGGGCCCGGAGAGTAAGACTTGACAGGCTGTGAGGCGGGTGGCGTGACGATGGGCAGAGAGTCGCTGATTGCCGCCATTAGTGGTAAAAAAAAATATGTCCCCGGATTTCATTTAAAAAATCTGGTCACCTTACCCTAGAATCACCCCTTTAGAGAACAGGGAACCAAGTACATCAGAGGCAGCGGTAGCCCAGTCCAGCAAAGAGACAGCCCAGTCCAGCAAAGAGACAGCCCAGTCCAGCAAAGAGACAGCCCAGTCCAGCAAAGAGACAGCCCAGTCCAGCAAAGAGACAGCCCAGTCCAGCAAAGAGACAGCCCAGTCCAGCAAAGAGACAGCCCAGTCCAGCAAAGAGACAGCTTAGTCCAGCAAAGAGACAGCCCTGCTTAGTCCAGCAAAGAGACAGCCCTGCTTAGTCCAGCAAAGAGACAGCCCTGCTTAGTCCAGCAAAGAGACAGCCCTGCTTAGTCCAGCAAAGAGACAGCCCTGCTTAGTCCAGCAAAGAGACCGCCCAGCTTAGCAAAGAGACCACCTAGCTTAGTCCAGCCCAATCCACAGACCACCCAGCCCAGTCCACAGCACAACCCCATTAGCAGAATTTTGCTCACAGTCACAATAGTAACATACCAGTTTACATGACATGAGGGAGGCTAGTGAGGAGGAGGACCGCCTGGCTACCTACCTGATCCACGATCAGATAGTGTGACACATGGCACCAAACCGATCTCCTGGACAGCACTGAGAGGCGGGTTAGAGCCGCAGAGTACACTCCGCCTTCCGCTCTCACATGCTGCAGCTATTCGATCCCTCCGGGCAGTGGCAGCGCACAGCAGGCTACATACTGTAGGAGGAGCCGGGGCTACACAGGATACAGGTGGAGTGCTCTGGCGGAGGTTCCCCTGCGTTTAATCCCTCTGTGGGCAGCAGGGCAGGGCGCAGGCTATACAATAAGGAGGAGAGAGGAGGGAAAGGTATGCTCTGGCAAAGGTAGCGGAACTGCGTTCCGCCAGAAAAAAAGCCCAGATAATGACCATTATAAAACAGAGCCAGGTCTCCACTACAATTATAATATTTGTATTATTAATATTTTCTTCCATCTGGACACTAAGGCAGCTTATAACTTAAGCTGTGTACACACGATCGGTTTTACCGATGAAAACAGTCCGATGGACTGTTTTCATCGGACGAACCGATCGTGTATGGGCCCCATCGGTCTTTTTTCCATCGGTGTGAAAAAATAGAACATGTTTTAAATTTATCCAATGGGGAAAAAACCGATAGCAAAATCCGATCGTCTGTGTGGAAATCCATCGGATAAAAAACCCACGCATGCTCAGAATCAAGTCGACGCATGCTCAGAAGCATTGAACTTAATTTTTCTCGGCTCATGAGAGTGTTTTACATCACCGCGTTTGGAACGGTCCGTTTTTTGACTGATGGTGTGTGGGCAAGACTGATGGAAGTCAGCTTCATCGGATTTCCGATGGACAAAACCATCGGATTAGAATCCATAGGATATCCGATCGTGTGTACAGGGCTTTAAAGTGTCACTAAACCCACATCTTAAAAAAACTATCAATAAATGGTGTATTACATGCTTTTCATACTCACTCAGTCACTATAAGATTTGTTTTCTGTATGCTGCAAAAAAACCTGATTGATCCTGCTTTTCTCTATCTTCCCCTTCTGTCCATGTCCCAAATTCAGCTACGAATTTTGCAGTTGTGGTGGCAACTCTGCACATGCTCAGTTTTCAGTAAGTTTCCTTGCCAAGCATTTCCTCCCTATCACATCTGAGCAGCCCATGTGACTATAGAGTCACACATGAGGGCATATACACAGTGGTAAATGACAGCCCACTTCCTCCCTCCTCCTCCTCCATGCCCACTAACCAGCTAAACACGATGGGGGCTGGATATTACATGTAGATCAATGGAGGCTTAACCTCCCTGTTATTCTAAGACACAGGCTGCAGGGGCGTGACACAGCTTGTGACTGGCAGAAATCATCCCACACCATGATATTTCCAAAAAATAAAAAAAGATTTAATTTTAAATATATATTTCTATGACAATTTAAAACATTTATTGATAATAATTATTTATTTTTAATCTGTATTCCAAAGGCTGTTTTTTTTTAATTATTATTTTGAACATGTGACCAGCAGCAGGGGACTAGACGTTCCTCCTGCTTATGTTTCCCTGCAGACAGGCTGGGAAAGATCTGGGTCATGTGACAGCTGTATATCAATTAGGAAAAAGGTACTTTGAAGTTTTTGGTTTAATTAAAATAACTACAGTGCCATTGTCCCTATTCAGAAATAAAAGGGACAATATACATTAAACAGTGTGTGTTTAATATCACTTTAACAATCTCTTATTACCAAAAAGAAAATGCTATTCCATAGAGTGTCCCTTTTTATACATTTTAATTATGTTTCTGGTACAAAGCACAAGTATGTAAAAAATATTGTTATAAAAACAACATCATCAGAGCTCCATCACCTAACACTAAATTACATGAATATACATGTTTTACAACATATACTGTATATTCAACAAAGATATTACAGATGGAAAAAGTAATGATTATATCCACCCCGTGGGAATATTTTATCCTCACAATCTGCCACTAGAAGTTAAATAAATTCATAGTACACCTTGTGTGGAAAAGAGAGTCTTTATATAAGAGTGACAAAAAAGCGTGAACTACGTGTATCATCACAGGGTGATGCTGTGGATACACAAGTAACAGTGTGCCAACGTCCCGGTATTGTTTAGAAAAAAATGGAATAAAGATATGGACTTTGTAGGCACACGCATATATTTAGTAAAAAATTTAAGTTTTTAATTGGATAAAGTTAAAACCATTGTATACAAACACATTAAAAACCATAAAGTTGAGTGACCTCAAGGACTCTCATAACATCTCTAATACATATACCACATGTAACGAGCGCAAAGATTTGCAGCAAGTAGAATGATATAGATCCAATGGTTGTTTGGATACGTGTTTATTCATAATCTCTACATTTTGTTATTTTTTTAAATAAACTTTTCAACTATATACACAAGCTCCTGAAGAAACGCATCAACGCGTGCAACATGTACAGCGATTTTTCTCTGAACGAACTCCGAATACGACTCAACCTCTCCACGTATCCAAACAACCATTGGATCTATATCATTCTACGTGATTCAAATCTTGGCGCTCGTTACATGTGGTATATGTATATGTATTAGAGGTGTTATGAGAGTCCTTGAGGTCACTCAACTTTATGGTTTTTAATGTGTTTGTATACAATGGTTTTAAATTTATCAAATTAAAAACTTAAATTTTTTACTAAATATATGCGTGTGCCTACAAAGTCCATATCTTTATTCCAATTTCTTCTTTATATAAGAGTGAAATCCGTGGAAAGCAACTGCAATAATATCGGAGATGTCTATCACAAAAAATTAACACGAGTGTGTCCTGCTCCCCTTAAATTCAACACTCACCACAAACAGGTAAGTATGAGGCATGAATCACTGGTCATTCTATGATCTCTCCACCGGCAGGTCCTCCATACTTCTGGGTGGTATGACACTTGCTATAACATACATAAAAGTTCAACATATTTATTTAAAGTGGTTGTAAACACTTACAACACACTTTTTGCTACAGGTAAGCCTATAATCAGGCTTACCTGTAGCTACCCTGGATATCTCCTAAACCTGAATGGTTTAGGAGATATCCCCTGTATTTGCAAGTGCCGATGTAATTGGCACATGCGCACTGAAGCAATGGCACATATGTGCCTTTGTTTTCAGTGAGTGTGCTGTTACCAGTGGCTCCCGCGCGAATGCGAGGGAGTGACGTCATCACGGCTCTGGCCAATCACAGCACCGGAGCCACGATACCCGGAAGCAACTCCGGGATGTCAGGTCACCTGTGGCCAGATGACAGATGCACACCGTTGGGAGTCAGAAGTGCACCACAAGGTAGTGAACCCTATGGCTGACTGCTGCGGATGGGACACTGGGTGGTTGTGGAAAGCGGGAGCAGTGGAGCACAACAGGGATCCACAGGGAGCTAGAGCCCAAGATTCCCCAGGGCGTGGAGTCTAAGACCCAGCAGGTTTTCACCAGAGCCTCTAGTGGTGAGGATGTTACGCTGCAGCTGGGTCCAGGTCGTGGCCCCCAGAGTCCCCTAGCTCACGCTCCGTAGGGTAAGGAGGATAGAGGGGAAGCAGCAGCACAGGATACAAGAATAGTGAGGGGAAAAGCCAAGGTCAGGGCAACAAGCAGACAAGGAAACGAGGGACAAGCCGAAGGTCAAGGTCACAAGCAGACAGGGATAGCCGGGAACTAGCCAATATCGAAACACAGAGACAGACAAAGCGCACAGCAGGCAGGAACCCAAACACACAATGCTAAATAAACACGTTGATCAGCACGGCTGGCTTGCAGTGCACAGGTTAATATAGTGTTCTGTGATAGGGCCTGGGGTGGAGCATACTGGGAGGAGAGATTAGAAAAGCAGCCAGGTGAGAGAGGTTGGCCTCTAAGGTGAACACATGGAGAAGGGGTAAGAGAGACAGACATTACTGCATAACTATGACACGGGATGACATGTCGCCGACCGGTGCTGTGTCGGGCACCGCTGCGGGGGTTTCGATCCCAGGTGAGTATTACATAATGAGCAAGTACGCTATGCATACTTGCTCATTAAGCCTTTGTCTTGCAGGTGTTTGTTTGTTTGTTTTTTTCCTGCCAGGGTTTACAACCACTTTAAGTATAAGTATAATCATTCCCATCAACTTTTAAATTTGAGTTTTTGAATACATTTAAAATATTGTTAAAGTTCTATCCAGGAGCGCTTTGTAGAGGGGTTCATTTGCTGAATCACTGTGTTTTAAGATGTAAAAAATATTACCTTTACAAATTAGGCTTTTTTAAAATGATGATTTTTTTTTTGTGTGGTGCTAAAAAATGAGTGTAAACCTAAAAATAGGATTTTTGTACTCACCGTAAAATCCGTTTCTCTGGCATCCATGGACTGACACAGCGTGTCTTTTACACCTTTACGCGTGGGTTATGTCCCTGCTTGCAGGAGAAGACCTAGGCAGAATGTGAGATGTTATACATACATTCTAAACAGCCAGAGCTGAACAGCCCCGCCCAGGGGGGCGGTCCCTCCGGACATAACCCTCCAACTGCAGTCAGCAGACCTCAGTTCGTAACAAAGCAGTACAAACTTAAAAAGAAGGGTGGGTGCTGTGTCAGTCCATGGATGCCAGAGAAACGGATTTTACGGTAAGTACAAAAATCCTATTTTCTCTTGTCATCCATGGACTGACACAGCGTGTCTTTTACACCTTTACACGTGGGATGTCCCAAAGCAGTGTCAAGAGGGATGGGAGCAGTATAAATGGGAAAACCAAAAACTTCACTCCAAACAAGGCAGAGCTCCTCAACGGAGGAGTTGCAACATCAAACAGCGGCCTGCAACACCTTGCGGCCGAAGGAAGCATCCGAAGATGCAGCCACATCAACCTTATAAAACTTAGAAAAGGTATGAACAGACGACCAGGTCGCCGCCTTGCACACTTGTGCAACCGACGCTTGATGTCGGAAAGCCCAGGAAGCACCAATTGCGGGACAAGGCCGCCAATTCAGACACTCGTCTAATGGAAGTAATGGCCACCAAGAAGGCCACCTTCTGAGACAAAGTCAAGGGGAATATCTCTAATATTTTCAAAGGGAGGTTCCTGGAGAACCGAGAGCACCAAATTCAGATCCCACGGGGGGAGAGGAGGCTTGACAGGGGGGAGCACATGGCGAACCCCCTGCACAAAGGTGCTAACCAAGGGATGACCCGCCAGCGGTCGCTGAAAGAAGATGGCCAAGGCCGAAATCTGACCCTTAATGGTACTCAAAGCGAGCTTTTGGGTCACGCCACGCTGCAGAAAATGCAGGATTCTGGGAACGGAATACGTTCGTGGGCGCCAGTCCAGCTCTTCGCACATGGCGATGTAAGCTCTCCAAGTACGGTGATAGATCTTTCTGGAGGAAGACTTCCGTGCCCTTAACATGGTCGAAATGACCGAATCCGAGAGACCTCGGTCTCTCAACACCTGGCTTTCAATAACCATGCCGTTAAAGCCAGAGACTGTAAAGCAGGATGAAATATAGGACCTTGAGACAGAAGGTCCCCCCGTATTGGTAACCGCCAGGGAACGTCCGCGACGAGACGTACCAGATCAGCGTACCAGTGACGCCGAGGCCAATCCGGAGCAATGAGGATCACCGGAATTCCCTCGGTCGCTACCCTGCAGAGCAGGCGAGGGAGCAACTGCAGCGGAGGATAAACGTATATCAGGTGATACTGACCCCATGGGGCCGCCAACGCATCCGAGGCATCCGCCCAGGGATCCCTGGATCTGGCCACAAACCTCGACACCTTGCGATTGAGTCGAGAGGCCATCAGGTCCACATCCGGTGTGCCCCACCATCTGCAAAGGAGTTGAAAGACCTCCGGGTGCAAGGACCACTCTCCCTGGTCCAGCGTCTGGCGACTTAGATAGTCCGCCTGCCAATTGTCTACGCCCGGAATGTAGACGGCCGACAGAGCCGGTACGCTTCTTTCGGCCCCCCTCAGGATGCGGGCAACCTTGGAAGCCGCAGCTGAGCTCCGAGTCCCCCCTTGATGGTTGACATACGCCACTGCTGTGGCGTTGTCCGATTGGATCCTGATGGAGTGACCCTGTAATTTCTCCGACCATGAGGAGAGGCACAGTCTGATTGCCCGTATCTCCAGCACATTGATCGGTAAGAGGGCTTCGTCCGGAGTCCAAAGCCCTTGGGCCGACAGGACTCCTCAGACTCCCCCCCAGCCCGTCAGGCTGGCGTCCGTCGTGATCACCGTCCATTGGATGGGGAGGAACGACTTCCCGGACCGAAGAGCCGGGGACCTCAACCACCACGTCAGGGACGCCCTGACCAGGTGACTCACCTGGATCTGAAGATCCAAGGACAATGGGGATTTGTCCCAAGTGGACAAGATCTCTTTCTGTAAAGCCCTGGTGTGCGCTTGGGCATAAGGAACGGCCTCGAAGGAGGCCACCATGAGTCCCAGGACTCTCATGCAAAAGCGGATTGACGACCATTTTCGGGACATCAGCACCCGTACTGCAGACTGAAGTGTCAGTAGTTTGTCTGGAGGTAGGAAGACTCTTGCCTCCAAGGAGTCCAGAATCAGACCTAGATACTCCAGACGCTGAGTCGGGACTAGAACCGACTTCTGAACGTTCAAGAGCCACCCAAACTCCCTGAGGGTCTGACTGACGATAGTCACACTTTCTTCCAATTCTGAGCCACTGTCTGCTCTTAGAAGAAAATCATCCAGATAGCCCACGATAGCAATGCCTCGCTGTCTCAGCAAAGCTAGGACCGGAGCAAGCACCTTGGTGAACACCCTTGGTGCCGAGGCTAGGCCGAAGGGAAGAGCCACAAATTGATAGTGGACTTCGCCGACCGCAAAGCGCAGAAACTTCTGGTGGCTTGCGCAGATCGGAACATGCAAGTAGGCGTCCTTGATGTCCAAGGATGCCAGAAAATCCCCTTGATGGAGTGTAGCGATCACCGTGCGAATGGATTCCATGTGGAATTTTTGCACCTTCACGAAGGCATTCAGGGCCTTGAGGTCCAGGATTGGCCGAACCCCGTCCTTTTTTGGAACAACAAACAGATTCGAGTAGAACCCCTGAAACCTCTCCTGGGACGGAACCGGCACAATTACTCCGGACCCGATCAAATCCTGTACAGCCCCCAAGAGGGCTGCCCGATGGGCAGGAAGGAGAGGGAGATTTGAGGGAAAGAATCTGTCTGGGGGCCAGGAGCGGAACTCTATTCTGTATCCTGAGGTGACCACCTTGCACACCCACCGGTCGGAGATCCGGGAGGTCCACCGATCCGTGAACCTGCGAAGTCCCCCCCCCACCCCAGAGACGGGCGGGGGCAAGACTTCACGCGGAGGCGGGCTTGGGAGCCGGCTTGTTCGGCTTACGCACCCAGGGGCGCTTGTGCCCGCCAGCCGCACTGTTGTCAGTCTGGGATGGCTTACCCGTGGACTCTGACGGACGAAAAAAACCCTTTTTTGCTGGAAAGGAAGGACCCGGTTTACGTCGGGCCTCCTTACCCTTGATAGTTTGAGGAAGGAGAGTGCTTTTTCCTCCCGTGACATCCTTGATGATGTCATCCAGAGCAGCACCAAAAAGTCTACCACCCTTAAAAGGTAGATCCGTCAGGAGCTTCTTAGAGGCTAGGTCAGCAGACCAGCATTTCAACCAGATAAGACGGCGCAATACCACCGCCGAGACAGAGGCCCTGGATATTAAAGGGGCCGCGTCCAACGTGGCGTCGCACACATATATCAGACCCTGCACCATCTGGTGGGCCAGAGCAATAGTGTCTGGAGGAAGGTTATGCTCCTGCACAGTTTGGTGCAAAATTTTTGCCCATTCCGTGAGTGTCTGAGACACAAGGGTCGCCGCTACTACGGGCCGTAGGGCGGATCCCAACAAGGCGAACATGGCTCTACTCACCACTTCTGACCTCCTGTCAGTGGGGTCCTTAAACGCAGGAGTCCCCTCCATCGGGAGAGTGGTGGCCTTGTTTAAACGGGCGACTGGGGGGGGTCGACCACCGGGGGAGAAGCCCACTTTTTAAGCAGGGCGTCTTCAAAGGGGTATCTAATAGACAAACGCCGCGGGACCATGAAAGTCTTCTGCGGCTTTTCCCAGACCTGGTCAATGAGCTGGTCAAAGAAAGGTACATATGGAAAAACCTTTTTAGAAGGCTTGGTCTTAAAAGAACCAAAGGAGACTGTATCCGCCTGAGGTTCTGCGGTCGCAGCATTTAGCTTGAGAGTGTCCCTCACAGCATCAATGAGTTCACTAACAAGCGCCCTGTCATTTACTGACTCAGAACTGGAGTCTTCCTCACAAGGAATGTCCTGTTCAAAACCATCCAAATATTCAGAGCTAGGGTCCTGAGCAGCAATAGCTAGGCCCATATCTGAATCAGAGCACTCCCCTTGTGGAGATAAAGTGGGGAGAGGGCACTTTTTTGCTCCCTTGTGCTCACACACAGCTTCCATCCTGGTCAGAAATGATTCCAGGACTGCCGACAACTGGTCCATAGGGACCGCAGGTGCTGGAGCACTGGCTGCTGCCTCTGGCATGTGAGGGGAAGCTGGTGACTCTGACTCCATAATGTCCCTCTCTGAGACCACCCACAGGCTGTGCTGACTGAAGTAGGGGAATGCCCAGGGAACCCACCAACCTGACCAGGACCGCTCGGTTCCGCTGCCCTGTCTCTCTGCGCCGCGCTGCTCAGCGTGAGTGAGCTGAGAGGAGAGAGTGTGAGGAGATTCGCGCCATTCCCAGTGGCGCTAGAGGCCAAACTAGTGCTAGAAAAACGTGCGGCTACAAGAAAATGGCCGCCGCAATGTGCTCCGGCGGACCACGGCAAGATGGCCGCCAATGTAAAAAAAAAACAGCACACACACACCAAACATGGCGCCGAACGGCGCCCAGGCCCCTCACATCCAAAAACAAACAGCCCCAGCGAATGCAGAGCAGCATGAGCCCCCCCCCCAGGACAGTATGGTCCCCAGGCACCCCACACAGTACAGCGCCAGCACTAGTGAACAGAGAGTGACATTAAAAAACACAGGGGGAGACAGGGAAATCCCCCACACAAGAAACACACAGCATGTACTCACCTGCAGCCAGGAGAGACTACTTACCCGTCCCCTGAGGGACCCACTGGTGTGTTTCTGACAGAACTATCACAGTGCGGTACTGAGTAGCTGTCGGCCCGGTCCACCGCGAAAGATACAGCCGGACTGTTCTATCTTGAGAGGACCGCGGAGCTGGAAGCCCACCGGCCACCCCTGGAGTCATGGGGCATGTCGTGAACTGAGTCTCACGCACACAAGGCGAGGATCAGCACGCTCAATGGTCGGACAGGGAAGACTACGAGGATATCTTGTACCCAACCTGTTGCCCAGCCGACAGTTGATAGAAGATCTCAAAAGAATAAAACAGGAAAAAATTCCAAAAGGAATAAAAATAGGTCAGGAGACTGGCTCCTGAGAGAGCCACGTCTTCTCCTTCTGCTAGGCAGAAAAAAACTGAGGTCTGCTGACTGCAGTGGGAGGGTTATGTCTGGAGGGACCGCCCCCCTGGGTGGGGCTGTTCAGCTCTGGCTGTTTAGAATGTATGTATAACATCTCACATTCTGCCTAGGCCTTCTCCTGCAAGCAGGGACATAACCCACGTGTAAAGGTGTAAAAGACACGCTGTGTCAGTCCATGGATGACAAGAGAAAAAAGTTTACCTATGAATGGCCTTTGCAGGCTTCATTCATTCATTCATTCATTCATAGGTCAGCTGTGGGTGAGCCATCCCTGGAGACAGTGGCAGCTGGTAGGTCAGTCGGGCTTCCCTTGTGTCTCCTCCGGCCGTGCGTCTCCTCCCTCCTCCTTCTAGGCTAATAGGATCCCTATTCCTTTCAGCCAATCGGGAAACAAGTCTCAGGACCCGCTTCCTGATTGGCTGGGAGGAGAATCATTGTGACAATAGTAAATATTTATTCTCTATTGTCACACAACTGGGTGGGATCAGGGCGCAATGCTCTGCGCCCCAAGCACACACTTTTTTGAAGCCTATTAGAGCCTCAGGCTCTAATCACGTGCTTAAAAAAAAAAAAAAAACATCGGAATCCATGTGTCCGGCACCCCGCATGTAGATTAGGGGGCCGGACGCATTGATAGGGGGGGTGGCACCCCTAATGGATGGGCCGCCACTGCCCATCACTCATTGCTTGCCCCCCCTCTTTTTTTATGTTAAGCCAGAGAGCTATGGCCATTGGTTTGAGCAATTGGCTCACTACCTGTAAGGTGTGTAGCGGGGTGTTCCCCTTTAATGCAGAGAGACAAGAAGTTCCAGGTGAGAGGTGAGTCGGGAGGAAGTAAAGAGACATTATGGAAGTGAAAGCAGAGGAGAGAGAGACTACATCTCCCAGTACATCTTGCAGCACCCAGGGTGCATTGCTCCAGAACAGAGACTGCTGGGGCAGACTTTATAAAGGGGAGGCGGAGTTTTGGTCGGCCTCTTTGGACACCCCTCTCCTAGCAAGAGGATCTCTGTGCTGAACTGCTGTGTGCACAAGGCCTGAAGCCTGGGCCGTGTGCTCCTTTCCAAAGAGCCCTCTGCCAGCCTAGCAGAGCCTTAGAGACATCTAATCCTCCTTGCTGCAGTACACCAGAAGGATTGAAGACTTGGATGTCGGTGGATTCCTGTTCCCAGACGAATCGATGGAGGAAACGGATTTGGACTTGTCCGGGTGGTGAGAGCTGTTTAAAGACAGATCCTTTATCTTTACTATTCGTTGGGATTACAAAGTTGTTCTTCAAGTGCACCACCGAAAAGATTGCTAGCGAATATTGTTTCACTGAACTTCCATTTAGATCAGTCAGGCCTGACTGCATAGGTAGACATTGCTGGGTGTTAGTCTACCCATGAGGGGAAGTAGCTGTAAAAGGGCAGCGCTAGAGTTGCATAGCAATACTTTATTATTCTGATTACTCTGTTTATCTTTATTACTGTTTATTGCAGGGATCTGCAACTTGTTATACTGTTGTTTATTACTTGCCCATTAGCCTCAGTAAAATATCTGGGTAAAGTACATTTGGTGTCAGTTCCGCTTACTTTAATAGGAGTTTTAAAGTATATTCTGTGTATGTTTGTTATAGGACTGCGTCACCAACAGTTGCGGTCACGCGGTCCTATCCCTCTATCACCAGCTGTGCCACGGGAGGTTAGAGCCGATTGCCAGGGGTTGACAGCAGTGCACTACAGGGCCCAAATCAATATCAGCGGCTCTCTTAACTGGGGGTAGCGCTACAGGTGCATACTGCAAAAGCCTACAGGCAATGTGATTTAAAGAATAAATACGACTGCTTGCGCCACCTCTTTGCCGTGCTACAGCAGGCTGGTTCCTAGGAACAGCGCCATACAATCATATCTGCAGTATGTTGCATATTTGAAAGTTAGTCATCACAAAAATAAAAAAAATAAGAAAAAATACTAGCAATCAAGCAAATCCTTTCCCAGAGGATCTTTGATTTCCTCCATGTTGTCCAGGTAGATCTTAACCCTTGAAAGGTTGACTACCCCTGGTTTATAGCATTTCAGTGAAAGCTTTGACTTTAACACTGGCAGTGTTTCTTAGTGGAACAACAGTGGCATGCTCATTTACCACTAAAAAATGGATTTACAGGCGGTCCCCTACATACAAACATCTGACTTACAAACGACTCCTACTTACAAACGGAAGGAGACAACAGGAAGTGAGAGGAAATCTACCCCTAGGAAGGGAAATTCTCTCCTGTAAGCATTTTTATGAGAAAAAGATACCTCCACTGGAGATTTATCACCAGTCCATGTTTCCCTAACAACCAAAAATTTTCAAAATCCATTTGTCATTGGGATGGAAAGTGAGGTGAAATCTTCTGAACAGGGGCACAGACAGCAAAACAAATGTTACAGGGGTGATAACCCTTCCCTATGCTATCCAAAAAGTATAAAAACTATTTTTTTGGCTGAAGCTACCCCTAAAAAATGTACCTGTTCCGACTTACAAACAAATTCAACTTAAAGCGGAGTTCCACCCTTTTTTATGTTTATTAGAAGTCAGCAGCTACAAAAAGTGTAGCTGCTGGCTTTTAATAAACATACACTTACCTGCTCCACTGTCCAGCGACGCGACGCCTGGAGCTCCGCTCCTCTCCCCCTTCCTCCGCTGGCGCGTCCATTCACAGTATGGGCACCCGGCCGTGACAGCTTTCGGCTTCACGGCCGGGCACTCACTGCGCATGCACGAACGGCGCAGCGCTCTGTGAGTGGACAGGCGATCGCCTGGGACCTGTCACGTCCCAGGTGATCGCCTACAGGGAGGAGCCGCCACAAGGCGATATGACGTATCGCCTAGGCGGCTCCAGGGCGGAAGGAGGAAGTGGGACAGGAAGTCCCACTCCTACTGAAGCCCCCACTCCCCCCCAAAAAAAATTACATGCCAAATGTGGCATGTAAGGAGGTGAGGAGTGGAATAAAAAAAAAGAAAAAAAATTGGGTGGAACTCCACTTTAAGAACAAACCTACGGTCCCTATCTTGTTTGTAACCCGGGGACCCCCTGTACCAGTAAATTCAGTTTCTGGGAATGTTTTTATCCTATAACATTGCTTTAACCTTGCACATCGGTATTGTAACAGTGTACTATATAACACTTATACTCTTACAGGAGTATACTGGGTTTAGCTGTTCAGGGAGCTAATCCTGGATAAATGGTATGATACAATAAAAAAGTCAATATTGATCAATTAAGCCACAAAATATTTATTCTTATGCATAATTAACTAGAACAAAACAGATATTATTGCAGTTCTTGTCCCAGAGCTAGGACATTTTTCCTTATTATATACAGCCCGCAATGTTCTCAGTGACACTTCTCAAATGCATTAAATTATGCTAATGCAAAGGGGCCTTGTAGTGGATCTTAAAAGAGCTTTCACAGAACTTAATGCCAAGGCCTAGGCTTATCATTTCTGTCAAGGCTGTTAAACCAAATATGCAGTTCATCTGCTAAATAGATGGACAGGATGACTTAGAATGAGCACAGCTCATACATTAATCAGATTTTTGCAGCTTTTTGTCTGAAAAGGATACAGTAGGGGTCACTGCATGTCAGATAATGGAAAAAAAATAAAAAATTAATATGGAGGTCAGCTTTTCCCGCGCTTTAAATTTCCAGACTCTCTGCAAAATCCACCATCAGATGTATTTAAATTGGCTTTCCGATGTGTTATATTATTGATGGGTTAACAGAAATAAACACAAGCTGTAAACATTATGTAAAGCTGAATATTTTACACCTTATATTAAAATATTCTACTTCTGCTGGGAAACAACCACATAATTTTTCATAAAAAAAATAAAAAAAAATAAATAGAAAGAGACGTTTGAACAGATGACGGTATATGGTTGCTTGTAACTTCAATATGTCAGTTCTTGGATGGAGCTATGTAAAGTATATGCAGACAGTGCCTGACGGCTGAAAAAACAACACATTTTCAGATTGCAGATAAAGCCCGCTATCCAGTAGAACTGCAGAAATGTCTGTTTTCTGTAATCTGCGCCATCTGCTCCCCAAACTTTCCTGGGACTGACTGTAACCCTGGCAGCCCTGTATGCTGACCTTGCACAGTCTATTCATGTTGTGAACCAAAGCCAGGAAAAAGGATTCTCTTTTATTCTTCTGTCTTGCTGTACTGCGGAAGGACGTCGCGGTCTAAACAAAACAGAACAGGTGCATCTTTGCTTCTTCATCTTCCAATATGTTAATCCCTTGTGGTTCATAATAATATAAAGGTTTCAGTTCTATTTAAGGAAAAGCTAAATACAATTCCCAAGACAAGCTGCAGGCATTACCAATGTTAAAGTTATTCTGTGTCTTTCCTTTTTTCAAAATCTTTTCCTAAGTAAACTACATAAAAAAGTTAGTGATGATACGGATGAGGGACATCTCGGAGAACTTATTTAACTACGGTATTTATTTTATTTATTTATTTTTAGATATATTTAGGCTGAATCCGAATCTTTTGGACCCATCATATCCCATTTTTTCTATGTATGCTTACACACAGATTGATTTAACTCAACCAAATCTTTGAGGATCCAATTGGTCATCTCTTTCCACTTTAATTCCGCGTACACGCGACCGTTTTTAATGATGAGAAAAATGCAATTTTTTAAAATGGTCATTAAAAATGATCGTGTGTGGGCTTCAGAGCATTTTTCACGACGTGAAAGATAGCCATGAAAAAATTGGAACATGCTCTAATTTTTCTCGTTGTTTTTCACCTCGTCGTTTTTCTCGTCATGATAAACGGCCGTGTGTAGGCTTTAACGACGTGAAAAAAAATGCGCATGCTCAGAATCAAGTATGAGACGGGAGCGCTCGTTCTGGTAAAACTAGTGTTCGTAATGGAGATAGCACATTCGTCACGCTGTAACGGACTGAAAAGCATGAGGCTGAAAAGCGCGAATCGTCTCTCAACAAACTTTACTAACATGAAGGGTGGCGCCATGCGAATGGAACTTCCCCTTTATAGTGCCGTCGTACGTGTTGTACAGTACGTCATCGCGCTTTACTCAAGCATTTTTTTCAACGATAGTGTGTAGGCAAGGCAGGCTTGAGAAGAATCATGTCGAGAAAAATGCCGTTTTATTCAATGACATTAAAAACGGTCGTGTGTACGCGGCATAACTTTGGGTTCCATGCAAGCTTGTAAACAGATTGCTTTGGGTCATACCAAATTCTAATGCCACGTACACATGACCATTTTTAATGTCATTGACTTGACTCTTCTCAAGCCTGCCTTGCCTACACACGATCGTGAAAACAAATGCTCGAGCGCATTATGAACGCTAGTTTTACCAGAATGAGCGCTCCCATCTCATCACTTGCTTCTGAGCATGCGCGTTTTTTTTCACGTCGTTAAAGCCTACACACGTCCGTTTTTCACGACGAGAAAAACAACGAGAAAAAATAGAGCATGTTCCAAATTTTTAATGCCCATTTTTTACGTTGCGAAAAATGCTCTGAAGCAGGGGTCTCAAACCTGCGGCCCTCCAGCTGTTGCGGAACTACAAGTCCCATCATGCCTCTGCCTATGGGAGTCATGCTTGTAACTATTTAGCCTTGCAATGCCTCATGGGAATTGTAGTTCTACAACAGCTGGAGGGCCACCAGTTTGAGACCCCTGCTCTGAAGCCTACACACGATAGTTTTTAATGACCAAATAAAAAAATTGCATTTTTCTCGTCATGAAAAACAGTCGTGTGTACGCGGCATTAAAATTTAGTCACCAGGGTTGCCATCTATCCATTAATTTACAAGTTATTTGCAAAAATACATGTTTTTTTGTCCCCCATTCATGAATGTCCATGGGCAGCATCAGGGAACCCCCTTACCCTTCAACCAGTTTATGCACTGCACATGTACAAACTGGAGCCTGCCAATGTCATCATGATCCAAATCTCCACTGACCTAATCTTTCATCACTTTCCCATGTCCAAATAATGGCGGAACTGCAAAACCTGAAGTGCTTGTGGTGGGAGTGGATGAGGTGGTGCTATTTGTCCCATCAGGATTGAGCATGCCCTGCTAAGTCATCTCTGCTGTGGAGTTTGGTGCTCCTGGGCTGCCAAGCATGTCAAAGGTGCTGCAGATGAGAGTGTGAACCTATAGGAGGGTGTTGAGTGCTATACTTGGGTGGGGTGGCTATCACGTCAGTAATATGTATGTAAGTCTATCAATAGTACAGTATGCACATATTACTGGTTCTATACAGGGGTCCTATTAACCAATGAGAGAGGCATGCATAGGTACAATGCCTTCCCTGGTGCTTTAAAGATAACTTTCATCCGTGGGATCATACATGAAAACAATGCCTTCCCTGGTGCTTTAAAGGGAATCAGTCGGACCATACAGTATATATGTACAATGCTTTCTTTGGGGCCCTAAAGCAGTGTTTCTCAACTCCAGTCCTCAAGGCGCCCCAACAGGTCATGTTTTCAGAATTTCCCTCAGATGAAACAACTGTGGTAATTACAGGCAGTGAAACTGATCTAATCACCTGTGCAAAATAATGGAAATCCTAAAAACATGACCTGTTGCGGTGCCTTCAGGACTGGAGTTGAGAAACACTGCCCTAAAGA
Source organism: Rana muscosa (assembly GCA_029206835.1). Taxonomy (NCBI): domain Eukaryota; kingdom Metazoa; phylum Chordata; class Amphibia; order Anura; family Ranidae; genus Rana; species Rana muscosa. The sequence goes on along the minus strand of CM055116.1, from coordinate 356,106,684 downwards.
GACCCAATCATCAGTAGGAGCACGAAAAGCTCAGTAACATAGGTATGCACAGCCTATTGGATTAGGGTGTGCACCCCAAAGCTCAAAACACACATGCGCGTGCGTGTATGTGTGTATATATACTGATGTGTCAGTAGAGCAGTGGACAGTATCAGTAGGGCAGAGATTGTTGTTAGTAGGGCAGTGTATACTGTAGTGTCAATAGTTTTTATTTTTATAATTTTTTTGTTATAATTTTTTACATTTTTTTTTTTTCTTACCTTTCTTTGCTTTGGTGCAATATCAGGGGTCTAAAGAGGGGAAATCTGTGCCACATAGGGTGATTAGGGTGTGCCCAGGCACACCCTGTGCGCACACCTATGCTCAGTACCTTTCCCATTTCTCTAAAGAAGCAGCATTGTCACCATAGGACAAAACTACAAAACACCTTCCCCTCTTTCTCCCTAACATAGTGGGGTCCATCAGCTTCTTTTTTTTCAACACTACACAGTGTGTACTACTAGTAAAGGCTTTGATTCCCTGTAAAGCACTAAGCATCATTGCCTCTATGTTGGCGGGGCATGTGCAGCCTGACTAATGCCCCCAGTTTGGGGCAATGCAAATGGTTTGCCATTATTTGTCTTTTCCCACCATAGCCCTTAGGCTCATGGACTTCCAAATGTTCCATTGGTGTAAAATTCAGTGCAATAAAGAGAAGAATAAAATTACAGATTAAAGGGTTTGTAAAGACATATATATATTTTTTTTTTTAAATAACATACATGTTATACTTACCTCCGCTATGCAGCTCGTTTTGCACAGAGTGGCCCCGATCCACGTCTTCTGGGGTCCCTCGGCGGCTGTCTCGGCTCCTCCCCGCAGTCACTCACCACCTATATGCGAGCGAGCTGGTGGTGAGTTATTGCGGGCGCGCTCCAGTGATACAGCCAGCGCCTATTGCCGCTGGCTGTATCACTCGGCCCCGCCCCCGGCTCGCCGCATCATTGGATGTGATTAACAGCAGAGCCAGCCAATGGCTGCGCTGCTTTCAATCCATCCACTGTAGCCAATCAACGGCCAGGCTGAACGGCGAGGAAGATGACGGGGCGAGCGCGGGACTTTCGGGGGCTCAGGTAAATAAAACGGGGGCTCGGGGGGGGCGTTATTGTCGGATGTTTTTTCACCTTAATGCATAGGATGCATTAAGGTGAAAAAAACGTTTTCCTTTACAACCCCATTAATCATCGGTTCTCAGCAATAAGCTCAAAGTACCCAATGAACCATTTAGTGATGAACATGATAAAAAGCAGGATGCAAGGTAGGACTGCATTGCACACAGAGAGAGGCAGACTTCAAGGACAGATCAAAACCAAGCTCATAAATCTTCCATAACCCTGCTGCTGCACCTACACACCACTTGGGAACACATATACACATGCACATACATGGAGCTGCTGGGAAGACACTTCTGCAAATTTGTACTAATGTACATTTGTACCTTAGAAATGTTGCATAAATGCATATAATGGTGAGGCTAAAGGTGTGCTTTAAATCCCAGTTACAGCCTGTTTTTAGTTTTGGGTGGAGTGTGGAAGTTCCCAGACTCAGGCCGCGTACACACGACCGGTTTTCTCGGCAAAAAAGCGACAAGAAAACTGCCGGGAGAGCTTTCTTGCCGAGAAAACCGGCTGTGTGTACGCGGATTTCAGTTTTCTCGTCAAGAAAACTGCCCATATTCCCCGACGAGAAAAAAGACGAACTGCTGTCTTTTTTCCTCGTCGAGAATCTCGTCGGCCTGTTTCTCGAAGAGAAACCCGAGTGCGTGCACACTTGTCGCCGTGGAAACCCGCGCATGCTCGAAATGACTTTGATGCATGCGCGGTAGCTTCCTAGGCATAGGCATAGGGTGTAGCAAGATGCAAGCCGCAGTCCCAACCCTGCGCTGTCCTCTTACTTCTGGATAGGCCCTCACACAGTCTGGCAGCCTGATGCCCCCGGGATAGGCCCAATCTCCGGACTAGCAGCCTGGGCAGACGACACACGTCCACCCAGATGGCGGTCTGGGTGGCACTCAAGAACACCAGATCACCTGACCTCACCCAAATATATAGGCTCTCTCAGCAGGCCAATGGATTCAACAAAATCCCTGCCCATTGGCTGAGATGCCTCATATACCCATAACCTGACCTTGAGTTTTCCTTCTCAATCTAATACCTCCAAGTGTCCGGCCACCTGGTGGTAGAAGAGGAAAGTACAACAAGGCCAAACTTAGGGAGAAGTCAATGGATCCCTAGTAATTAACTACGGTAGCTACTCGTGACAGGGAAAGCTCCCTGACTAAACCCCAGGGCGCTACATACGTTTTCAGGGATCACCTAAAATTGGATAGAGTAGGAGATAGTCGGAAAGATTAATTCCAAAGGATGGGAGAGGCTTGGGAGAAGTCCTGGAGGCAAGAATGGGAGGAGATGACAAGGAAATTAGAAAACAGGAGGTCCTGGGAAGAATGAAGAAAACTATTTGGTTGGTATTTTGAGACTAGGTTAGTGATGTAGCTGGGGGCCAAGTTGTGGATAGCTTTGTAAGTTATTACTATTTTGAATTTAATTAGTTGCGTGAGTGGCAGCTAATGGAGGGAATGGTAGAGAGGGGTAGCAGATGCTGAGCAGTTTGTAAGGTGGATGAGTCTGGCAGCAGCATTCATAATGGACTGAATAGGAGATAGCCTATGTAAAGGTAAGCCAATGAGGAGGGAGTTCCAGTAGTCAAGGTGAAAAATAACCAGGGAGTGAAATAGGAGCTTTGTGGTGTCATTGATGTGTCAGCTGATGTCTTCTAATACATTTTTTTTTTAAATTATATATTTTATTTTTAAATAGGTATTTGTTGTAACTGTGTCATAGTTGTGGCATAGTCTTTATATTGTCACCCACAGAAAAGTCAATGTTTGATCAAAATGGCTCAATTTGAAAAGGTAATTATTTTAGCTGATACCAATTGCGCAACTGTGCGATTGGTTCAACCCAGATCACACATATGTATATCTACCTGCACCCCAAGCATCCATTGTGACGCCGTGGTGGTTGTTTGGTGGATGTGCCATACAGATACGAGAAACACATGTGGAGGAATGTAGGAGAGTTAAGATTCTTATGTTAAGACTTTTTTATTTTATCTTTTTACCCACTACTAGTACTTGGGTATACATGCTCTTACTATATTGACAATTTTACCTACTCAATACTATGTCTAATGAGCACAGTTGTCTTAACGAATCCTAATTGATTCCTTCCCTGCTTTTTCATATACACAGATGAGCGTGTAATACTTTCTTCTTCCATCAATTATATCCACCTTACTGCTGGTCACATGTTTGGTAGGAGCTCAAGCTCTTATGCCTAGGGGTCCTTGTAGTTGAGACAGTTGCCATCTCTCTATTTCCTCCCCTCCACGCCCTCCCACCCTGTTTTAACATCTGGTTCCCAACGGCTATACTTTCGACCTGTGGGAACATTCACCATCAGATCTCTGGTTGGTTGTATCAACGATTTGTCCATTTTGTAAGTACAATTTCTATTGTTGTTTTTCTGATGTGATAAGATATGCGCTCTTTTTTTTTTATATACTTTGACGTACCTTTATATTAATTACTATGTTACTAAAACACTTTATATTTACATTATAGAACTTTCATGACCCAATATGACATAAGCCTCTGAAGAAGGACTACAAGGTCCGAAACATGTCAGGTGTCATCTTCAGTATGCACATATGCTAGCCCAGAATCCTTTGAAGGGCAGCTAGTCTCCATACCGTTGTGTATTTTGGGTACACTGTATCTTGATACATTTTACTATGCTACGTTGTTCTATTGCTAGTGCAATTTTATTGTATGTTTATATGTAACAAAGTCTACTATTTTACCTTATTACCTGGTCTGCCTATTAAAATCCTAAGGGGGTTGTACCGTGCCTCGAGCACAAGGTTCTTTTTTCAGTATTTCTGCCTTACAGCATTCTAGTACTTGAGTTAAATCCAGAGTATGGACACTATCTGCATTGAGTGTGCATGTTCTCTCTGGGCATACATGTGGGATAAGGGCCTTAGATTAAAAGCCCTTTGAGTGTTGCATAAATTGTCATGCTATATAAATACCTTTGAATAGGTCAGAGAGCATTAAAGCTTCTCAATTAGCATAACACTTAGACAAGGTGTACTTTAAAAAGGTGAGCTCGACATTTGTAGACTATGTATTTTTCCAGTATAGATTCGTCTTATAATGATTCAAAGAATAGCAGTATTATAGTATGTGGACGTTAGGTACATTTATATACCGTGCAACATATGCAAGCATTAAGGACCCCCAAACCCTACTGAGAACCATTATATGTTTTATAATTACTCAGTAAATGTAAAAATGAGTCTTCAGTTTAAATGAGTTCCACATGTAGCAGTGCTTATTGCTCTGTGTAGTTTCTGCACAGAGGGTTCTTTGGCGAACAGCTGCTTGTAAATATGGGTAAGATTGCCTCGAAAATGACTTACATACAAGGAATAAAACTGGCAGGCTAAGGAAATCCTCCCCTGCACACACAGCAGTTGTAGGCCATTCGCGGCTTTTGTATCCAGTCCGTCCTTTATATGGCAATGTTTTTTGACACTTGTTTATGTATAATGGCTTCATTGTGTGCCTGGATTGCAAATGTTATGAGCTGAAATAATCAAGTTCAAATTAATGATCCGTGAGAAGAGCACTGCTTTGAGAGCAGGCCACTAATTATACGCTCTTTCACCTAGAGTTTCCTTTATCAAGTAACGCACGGGAGTTTATGTGATTAGGGAGACAACAAAACGTGGGGGAGTTAAAGAACACAAAATTTAGAACAGTAAATATAAAACAGTGTTGTGTGGGATTCTAAGGGATATTTTAATAATATAAGACGTGGAAATACACCATAAAGGGGCATATTTATAAAGCCATGACATTCAGCTGACGTTCACTGCAGGTGAATCTTCTGGGTCCATGTGTTTTAAATGACAGCCATTGATTCTCCACCTGGGAATGTTTAGCAAATGTCACATTCACAGCTTTATAAATGGTCCCCTAAGTATTGTATAAACTAATCACACAGTGATGGAGAGTTGAGGTACAGCAAAATTCATCCAGTCTCGGCTCATTGAAAAGCTAGGCAATACCCAATGCCACTCACTCATTTATCTGTCAATCAGTGCTGAAAACTGTAGTTCTGACAGTGACATCAATCCCACGCGCCCGTGACATTCATTGTCATAAGGAATCTTTCCTCAGAACTGCAATGTTTTACTTACAAAGTTGCTTGTAAGCATAGTGGTGGTGGGAATTTTAAAACCCCACCGTCAGCCCATTGACTTTATAGTCTATATGATGAATTTACAGTTTTTCTAGACTTTGCTGCAAATCAGCTGGGCACACTGAGGTTCAAAACCATCAAACAGCATATGCTAACACAGAACAATGTGGAGACTTTTCACAGGTCCACAGACAGAATGAATATGAATCACTCCATACGGAAGTATATGCTTAATGCGGCAGAGTATGATGCCGCGTACACACGATCGATTTTCTCGACGGTGAAAACACTGTCGAGAAAATCGACGGGAAAAACGAGGGAACGGCTTGGTTCCCTACACACGTCCGTTTTTCCCGACATGTTTTTTTTGGTTGAAAAAAACGACCGTGTGTGGGCTCCGTGGCAGTGTTTCCCTATGGGAAAACTGACGTGGAAAAAAACGACGGGAATCACGACGAGAAAAATTAGAGCATGTTCTAATTTTTCTCGTCGTGATTAATGATGTTTTTCCCGTCGGGAAAAATGACAAAAAGCGAACACGGTCGTTTTTCTTGTTAAAAAAAAAAATGTAATTTTTCCCGACGGGAAAAATTATCGTGTGTACGTGGCATGAGGATTGTTTTTTTAGGTATATCTCCACCTAAAACTTTTTTTTGAGCTTTAGATAGAACAAGTAATGTTACAAACCCCCTCAGGTTCATTTTGCCTTTCCCTTGTCCCACTAGGATGATTTTCTTTGACTCCCTGCCCTTTAGACACAACAGGAAATGGTATGAAATGTCACACTTGTAGGCAGGTTGCCTACAGTATGCATAGCTCCCAACTGTCAAGGGACTGTCCCTGATTTGGAACAAAGTCCCTCTTTCCTCCTCATTCGTCCTTCATTTTGGTCTGATCTATATAGTTGTACATACAATGCACTTTTTATCATTCAAAAAGTGTTTCCCAGTGCTAAACCTTTCATCCAATTTCTAAATTGGTGCATTTGTAAATTTCAAAAGCCAGTATAAAGGAATAGTAGTAGTAAAAAAAAAAAAAGCACTTGTGGGTTTGACTAATAATTTTTTGTATAATTCTGTTTTAAGGGGGCGTGGCAGGGGTGTGTCATATGTCTAAATACTTTTGCTAATTGTTTCCATCTAAAAAAGTTGAGAGGTATGAATATGTTAGCTAGACTGTTGGCTGTGCCAGGCTGGGGAAGGGGTTATTGTTGTGTGCTGCTGTCCCCAGGCTTTGTGGACCCAGCTTACCCGCCTGTGACATAAATAATGGGGGAAAGTCAGTGTCAAGGGAGCCACTCAAGAGGAAGAATGACGTGATTGGTGTAGAGGAGGACTGCTGAGCCTTGCTGTCAGTCAGAGGCACTGGCTGTTCGGAGATCTACCAATTCCTGGTGAGCACCAAAAATGGATTACTACCTTGTGGAGGTATGCCTGGGCAGCCTAGTGAAGATAGGCAGGGATACTCTATTGTAATTGTTCATGTTGGACTGTATTGCCAAAGCATTTCAGTAAAAGTTGCATCAACTGTTCTAAGCCTGGTCTGAAGTTTACTAAAGGGGTGCATAAAGGTTCCAGCGTATGAAAGAACTAGGGTCAGTAAAGCACATGTGGGATATGAGGTAAAGCCACTACAAAAGATCTACTCGGCAAGTCAAGCAGGAGGAGTATTGCAGTTGCTGTGGGTAACCAAGTACTGGTGAAAGGTACGTTGAAGCCGGTAATGTATCAGGATATCTGGTGCAGGTGATGAGTCCTTTGGTAGCAAGGGGGCCAGCAACCTGGCTCCCTCCCCAGTTTCCCATAGCAACCAGAACCACACTAACATTGCAGAGACCCTTAAACTGGCCGCATGGTACGGAAAGAAAGGAGTTAGCAAATGCACACATGAGGTTTGCACCAGGTGCATGGGGGCACCCCATTTTGTCACTGGGAGTAAGGTGACAGAGGTACGCTGTACTGGTGGAGAGGGTATGGGCTCAGCGGTGTCCCTCCTAAATGCATCAAGCAACAGAGTGTAGTGACACGGGATGGTACTTTTCAGAGGAACGCTGTACTTTTACCATTGCACACAGTGTTATGGCTCATCTCTAAGCTGTGGAACCACCTTAATGTTTGATTTACACATGACCATGGCTCCCCCTGGTCCTGGACATTGATGGGTGGGTTCACAATAAAGGTACCCCAACATGTAGGGTGAGTGGCCTCGCCCACACACTCACATGTTTCATTCTCCTGTTCTCTGTCTTTCCCCCTGTGTGTGTCAGCCAGCTTAGTGCTTCTCCTGGCACTGCAGCCAATCACAGAAGGCACATTGTCTTGCTGGCATATGGGTGTACGGGTTGCTCAGTGTTTGAAGGTGTCCACACGCTAGCATCCGGCCCATCCTGTGCTCCAAAGTGACCTAGTATTTCCCAGTGTCTCCCAGTGTAGTTTCCATACCTTCCATTATTCCCAATATCTGCATCTCTGCATTTATTTGTGAGTTCCAGCTAGCCTCTTGTTATGAGCAGCTGTTGCACTTCCAGTCGGTGTTTCCTCTCTGTGTCTTTGTGTACTTATGTACACTCCTATTTATTGGGAATATGTTACATACAGCCTTGTGAAATCAGCTCCCCAGCCCAATAAGGGACTTTCACTTGCTCTAAGTAGCTGACTGCTCAGGGGAGTCAGCTGACCTCAATTTAGCAATCTGCAGCATAACATCTCCATCTTGCCATGGTGAAGACAAGGTGGTTCCTTAGACTCTGCACCTCAAGCCCTTCTTAGGGTCTCACTAATGCTAATCAAGTCAAGTCCTGGTTAGCAAGTTCCCTGCCTCCTGCTCTCTAGCTCTCTCATCACCTGCTCCCATGCTCGTCTCCAGGACTTTTCCAGAGCCTCTCTAAGCCTATGGAACGCCTTACCCCAATCTGTCCGTCTATCTCCTTATCTATTCGCTTTTAGAGGATCCCTGAAATAAGAAGAAGCCTATCCTACCCACACCTAACAACTGTATTTTCATTTTGTCCACCTGATCATCCCCCACAGCTACTACCCTTTGTTTCACTTGACCCTCCCTTCTAGACTGTAAGCTCTAACGAGCAAGGCCCTCTGATCCCTCCTGTATTGAATTGTATTGTGACTGTACTGTCTTCCCTGATGTTGTAAAGCGCTGCGCAAACTGTTGGCGCTATATAAATCCTGTATAAAAATAATAATAGTGGGAGCAGTTTCCCAACCTGTTACAGGAAAATCCTCTGTTAGAGGGCTGTTACCAGAACAAATGGTCCCATCGGAAGATTTCCTCTCTTTTGGTCTCCTGGACAACTCAAAAATTTGGACGTTCCCTTGTTTTTAGTTTTGGTGAGAATGGTCAACAGAACAAACCGTAAGGATGAATCTCCCCAGTGGGGACATAGACACCAATACAAACCTAATGGAATTCTAACTTGTTTCTACCCCTATCAAGAACAAAAAATCAGCTTTAAATACACTTGACTAAACAAAGCATTATGGGAGCTCAATTATGGGGTGGAGTTTACCCCTGTGCCTGGAGTTCCACATTCTAAAAATATGTTTTTGCACAAAGCAAGCAAGGTGATACATTTAAAAATGACAAGCAAGACTTGTTTAGTAGGTGAGCGAAGATTGATGTCATATACCAATTGTCATAGCAACAAACTTTCATTTCGCTGTAGCCAGCTTAATAAAAAAAAGTTCATCTTGATTGGCAGTTGTGAGATTTAAACTTTACATGATGCTCTTAGCCTTACTCAATAAGCCTATTTTGGGCCATGTAAATAAGCTTAGTGAATACGGTGAAGCTCTGCTGACTTCCATCATTAACCACTTCTCTACTGTGCACGAAAACCCCCTTCCTGCCCAAGCCATTTTTCAGCTTTCAGCGCTGTCACACTTTGAATGACAATTGCGCGGTCGTGCGACGTGGCTCCCAAACGAAATTTGCGTCCTTTTTTTCCCACAAATAGAGCTTTCTTTTGGTGGTATTTGATCACCTCTGCGGTTTTTATTTTTTGCGCTATAAACAAAAGAAGAGCGTCCAGTTTGGAAAAAAAACACTATTTTTTTACTTTTTGCTAGAATAAATACCCATTTTTTTTTTTTTAAATAAAATTTTCCTCAGTTTAGGCCGATACGTATTCTTCTACATATTTTTGGTAAAAAAAAAAAAAAATCGCAATAAGCGCGTATTGATTGGTTTGCGCAAAAGTTATAGCGTCTACAAAATAGGGGATAGATTTATAGCATTTTTTTTTTTTTTTATTAGTAATGGCGGCGATCTGCGATTTTTTTATTGTGACTGCGATATTGCGGCATACACATCGGACACTTTTGACGCATTTTTGGGACCATTCACATTTATACAGCGATCCCTGCTATAAAAATGCATTGATTACTGTATAAATGTGATTGGCAGGTAAGGGGTTAACCACTAGGGGGCGGGAAGGGGTTAAATATGTTCCCTTAATGTGTTCTTACTGTGGAGGGAGGGGACTGACTGGGGGAGGTGACCGATCTGTGTCCCTATGTACAAGGGACACACCATCGGTCCCCTCTACCTCACAGGACGTGGATCTCTGTGTTTACACACAGAGATCCACTTTCCTGCTCGTTTCCCGGGCAATCGCGGGTGCCCGGCGGCAATCGCGGCCGCCGGGCACGCGCACCGGGGCCTTGTGAACGCGGCGGGCGCGCGCGCCTCCTAGCTCGTTTTAAAGGGAGGACGTCATATGACGTCCTCCCAGAACGCGAGTGTCCTCCGCCCGCCGTCTATTGACAGTGGGCGGGGGACAAGTGGTTATATCATGTGCAAGAAAAAATGTGTTTTATTTTCTTGTGCGTGATTTGGTATTCTTTGCAAAATGAAGCTTCACCACATAGTTACATAGTTAGTCTGATTGAAAAAAGACACAAGTCCATCTAGTTCTACCAATAAAAGGGGAAAACAAAATCCTTAGAAAAAGAAAAAACAAAAAATCATACAATGATATATACACAATCCAATATACACAATCCAGTTGATCCAGAGGAAGGCAAAAACCCCAAAAAACACTTTGCTCCAGGAGGGGAAAAATGTATTTCTGATCCCACGAGAGGCAATCGGATTTTCCCTGGATCAACTTTACCTATAAATGTTAGTACTCAGTTATATTATGTACATTTAGGAAAGAATCCAGGCCCTTCTTAAAGCAATCTACTGAGCTGGCCAGAACTACCTCTGCAGGGAGTCTATTCCACATTTTCACAGCTCTTACTGTGAAGAAACCTTTCCATATTTGGAGATGAAATCTCTTTTCCTCAACGTAAAGAGTGCCCCCTTGTCCTTTGTGATGACCTTAAAATGAATATCTCAACACCAAGTTCACTATATGGACCACTTATGTGTTTATACATGTTGATCATATCCCCCTTAATCTCCTCTTCTCAAGAGTGAATGAATTCAGTTCCTCTAATCTTTCCTCATAGCTGAGCTCCTCTAGGCCTCTTATCAGTTTGGTTGCCCTTCTCTGCACTTTCTCCAGTTCCCCGATATTCTTTTTGTGAACTGGTGCCCAAAATTGAACTGCATATTCCAGATGATGTCTTACTAATGATTTGTACAGAGACAAAGTTATGACTCTCGCTCTGAAGTCTATACCTCTTTTAATACAAGAAAGGACTTTGCTCTAGGGTGACCACATTTCCAAACTACCATTCAGGGACACCCTCCCTTCCCAAAAATCAGCTTGTGCTGTAACGAATCACAGCACAGTGAGTGTACACAAGAGGCGAGATTTATGATTTCTCCAATCACAAGCAGGGGGCGGGATTGTGCTCCTCCAGGCATTCTCGGCCAGGACAAGTACAGTCAGTGAGTAAAGAGGTCATGTGGCGGCCTTTTTTGGGGGCATCAGTTTGGCCCGGGGGGGTAGCTGTGTCAGTTTCATTCCTGGACACTGTATTGCCCTGGAATGAATGTGCCCAGGACAGACCTGCAAAATGCGGGACTGTCCCGGGAAATCCGGGACACGTGGTCACCCTACTTTGCTCGCTTTGGAAACCGCAGCTTGGCATTGCATGCTATTATTAAGCATTTGATCTACCAAAACACCCAGATCCATCTCCACCATTGATTCCTCCAATTGTACTCCCCCCTAGTATGTATGATGCATTCATATTCTTAGCCCCAAGTGCATTTTTTTATTACATTCACAAAGCTCTGGGGCAAATTCCCTTGCAAAGTGCAACTTTACTAACAAAGTGAAAAGTGTATTTGCCTTTAGTAAATCAATCGTATAGTGTTGTGTACAGGGGAGGTGGCAGACCCAGTGACATGGGGGCAGCTTTTCTCTCACTTGGGACACCCTAAGAGTGAACTGGCCAGTGGCGGCTGGTGCTCAACATTTTTTGGGGGGCGCAAACAAACTAAAAAATTCTGAAAAAAAATCCCATCAAACGCTGCCCCTGTGCCCATCAAACGCTGCCACTGTGCCCATCAAACGCTCGCACTGTGCCCCAAGTGCTGCCACTGTGCCCCAAATGCTTCCACTGTGCCCCAAGTGCTGCCACTGTGCCCAAAACTTTACCACTGTGCCCCCCACCCGCCCGCCGTCTGCCCGGCCCTTACCTTGTCTCGGGTGGGCAGTGGGTGACGGCGGCAGGCGGAAGGCGGCGAGCTGTGTCCTCCATTTCTTCTTCGATGAGGAAGACTCTTCTCCTGCCCGCTCCTCCACTCTCCTATCCTATGATTGGACGCCTGATAGGCATCCAATCACAGCGCCTGTCCTTTCAGCCAATCAGGTGACAGGTAACACAGACCCGGTGCACCTGATTGGCTGAGAGGCGGGTCAGTGTTAGCAAAGCAGAATTCCTTCCCTTTGCTAACACAGCTGAGTGAATAGTGAACGCACAGGGTTGCGCCCGCTATTCACATTTTTGGACGCCTATTAGAGCCAATTGCTCTAATCAGGTGCTTCAAAAAACCACCCCAGTTGCTGTAATTCAGGTGCCCGGCGCTCAAAAAGGGGCCGGGCACCTGAATAGGGGGTGATAGCAGCGATCATAGATAGATTCATGCTATGCATGAATCTATCTATTGTAATTAGAGCGGTGACAGGAGAGGGGGGGCGGCGCTCCTGCGCCCTTTATGGACGCACCGCCACTGGACCTGGCCTTACCTGACCAAAACCCAGTGGCCTACTGGCCTATTTTCCCCACTACTGTTTCAAAAGGACAACTCCCCTGAGACTAGAATCACCAAGCAGTCCACACACATAGCTCCCAACTGTCCCTGATTTTGAAGGACTGTCTCTGATTTGGAACAAAGTCCCTCTGTCCCTCTTTCCTCTTAATTTGTCCCTAATTTTTGTCTAATCTATATAATTGTATATTAAATGCACTTTTTATGTTTCAAAAAGTGTTTCCCAGTGCTAAACTTTTTCGTCCCATTTCTAAATTGCTGCATTTGTAAATTTCAAAAGGCAATATAAAGGAATAGTAGTGCTATAAAAAAAGAACTTGTGGGGTTAACTCATAATTTTTTTGTATAATTCTCCTTTAGGATGCATAGCAGGGAGGGTGTGCTGTGCCTACATATTTTTGCTAATAGGTGTCCCTCGTTCCCATCTCAAAAAGTTGGGAGGTATGCACATGCAAAGAGCATAATACTTCAGCCTCTCAGAGGGCAGTGGTACAAAGCTTGAACACGAAGCATTGGCAACAGAGTTTGCAGAAAGTGCAACGTCGGAAAAAGTTTAGTCTGACCAGTGGGAGCTGGTGCAATATTTTTGAGGGGGGGGGGGGCAAACAATCCACCTGCCACTCCCCCGGATCGCTCCTCCTCTCGGCCAATCAGGACTCAGGACCTGCTTCCTGATTGGCCAGGAGGAGAATCAGGAAGACAATTGCGAATGTTAATTCGCTATTATCACACAACTGGGTGGGCTCAGGGCGCACTGCTCTGCGCCCCGGGCTCACCCTTTCTTAAAGCTAGTTAGAGCCCCAGGCTCTAATCACGTGCTTCTAAAAAAAAAAAAAACCCATTGGAGTCCATGCCTTCGGCACCCTGCATGTAGATTAGGGTACGGGCGCATGGAGTAGAGGGGCGGCGCCCCTGCGCCCAGTATGGACATGCCGCCACGGAGTCTGACCCATTACTTAGTCAAAGAGGGGTGTCCCAGATTCCAGGGGAAATGTAAGTAGTCCCATTTGTAAAAGTCCTCCAGCTTCCCACCTAAGAGGAAGCTACATGGTGTCGGCACTTCCCATCTATATGATTCTTCATGCACAGGCCTTCATATAGAGAAATAAACGGTCACGCTGTCCCACTACACAGGTGAATTTCCCTACTCTCCTCGGAGGCTTCCCACTTTCCTATTATAGCTGCTCTCTCAAGATGACATTCACCTAACATTGGCAGAGGTACCCATGCCACCCAAACAGCTAATAAAGGCAAAGCTTACATGTTGGCAGTAATGACATCTTGTGGCCAAAATTGGAAATTGAACACAGTGCCTTACTACTAGTTAGTGCAGCTCATATTAACTTCAGCAGACCAGCACTGCCCAGTGTGCCCACATTATAGGTGGTTTTAAGAAGATTGTAGCATTGAAGTGTATGTAGGGATAAGTCATGTTTGTAAAAGAAATGTATAGTTACATTTGTTCCCCAATTTACACACTCACATACAAGTATGTACTCTATGCCCATGCTCTTCTATGCCCATGCTCTTCTATGCCCATGCTCTTCTAATTCATGCTGTTTAATCTTACTCCACTGCTCTCATATATATAGACAAATGAGTGTTCCCACATACACAATCATGCACACACATATATCTTTCTTTTTTTCCTGTGTTTGTTTGTTTCTATCTATATGTTTTATTCCCAGAAGTTAATTACAGTTTTGCCTGCTGATCTTTCATCTTTTCTGCTGCAATTGTTTTATTATTGCAAGCACACAGTGCAAGTTTTTTTTTTTTGTTGCCTTTAGCATATTAGATGGATCAATCCATCAGTTGACACCTACAATTTTGCAATGAATAAATGAAGTACTGTAGCTTAAGAATAAAATGCTGGTACATTCTGAAAGCCCTCTCCTTAATGGCTTGTGTCTGTAGCAGCGTAAGCACCAGACTGGAGAGAGCCATGACAGAATACAAACTAGGAGTTTTGCAAGGCAGGCTGATGCCAGGAAGCTTTCTGCGGAGCATAGAAGAAAGATCCAGAATACTTAGCTGAACAGGGTCCTTTGTAAGGCTTGTGAGAGAGGAGCAGAGTGCTGGCCTTCAATATAAATGATGTGAGCTGAGCTGGATAAAAAGAACATCCTTTAAATATCCTAAAGACTTATATCAGATATGTCACTCAGAGTTGCATATATTCTTTGCTCTCGCTTTTAAAACAAAACAAGACAAAATAAACTGGTTTATTTAGAATTGCATTTAGCAACTTGCAAATGGAAGGAGTTCAAAGAAAGAAAAGCCAACGAGTAGTCATTTGCTGGCAAAACCTTTATGGCTAAGATCATCTAAGATCTTGCAGTAATAAGCATCTATAATGCACATTATTACATTCATTATCAAAAGTGTTTATCCCTTTCTGTCCAGCCCTGGCATCTCTTTATCAGGGTCTTTATGTCCAAGGGGCAGAAAGGACTATTTTATCACATGACTAATGTGAGCATGCCGATCATTACTAGATGCTGAGAGCTGTTTTTGTCAGCTCGGTCACTATATTGGGAGCGCACTCCCAGCACAAAAACCTTGGCTGCCCATTACTGTAGATGGAGCGCTGTCTTTGACAGCTTGGTCACTATACTGGGAGCGCACTCAGCACAAAAACCTTGGCTGCCCATTACTGTAGATGGAGCGCTGTCTTTGACAGCTCGGTCACTATACTGGGAGTGCACTCTCAGCATAGAAACCTTGGCTGCCCATTACTGTAGATGGAGCGCTGTCTTTGAAGGCTCGGTCACTATACTGGGAGCGCACTCTCGGCACAGAAACCATGGCTGCCCATTACTGTAGATGGAGAGATGTCTTCGACAGCTCGGTCACTATACTGGGAGCGCACTCTCAGCACAGAAACCTTGGCTGCCCATTACTGTAGATGGAGAGATGTCTTTGACAGCTCGGTCACTATACTGGGAGCGCACTCTCAGCACAGAAACCTTGGCTGCCCATTACTGTAGATGGAGAGCTGTCTTTGACAGCTCGGTCACTATACTGGTATTGCACTATAAGCACAGAAACCTTGGCTGCCCATTACTGTAGATGGAGAGATGTCTTCGACAGCTCGGTCACTATACTGGGAGCGCACTCTCAGCACAGAAACCTTGGCTGCCCATTACTGCAGATGGAGAGATGTCTTTGACAGCTCGGTCGCTATACTGGGAGCGCACTCTCAGCACAGAAACCTTGGCTGCCCATTACTGTAGATGGAGAGCTGTCTTTGACAGCTCGGTCACTATACTGGTATTGCACTATAAGCACAGAAACCTTGGCTGCCCATTACTGTAGAAGGAGAGCTGTATTCAGGGCCACTGATAGAAATCATGGGGCCCTGTAAAGCCTACCTAATGGGGGCCTTTTCAGCTCCACCCCTGGTCCCGCCCCTGGTCCCTCCTTCAGCCCCACCTCTGGCCCCTCCCCAGACCCCGACTTGAAACAAAGAGCAACACATTACGGCATTGACGGCATGGGTGGCACTGTCTCTGCAGGCAGCACATGCGTTACGGGCCATAACGCATGTGCTACCTGCAGACAGTGCCACCCATGCCGCCAATGCCATATTGTGCTGCAGACAGTGCCACCCATGGCGCTAATGCCATAACGCTTGTGCTACCTGCTGACAGTGCCACCCATGCCATATTGTCCTGCAGACAGTGCCACCTATGCTGCCAATGGCATAATGCCATTGGCAGCATGGGTGGGTGGAACTGTCTCTGCAGGCATCACATGCGTTATGGCATTAGCGTCATGGGTGGCACTGTCTGCAGCACATTACGGCATTGGCGGCATGGGTGGCACTGTCTCTGCAGGCAGCACATGTGTTATGGCCCATAACACATGTGCTACCTGCAGACAGTGCCACCAATGCCATAATGTATAGACGATGCTGCAGTAGTAGTAGATCCCCCCCCCCAGCACCTTCCCCCCAAGCAAGCACAGACCTGTGTTAGCCGGCCCCAGGAGTCACTTCCTCCCTGATACTGCTGCTATATATAGTCCACCAACTATTCCAGTCAGAGAGATGCCAGCTGCTCCTTTTTTTTTTCTGCCTACGGCGCTCGCCTCACTGCTACTTTTCTCACGCAGAGGGAGAGGAATCACTCCGTGGCACCAGGGAAGGATATAGAGGACGCGCGGGCCGGAACTTGAGCCAGCATGAGGAGCGGGCGCGGAAGAAGGCATTTTCCCATGCCCGAAACAGAAGAAATAGTCCCTCCCCTGCAGTCACCTACAAGAACACTGCAGATATAGAGCTATCAGAGAAAAAAAAATTAAAAAGTCGGATGGACGATTTTCGGTCGTCATGGCTGTAATATTTTATTTATTTACATTAATCAGTTCTCTGTTCAGGTTGGCCGGGCCCGGTACAACAGGGCCAGTTGTACTGGCCTATCAGCAGCCCTGGCTGTATTTGACAGCTCGGTCATTATACTGGGAGTGCACTCTCAGCACAGAAAACTTGGCTGTCCATGGACGCATATGTTTGGCATGTGGGCGTTAATGCCCACCCTCTTTGCCACCGCATCTACTGTATGTGTTATGTGAGCTGCAAGAGGTTATTGAAGATTTCTAACTCACCTACCTTGTACATTTTTGTCATACATATGGCTGGGATGTATAGGTAGGAGAACAATTTAATGACTTGTGTTAAGCAAACTAGTTATGAAGTTCAAGAGAACCAGTCACGACTTGGCCTGTACAAGAATCTGAATGGTCAGACTTAGCATTGTATAACAGTATAGGCTTATGTATTAAAAATGTATAGTTGCTTCCTTATTTAGCACCAATTTCATTAGTGTAATTTTCTGTCTCTATGTTCCTGTCATTTCTGATAAAACAAGAAGAGCTCAGCTACGTGTCCAGCACCATCTTGACTAGTAAGGGTCATATTTGCAGCAGCCTTTCCAATACAAAGTCTACCTGAGGAAAAGAACCAGGACATAATCCAAAACACATAAACCTATCTTTAGCCAGAAATAGTAATTGTTTTTGTAGAAAATACACTTTGCTCCTGGCAAGATATAAGTGAAATAAGTAGGGTATATAGGTGTATATTTCACACATGCATTATGGAGCACTCATTTATCAACTCATGTATGATCTTGTCTCAAAAATAACTATCTGCAAGGCCTCACTTTAGCCAAACACATTCAGAATTGAAATTTTAGAGCTGTCATTTTCTAAAGCCGATTTTCATATACTGTTTGTCATATGCCATTAGAGACAGTTATTTCTAGATACACTTTGATAAAGAAAGCCCATTCGATTTAATATACAACAGACCTCTTGTTTAAGAGCTGAAGAAAAGAAAGTGTCATTCAAACAATCAAATTCCAGCTATAATTTACATAGTACAGATCAGGACTTGTAAGCGAATGGAGGCCATGTCTAAGCTCTGGAAGATGATTTTCTCCCCGCTCCCACAAGCCAATCACCAAGCACCAGCGCTGTCACATAAGCAGACGGGTAGTAAATGATATGTTCTGTCATTTCAGAAAGTGTAAAATACTTTCTCTTTTAATACGTTTTTAATAAAGTTTTTAAAAGATACAATGTATAACTTTATTCCAATATTACTTACCCTGCAGCTGAACAGAGCAGTGGAGGAACAAAGGAACCGTGACTATGTGCAACTGGGAATAAGAGGGGTATTAAAAATGTTCTTCATGGGCAAAGTTTTGTCCAGACAAAACTTTTGATTTCTAATTGTTACAGAGGCGGAAATGTTAAAACCTCTGTCAAATTTTATTGCTGTATGTGTCTCCATTTTGGGAGATTTACCCTCTTGTCCAGTTCCAGTGAAAGGGTGTCACAAGAATAGGAATTGATAGAATGAGGTTGGTTAGCTAAAGGCAAATAGACTGTTCACTTTCCAAGGGAAGTTGCACTTTGCAAGAGAGTTTTCCCCAGAGCCTACTGACTGAAGTGAAGCTCTGCTGATTTCCATCATCCTATTGTGTGTGTGGCACCCTCCTAGGTAGGTGCTAGAAGAGAGTATAGTTTTGGTCTTTCTGCTTACCAGGAAGATTGTCAGGTAAAACGAGTGCTCTCTGCCTACCTGGGAACAGGATCTATTGGTTAGGTCTGCTCATTGTACTCAGGTGCAGCTCAGCTTGTTCTGACTGTCCCTCACCAGTCCAAAAGAGAGGCATATTGGACAGTGGAAGGGGAACTGACAAGTGAGTGCACAGGCTTTGTTACAGCCCTGGCAATTGGTAGAGGAAAAGTACTGCATTGCATATTGGGATACTGTATATAAAGCCAGAGTACATATGCTCAGAGTTAGTTAAGCCAGGGGACAGAGTCCAGCAGGGAGGGGGTGGCTGCCCTCTCCTCCGCGGAGGAGGCCATGCGGCCCTGGTTGGTCGAGAGAGAGAAGCTGAACCCAGAGGTCTTGTAGAGCTGACTGGAAGGGAGACACCAGGAAGAATCTGATATAACACACTGTGAGTACAGATCTGTGTCTTTTGGGGCCTGTCGAGAGAGGGCCGCCCCCTTCAGCTAGAAGAGTCAGTGGATGGGTGTCAGTAAAGGGGATGCTATAGAGTGTCCTGAAGATAATGTAGTGCATCAAGTCTGCTGCTAGTGAGAGCAAGAACACTAAATTACTCCATAAAAGTGGCTGTATGGTTAAAGCAGTGTGACTGCTTCTGCTAATAATCCGGAGGGATCAAGTGAGAGTTTTCCTTATCCTTTGTGAATAGTTCCAGTTTGAGTATCCCACTAATCCCCTCTCCCATCCAAGTTCCAAAATAAAATACAAAAAAACACAAATACCCTGGACTGTTCATTGAGAAACAAGCAAGTGGCAGAAGGGTAAGACCAAGTGGGAACCCCTAGCAACCAAGTGGGAACCCCTAGCAACCAAGTGAGAATCCTCAGCAACCAAGTGAGAATCCTCAGCAACCAAGTGAGAATCCTCAGCAACCAAGTGGAAACTGTTAGCAACCAGCTGCAATTAATCAGAGAGAGGCCTAAGAAGTCAACACTCAGCAAGCCTTACGGGGACAGTGCTACATGTGCAAGCAAAATTTTATTTTTATTTTTTATTGCACATGATTGGATAATCTTTTGCAAAGTGAAAAAAAAGCACATTCATTTCGTAGAGTTTGGAGGGTTTAGAACAGTGTTTCTAAACTAAGGTTTGGAGTGGTTCCCAGGGGTTCTGCTGCTGGTTTGCTATTGCAAAAGTTCCATATCCATTCAACAGAGCCTTTAGGCTGGGTTCACACTATTGCGAATTGGATGTGGTTTACACCGCATTCAATTCGCAGAACATTTGAAAACATGTCAATTTCAATAGGTATGGTTCACATATGTGTGTTGCATCCGCGCTCTGTTTTCTAGGCAGTGTGGTGCGAATTGCAGGCACATAATCTTTAATGGGAACACATCTGATTCGCAGATGTGTTCTGTTCTGAACAGGAATTCTCTCCCCCTCCTCCTACACCTTCCCTCTCCCTGGTCACCGTATCCACAGCTACAATGGAGAGGAACCGCTGAATGAATAATTTTTATCTTCGCAGGGGAACTCGGAGCTGCAATTCGTACCGGATTATTGTGAATCCAGCCTAATGCCGCGTACACACGGTCGGAATTTCCGACAACAAATGTTCGATGTGAGCTTTTGGTTGGATATTCCGACCGTGTGTAGGCTCCATCGGACATTTGCTGTCGGAATTTCCGACAACAAATGTTTGAGAGCTGGTTCTCAATTTTTCCGACAAGAAAAGTTCTTGTCGGAAATTCTGACCATGTGTAGCCATTTCCGACGCACAAAAGTGCTGCGCATGCTCGGAATCAATTTGACGTATGCTCGGAATCATTGTACTTCATTTTTCTCGGCTCCTTGTAGTGTTGTACGTCTCCGCGTTCTTGACCATCGGAATTTCCGAGCAACATTTGTGCGACCGTGTGTATCCAAGACAAGTTTGAGCAAAAATCCGTCAGAAAAAAAACACGTTTTTTTTGTCGGAATGTCCGATCGCGTGTACGCGGCATTAGTGTTCCCCTGCTGGCTATTGCTGTAGCGGATTCAAATCCAGTGGATGGTGTGTTTAATTCCAGCACTGACTATCATTACATCAGAATAATACACGGTATCTGCCTGCTGGTGTCTAAAGTAATAGTGCCTGACATTATTATTGAGAAACAGCGGTGTGAATTGAAGGGAGAAGCTCTGCTTTCAGTTAATTATCATGAAAGTGAGCATGGTAAAGTAAGAATGGGCATTATTATTACCATTGAACACAAATGCAAGTTTATTATTTCCACTGACAACCAGATTGGTTCTTGCCACTGACCACCAATACAGATGTATTCTTGCTGCTAACACCAATTCAAATATATTGTTTCTTTTAAACACCAATTAATCAATTACACTCTTCTTCCCACTCAACACCAATGGAAGGGGGCACTTCTTGAGGGCCACAACAGGGAGCAACTATGGAAATGTAAAGCCGGATAACTGCTGGGATACTCACCCCAAACTGATAGGTAAAACATAGGATGGATGCAAGAAACTATGCCATAAGGGTGTATCAACTAAATAATATCTATCCAAATATTAAAAAGGAAAAATCAAAAAGCTTCTTTTTTCTTTTTCATTGGTTGGATAGTTATTATTTTGTTGATACACCATTGGTTATTTGCAATACACCCTTTTAAAAACTTCAGACCAGCAAGGACAAATTTTCGAAAGTTGCACTGAAAACTCCCAGCATATAGAACAAAGTGCACAGTCTTTTCCTAACATCCCTAATCCCTAACCCAGGCTTTGTAGCTGCCCCAGCATACCTCCACAGGATAGAGTTCATTATGGCAGATCTCCAGGATTGGGATCTATGGGTGATTTGCAGATCTCAGTGGTCCCGTACTTTGTAGAAGGCTCTTTATCCATAGGTGCTCCAGATGCGGCTGTGGGCTGGATAGACAGACTTTTAAAATGGCAACATGTTGTAAACCATGCGCATCCTTGGATCGGACCCCTGTCTCAATTTTATACAGAACAGGACTAGGAGGTCAGACCCAAAAAAGCCTGCTAAAAAAAGACCCAGGAAGCATGTTAACTCTAAAGCCTCGTACACACGACCGGTTTTCTCGTCAAACGACAAGAAAACTGTTGGGAGAGCTTTCTTGCCAAGAAAACCGTTCGTGTGTATGGTTTCTCGTCGAGAAAACTGCCGGGAATCTCGACGAGAAAAATAGAGAACCTGCTCTCTATTTTCTCGTCAGCATTCTCGTTTTTCTCGTCGGCCTGTTTCCCGACGAGAAAACCGGTCATGTGTATGCTTTTCCGAGTCTTAAAAAAACACGCATGTTCAGAATCAAGTATAAGATGGGAGCGCTCCTTCTGGTAAAACTAGCGTTCGTAATGGAGATAGCACATTCGTCACGCTAAATGAACTGAAAGCACGAAGACTGAAAAGCGCAAATCGTCTCTCCCCAAACTTTTACTAACACGCGGACAACAAAAGCAGCCCAAGGGGTGGCGCCACATTGGAATCAAACTTCCCCTTTATACTGCCATCGTACGTGTGGTACGTGACCGCGCTTTACAACGACGAGATTTGGAATTGACAGTGTGTATGCAAGGAAAGCTTGACAAGAATCTCGTCGAGAAAAACTAGGTTTTTTTTTACGACGAGATTCTCGGTCGTGTGTACGAGGCTTTACCCTCCCAGCTGGAGCAGCATTAAACTCAACCTGCTTACATGCTATTTTCCAAAGAAAATAAAAAAAATTGCCTTTAAGCCCCTTTCACACTGGGGCGGGCATGTGCAGTGGCGGTATAGCGGCGCGATTTTTAGCGCCGCTATACTGTTGTATTTACCACGATATTTGGCCGCTAGCGGTGCGGTTTTAACCCCCGCTAGCAGCCGAAAAAAGGTTAATACCGCCCGCAAACTGCGGCTACAGCCGTGGTTTGCGGGCGGTATTACCGCGGTGTCCCATTGATTTCAATGGCAAGGAGCGGTAAAGGAGCGGTATACACACCGCTCCAAAGATGCGGCTTGCAGGAGATTTTTTTTTCTCCTGCCAGCGCATCGCCTCAGTGTGAAAGCCTTCGGGCTTTCAGATTGAGAATGCTGGGGCAGGAGTATTTCAGGCGTTATTTATGCGCTAAAACACCTGAAATACGCCTCAGTGTGAAAGGGGCCTAACTAAGCTTTAACATGAGTTCAGACTCTTACCTACTGTCGTAAAAAAAAAAAAAAAGTTATGGTTGAAGTTAGACTTTAATAACCAAATATAAAACTTACTTTTTACCACTTTTAATGTATTTGTAGAATAATAATATTAACATGAAAAGTGTCCTACCTGTAAATATTTAGCCTTAAACATACCATTTTTTCTAATCACTACGCAAGGACCAAACAGTCAAGGTTATTCTTGTTATTTAACCTGCATTTTTATGATTTATTTCCATTAAAATTTCCATTTCTATGTGTTCAGCATTTGTATTTTACTATATTTTGCAAAGTAAAGGCGTACATTATAAAAATAGGGTAATTATGCTACAAAACACAACTGCCAGAGTGCTGAGATAATGCACTTGTTGCTCAAGGTCTATTATACATGCTACAGTATTAGTAATCTAGCTATTCGGGGAATAAGTATATCAAATCATTTCAGGGCCATTCATCGAAAAGTGAATAATGCAGATCTTATATTGTCTTTCCAGATAATCGGTCTGCTACTGCAGTCAGGTCAACTTTCAGCACAGCTCTGTGTTATGTAGAGTCGTTTTCCAAAGAATACAATCACTCCAGCATATTTGTTACAGAACAGTATACCAAGGAGAATCAACAAATGCTTTGGGGTGAATTCTATGTTTTCTGTAGTGGACCTAGTATCAGAAATGTTTATTTATGTTAAGTGCACCCAAACCAAGTAATGTGTAAATGTATGTATTACCTGTCACATAGATCACAGTACTCCCCCTAACAATGTTTTAATCAGATTTTCCTTCTAGAAGGTTGGAGCCATCTCTTTTATGTGATATTCAGGGTCAGAATATGCTTCCTAAACTCAAATGCTGGTTCAGAAATCCAATGAAATGGCTTATAGGGCTTTTTCACATGGGTAACTAGGGGGCTGTAAAAACAGGTGGTTAGGCCTTGTTTTTACTGCCCACCTAAATACAGAAATGCATCCGTTCAGGGCTGTACACATGCTTTAGCTGCAGCACTTTGCATCACGGTTGTTGAAAAAAAATTCAACTGCTTGTCACATTTGGCAGGTGACAGTGGTGGCTGGTACACAAAATCTTTGGGGGGGGGGGCGCAAACATCAATTGCAGCCACTGTGCCCATCAAGCGCAGCCACTGTGCCCATCAAGCGCAGCCACTGTGCCCATCAATTGCTGCCACTGTGCCATCAATTGCTGCCACTGTGCCCATCAATTGCTGCCAGTGTGCCCATCAATTGCCACTACTGTGCCCATCAACTGCCGCTACTGTGTCCATCAACTGCTGCTACTGTGCCCATCAACTGCTGCCAGTGTGCATCCCCCGCCCGCTTGGCACTTACCTTGTCTCGGTGGAGCAGCGGGTCATGGCGCTGTCCTCCACGTGCCTCGATCTCTTCTCCCGCCCTCTCTTCCCGTCCTAAGCTATGATTGGACACCTGATAGGCGGCGTCCAATCATGGCACCTGTCGTTTCAGCCAATCAGGTGACAGGTAACACAGACCTGAGAACCTGATTAGCTGAGAGGCGGTTTAGTGTTAGGAAAGCGATTCATTCGCTTTCCTAACACACAGCTGAGTGAACAACGAACGCCCAGCATGGCGCCCGCTGTTCACCTTTTTGGACACCTATTAGAGCCTACGGTGTTTCCAAAAAATAGCCCGCCGCTGTAATTCAGGTGCCCGGCACCCGACAAGGGGCCGGGCACCTGAAAAGGGGGTGGCAGCGGTGACCATAGATTCATGCATTGCATGAATCTATCTATCTATGGTGATAGAGAGGGGACAGTGCCTGTGCGCCCTTTTATGGATGCACCACCACTGGTAGGTGATATTACTACTGAACGTGACCCATCCAGGTGAATAGGACCATGCCATAACCGCATGCAATGTATACCTTTAGAGGAATTTGAGTTGGCCTTTTAAGGGTGAAACAGAAAGTGAGGAGGCGCCATATCATCTCCTAAACGCCTGTCAGATGCCCTTCAAAAAGTGATCCACTACGGATGGCTTTTCAGAGCGGCGACAATATTAGCAGCACATGTAAACAAGTCAATAGACTATAGACATACATTGGAAGACAGAACTGAGAATGTTAGAAAAAACAATGGTAATCTCATAAAGTAATTAAAACTGCACTAATACAAGGAATTGCTGATAAAAAGAATCACAGCTGAGTAGAGGCAGTTATAACTTCTTTTGCTTTCCCCATTTTTTAATATAAACCGAAAATGTAAATATTTAAAGGGGTTGTAAACCCTTGTTTAAAAAAACAAACAAACATGTCATACTTACCTTCACTGTTTAGTTAGTTTTGCACAGAGTGGCCCCCGGTCCTCCTCTTCTGGGGTCCCTCAGCGGCACTGGTGGCTCCTCCCTGCATTGAGTGTCCACGTTGGAGAAACGCTCTCCTTGGTTGACACCCGTGTGGACGCACTCCCGAGTCCCGCATCTGTGTCTATTCACACAGAATGCAGGACTCGGCCCCGCCCCCCTGCGCCACATCATTGGATTTGATTGACAGCAGCGGGAGGTAATGGCTGCACTGCTATCAATCTATCCAATCAGGACACGAGACACCAGCTAGTGCTGGTGTGCTTATTCCCAGCCCGAGGAAGATCGGGGTCAGGTAAGTAAAACGGGGGCTCGGGGGGGCTGCAGCACCATAAAAGGTTTTTCACCTTAATGCATAGAATGCATTAAGGTGAGAAACCATGAGGGTTTACAACCCTTTTAACCACTTGCCGACCGCCGCGCACACATAAACGTCGACACAATGGCACGGGCAGGCAAATGGGCGTACCTGTACATCCCTTTAAATTTGCAGTCGGCAAAGGCAGAACAGGGGGACAAGACATTCCCCTGTTCTGCCTAGTGACATGTCACTGACCTCACTGTTTCCGTGATCGGGAAAGGTGATCAGTGACGTGTCACTGGTAGCTCCTCCACCTAACAGTAAGAATCACTCCCCTTTAGCGCCACCTAGTGGTTAACCCCTTCACTGCCAGTGTAATTTTTACAGTAATCAGTGCATTTTTATAGCACTGATTGCTGTAAAAAAGACAATGGTCCCAAAATGGTGTCAAAAGTGTTTGATGTGTTCGCCATAATGTCGCAGTCACAATAAAAATCACTGATCGCCGCCACTCCTAATAAAAAAAAAATATTAATAAAAATGCCATAAAACTATCCCCTATTTTGTAGACACTATAACTTTTGCACAAACCAATCAATAAATGCTTATTGTGATTTTTTTAACCAAAAATATGTAGAAGAGTACGTATCGGCCTAAACTGAGGAAAAAATATGTGTTTTTATATATTTTTTGGGGATATTTATTGTAGCAAAAAGTAAAAAATATGTCATTTTTTTCAAAATTGTCGCTCTATTTTTGTTTATAGTGCAAAAAATAAAAACCGCAGAGGTGATCAAATACCACCAAAATAAATCTCTATTTGTGGGAAAAAAAGGACATCTATTTTGTTTGGGAGCCACGTCGCACGACCGCGCAATTGTCAGTTAAAGCGACGCAGTGTCGAATTGCAAAAAGTGGTCTGGTCTTTGACCAGCCAAATGGTCCGGGGCTTAAGTGGTTAAAATGCAATAATTAAACCACTGGATGTTATGCCAATGCCCCAGGTCTTCCCACTGGCACCCTATTGAAGCTCTCTATAGATATACAGTGTCTTTAAAAAGTATTCATACCCCTTGAAATTTTCCACATTTTGTCATGTTACAACCAAAAACGTAAATGAGTTTTTTTGGGGGATTTTATGTGGTAGACCAACAAGTACATAATTGGCACATAATTGTGAAGTGGAAGGAAAATGATAAATTGTTTTCAATTTTTTTACAAATAAATATGAGAAAAGTGTGGGTTGCATTTGTATTCAG
Organism: Rana muscosa; assembly: GCA_029206835.1. Classification (NCBI taxonomy): domain Eukaryota; kingdom Metazoa; phylum Chordata; class Amphibia; order Anura; family Ranidae; genus Rana; species Rana muscosa. Next base: position 356,080,081 of record CM055116.1, on the reverse strand, counting down.
CCCCCCCCCGAGTCAATACTTTGTAGAACCACCTTTCGCTGCAATTACAGCTGCAAGTTTTTTTTGGGGATGTCTCTATCAGCTTTGCACATCTAGAGTGTAACATTTTTGCCCATTTTGCTGTGCAAAATAGCTCAAGCTCTGTCAGATTGGATGGAGAGCGTCTGTGAACAGCAATTCTAAAGTCTTGCCACAGATTCTCAATTGGATTTAGGTCTGGACTTTGATTGGGCCATTCTAACACATGAATATGCTTTTGATCTAAACCATTTCATTGTAGCTCTGGCTGTATGTTTTGGGTCGTTGTCTTTCTGGAAGGTGAACCTCCGCCCCAGTCTCAAGTCTTTTGCAGACTCTAACAGGTTTTCTTCTAAAATTGTCCTGTATTTGGCTCCATCCATCTTCCAATCAACTCTGATCAGCTTCCCTGTCCCTGCTGAAGAAATGCATCCCCACAACATGATGCTGCCACCACCATGTTTCACGGTGGGGATGGTGTGTTCAGGCTGATTTGGAGTGTTAGTTTTCCGCCACACATAGTGTTTTGCTTTTAGGCTAAAAAGTTAAATTTTGGTCTCATCTGACCAGAGAAACTTCTTCCACGTGTTTGCTGCCCCCCTCCATGGCTTCTCGCAAACTGCAAACGGGGCTTCTTATGGCTTTCTTTCAACAATGGCTTTCTTCTTGCCACTCTTCCATAAAGGCCAGATTACAGGACTAATAGTTGTCCTGTGGACAGATTCTCCCATCTGAGCTGTGGATCTCTGCAGCTCCTCCAGATGATGGATTGAACAGAGCTCCGTGAGATGTTAAAAAGCTTGGGATATTTTTTTTATAACCTAACTCTGCTTTAAACTTCTCCATAACTTTATCCCTGACCTGTCTGGTGTGTTTCTTGGCCTTCATGATGCTGTTTGTTCACTTAGGTTCTCTAAGAGGGCTTCACAGAACAGCTGTATTTATACTGAGATTAAATTACACACAGGTGGACTCTATTTACTAATTAGAGGACTTTTGAAGGCAATTGGTTCCACTAGATTGCAGTTAGGGGTATTAGAGTAAAGGGGGCTGAATACAAATGCACACCACACTTTTCACATATTTATTTGTAAAAAAAATTGAAAACCATTTATCGTTTTCCTTCCACTTCACAATTATGTGCCACTTTGTGTTGGTCTATCACATAAAATCCCAATAAAATACATTTATGTTTTTGGTTGTAACATGACAAAATGTGGAACATTTGAAGGGGTATGAATACATTTTCAAGGCACTGTAAGATGGTGGTCACTATTTAAACGACAATAGATCTTTTTATGTACACCTTCATACAATAAATGTATTATCTTTTGCAGAAATCACAGTCCCCTCCCCCAGGATACTGCTTTTATCTGATTTTCTCTCTAAAATGAGGACACGGTCTTGTTCAGGCATCATTCAGGATCAGCATCTATTTGCTGGACTGAGATGCTGGCTCAGAGATGACACAATCCTATAAATCCTGGTGCCTGTGCACAGCTAACACACATCATCCCACTGCTGAAGCCTCTCACCTTGCTATAAGGTTACTATGTTAGAGTTGCAGTGATTACTGGGGAACAGAAGGCTCAGGAAAGGTTTCCTACTTTTTGCAACAGACAGAATACATCATCTCAGCCTTGGCAAAGTCACTTAACTGAGGTGCAAGGATTGCTTTATAATGATAAAAGATACAGCTTTTTAGAAAAAAAATGATCCTGTTGCTGTATATTGTTCCATGTCCAGAGTTTATTTTTTCAGACTTGAAAAGTTAAAGTGGTTCTGAAGACAGAAAGTTTTTTTTTTTTTTTACCTTAATGCTTTCTCTGCATTAATGTAAAACAACTTCTCCCCCCTCCCTCCCTTTTACTTACCTGAGATCGATCTCGATTTAGAGGATCTCATGGCACTCTCTCCCCTTAGAGGCTCGAAGACAGTAGAAGCAGCCATTGGCTGCCACTGCTGTCAATCACAGCCAGGGAAGAGGGAGCATGGGGGGGAGGAGCCACTCTCTGTGTGCCTATAGTGGCTTGCTATGGTGGGAACTTGGCATGAGGGGGGGGGGGGGGGGGACAAGATCGCCAATGAGGGACCCAAGAAGAGGAGGATCAGGGCTGCTGGCCATTGCACATAGCAGGTAAATATAACATGTTTGTTATTTAAAAAAATCCTTTACGATCACTAGAAATAGAACTAAAGGCAACACATTTTCTTTTTTCATTTTGAATAGAGTAAGGTAAGGTCATAACCCTGTCTGTTTTTTTTGCATCTGTGTCCCATTGGGGAGATTTCCCTCTCTGTCCCATAGCCAAACAGGAAGGGAGAGGAAATCCCTCAAATTAAGGGAATGCCTTGGGGCCCCCCAGGTCACCAGAAGTAGTGTCCCTCCCATCAGGGCCGCCATCAGGCGGGTACAGGCAGTACACCTGTAAGGGGCCCAGAGGTCCCAAGGGGTCCGGGTGGTAACCCCCCTTTTTTAAAAAAAATTTTTTTTTTACAATTTTTTTTTTTTTTACTTTTTCTTTTTTATAAGGGGCCCGGGGGTCCTCAGGGCCCCGGATGGCAACCCCCTTTTTTATATATATATAATAAATAAATAAATAATTATGACTTTTTTTTTGTATTTTTTTGTATTTATTTTTTTTATTTTTTTTTGTAAGGGGCCCAGAGGCCCACAGAGGCCCAGATGCCAATCCCCCTTTTTTTTTAAAATAATTAAAAAAAAAAATTTGTAAGGGGCCCAGAAGCCCGGAGGTCCCCAGGGGCCCGGATGGCAACCCCCACTTTTTTTTGTAAGGGTCCCAGGGTGGCAACCCCCAACCTCAGTAATTTGCAGCGGCAGCACCCCCCCCTCCGCTTCTCAATTCGTGGTACCCCCCCCCGGCTCCTCAGTTTGCAGCGGCAGCACCCCCCCCGGTTCTCTGCTCCAGGGGGCCCATGCCTGAAGCTGTGTAAGGGGCCCCATAATTCCTGATGGCGGCCCTGCCTCCCATTGAAAAATTTCCCCAATATAACTTTTCTGAGGACAAACCAAAATGTGGGATTTTCTTTTACTTTCACTTTTAATGATAATGGTAAACAGGACAAATATAGGAGGGGGGAATCTCCTTACCTGGGGCACAGACAGCAATAAAAACTGACAGGTGTTCTAATCCCTCTCCACTCTATCCAAACCTAAAAAAAAAAAGTTTACCTATATGTATACTTTATCAGATGAATCAGATCACTTTATACTGTTTTAAACTGAAAAAACAAATAATGGCAAAACTAGATGGATTATAACACCAGGCAGGTTTATAGATTCACCCTCTCTATTGTTCATGTTTACCGTCATCATTGAATACCTGTGTGAAGGGTATGTCCCTTCCCTCCAATCAGCTCTCACCTCCCCTCACTGAGCTCTGCAGAGTGTAACTTAATCTCCGTCTCCTGCTTTCAAAGAGCTCAGATGAGCTTTATAAATTCAGCACTTAGAATAGCTGTAGAGAAGAGAGAGCCATAGATAAACAGGTACAACTTATGTAGGAGGATTTGTTTCATCTCTGTGTGTCACCTGAGGCCAGTCACTTCACTGGGTACATGTAAGGGTTTACATCCACTTTAAAAAACGTAAATGTTAAAGTGTTACTAAAGACAAAATGTTATTTTTTAACTAAAATAACAAACATGTTATAGTCACCTTCTCTGTGCAGTGGTATTGCACAGAGCGGCCCCCAACCCTCCTCTTCTTGGGTCCCACGGCAGCTCTTCTTCTTCATGTGTGCCCATAGCAAACAGCTTGCTATGGAGGTACACAGTGTCTGCGTGCTTCCAAGCTGTGTGTCTACAAAGCCGCGCTAATCACAGGCAGTGAGACATTTCCCAATCTCTGCAGCCGCGCATCGGGACAATGTCTCACTGCCTGTGATTAGCACAGCGCAGTGCCGACTTCCTGGCGGGCTCTGCACATGGGGTTTGCGAACAAGCCAGAGCTCATCCTTATTACAAAGCAGGACTTAGCCCTGCCCCCCACTTCCTCCTCACTGCATTTGAGTGACAGCAGCAAGAGCCAATGGCTTGCGCGCTGTGTGAGGAGGAACTAAGGGGAGAATAAATACAGTCGTGCACAGCGCTGGATCTTTTCTCCCATCTCTTCCCCTTCACACAGAGAAGAGGGAGGCAGAGAAATGGAAAATGTTTTTTACCCTAATGCAAAGAATGCATTAAGGTAAAAAAACGTTTTTAGCTTTAGTATCGCTTTAAGATACTATGGGGCTGAATTACAAAAGGTAGGGGGTACAAGGGGAGTTGCACTTTGCAGGGGAAATTTACGCACATTTTAGTGAATGAGGTTTATCTCATTCACTGTAAACATTAGCAGATGCCAGTGTGCAAGCTTGCCTGTCATTACCTGCACACTGACTTCCTCAGTGCCAGTGAAAGCACTGGATGCGTCCTGGATGCATTTATGCATGCACGTTTTTGATGCTTTCCAGTTCATTTTCCCCTCTTTTTTTCACCTCAAACGGGGACATGTGCTTTCCGGTGAATCTTTTGGTGCATTTAGGTGCATTGCAGTGCGTTTTTGATGTGTTTTACTGCCTTCCAGTACAGTTCAGTGCAGAAAAAATGCAGCATGCTCTACTTTTTCCTATGGAACTGGAATGCACAGGAACCGACCGCATTGGTGTGAACTGTACCAATGGGAACCATATAACCTACTATGTATGCGTTTCTGATGCAAAAAAAAAAAAAATGCTATATGTGGTGTGAACCGGCCCTTGCTGCTTTTTTATTTCACTGTACTGGGGTCTGATGCATTTTGATGCATTCCAATGAGTTTTTGATGTATTTTACTGCGTTCCAGTACAGTCCAGTGCAGGAAAAATGCAGAATGTTCTACTTTATTTTCTGGAACTGGAACGCCCTGGAACTGACCGCACTGGTGTGAACTATGCCATTGGAAGCCATATAACCTACTATCTATGCGTTTCTGATGCAGAAAAAAATTGCACTGGACTGCACGTGGTGTGAACCAGCCCTTACTGTTTTTTTTTTTATAATTTTTTTCACTGTACAGGCGTTTGGTGCATTTTTTATGTATTTTTTTATGCGTTCTAGTGCATTTTTGATGTGTTTTACTGTGTTCAAGTACAGTCCAGTGCAGGAAAAATGCAGCATGTTCTACTTTTTTTTTTCTGGAACTGGAACGCCCTGGTGTGCCATTGGAAACCATATAACCTACTTTCCATGCGTTTTTGAAAAACCGCACTGGTCTGCCTGTGGTGTGGTGTCAACTGGCTCTAAAGCTGTGTACACACGATAGGTTTTACTGATGAAAACAGTCCGATGGACTTTTTTCATCGGACAAACCGATCGTGTATGGGCTCCATCTGTCTTTTTCCCATCGGTGTTTAAAAATAGAACATGTTTTAAATTTATCCGATGGAAAAAAAAAAACGATAGCAAATTACTATCGTCTGTGTGGAACTCCATCAGAGAAAAAACCCACGCATGCTCAGAATCAAGTCGACGCATGCTCAGAAGCAGTGAACTTTTTCTCGGCTCATCGGAGTGTTTTACGCCACGGCGTTTGGGACGGTCGGTTTTTTGACTGATGGTGTGTAGGCAAGACTGATGAAAGTCAGCTTCATCGGTTTTCCTATGGAAAAATCCATTGGTTAAAAAAACCATAGGAAATCCGATCGTGTGTACAGGGCTTAAGGCTGCATTCACACCTACGCAGTTTTAGTGCTCTTTGCAGATTTGCACTACAGTCCATTTAACATGGTTACCTATGGAACACGTTCTGTAGTGCAAATCTGCAAAATGCAATGAGCACTAAAAAAAATGCATACTGTAGGTGTGAATCCAGACTAAGAGGAACAAAATATATAAACAAAAAAAGATATACTTTATAATTATTTTTCTAACACACATTAATGCACCAGAAAGATTTTTTTTTTTTTTTTGCAGTAAAGAATTCCACTTTACAAGTCACCGCAGGCTCCAGTTGTAATCTCAACAAGGATAATATTCTGGGTCACTGAACATGCCAGATATCTGCAAACTTAACGTTCGGGGAATACGCAGTTATCCCCAAAAGCGTGAAAGGTTAAACTTGATTTCCAAACTCTTTCTTTCCCAGCTGACCTCTTTGAAAAAGAACACATGCAACCTTGTTCCAAAAAAATCCTGAAGATGGCAGCAGAGTACAACATACATGCTGAAATGAACACACCCAATGCAAGCACCCAAACAAGAAGAAAGATTAATGGTGCTGTACACTGTTGATTATGACTCTCTAACTAAATGTACCCACCATGTCTGTTTTCAAATGACAGAGAAGGTAAGGAGAGGGATGTTTTATTTTTGTGCTGCATGTATAATGAAAATAGAACGCGGCGTGAATAATACCTCATTTTTTTTATTATTCCGCGCGTGCCTTTTCTTGAAAGCAGTGTCCTCTTAGTTATATCGGTGACAGTATTTTTAAAAAGATAGATGAAAAGCAATCAGCGCGTCGAGTCTCTTGAGAGAGAGAGAGAGAAGGAAGACGCACTCTATATTTGCCTTAAGTTAATTCATTTGAAGTTCTTTGCGTTTTTGTGTTTTATATAAAATCAGCATCGTCGCAATTAACAAATACGTTTAATATAACTACAATCCTAAAGGACAATATGATAATATACATATTATTCTTAGGCTCCATAAACTATCCTATTACATCAGCCATTCTAGAAATGACAACTAGTACGCTCTGATCGTGAACAGGCCCCTGTGGCATTCTGAAAATAAAAAACGGGCGAAATGTCCCCGCATCAAATTATTTTTAGTGGTTGTTTTTCAGCATGTAAAGTGCTGATGTGCAAGCGCTACCAGTTGCGATAATGGCTGGTTCGGCAGCTGGAAGAAATTTCCGGAACTTGTGCCCTATTTGTGAGTTACAATAAACTAGGACATTCCACCGAAATAGCATTTAGGGTCAGTAATGGCAGATTTGTACAGGGAATTTGACTATTAAGGGAATAAATTTCCACTAACGAAGTGCAATAACTGCTGTTTACATAAGTGGCATATTTTAATTTTTTTTTTAAGTAGCTGTAACTCTGTTAATATTTGGCTTTGGGGTATTTATGATTATTGCCATTTACAAGCATTTTGTAAAGTAAAGTCATAAAAAAAGTAATTCCTTTTTAGGATTGGATTTTTGTTGGTATAATAGAGCTCCCAAATTAACCTACAATTAGAGACTAATTTAAAGAACCACTGTACTCATGTCATAGAATGCTAAACAGAAAACAAAACTTGCATTTACAAGGAACGTTTGCTAGTTGAACGCTTTCAAACCAGAAACTGGTGAAATAATTGGCTCGAGATTAAAGCGTATTTCCATTTTTGCAGCCAAATTGGGATAATGCCTACTTTAATTTTGTTATACATTCATAGGTATGCGCAGCCTACTTCATTAGGGTGTGCACCCCAAAGCTCAAACACACGTGTCTGAGTGTGTGTGAGTGTGTATACATATATTTATACATTAATGGTGTCAGTAGGGGAGGGGATGTGTCAGACAGTAGGGCAGAGATCAGTGTCAGTCATTTTAAATGTTAATTATTTTATTTTCATTTTTTTATTATTTAAAAAAAATGAATTTGATTTTTTTTACATTTTTTTTATTTTTATTTTGTTTACAATTTTTATTTTTTACAATTTTTTTATTTTTTATTTTTATTTTTTACAATTTTTTTTTTTTAGGAGTCCTGTTTGGGGGCTTTGGTGAAATATCCAGAGTCTAAACAGACCCCCGATGTCTCACTTTTGAGACAGAGAAAGGGACTGAAAACAGAGATTCCTCAGCTCCTTTCTCTGCAGCCTCAGCTGCATTGGACAGTGAATGAATGGGAAGTGCTCTGTGCTGAGCGGCTTTCTGTTCATTCACAAACTGAAGCATAGTAAACACTATTCTTCAGTTATGAATGGACACAGAAGTGATCGGCACCAGTGGGAATCTGCACCCCACGTGGGGGTGATATGGTGTGCCCAGGCACACCTGGCACACCCTGTGCACACACCTATGTACACATTACCATTCCAATAGCATAACAAAGGTTTTAAAAAAAAAACTGATAATATTTTCAGATGCTCATTTCTGATACTGTAACTCTAGCACTGAACAATCCTACTTAGTTCTCTTTGTTTATGAGGGGGCTGGGGAGTTAAAATAATGATAAAGTTCAAGAAAAGAGAGGCCTTACTTACCTACTCTATACAACAGTATTGCACAGATAGGTCCCTTACCTCCCCTTCTGGCAGTCCCCCGCTGGTGCTGTCAACTTCTCTTTCCTCCAGGTGCCTCCTTAGCAAGCCAGATGCTAAGGAGGCACCTATGCATGTGAGTTCCTCAGCTGGGCTATGTGCATTCATAGACACACACAGTGCCAGTAGGCCACACCCCCCAATCTCTCCTCACAGGTGTTTGACTGACAGTAGCGGGAGTCTATGACTCCGCTGCTCTCCTATGAGACCAGGAAGTGAAGGGAGTGGTTCTGCAGCCGAGACAATGCTGGAATGGTGACAGTAACCAAGTAAATGTTTAGGGATGGGGATGGGTAGGGCAGGGAGTAAGGAGTTTTTTTTTTTATCTTAATGCAGAGAAGGCAAGGTAAAAAAAATAGTGTTACTAAACCCACAACAGTAAAATCAGTGTGTATATGCAGTAAAGCATGCTTGTTATACTCACTTTGGAACCTAAGGAGTTAATCCTCTGCAATGAGTAAAAAGGCTGTTTGATCCTGTCTTCTCTGATCCTCCACTGTCCCCAATCTATATCCTGATAGAACAGAGGCTAGGGGACAAGTTACACATGCTCAGTTTCGTGTGTATTGCTGGAGAGTTTTTTTCCTCTTGGGAGAGTGCATGTGATCAGCACAGGGCCAATCAGCACTGTCCAGGCAGAGGGTCAGGGATCCTGCAGCCTCATAGGACAATTAGGGGATAATGAAAACTCCTTCTACAACAGGGTGACCAGACATCCCCGGTTTCCGGGGACAGTCCCCGGATTGAGGACACTGTCCCCGGACCAAGTCTGTCCCCGGTTTTGTCCCCAGATTGGATTTGAACAGGGGCTGGGGCAATTTCAAAGACAGTCAGTGCAGAATAAAAAAAAAAAAAAACTGAATTACACCCCCCCCCCCCCGCTTCGCCGCTCCTACTAGCTTAGGGGGTATTTTTTCCATTATCTGTGCCCCTTTCTGATGATCATGTGCTGGTCGGAGCGGAGGGAATATTTATTCAGTTTCGGGTGCATACCCATTCAGCTCCGCTCGCAGCTCGCATGTTCTTCTGCCTTGGCTCAAGTCCTTGCCAGCCGCCTGCCTGCTTATCTCCTTGCTTTCCCTGGCGGGGTGATCTTCCTCCACTCCCCACCCAGTAGTAGCCGGGGGCCCGAAGAGTAAGACTTGACAGCCTGTGAGGCAGGCGGCGGCGGCGATGGGCATAGAGTCGCTGATTGCCGCCATTTCTAGTAAAAAAAAAAAATATGTCCCCGGATTTCATTTAAAAAATCTGGTCACCTTATAATCTACAAGCTTTAACCAGACAGAGATAGAAGTCACAAGACTGCTATATACTGTTGATGAGAAAAGGTATTTAGCAGTTTATATTTACTAATTGCAATTCAATGTTCTGTGTACTGTTGGAGACCAGATATGGTAAATGCAGGGTCCTGGGTTTAGCAAAACTTTAAGATTTTAGAAACACTTTAATGTTTGCCATAATTAACCCTGTCTAACTGTGGCTATGTGCATTCATAGACACACACAGTGCCAGTAGGCCACACCCCCCAATCTCTCCTCACAGGTGTTTGACTGACAGTAGCGGGAGTCTATGACTCCGCTGCTCTCCTATGAGACCAGGAAGTGAAGGGAGTGGTTCTGCAGCCGAGACAATGCTGGAATGGTGACAGGAACCAAGTAAATGTTTAGGGATGGGGATGGGTAGGGCAGGGAGTAAGGAGTTTTTTTTTTTTATCTTAATGCAGAGAAGGCAAGGTAAAAAAAATAGTGTTACTAAACCCACAACAGTAAAATCAGTGTGTATATGCAGTAAAGCATGCTTGTTATACTCACTTTGGAACCTAAGGAGTTAATCCTCTGCAATGAGTAAAAAGGCTGTTTGATCCTGTCTTCTCTGATCCTCCACTGTCCCCAATCTATATCCTGATAGAACAGAGGCTAGGGGACAAGTTACACATGCTCAGTTTCGTGTGTATTGCTGGAGAGTTTTTTTCCTCTTGGGAGAGTGCATGTGATCAGCACAGGGCCAATCAGCACTGTCCAGGCAGAGGGTCAGGGATCCTGCAGCCTCATAGGACAATTAGGGGATAATGAAAACTCCTTCTACAACAGGGTGACCAGACATCCCCGGTTTCCGGGGACAGTCCCCGGATTGAGGACACTGTCCCCGGACCAAGTCTGTCCCCGGTTTTGTCCCCAGATTGGATTTGAACAGGGGCTGGGGCAATTTCAAAGACAGTCAGTGCAGAATAAAAAAAAAAAAAAACTGAATTACACCCCCCCCCCGCTTCGCCGCTCCTACTAGCTTAGGGGGTATTTTTTCCATTATCTGTGCCCCTTTCTGATGATCATGTGCTGGTCGGAGCGGAGGGAATATTTATTCAGTTTCGGGTGCATACCCATTCAGCTCCGCTCGCAGCTCGCATGTTCTTCTGCCTTGGCTCAAGTCCTTGCCAGCCGCCTGCCTGCTTATCTCCTTGCTTTCCCTGGCGGGGTGATCTTCCTCCGCTCCCCACACAGTAGTAGCCGGGGGCCCGAAGAGTAAGACTTGACAGCCTGTGAGGCAGGCGGCGGCGGCGATGGGCATAGAGTCGCTGATTGCCGCCATTTCTAGTAAAAAAAAAAAATATGTCCCCGGATTTCATTTAAAAAATCTGGTCACCTTATAATCTACAAGCTTTAACCAGACAGAGATAGAAGTCACAAGACTGCTATATACTGTTGATGAGAAAAGGTATTTAGCAGTTTATATTTACTAATTGCAATTCAATGTTCTGTGTACTGTTGGAGACCAGATATGGTAAATGCAGGGTCCTGGGTTTAGCAAAACTTTAAGATTTTAGAAACACTTTAATGTTTGCCATAATTAACCCTGTCTAACTGTGGCGGTAGATCTCATTATCAGTTGGAAATGATATTTGAACACTGTCTATCCTAACAAAAAATTAAGATCTTGCAGCTGGGATCCTCTATTGTATGTTTATCAGACTGAATCTGTCCTAAGCTTATTGTATTGGGACAAACTTACTCTGAACTTATTAAAAACCCTCCGATCATTTTCAGGCAAGGAAGCCACCATCTTGGCCTCTGTATAATCTTCAACTGCCATGATGCTGCACATGTGATCAGTTATGACACCAGCCATTGGATGGTTTGACAGTTTGGTTGAGAGCACAACCAATGTGACAGTTAGCATTCCCGGCATGCCGGGAATGTAACTGCTTTTTGAAACTGTTAAATCGATGGGTTTACTTCCGCTTTAAGAAATTCTTGCAGCCGGCCATGACACCTTTTTCTAAGAAACATCTCAAAGTTAGGAAAGTAAAAGAAAAAAAATGTGGGGTAAATGGGAACATAGTATCACAAATGTTTTTTTTTTGTTTTTTAGATTTGACTACAAAAGTTTAAATACACTTTAATCCTGCTCACTAGAGGAATACACTCCATCATACATTCAAAGTCTGAATGTAAACTGATTATAATTGCAGTACTGCTCTAAGCCTGATGCCGCGTACACACAATCGTTTTTAATGTCATTGAAAAAAACGGCATTTTTCTCGACGTGATTTCTCGTGTTTCCTCTCAAGCCTGCCTTACCTACACACTATCGTGGAAAAAAATGTTCGAGTAATGCGCGGTGACGTACAACACGTACGACGGCACTATAAAAGGGAAGTTCCGTTCGGATGGCGCCACCCTTCATGCTAGTAAAGTTTGTTGAGAGACGATTCGCGCTTTTCAGCCTCGTGCTTTTCAGTCCGTTACAGCGGGACGAATGTGCTATCTCCATTACGAACGCTAGTTTTACCAGAACGAGCGCTCCCGTCTCATACTTGATTCTGAGCATGCGCATTTTTTTCACGCCGTTAAAGCCCACACACAGCCGTTTTTCATAACGAGAAATACGACGATGTAAAAAACGACGTGAAAAATTAGAGCATGTTCCAATTTTTCTTGTTGTGATTCTCGCCGTTTTAATCGTCGGGAAAAATGCTGGAAAGCCCACACACGCTCATTTTTAATGACCATTTTAAAAAATGTAATTTTTCTCGTCATTAAAAACGATCGTGTGTACGCGGCATGAGCCTCTCAAAGCACAGGTTAGTCTAGTGACTTCAATTGTTCAAGTGTCAGTTTGAATTTCACCACGTTGCAGCCTTGCTCACAGACATTCGAGCATGAGAGGCAGATTGCAACGCACAGGATCATGTGACAGGAGGCTGCAGTGCTTCCTAGATATTCCAAGAGAAGCCAGGTAAGCCTGGCTGCATATGATCAATATCAGAATGGAATGGAAAAGGGAATCAGATGTGGGTCGATCCCCTGCTGAGCACTTCTCACTCTCCCAAACCTCTGTGAGAAGACTGGTTCAAGGACAGGCACATCTCACCACCTGTTGTCCTTGGTGAGACATCTGCCCACTGTAACACTAGCATACACAATTTTACCACTTGCATGTTTACTGTGTGCAAGACGTGGCTGAACAACACAATCATTCAATTACTATAATGAAACTGGGAGTTAAACTTTTGATCTCTTTATTTCTCTGCAGAGAGACTTCCAATGACTCAATCTGAGCACACATCAAAGTGCGAAAGATTGCCATTCAGGCAGGAAAAGTTGACACTGTGGACCTCATTAAAATGTCATTTACCCTGATTTTACCTTCTGTGCCAACAACCAAGCCTTATGCCGCGTACACACGATCATTTTTCCCGTCGAGAAAAATGAAATTTTTTCCTTTGGACGAGAAAAACTATCGTCTGTGGGCTTTTTGTCGTTTTTCTTGACGGGAAAAACGGCATTAATCACGACGAGAAAAATTAGAACATGCTCTAATTTTTCTCGTCGTGATTCCCGTCGTTTTTTTCCGCGGCAGTTTTCCCATAGGGAAACACTGCCGGGGAGCCCACACACGGTCGTTTTTTTTCGACCAAAAAAAAAATGTCATTTAAAACGGCCGTGTGTGGGGGGTACAAGCTGTTCCTCGTTTTTCACGTCGATTTTCCCGACGGTGTTTTCACCGTCGAAAAAATCGATCGTGTGTACGCGGCAATATAATATTGTATGGCTAAAAAAAAAAAAAAAAAAAATTTTTTGTTAAGGCAACATAACATACAAACAACCTTGATCTTTTGTCAGCCAATAGGGCGATCACATTGCATATTGTAGGCCACATTTGGCACAATGACACCCAGGCACAGCTCAGCACCATCTAAAGTCACAGTAGCAGAATTTCAAGGAAGGTCATATGTGTAACTACATGCTCCATATTTTATTACGCTATAAATACTCAGACTATCTTTAATAGCCCATTACTTTTTATGTAATACTTAAAATAGCTGTCTGTTATTATATGCCAGACCTAGAAGTCATTTTTATTCATTTATTTCAGCTAAGATTTTATAGAGTAAAAGCATTACAAAAGGGGGTTATTAGAACTAGTAGATTTCCTCGGCTGTACCTGCAAACTATCTTCATCATATGTAACTAAATTTCATATACGATTATGTTTTTCATTTATTTTCTGTGGTTTCAAAGTGATCCACTATAGCTAAGCAGACAAATGACAGTCTGTATAGTCATTTTTGAAAGCAATATGTTAGTCTTAAGCAAGACAGCCATTACTCACTGTCATCCATTAAAAGCTATTATACCCCATCCAGTATTACAGATAATTAGTTTCCAGATTTCAGCAGTCCACATTACCATTGCACACAGTGATCATCTTCAACAAACACAATCTGAATAGTAGATGTTAGCTTATGAGAAAAAAAAAATGGATTATCCATAAATATTGCTTACTTCCAAATGAAATCCAGGGACACCCCACTGACCATGGCCATTTTTAACTGAACCCACAGAATCGCACTCCCATTTGTAGAGTGATTTGTACTGGCGCCATCCCTGACATGGCTACCCGGCAGCGCAAGAAAGCAAAGGACTCACTGGGATACAATAATCCTCAAAATAAATGAAGTACCGTACATGGCACTTCCATTCGCAATCACTCACTTGTATATTTGGTAATTTTGATACTCCCAACCTTGATGCTTACACCACTATTGCGGTGCAAATATGCAGCATGTAGAGTTTTTATGCTTACATGGATTGCCATATACTAAATGTGGTTGGATCTCTGAACTTAACAAATGAATAGCATTTGAAAAAAGGTGCTCGCCTAAAAAAATAATTTGGCACCACTGGCATGAGGCTGGGGATGGCTTAGACCAGGGGTAGGCAACCTTGGCCCTCCAGCCGTGATGAAACTACAAATCCCATCATGCCTCTGCCTCTAGGAGTCATGCCTGTGATTGTTAGGATCTTGCAATGATTCATGGGACTTGTAGTTTCAAAATAGCTGGAGGGTCGAGGTTGCCTACCGCTGGCTTAGACTCATAATACCTGACTAAGGATGTATATGAAAGATGTGTTTGAGCCTTTTAGGGGCTAGTTGTAACAGTGATGTACTCTGGTTTCCTCAAATGCTTAAACAGAAGAACAACATTGTTTGTATGCATTGACCTATGCCCACTTTCTCTGAATTGATCATTAATAATTATCTAGTGCACTGTTATCTAAGAGCTGGTTCACACAGGAGCGACTCGTCAGGCGACTCAGCCGCCTGACAAGTCGCGCTCTGCTCTGTTCAATGGAACCGTTCTAATAGGAGCGACTCAATTCGCTCCGACTTAGAAAAAGGTTCTTGTACGACTTTGGGGGCGACTCGGGCGACTTGCATTGACTTCAATACAGAAGTCATTTTGCAAGTTACCTCTGAAGTCGTCTTGAGATAGCCTTGCCGAGTTGCCCCCAAAGTCGCGTGTGAACCGGGTCTAACGGTCCTGCTGTAACCCACCTCTTATGCAACTATCATTGGCTGTCTAGCTGTACTGTTTGTCTTTTATATTATTTGGTGACTAAAGACAAATCAAAGAATAAAAATAAAATTGTATTGAAAAAAAAGAAAGTGGAGGTTTCAGTGGTACTTGCTAGGATTGTGAAAGACCAGGGACACCCTGAGGAGAGTAACACTAACAGTTGGAGGTACCGAAAGAGTTATGGTTAAATAATACCTAAGCCTAATCTGCTTTGATTGAAGAGTAAATAATACACATTGCCAGAGTCAGTAGTGTGTAGCACACAGGGTGCAGGGGTCAGGAGTGTGTAGCGCACAGAGTGCAGGGGTCAGGAGTGTGTAGCGCACAGAGTGCAGGGGTCAGGAGTGTGTAGCGCACAGAGTGCAGGGGTCAGGAGTGTGTAGCGCACAGAGTGCAGGGGTCAGGAGTGTGTAGCGCACAGAGTGCAGGGGTCAGGAGTGTGTAGTGCACAGCGTGCAGGGTTATTAAGTGCATAGCACATGAAGTAAATGGGTTAAAGTGTTACTAAACGCACAATAATAAAATCAGTCTGTATATGCAGTAAAGCATGCTTGGTTTACTAACTGTGGAACCTAAGGGGTTAATTCTCTGCATTATGTAAAAAAGGCTGTCTCCTCTGATCCGCACCTTCTTCCAGAATCCCCAAACCATCTCTGGATAGTACAGAGGCTAGGGGACAAGCTGCACACGCTTTGGTGTGTATTGCTAGAGTTTTTTATTTTCTTGGAAGAGTGCATGTGATCAGCACTGTCCAGACAGAGGGTCAGGGGTCCTGCATTCTCATAGGACAATCATGAGAGAATAAAAACTCCTCCTACAAGCTTTAACCAGACATTGATAGATGCCACAAGACTGTTCTAACTGCTGATGAGAAAGGGTATTTAGCAGTTTATATTTAATAAAACGATTGCTGTTCCATGTTCTGTGTACTGTGGAAGACCAGATATAGTGAATGCAGGGTCCTGGGTTTAGTAATACTTTAAGAGTGTGTAAAACACAGAGTGCAGGGGTCAGGAGTGCAAAGTTCACAGAGTTCATGGGTCAGGAACTTGTATCACAAAGAGTGCAGGGGTCAGGAGTAGGTAACTCATAGAGTGTAGAAGTGGCGAGTAAGTAATGCAAAGAGTTCAAGAGCAAGTAATGCACAAAGTGCCTTCCAAGCTTAAAATTCCCCCCTTCCGCCTAATACAATCTCCCCCAACGGCACCATGGCAAAACTACCTCTAGCACAAATCCCCCCCTCTCTCCCTGAGATGTACTAACAGGACCTTGCCATTGCATTTGCTGGTGAATGCCCTAATTCAGAACTATGACTCTGGAGTAATTGCAAGGCCTGCTTGGACTTTTCCTGTGCAAGGCTGTGCAGTGCCAGATAAAAGAAGTGCAGTGTCTTCAGAGTAGGGCTGAAGGTAAGTATTTATCTATGAGGGTTATACTGGGGACAGAGAGGAAAAAAACTTTAGATGACAACTTTGCTAAATTTGTCCTTTAAATAAGAGGAGCTGTCAAAAGTAATGTTTTAGGCAATTTTTGTGGAAAAGACAACACGTACATTTATGTGAAGTGCCATCAGTGAGAAAGCAGTTAATGTATTTCTCTTTCTACATATACAGTAGAAAATCACAGTGCATGTAATACTGGAGATGAGCATGAGCAACTGACAGTGGCTGGGGAGAGTGTTATCTTATCTCTGATCTGATGGTTCCTGTCACATCTGAAACAGATAAGCATGTCACTAATGATGTCAGTCCCAGGAGAAGCTCAGAGCTTTCCAGTCATCATGTCCCCTTAAAATGTTAGATGTCTCACACTCCCTCCCTTCCAGCCTTCCTAATCTTTTATTTATGAATGTTACGGTCTCTGGTACTTGCTGCAAACTCCAGAGAATGCTTCAGGTCCCTTCAGCATCAGCCAGCTTATGTCCCCATCCACTGGCCTGCCCAATGCCTGTCAGACCCGTGGCACAGAGCCGAGGGAATGGCTCAGAAACTCCTCCTTAGCTTTGTGGTCCAGGTCTGAGAGGTGGTGGACCTGGGTTCAGTTCAAACCACATTCTGCAAAGAATTCTAAAGTTTTTGCGCTGAACCCAAACCCCATTGAAATCAGTGGAGTCTGTTAAAAAAACAGTAATGGTCATTTTCATGGCTAATAGGCAAGGGATACTCGAAACATTGTTTGGGGCACTGGGCACTGTCCTGGGGAGACTGTACCAAAGCAAAAAAACAAAAACAAAATTCCCTTTGGCAATTTTAAATAAAGCTTTAAGTGAAATAATAAAAACTTAAAGTGATTGTAAAGCTTTCTTTTAATTTTTTTTTAAATAACAAACATGTCTATATTTCCCTCTTTTGTGCAGTGGTTTTGCACAGGGCGGCCCCAATCCTCCTCTTCTGGGGTCCCCCGTGGTGCTCCTGACTCCTCCTTTTCTCCAATGCCACCATGGAGAGACTGCTTTCCATGGGGGTAGTCGTGCGGGCGCGCTCCCAAGTCCTGCTGCTGCGTCCATTGACACAGGCAGCACCCCCCGGCTCGAGTGTCACTGGATTTGCTGCCATAAGTCTATCCAATGAGGACCCAAGACAGCAGCTGGAGCTGCTGTGCTCATCCCAGTCACTGGAACGATCGGGTTCAGGTAGGTAAAAGGGGGGCTCTGGGGGGCTGCTGCAGCACAAAAGGTTTTTCACCTTAATGCATAGAATTCATTAACCACTTGACCACTGGGCACTTAAACCCCCTTAATAACTAGACCAATTTTCAGCTTTCGGTGCTCTCACATTTTGAATGACAATTACTCAGTCATACAACACTGTACCCATATGAATTTTTTGTCCTTTTTTTCACATAAATAGAGCTTTCTTTTGGTGGTATTTAATCACCGTTGGGTTTTTTATTTTTTGCGCTATAAGAAAAAAAAGACTGAAAATTCTGTAAAAAAATGTTTTTTTTTTCGTTTCTGTTATAAAATTTTGCAAATTACTATTTTTTCTTCATAAATTTTGGCCAAAATTTATACTGCTACATATCTTTGGTAAAAATAAGTACAAATTGGTGTATATTATTTGGTCTTTGTGAAAGTTATAGAGTCCACAAGCTATGGTGCCAATATCTGAAAATTGATCACACCTGAAGTACTGACGGCCTATCTCATTTCTTGAGACCCTAACATGCCAGAAAAGTACAAATACCCCCCAAATGACCCCTTTTTGGAAAGAAGACATTCCAAGGTATTTAGAAAGAGGCATTGTGAGTTTTTTGAAGTTGTCATTTTTTCCCACAATTCTTTGCAAAATCAAGATTTTTTTTTCTCTTTTTTTTTCCACAAAATTGACATATTAGCAGGTTATTTCTCACACACAGCATATGCATTCCACAAATGACACCCCAAAACACATTCTGCTATTCCTCCCGAGTATGGCGATACCACATGTGTGAGACTTTTACACAGCGTGGCCACATACAGAGGCCCAACATGCAGGGAGCACCTTCAGGCGTTCTGGAGCACCGAGGCCAATTCTGACATTTCTCTCCTACATGTAAAAATCATCATTTGTTTGCAAGAAAATTACATAGAACCCCAAAACATTATATATGTTTTTTTAGCAAAGACCTTAGAGAATATAATGGTGGTTGTTGCAACTTTTTATCTCGCACGATATTTGGGCAGCAATTTTTTTAACGCGTTTTTTTATGGAAAAAAAATGTTTTGTGCTTAAAAAAAACAAAACTGTAAAGTTAGCCCAATGTTTTTACATAATGTGAAAGATGAAGTTACGCCGAGTAAATAGATACCTAACATGTCACCCTTAAAAATTGCACACACTCGTGGAATGGCGCCAAACTTCGCTACTTAAAAATCCCCATAGGTGACGCTTTAAATATTTTTACTGGTTACATGTTTTGAGTTACAGAGGAGGTCTAGGGACAAAATGATTGCTCTCGCTCTAACGTTCGCAGAGATACCTCACATGTGTGGTTTGAACACCGTTTTCATATGTGGGCGGGGCTTACGTATGCGTTCACTTCTGCATGCGAGCTCGCGGGGGCAGGGGGGCTTTAAAAAAAAATATTTTTTTTTATTGTTCATTTTACTTTATTTATTTTAGTTTGACATGTTTTTCTGCCCCAAAAATTTTTTTGATCACTTTTATACCTATTACAAGGAACGTAAACATCCCTTGTAATAGGAATATGGCATGACAGGTACTCTTTACAGTGAGATATGGGGTCAATAAGACACCACATCTCACCTCTAGGCTGGGAAGCCTGAAAAAAAAAAAAAAAAAAAAAAAAACAATCCTGGCTTTGATCATAGCGGTGAGTCGGTAGAAGCACCGGAGGGCGGCGGGGGGGGGGACATCCCCTCTCGCCTCCCGCCTCCCGTAAGAATGATCAAGCGGCGGAACAGCCGCTATGATTGTTGTTATGGTGTAGGGAATCGCTGGCTGAAAAAGCTAATATCTGAATGATGCCTGTAGCTGCTCCCATCATTCAGATATCCCCGCACAAAGTCAAGGACGTCATATGGCGGCCGGCGGGTGGGAAGTGGTTATTGCAGAGTATTGCCGGGCATTGCGGAGTATTGCTGGGTATTGCAGAGTATTGCCGGGCATTGCTGGGTATTGCGGAGTATGGCAGGGTATTGCAGAGTATGGCAGGGTGTTGCACGGGGTATTGCACAGGGGGTATTGCACAGGGTATTGCAGAGTATTGCAGAGTATTGCGCAGGGTATTGCAGAGTATTGCGCAGGGTGTATTGTGCAGGGTATTGCAAAGTATTGTGCAGGGTATTGCAGAGTATTGCGCAGAGTATTGCACAGGGTATTGCAGAGTATTGCGCAGGGTATTGCAGAGTATTGCGCAGGGTATTGCAGAGTATTGCGCAGGGTATTGCAGAGTATTGCGCAGGGTATTGCAGAGTATTGAGCAGGGTATTGCAGAGTATTTTGCAGGGTATTGCAGAGTATTGCGCAGGGTATTGTGCAGGGTATTGCAGAGTATTTTGCAGGGTATTGCAGAGTATTTTGCAGGGTATTTTGCAGGGTATTGCAGAGTATTGTGCAGGGTATTGCAGAGTATTGCGCAGGGTATTGCAGAGTATTTTGCAGAGTATTGTGCAGGGTATTGCAGAGTATTGCGCAGGGCATTGCAGAGTATTTTGCAGAGTATTGCGCAGGGTATTGCAGAGTATTGCGCAGGGCATTGCAGAGTATTTTTCAGGGTATTGCGCAGGGCATTGCAGAGTATTTTGCAGAGTATTGCGCAGGGTATTGCAGAGTATTGCGCAGGGTATTGCAGAGTATTGCACAGGGTATTGCAGAGTATTGCACCAGGGTATTGCAGAGTATTGCGCAGGGCATTGCAGAGTATTTTTCAGGGTATTGCGCAGGGCATTGCAGAGTATTGTAGAGTATTGCACCAGGGTATTGCAGAGTATTTTGCAGAGTATTGCGCAGGGTATTTTGCAGGGTATTTTGCAGAGTATTGGCAGGGTATTGCACCAGGGATGGCTGAGCAGGGATGGATGGATGGCTGGATCTGTGACTGCAATTGTCACAGATCCAGCCCACAGTGCTGCTGCCTTGATCTGCTCCCTCCCCTCTCCTCTCACACTGTACCGATCGGTACAGAGAGGGGAGAGAGGAACCGGCGTCATCACATGACGCCGGTCTGTTTACAAGTGATTGCTCCATCGTTTGACGGAGCGATCACGTGGTAAACGGCCGCTATCAGCGGCGATTTACCGCGATTCGTGATGCGCCAGGTCCTCTGGACCCGGCGGTCACAGAGTTTCCCGTGTGCGCGCCTCAGGGGGCGCGCGGGAGCGCGATTCTGGGAGGACGTTATATAACGTCCTCCCAGAGTTAAGCAACCACCTTGTCGACGTTATTTGTCGGCAGGTGGTTGCTAAGTGGTTAAGGTGAAAAACCAGGAGGGTTTACAACCCCTTTAAAATTCTGTCAAAAAGCATGCCTGGGGGATGCCCTCAACCTGTCTGTGAAGTGGCACATCTGTATGACATATACACTATATTGTCAAAAGTATTGGGACACCTACCTTTACACGCACATGAACATCAACGGCATCCCAGTCTTATTAAATAGGGTTCAATATTGAGTTGGCCGTCCCTTTTCAGCTATAACAGCTTCAACTCTTACTTCCCAATACTTTTGACAATATAGTGTATGTAGCCAGGCGCTGGCAAGCCTGCCTGTGTCATCATGGGACATTCTTTACCAAGAGCTGCCTTGCCTTTGTTTCACTCTAATGTTCAGCCTGGACATTGTGACATAATTTTCTGAAGGCAGAGAGAGAGACCACTACTGGTAGCAGGGGATCATGGGACATGTGATCCAGAGAGCCAGGATTTAAATGGAGCCAGTGCTGCTACAGACTGCAAGTTCCAGCCAGCTGGAGAGAGAGGAATGCTGGCTGAGGACATAATAGGCTTGCGGGCTTTCTTGTACATCATCTTTTAGCTTCCTTCTGGGACGACAGCCATGCAGACCAATTTGATGCAGTGTGCAGCGTATGGTCTGAGCACAGACAGGCTGACCCCCCCCCCATCCCTTCTTCTCTACTTCTTTAATGGTGAGGGCTGTTCTGACTGGAACCTGTCCTGGTAAACCGCTGTATGGTCTTGACCACATGCTTCAGCTCAGTTTCAGGGTGTTGGCAATCTTCTTATTGCCTACGCCATCTTTATGTAGAGCAACAATTATTTTTTTCAGATCCTCAGAGAGTTCTTTGCCATGAGGTGGCATGTTGAACTTCCAGTGACCAGTATGAGAGAGTGAGAGCGATAACACAAAATTTAACACACCCGTTCCCCATTCACACCTGAGACCTTGTAACACTAACGAGTCACATGACACTGGGGAGGGAAAATGGCTAATTGGGCCCAATTTGGACATTTTCACTTAGGGGTGCACTCACTTTTGTTACCAGCGGTTTAGACATTAATGGCTGCGTGTTGAGTTCTTTTGAGGGGACAGCAAATGTATACGTTATACAAGCTGTACACTCACTACTTTACATTGTAGCAATGTGTCATTTCTTCAGTGTTGTCACATGAAAAGATATAATAAAATATTTACAGAAATGTGAGGGGTGTACTCACTTCTGTGAGATACTGTACAGTACTTTGCTACAGTCTGGTGTTTTTGTAATTGTATTCTTTCTTTGAATTATGTTTGAACCCAGGGTGTCAGAGGTGTCGGGAGGCTTGCAAGGTCAGGGCAATCTTTGGGGACAGTTGTCTTCCAGCAGCCCTTACGGATATGGTGCTATATATACAACATAAAAACAAAATTTACTATTACAAAGAAAAACATGCAGCTTAAATTACCAGCAAATAACAGCTCCCAGCCACTTACTTTTGTTTGTAAACTAGGCAGAAGGGGATTCCCTTTATCTATACTGGACTCTCATCTTGAGTGTTATGTCGTGTTATATCATTATATCCCTTAAGAAAAAAATATTGTTTCTGTAACTGCTTAGAAAGTGTTAACTGGATATAGCACTTTAATTCCCCCACCTCCACACACATACTGTACTTATGTAAACACATGTATCAGGGGTGCCTATGTCTGAAAATGTTGATTGTGCTATGTTACATAATGTTGCGCACACTGGAGTGCAAGCAATAATTTTAGGGACAATATTCATGGCTAACTCTAAACTGATGACCTGTAAGAGATTTTAAAATGTAGCCTACAGAAAAATTTGGGTACCAAAGTTTATTGCTGTTTCACGGGCACACACAATTTTAAGACTCAACATATTAGGTATCTCTATACTCAACGCAACCTCATTGTTTATACTTGTGACAGCAGGAAGGTAAAGTCACCTGGTTGCATCCAGGGGGGTAGATATATTTCGCCCAGATTCAGGCTTTACGCCGACTTATACAACTAGGTGGAGAGTTGTATAAGGCTAGTGGGCTCATGGATGACTCATACCTCTAGGGAGAGGGCTGGGCGTCGTGCAGACAGGGAGTTGATGAGACCAGCTGAAGCTTGTCAGCTCATTTAGGCCTCTATAAGAACTCCCAGCTTCATTAGATGTTAGCTCATGCCTGGACCCAGACCTGTGTGGACTGTCTAGGGAGAGTGAACCCCTGTGCGGTGAGACAAAGCCTGTGTGGCTATTTGCTTGGACATTTAAAACCAGGGACTTAGGGACTAGGACAGCACTAGGCTGATCCCAGTTGTTAGTTAGGAAACCTGTATGTTTAGTCAGAGGTCAAGTTGACCAGGATTTATTTTGTTTATGTTTCTTTTGCTTTGCTGTGTTTTGTCACTGTAAATAGAAAATAAACCGCACCTTTTTGATTTTGAAAACCACAACCTCCGTTTGCTGGGCCTGTTTTTGTGTGGGGAGCCCATCTCGGGGGTCACACACACCCGCTGCCGAGCTAACCCCCTCACAGTTGGTGGAGAATGCGGGCAGTTTTTTTTTAAGCCAGCATGGAGGAGATACTGAAGCAGCTGGCTCTAGCAAATGCCAATCAACAGCAGACAAATGCAGGTTTGCAAAAGAGCCTTGCAGCTCAACAACAGAACTTCGCAGCCCAGCAGCAAGCTCATCAACAGAGCCTTGCAGCCCAGCAGCAGACAAACGCAACTTTGCAACAGAGTCTGGAGGCTCAGCAACGAGCCCAGCAGCAATCTGAGGCCCGCTTCATAGACCTGTTGCAGAAGCAAGAGCAGAGACTACAACAACAGATGGAAGCAGTAATGCAGCAACGTCCGCAGACCAGTGAGGAAAGCCGTCCCACTAATACCGCATCCTTTGGGGTGAGTCGTTTATTGACAAAAATGACTGGAGAGGATGATCCAGAGGTATTTTTGACCACATTTGAAAGGACCGCTGAAAGAGAAAAGTGGCCTGAGGAGCAGTGGGCTGGACTGGTGGCTCCTCTGTTAACTGGTGAATCGCAGAAAGCTTACTATGACCTAGAGCCTAACCAAGCAAAAGACTATGTGATGCTAAAAGCTGAAATATTGGCAAGGCTGGGTGTCACCCAGGCTGTCCGGGCTCAGCGTGTGCATAACTGGACTTTCCAGCTTGGAAAACCCCCCAGGTCTCAAATGTATGATCTCATTCACCTGAGCAGAAAGTGGCTACAGCCAGAGACTTTGTCCGCACCAAAGATTGTGGAACGTGTTGTAATGGATCGGTTTTTGAGAGCTCTTCCTACTGCCATCCAAAAGTGGGTAAGCCATGGAGACCCAGAGACGGCCGATGGTCTTGTGGATCGTGTGGAGAAATACTTGGCTACAGAGAACCTGACGGCCTCTTCCAGAGACACTCGGACTTTCCACCCTAAGACCAGACCATCCCCAGGGGCGGATAAGAGGATTCCAAGGGGTGAGGGTGGAGAGAGTGAGAGGGTGGGAGCTCTACCCCAAGTTTGGCGAGAACAGCCTGGGAAATCAGCGGCTCAAGAGGCGGCAAGAAGGATCGTTTGCTACCGCTGCCGGCAAGCGGGACATATTGCAGCCAATTGCCCGGTTGTGGAGGAACCCATGCAGTGTGACTTTCTGACGGGCAGACGTCAGTCGCTGTGTGCGACAGTCGCATGCACTGCCATTCGAGGAACTGAGAAACATTTATGCAAAATGTGTGTTAATGGTAGAAATGTTGTGGTATTGCTGGATTCAGGTAGCCTTGTGACCCTGATAAAGGCTGAGTTAGTTAAAACAGAGGTCTCTGGGAATAGCAAGGTAGCTGTTATTTGTGTGCATGGGGACACCCGAGAGTATCCAGTGACTACAGTGTGTTTCGAGACCCCCAAAGGTACCCTCTCTCATCCAGTGGGCTTAGTATCTCAGTTACCGCATGACGCCATTGTGGGAAGGGATTTTCCGAAGTTCTGGGAACTGTGGGATGATCCTGAGCCCCTCACTGGTGCCCCTATGTACCAGGAATGTGATAGCCAGAACTCCCCTGAGAGTGGTGAGGACTCTCCGGAATTTCCCTTATCAGTATTGGCAGGGGAGACTCAAGAAACTGGAGAGGAGCCCACCTCCTCAGACGAAAACCTACCGTCTGTGGAGTTTTCTGATCTTGAGGTTCACAGGGAAAACTTTGCCACAGAACAGTTGAAAGACCCCGCCCTAATAAAGGCACGGGAAAACGTAGTGAAAATAGATGGCGAGTTAGTGAACCCAGATAATACCTGCACTTACCCATACTTCAGCGTAGAGAAGGACCTACTGTATCGGGTGGCAAAAAGGGCAGAAGAAACCGTTGAGCAGCTTGTGGTGCCCAAACCTTACAGGAAGTTGGTGTTGGAGTTGGCCCATGGGCACATTCTTGGAGGTCATCTGGGGACAGAGAAAACCCGAGAGAGGGTATTACAGAGATTCTATTGGCCGGGGGTGATGAAGGACGTAGAAAATTATTGTTCCTCCTGCCCTGTGTGTCAGAGGTTGGCCCCGATGCCACATTTCCGTAGCCCGCTGGTCCCTCTACCCATCATTGAGGTCCCGTTTGAGAGGATCGCCATGGATTTGGTAGGTCCTATAATCAAGTCCGCTAGGGGGCACCAGTACATATTAGTTATAATGGACTATGCCACCCGCTATCCAGAAGCGATCCCTCTCCGAAATACCTCGGCCAAAACCATAGCCAAAGAGCTATCTCTTGTTTTTAGCCGGGTGGGTATTTGTAAAGAACTGCTTACGGACCAAGGTACACCCTTTATGTCCCGGGTTATGAAAGAGCTGTGTAAATTGTTCAAAGTGACGCAATTGCGTACGTCTGTGTATCACCCCCAAACCGATGGGCTGGTTGAAAGATTCAACAAAACCCTAAAACAAATGTTGAAGAAAGTGGTGGATAGAGATGGAAAGGATTGGGACTGTTTACTTCCTTATTTGATGTTTGCTATTAGGGAGGTGCCCCAATCCTCTACGGGATTCTCCCCCTTTGAGTTACTGTATGGGAGACACCCAAGAGGGCTGTTGGATATTGCCAAGGAAACTTGGGAAAGTGAGAGTTCTCCCCACAGGAGTGTGATTGAGCATGTCGCCCTGATGCAAGATCGAATTGCACAGGTAATGCCCATCGTGAAGGAACATTTGGCCCAAGCGCAGTTGGCACAGCAGAGAGTGTACAACCGTGGAGCCAAGACCCGTACCTTTTCCCCGGGGGATAGGATATTGGTACTTGTCCCTACGGTTGAAAGTAAATTCCTTGCCAAATGGCAAGGCCCCTACGAGATAATGGAAAAAGTGAGCGAAGTGAATTACAAGGTCAGACAACCAGGAAGGCGAAAGCCCGAACAGATCTATCACGTTAATCTGTTGAAAGCCTGGAGGGATAGAGAGTCCCTAGTCGCAGACACTTGGTCACCAGCTCAAACTGGTTGCGTGATTCCTGAGGTTGGAATAGCAGCCACCTTGTCACAACCCCAACAACAGGAGGTTAAGGAGTTTGTGCTTCGCAACAAGGAGGTATTCTCTGAGCTGCCGGGACAAACATCTGGGGTAGAGCATGACATCATTACCCCGCCCGGTGAAAGGGTGAAGTTAAAACCCTATCGGATCCCAGAGGCTCGACGGGAGGCAATACGGGAGGAAGTACAGAAAATGCTGAACTTAGGGGTGATAGAGGAGTCCCAAAGTGATTGGTCTAGTCCCATCGTGTTGGTGCCTAAACCGGATGGGAGCTGGCGATTTTGTAACGATTTTCGTCAGTTGAACAAAGTTACAAAATTTGACACCTACCCCATGCCACGTATAGATGAGTTGATCGACCGGCTGGGAACAGCCCGATACATGACGACTCTTGACCTCACAAAAGGGTATTGGCAAATCCCCCTGGCCAAGTCGGCCAAAGAGAAAACCGCATTTGTAACCCCAGACGGGGCGTTCCAATATAAAAGAATGCCGTTCGGGTTACAGAATGCGCCGGCCACATTCCAGCGGAAAATGGACCAGATGCTGAGGCCCCATCGGAAGTATGCTGCGGCTTACCTGGATGACGTAATTGTCCATAGCACAGATTGGGCCTCACATCTGCCAAAAGTGCAAGCAGTCCTGGACTCTGTTCGGGAAGCGGGGTTTACGGCTAACCCCAAGAAGTGTACCATTGGGCAGGAGGAGGCCAAATATCTTGGGTACACCATTGGGAGGGGAGTAATAAAACCCCAACTCAACAAAGTCGAGGCCATCCAGAGTTGGCCACGTCCCAACAGCAAGAAGCAGGTACGAGCCTTTCTGGGAATCGCTGGGTATTATCGGCGATTCATTCCCCACTTTGCTTCTAAGGCTGTGCCCCTAACCAACCTGACGAAGGGGAAAGGGTCGGTCATGATTAAATGGACCCCCGAGGCTGAGGCAGCATTCCAATTCTTGAAACAAGCCTTATGTAGCCAGCCAGTGTTGTACTCACCCGACTTCTCTAAAGACTTTGTCGTACAAAGTGATGCGTCAGATGTGGGGTTAGGAGCAGTATTGTCCCAGGTCTGGAACGGGGAAGAGCACCCAGTCATTTACCTCAGCAGGAAGTTGAAGTCCCATGAGGTAAATTACGCCACCGTTGAAAAGGAGTGTTTAGCGGTGAAGTGGGCTCTAGATTCCCTTCGGTACTACCTGCTAGGTAGGCACTTTGACATGGTTACGGATCACGCTCCGTTAAAGTGGATGGCTCAAAACAAGGAAACAAATATAAGAGTGAATAGGTGGTTCCTGGCCCTCCAGGAATTCAACTTCACAGTAAAGCATCGCCCTGGCGTTCAAATGGGGAATGTGGATGCTTTGTCTCGAGTACATGAATGCCTGATTGCTGGTGTTCCAACCCCGAGGTTAAAACAAGAGGGGGGGGTATGTGACAGCAGGAAGGTAAAGTCACCTGGTTGCATCCAGGGGGGTAGATATATTTCGCCCAGATTCAGGCTTTACGCCGACTTATACAACTAGGTGGAGAGTTGTATAAGGCTAGTGGGCTCATGGATGACTCATACCTCTAGGGAGAGGGCTGGGCGTCGTGCAGACAGGGAGTTGATGAGACCAGCTGAAGCTTGTCAGCTCATTTAGGCCTCTATAAGAACTCCCAGCTTCATTAGATGTTAGCTCATGCCTGGACCCAGACCTGTGTGGACTGTCTAGGGAGAGTGAACCCCTGTGCGGTGAGACAAAGCCTGTGTGGCTATTTGCTTGGACATTTAAAACCAGGGACTTAGGGACTAGGACAGCACTAGGCTGATCCCAGTTGTTAGTTAGGAAACCTGTATGTTTAGTCAGAGGTCAAGTTGACCAGGATTTATTTTGTTTATGTTTCTTTTGCTTTGCTGTGTTTTGTCACTGTAAATAGAAAATAAACCGCACCTTTTTGATTTTGAAAACCACAACCTCCGTTTGCTGGGCCTGTTTTTGTGTGGGGAGCCCATCTCGGGGGTCACACACACCCGCTGCCGAGCTAACCCCCTCACAACTTTAACAAAAAAATGTATAGTCTATTGATTTGTGTGCCCTAAAATTAACCTGTGTATTTTTTGTTCATATTTTGCGCTCAATAAACTTTTTTGTGCTAATATCCAATGACATAAAAATTTGGGACTTCCACCTTTTTTATTCTCCAATTCCTTTGCTTTCAAAATATGTATAATATTTGGAGGTTTTAAATAATCTTCAAGCCTAAAATGATTAAGTGTGGCACCACACATAAAAATGGCTCTGGCAGCAAAAGTGTTAAAGTGGTTGTAAACCTCAGTCATGAAATCTGAGCAAAGCACATATATCTGCAGTGTTTACTTATCTCTCTCCAAAGCTCTGAGTGTCGCTTCTCTCTGGTGCTTCGTTCCTCTGTTATCATTATGAGTCATTTCTGAAAAGTTTTCTTGACACATAGATAAATTTGTGTCAGGGGGGGTGGGGGGAGAACTCAGCAGACAGCTTGTCTATTCAGAATACAATTCTTCTGCTGTGTGGAGGGGAGTGTGTGCCTTTCCTCCAATCAGCTCTCACACACTGTAACTGCAGCCTCCTCGCCTCCTCCTCTGTGCTGCGAAGAGATGAAGAAAGATTTTTAACACAATCTGCCCTTTTGAAGGGGTTTACTGAAGAGAAGACTGCAGACAAACAAGTAAAACCTATGTAGGAGAATGTGTTTAATCCCTATGTATTATCTGAGGCTAGTCACTTCACTGGGTATATGTGAGGGTTTACATCCACTTTAAAGTGTAACTGCACCATCTCCATCATATTAGTTGGAAATATGGGCTCATACTCTAGAGCAGGGCTTAAAATTTCAAGTCCTGAGCTACTAGCCAGGCCTCAAGGGTTACTCACCACCAGTTGCCCCACTCAGACTGCCCCGCCCTGCCCCTAATCTGCCCCTAAACACGCCCTCATAAATTATCTCATGAAATGACACTTAAATGTTTTATGCAGAATTAAGTAATAAAAATAAATATTAACAACAACTGTATCCATGCCCACCAATGCAGGCTGCCTGTGCCCACCAATGCAGCCTTGTGTCCACCATGCAGCCTTTTGTCCACCATGCAGCCTTGTGCCCACCAATGCAGCCTTGTGCCCACCAATGCAGCCTTGTGCCCACCAAATGCAGCCTTGTGCCAACCAAATGCAGCCTTGTGCCAACCAAATGCAGCCTTGTGCCCACCAATGCAGCCTGGGGTCCACCATGCAGCCGTGTGTCCACCATTCAGCCTGTGTCCACCAAATGCAGCCTTGTGTCCACCCTGCAGCTTTGTGCCCACCATTCAGCCTGTGTCCACTATGCAGCCTACCTGTGCAGGGGAGGAGAGGAACAGGAGAGCTGCCCAGGTGATCAGAGCGCAGCGGAGGGAACAGAGAATATTAGTTTTCATTTCAATTGCCGTGTTCCCGCTGCTCAACGTCATATTCAGCCCCGCCCCCTGGCCGGGGAACTTTAATTGACAAATCACCCATCACCAGGATTAGACGGGTGATCTGTCTATCAAAGTTCCGGGACCAGGAGGTGGGGCTGTAAGTGACAGCGAGCGTCGGGGAACACGGCAATTGAAATGAAAACTGTTATCGCTGTGTGCCCCGCGCTGCACTCTAAACATCCGGGCGGCTCTCTCTCTCTCTTCCCCTCCGCGATCACTGGGAGAAGGACTCCTATTCCACCCAGACTGCCGACGGTGCTCGCCCCCCGGCTCCCAGGGAGCCCTTCCTCGCCAGCCCTCAAAATCCACTCGCAAAATGCAAGACGGCGAGTGGATTTTTTGAGGAATGCTCTAGAGTATGAGTCATTGCTCCTGATTTAATGTCACCAACCCCTTTTGCTGTCATGCTTGTTATATGAACCTTAGTACCTAAAACCTTGACCCTCATGACACCTAACCTATACCCAATCCCTCTACAATACTTTCAGCCACACAATGCTAGCTTTGAAATCCTCGACTCTCATTTACACATCCTAACAATAACTTCAGGACTGTATTATATAGTTCCTAGTTTTGCATGTGTGGTTATTTGGAAAATATGGAAACAGGGCCAGATTTCCCCCAAGCCACCGAGGCCAGGCCTCGGGGCGGCAGTGAGAGCAGGGGCGGCGCCGCGCGGCGGAGGAGAACAGTAATTTCAGCGGGGCATGCGGCGACGGAGGGGGAGAGAGATTACATGATCTCTCATTGCCCGCACTGCTGTTCTGCCCTTACTTGCAGGGCCGCAAAGGCTGCTCATCACAGAGGAGAGAGAATGACGTCATCTCTCACCGCCTGCCCTCACTCTCATCTCTCACTTGCATGTGCCTCTGTTTAACCACATGGGAGAGGAGAGGAGAGGCTGACAGCGTTGTACCTGGCTGCAAGTACTCTGCAATGCTGGGGGGGGGGGCTTGATTTTACATGCAATTAGTGACAAACTGCTACTTTTTGGGTGGCAGCCGGGTAACTGTGACAATCCCCATTCTGCTAGCAGGCAGAGTGGCAAGTGACATCCCCATCTGGTGGCAGGCAGCATGGCAAGTGACATCCCCATCTAGTGGCAGGCAGCGTGGCAAGTGACATTCCCATCTGGTGGCAGACAGCGTGGCAAGTGACATTCCCATCTGGTGGCAGGCAGCGTGGCAAGTGACATTCCCATCTGGTGGCAGGCAGCGTGGCAAGTGACATCCCCATCTGGTGGCAGGCAGAGTGGCAAGTGACATTCCCATCTGGTGGCAGGCAGAGTGGCAAGTGACATCCCCATCTGGTGGCAGGCAGCGTGGCAAGTGACATCCCCATCTGGTGGCAGGCAGCGTGGCAAGTGACATCCCCATCTGGTGGCAGGCAGCGTGGCAAGTGACATCCCCATCTAGTGGCAGGCAGCGTGGCAAGTGACTTCCCCCATCTGGTGTCAGGCAGCGTGGCAAGTGACATTCCCATCTGGTGGCAGTCAGAGAGGCAAGTG
This sequence comes from Rana muscosa, assembly GCA_029206835.1. Lineage (NCBI taxonomy): Eukaryota > Metazoa > Chordata > Amphibia > Anura > Ranidae > Rana > Rana muscosa. The sequence goes on along the minus strand of CM055116.1, from coordinate 356,048,518 downwards.
ACATCGCCATCTGGTCACAGGCAGAGTGGCAAGTGAAATTCCCATCTGGTGGCAAGTGACAAGCAATGGTGGCAAGTGACACACTCGGGGCTCCCACTCATTCTGCTTCATGGTGAGTTGAACTATTTCATTTTATATTACAATGTAATGATACAAATAATGCATTTCAATCATCCTGACACCATAACAACCATGGTACCGGAATGATTGAACCACTAACACCAGTCATTGTCTGCGAAAAATCGCTTACCCCCCCCCCGCATGGTGGGGGGGGGGCGGCATTGAGGGACCCGGCCTTGGGGCGGCAAAGGGAGTAAATCCGGGCCTGATTGGAAATAGAAAAAATATTTCCAAACCTTTGAGCACAGAAACGGGGTCAGTTTTTAATAAACCTTGCAAACCCAGTTATTTTGGCTATATCAGTCATTATTGAATTGAGGAATTTTTTTAAAACTACATTAGAATGAAATGGATATATTTGAATGATTAAAGTAATAATAAACCCAAATTTTTCTAAGCATTCTCAACAGCTGATTTGATCATTTACAAAGTATGCAGATTCTTCATCTCTTAATCTTTGCCTATATTTTGTTTCAGTTTAAACTGTTGCCTTGATCACTGTCTTGAGATTCATGTTTCAGGGTGGCTCTTTTTTTTTATTCTATGGAGTCACCCTTGCATGCAGGGATTAATGTTGTGTCTCCTTATACTGTGTATATCAACAGAAAGCAAAACCCTGTAGCCTAAAGCCTAGTACACACTAGTAGTTGTTTGTTTCGTTCAACCCAGCAGAGCTGAATGAAAAATAACTAACAGCTCAGGAGGAGCCTCCGTACTAACTATTTGATGTTAGTACATCGATCTCCCTAGCTGTGCTATTGTGTTCTGACAGGGGGAAAGCGCCCCGTCAGAACACTCCGGTAAGCCCTCTAAGCTATTGGCGAGAGTGTTGATCATGAGCTAATCGGCAGACCTTTTTTGGTCATGCCCCTTTGACAGAAGCTGGTTTCTGTCGGACTGATTCCAGTACACACACGGGTTGAATGTCAGCTGGTTTCTATTGAACCGGCTGAAGTCGCCCGACATTCAGCCCATATGCCCATGTGTACTAGGCTTAAGATGACAAGTATCATGTTACACATTGTTGTTTGTTTTGCTTTAAATAATTTTGTCCCTTTCTCACTCGGTACGGCCTTACTCACCCTCTTTTCAGTGTTTCTTCAGTTGCTGTTTTAAGTACATGTAATTGCTAGAGCTAGACATACTGACATACTATGATTTTTTTTTTTTTAACATATCTGGTGTTTATTTGTAAAGATCTTCACAAGTTTTCTATTAAGACTTTCTATGATCTGTAAGATATCATTTAGATTGAATCACTGTCTGCCAGCACTGCTGAGATTGTAAGTTATAGCTATATCACCACAACTTGTATAAGTCATAGAGATCACACGTGCAATGCTGAGATTGGCAAAGCAGAACAGCAAGGCACTTTCCTCCTCCTCCCTTCTTCCCTCCTCTTCTCCAAGCTAGCTAACAGACTGGCTGAAGAATAATACACTGTCCATTGTTAACAGTTTCCTGTGAAGACCGAAAGTTCATGGAAGCAGCACTAAAGGAGCAGGAACCAACAGCATTGAAAGTTGTAAACTGCAAGTGTTGGGGTAAGAATTTTTCCCAAATAGTTTACAGGGGAATTTTTATTTTATTGTGCTAAATGTGTTAAGCCAGAAAACACAGAGGGTTCCATACTACTTTAATCATTTAGTATAAGGTGTTAAGGTAGTGTTAGGGTTAGTAGGCATCGCTATTACATAGCAAAGCTGCTAACTGTGATAAGGTACAAAATGACAGGATGCCAGCACTTAGTGTTCTGTTATCCACTTAATTGCTTTTCTGTTAATTAAAGTGATTGTAAAGGTTCATTAAAAAAATAAAAAAAATAATAAACATGTCATACTTACCTGCTATGTGCAAGATCCTCCTCTTCACAGGTCAAAGCCGCTTTCTATGGGGTCATTCATGTGGGCTCACTCTCGAGCTGTCCTGTCTGTGTCTCCTGACACAGACAGTGGGGCTCAACACCACCAGTGCTCCCTTGTCCTAGGTACAAAAGGATGTAACCTGAGCTCAGAGGAGCAAGAGTTATGAAAGGGGCTCCATATAGAAGCACTCTGTGGCATGAATACAAAAATGTATTAGTACAAAAATATTAACAATCGCCAAAAGAACTCCTAAATCACAAACCTTCACCATGCCATGATTAAAGCATTCATGCCACAGAGTGTTTCTATATGAAGCCCCTTCGATAATTTTTGCTCCTCTGAGCTCAGGTTACATCCTTTTGTATTTACGGTAGCTTTGGCTCCAGGAACCCCACCCAGTAGAGTCGGTTGAGTCGGCGGTGTACTATTTATATATTTTTCAGATGTTCCATCCCCTACTTTTTACATTTTGCATTTCCCTTGTCAAGGGACTTAATTGACAGGAGAAAGAGCCAATGGCTGCTATCAATCTGCCCAGTGAGCAGGGTTGCCAACTTTCAGTCAATTTACAAACAGTTTGTAAAATCCATAATTGTTGCATCTGTCCATGAATGTCAGTTACGGATATGCAACCTACATGTCCGTAATGGACATTTAAGGACAGATGCAAAATGTACAGATTTTACAAACGGTTCGTAAATTTACTGAAAGTTGGCAACCCTGCCAGTGAGGAGGGAAAGAGCTGGGCACAGCGTTGGATCGAGATCGGGCTCAGGTAAGTATAGGGGGGGGGGCTCGGGGAGGGTATTCTCTGCAGCGCAATGCATAGAATGCAATAAGGTAAAAACTTTAAGGCTTTAGAACCATTTTAAGTTGGTACCGTATATACTCGAGTATAAGCCAACCCGAATATAAGCAGAGGCACCTAATTTTACCACAAAAAAATGGGAAAACGTATTGACTCGAGTATAAGCCTAGGGTGTCCATCTGCCGGCCGGTACCGGGTCCCCAAAATCACCAAAGAAATTACAGTTTAACATGGGAGTCTATGGAAGGGGTGCCCGGCTTTTAAAAATCGGTGCTCCCCGGCCGTAGGTCCCTCAGACATCAAACTTTGCACAAATGTAGAGGAAGAGTGGGGCTAGTTTGGGGTCCAGGGGGCCTATGGCCGGCTGGTACCGGGTCCCCAAAGTCCGGGAGATCAGGCACAAAAAGGTGACTCGAGTATAAGCCGAGGGGGGCATTTTCAGCACAAAAAAATATGTGCTCAAAAACTCAGCTTATACTCTAGTATATACGATACTTAAAAAATTCGACTAGCATAACTTTTTGTTGCACGTTAGTCTAGAACAGAGGTTTTTACTGATGTTTGTCCCCTTTTGGGAAATTTCTCCTCACTTCTCCTAATGATGATATCTGGGACCAAACATGTATGCACACATCTGTGGGAGGCAACGAATGTATTGTTCATTGTTGAGAGCAATGCTGCCAGAGCATTCTGCATAGTCAATAACGTCCTGAGTGACAGGGCTGTGTAGGTGGCTCACATTTACCCACATATTACTTTGCTGACTGTAATTAATACATTCTCTTGTGTGTGTGTGTGATAAAATATTCCAGACTTCCCCCAACCCTTATCTGACAGTGAAAGTTGAATGGGTCATCTTTGTTGCTGTCCTTGTACAATTTGTGACTTATTGTTTATAGAATAATGTATGGTGTACATACAATTCACCCATTCTGGGTAGGCACACTCAGAGTAAGGTGATAAGTTGTCTTATTTTCCTAGTAGCCAATTCTAGGTGTACTAAGGTAGAGTGAGAAAATCCACTAGGTCAGCCTCTTTGACCCCAACCTCGATGTGTTTTTCTGTAGCTATTGTAGCGGGGTCTTCTTTAAGGACCCGGGACTATGTTACCCAGAACCCCGTTCGGCACCCAGGGTGCATTCAGCCACCGCAGAGACTGATGGGAGGGGGGAAATAAGAAGAGGGCGAGGCGGAGCTCGGCCTCTTTGGACACCGCGCTGCAATCAACAGGGCTTCCTGTGCGGATCTGCTGTAGTGCAGGGCCTGAAGCCTGGGGCCTTGCACACCTTCCAAAGAGCCTTCCACCCCATTGCGAGCCTGGGTGGCATCTGACTGTTCAAGTTGCTGACATTGTTGAATCGGAGACCCGACCGTTGCAGACGCTGTGCGCGGAGACACAGCAGGTGGAAGTCCCGGACTGGGATCGCGTCCGGAGTGGTGAGCGAGCACCTGCTCAATCCAATAGACTGTACTGTTATTAGGCCTAGAGACTGCCTTGGCCCAACAGGCTTTATTTACTGTTCCACTGGAGACTAGTAGCGGAACTGAGTTGAGAAGTCTCCAGTGAAGTGTTCTTCTTTGATTGCCTACCTTGTGAATCACAAATACTGTTCCTGTATGTGCACCACCATTCAAGTTGCATGCGAAGAAATTATTACCCTAAGACTGAGTTAAATCTGTGTCAGGCCTGACCAAGGGTAGAACTTTTGATTGATGCGCCACATGGTGCATGTTTCATTATAGCTGCACGTGGCGTGTGATCGCTCTGCACTATTAGTGTGTGGTATAGTTACTGCTGCAGGGCTCTGTAAGCAACTTATGTGTTATGTTCTAACCTATGCCTTTTACACAAGAGTAAAATCGTTATACCTTACCATTGCTATTAGTGTGTTGTCATTGCACATAGCGTTATCTCTTAGTACTGTTAGATTGTGTGTATAACCAGGTATAGGGTGTGAGAGGTACAAACCCTAGACAAACTGTGCCAGAGGGGGTCGAGTAGATTGCCGGGGGTTGGTGGAGCTGTATGCAGGGCCCGAAACAAATCCAGCGGCTCTCTTAACTGGGGGTAGCGCTACACTATATTACCAGATCTTGTTTGGGTGATACTAAAGCTTGAGAACCAACTAGTGTAGTAAGCAGGATCGCAGGAGAGATGAATTAGGGGAATCAAGTATTACTCCATTTCTCTAGGTACTAAAATGATGAATACATAAGGGAGGCAGCTACTTCTGGTGCAGCTGTTTTCCCTATTAAAAGGGCACATCACATTTCAACTTGCTTTTTTAGCCATAGCTGGTTATCTTGTAATTGGCTAAACTGAGTGCACATTTACCCATTTACTGCTTTTTAGTAGCTTTCTCCTATTCTGTACTGTAAACAGACAAGAAAACAACACTGAAGCTCTAAGAATTATGCCTCCTAGGCTGAGAATCAGAGTGCAGAAATTATTCAGTGGAGCTACAAAATAGACCTTGTACCTCCACTGGTGAGTTGGCAACACAAGAGAGCCTTGTGACTATTTTATCATGCATAGCGGGCCTCCTTGGCTTCCTTTGGCATTACTTCCACCACAATATTTGTTTTGAGCATATGGAGGCGCTAGACACTGTGCCAGCGAGGCAGTTTAGTACAAGTTGCTGCAATTGATATACTGCATCCCATCCCTTTAATTGGTCCTATCACACAGTAAAAAGCCTTTGTGTTCCAGATTTCAAATTTTATCCAATTAGAAAGAAATGCTCAGCAAAAAAGAATTTCCACTATGTTGTCTGAATACTTGAAGAAGTAACAAAACAAATTACAATAAAATGAGACAAATAAAGACAAGTTGCTGTTTGTGCTAACATGTTTGACAAAGAGAGAATGTACTTTATTACCACTCATCAAGAGGAGAAAATGAGTTGGAATATTTTACACAAGGTGCCAGTCTCCTACACGCAATAATGATTTCTAAAAAGCAGGTTGAATGTTTGAAATATTCAACTCTATCTACAGTTACATGCATATTTCTTAGGACATAAATTAGAATCTGATGAGAGGAGGCTTGATTTGTACTTGCCGTTGCCTTCTGTCTGAAATAATTGATTTCTGATCTGTTGCCCACACAGCTAGAAACCTTTCTAGGCCATTCTTTTTACTGGCTCACTGATAAGAATGGGATTGGATGAGTTTAAATAAAACACTTGATTGGCAAACACTTCACTATTTAGAGTTCTTTAAGAAATGAAGCCTAAAATCAATTGCCAAGTTAGCGAAAGCAGCCAAGCTTCTCGGGTTAGCACTTTTAGATCTTAATAAGGTAGACAGTTTTACGGTTACATTTATTCCAAAACTATGCTTTCTGGCAAGCTGAAAAGAAATGGCTCTTAGTGACTAAACACATTGTTGAGATCTCTGGTTGTCACACACATGCTAAATATTTCAATGTGTATTTGTCATTGATGTATAACTTCCATCGTCCTCTACTATGAAAAATATATTTTACCTTTTCAAATATATTTTTGAGACTAGGACTAGTGTTTTTCAAATTAAAGGTAATGCCTAGTCTGTACGGTGTTTTCCTTTTTACATGTGTAGCACACCCCCGTAGGAGCTGCTGGTTTCATTTGGGCCTTGCACGTTACCTCAATGTTCGTTGTCTAGGGGAATAAAGTCTGTAAGAACTCCAATGTCCACACAGGATATAAAACCTTATGCTGTTAGGTTTATTTTCTTTTGCATAAAACATATGAAGGATAGTAGAAGGGTGGAGAGAAAGGGGTAGGTTCAGGTACGCAGTACAGATCACTGGGGAAAACTTCTCAACTATAAAGTCATTCACCACTCCTCCTCGAGTGGATATTGCTCACCCGGATAGGCCCCTCTCACCTGGCCTAGCAGCCGGAATGATGCACGGACAATGATCAGGACCAGTCTCTGCCACAGACTGGTTGTGCACAAAATTGGATAATCCGGGATCCTTTGCCACAGGACTTAATGCCCGAACTTCCAGCCAAGCAGTCAAAGAACCTTTAAGCCGACCCGGCAGACTGCAAGGTGAACTTTAGCTACGGTGCATCCTCCAATAGAATTACCAGGCCCTCCTCAAGACACCAGCCTTCCACTCTGTCTTTTCCAGGACAGGTCCTCCCCCCTCTATTGAGTGGCTTCCTCCCGCAGGATGGACAGCACAGGATCACCTTCAAAGTGTAGGCCCCAGTCAGCATAACTGGGCCTACTTGGTAGAGTTGCAGCCTCGGACCAACATGGTCCCGAGGCCGAAATCACACAACACACTCCTCACGCCAGGAGGGCCGCGAGGTGAAGAAGGACCCCAAAAGATGGCGTCTGCCCCTTAAGTACCCTTCCCCAGCATGCTCAGCGGTTAGACCACGCCCACTGAACTGTTCCCGTGGAAAAGCACCCAATACACTCTGGCCTGTCAGTCTTCCACATTGGCCTGGGGTGGTAACGCCACCTACAGGCGAACAGTGGGAAGTCTTCCAACACAGCCATAGCCGGAACAGAGGCTGATTTAGCATAATTATTTACAGAGTCTGAGCTAACTGCCAGCTCAGACACCCACTAAATTTAACATAGCGCCTGGTCATCAGGAGCAGGGCGCTACACATGTAAAACAGACTAGTAATTATTCTCATAAAGAGAACTACCTCCATGTGCTGTGTCTGGCACCACGCTGATTGAGAAATCTGTCTATAGAGCAGGTACAGATGGCTACACCAATGATTTACAAACTGGATAGTGTTTCTGTGGATGGCAATCAATCTAACTTCAAAAACAACAAAAAAAGATAACCAGTTTTTGTGCTGATCAGAATGCCCTTCGTAGCAACCTACATGGTGACGTATTGACCCTGCCTCCTCCACCGTCCTCCAGAAGCATTGTTCTCAATGCCTGGTCCTGGCACATACGCAGTCCATCGTGCATGCCGGAGCCTGGGTCGGGTGGTCTGTGATCTGTCATCCAGCTTTAGGGTAGCTGTATGTCATGCTTGTTTTTTACTTCTTTAAAATGGGAGTGCAACTACTCTGAGCTTTCTTGTGTGTCCCTAAAAAAGTAGTATTATACTAGGGCAGCCATGCGCTCTTCCCTTTTTTCTTTTTTGTGATAGGATCTAACTTGAAAACTTCAGAGCAGTGCCCAAATCTTCAGTAGTAGAGATCAGCTAACTAATCAGGTGAATCTAATAGGTAGGCTATCCTGATCATGAACATGCATTTGTCCAATCTGGAAGATTGAAAACTTTGGTACATACAGTATATCAAAGAATTTAGCATATGGAAACTTGCCTGGAAGGTATCCATGAAATTCAGGATGTATTTGCACTTTTTTTATCCAATCGTCTTTGCATTTAAAAGCCACAATAACAATATAATTAAGTAGCTGAACGTGGAAACACCTAAGGTGCTACTCCCACAAGGTCTGATGGCTTTACATGAACAGTACACATCTGCAACTTTATGAAGGAAGACATGATTTAAATATTTATTTTTGTATAGTACATATTAGTAAGGTAACCCGCTAGGATGTATTTTCACACATATACTAGCATTGATGTAAAGATCCATGCTTATGTCGAAAGGGAACAGCTTTGGTAACACGTTTTTCTGTAATAGGGCTTGATTTATTAGAGATTGGTAATAGCTTACAGTGATATGTTATATGATGTGCTCTGCCTGATTTATAGATGCATAGCTCAATCTCAAACGTACAAAAATATGAGGAAGTCATGGTGACTTGTACCTCATTCCACCTAATCCCTCCCTGCTCAGATGGAAATTGTATAAATAAACACCAAGTATTGCCAGTTTAGGAGCTGTCCAGTGCTGAATTTTTGTTGTTACAGGTATGACATTGGAAATATTAATCTTTTAAAGGGGTTGTAAAGCTTCAAAATTTTTTTTTTTTAAATAACAAACATGTTATACTTACCTCCACTGTGCTGCTCGTTTTGCACAGAGTGGCCCCGATCCACGTCTTCTGGGCTCTCTCGGAGGTTTTCTAGGCTTCTCCACGCTTCTGGTAACCCCCCTGGGAAGCGCTCTCACAAGGGGGTTAACCTTGTGGGCACGCTCCCGAGTCCTGTATCCGGCGTCCATAGCCCCCGACTACAGGACTCGGCCCTGCCCCCCGGCCCTCGCATCACTGGAGTTGATTGACAGCAGTGCGAGCCAATGGCTGCGCTACTATCAATCTATCCAATGAAGATCCGAGAAGACCAGGCCGAGAAAAGCCGAGAAGCAAGCACGTTCTCGACGCGGGACTTTCGAGGGCTCAGGTAAGTAAACGGGGGGGGGGGGGGCCAAGAAGTAGCTGATGTTTTTTCACCTTAATGCATAGAATGCATTAAGGTGAAAAAACATGAAGGTTTACAACCCCTTTAACATACATTGGCCCAGCAAACCAGACATATTGTGTACTATTCTTGCAGCTAATAGCCTGCCAGATATTGTATGATTGTCAGCATACAAACAATATTTTCTTGGCCTACACATTTCAGATATATTGTCTAATATTCTTTTAGCTGATGGCCTGCCAGAAGTTTGGGCTCCCTGCCAGATTGATACCTGTCTGTATGACTGTGAGCATAAAGCCAATATTTTAGTATAAAGCAGCTAAAAAAAGGAGGACTGCTGGACAATGTTTTGCAGTAGAATACTAGAATAGAGTACCACCTACCTGAAAGAAGTTTTAAAGGTTTTTTTATGATGTAAAAATTGTGAGGGTTTTGTTTTCCTTTTTCTTACCATTTTGTGAAAGGTAGGGGGTATAAAGAAACTCTTTCCTGTTAAGTTGGGTAGGCGGTTGTCAGATTTCACTTTAACCTCCCTATAGAGTGTTCTCACAGGTTCTTCTTGAAGGCACATATCGTTTTACCTAGTGAAACATCTAACACAGTAAAAAAGCCTAATGAATTAAATATTAATATCATAAGGAAACATTTCTGGTGTTTATAAAATATAGGTGAAATATTTTAGGTACTACAACTGAATCTTTTACTTGAATGAATCAAGAGATTTTCTTACATAGTATATACAAGTGATACTACTTGATTTGAAACTTACAGAGGATCTTTAGTCACTTTCTAAAAAATTTGAAGTCCGCAGCTACAAATACTGTAGGTGCTGTGTTTTAGTAAAGACACACTTACCAGTCCAGGGATCCAAAGTTGTCCTCATCCAGCCTGTTTCTTTGTCGGTCTGTGGGTCTTTGACGTTGCCATGATGACTCATTGTGGATTCACAGCTGACTCCCCACTGCGCATGTGCTGTGCTCTGTGAATGATCCCAAAGCCTCCTGGGAATTGTGACATGTCCCAGGAGGTTTCAGGCAGGGAGGGAGGGGGGTGCACTTCTTCACGATCACTTCCCCGAAGATGTCACATGATCGATGACGCAATGTGTTGGAGTCAGGTGACCTCACTTCCGGTCGTGGTCGAGGCCGGAAGTCCTGGTGCGAGGATTGCTGATTATAAATCTATTGATTCTAATGCACATTATTTGTGGGTGTCTATATATTAATGTAAGTGTGCTTTTATCAGAATAAAAGTGAGTTTTATACAGTTTTACACTATAAGAGGCTTCCTTTTATTTACATGATTATCGCTACTGGGTTATATTGAGGAGAGAAGCAGAAACCTGTATGAAACTATAGGTCTATATTTAAGGCGATTGGTCACTCTGCACAAAATTGGTGTTATTAACACAGTGAGGTGGAGTGAGATTACTTGGAGTAGCAACTGACAGAATTGCAAGAATTAAGAAGCATGTGAATGCCAAACACTGGATTTGAGCTGTATTTTTTGCTTTGTGGACATTTATAGATATCACTTTAATGACTAATATTAACTTCACAGACAGCACCTTGATTGTGGCATAAATTTCCACTTATAAGGATTTTTTTTTTTTTTTTTTTAATGTGGTTTATTTTCCTTTTATTTGCAGCGCTGGGATTGTTATATGAATTCTCAGCATAGTTTATAACACTAGAAGTGTATTAACCATCAACAAGAGTCATGCTGTTAAGTAAAAAAAAAACACATTTTTTTTTAACCTTATTTTTTTTATATAGATAATGTGACATAAATAAAGTCCTCTGTGTGTGATAAAAGACGAGTCCTTAATCCATGTAAAAACACACAACTCAAATTGCATGCTAAACATCCATCATTAATGAAAAGTCTTCCAGTAGTTTAGCCACCACCAAATGAATAGATTACACGCTTACCAAATGGCGTGTGACTCTCTAATTTAAGAGAAGTCAAATTGAGCCTGTAATAGGGCACCCTGCCCTGGGTTCCCATAGGTATTCCTTTCAGTTCATCCAATGGTGACAGTCAGTAGACATGTGTATTCGTTTTAGTCCGAATGCATTTTCGTCCGAATTTCAGGTATTTTCGTTATCGTTTTAACAAACGAAAACGAAAGCACAGAATCCGAAAACCGAAAGATCCGACATAAACAAATGCTTTATTTTCGTTTTTGTTGCAACAACAGTTCGATATAGATAGGAGATTCGACATGACGCTGACAATAACAATCTGTGTCTATCGAACCTGTGGTCGAATGTGCCTAACCTTAACTCTATTAGTCCAAGATTATTGTACATAGAGAGAAAAGATTTGACATTATAGAGAGGAAAGATTCAACATTATAGAGAGAAAAGATCGCTGCCGGAAATTGGGTGGGGGAAGTAAAATAAAAATAATGATGATGATGAATGTTATTGGCTGATTGCAACCAAAGAGGAGGAGCAGTAAAATAGCTAGAACTAATTTGGCAATTCAACATGAACGACGAAGATTCAACAAAGCATTGAAAAACATACAAATGTTGAATCTGTCATTGAAGGCTTATGGTGTCTGTCGAAAGTCCTAAGAAGATTCGACGGAGCAGCTAAACTGCACGATGCCGCAATCGTACATTTCCGGTCAAATGCATCCGCCCATAGGCTATAGAAAAATTCTAATGTTGGTTGACTAGTAATAATAATGAAAAAAATATAATTAATATTAGTCATACAACATTCTAATTCTACTATAGCTTGTAGGCGGAACATTCGACCGGAAATGTACGATTGCAGCGTCCTACAGTTTCGCTTCTCCGTCGAATCTTCTTTGAACATTCGACAGACACTATAAGCCTTCAATGACAGATTGAACCTTAATTAATTCAGATTTTCGGACGAATGCAATTTCTAACGAAAAACAAAATAAATAAAAACGAATTTCGCGTTTAACTAAATTTACTTATTTTTCGGACGAAAACGAAATTCCGAAACAAAATATTTCAGTGTGCACATGTCTAATAGTCAGGACTAATGGCCACTGATTGCCCCTTGGAAATTCTCTCATATGTTATGCAAACATAAAAGATGCTCCAATAGCATAAAACCCCATGGTTAAGTTTATTGATTAAAACAATGCAACTTCCACTCACATTTTGTAGATAAAAAGAGCGCTCAAAAACAATCCAATGTCCAGACAAACAGCAGCACTTGCGCTTCCGAGAACTAATGATGATGTCAGCACATTGCTCTACCCTACGCATTTCGACACAAGTGATGTCGCCCGAGGCATGGGCACCATGCTGCCCCATCACTGCTGATATTCATACAACACAACCAAGCCCGCTCTGGAGAGCACATGGATGTCCCAAGCCTCATTCCAAATATGACATTCCCAAGCACTGACAGCAATGTCATTAGAGTAAGCGCCACATTTTTTACGCTTCCATATCTTCTAGGATTTCCTAGGTGATTCCAGCAAAAATGAGAGCGGGTATCTCTCAAAACTATGTACCTGTTCCACCTCTAAAAAGCATTTTTATTATTGGTAGAGGAGGGAGGAGGAGAAAAAGTGTTTTTTCAATGAAGTTCTGCTTTAACTGTGTATATGTGTCAGGGCTGGGCTCAGCCCTTACTTCTCTGTGCTGGCAGCTCAGCTGTTAGCTAATTGCCAGCTTCCATCTCTCCACAGTGATCCATCTGTTGATGATCCGCTCGTCAGCTCTGCCTACTTAAGGACTTCCAGTTCATTTGCTCTTCGTCTTCACTTGCGTTAACATCACAAGAGACTTTCTCCTGTGTTCCAGTTGAATACCTTCTTTACTGACGTCCCCTCTGGCTACAGATCCTGCTTGCTGTACTACTACCTTTATCGCTGGCTCTTGGACTTTGGCTTGGCCGACTACCCGATCCGGTTACTGAACTCTGGCTATGTTTTGACTACGCTTACTCTGTTTACCTTTTTATTTTTATTATTAAACAAGTGTGATTTAACTGTACTTCTGTCTCGGTCTGATTCATGGGTTCTGACACTATGGCAAAGAAATACTAGGTTCATTCTGCTAGACTTTAAACTCATGAAGAACCCCAGTTTGACAGGCCTGGGTCTGTTTACAAAAGCCACTGTCAAGCCTGGTAATAGGGATGAGCCGAACATACCTTGGGTTTGTTTTAAGACGGGTTTGTAGAACATGAATACATTTCCGGTGGTTGAATCCAGGCCCAATTGTCAAAGTCAAATAAGCCAAAATGTTAAAAAAACATTAATGGTCATTTTCCAAACCAAAGGGCAGGAAATTGTCAAACAAATGGTATGGGGAGCTGGGCACAATTTTACAAAATTCCATATTACAGAGAACGGTGATCTTAATAATTCTACAAGGTCAATATCAAAAATGCAATATTCCTTTAAAAAAGATGCCTGTGGATGCCCTTAACCTGCCTATGAAGTGACACATATGTACAATGTCTGCAACCTACTGCAGCCAAACTGACATTTAAAAAAGAAAAAAATGCTGTTTACATTACTAGCACATGACAGTTATGGCTGCGTACCCTTATCCTTGGCGAAGTTTTGTTATATATGTTAATAGGGGCTCCCACAAAAAATGGTGTGGAGTTCCCCTTGCAACTACCAGACCTTCACCCTGATGAAGGTCTGGTATTCATGTTAAGGGGTATCTCATGTAAAAAACCAAAAAAGGCACGGAGTCCCCCCCCAAAAAATATGAGCATGCAGCCTAGCTGGCCATTAAAAGTGTGGGGGGGAGGGGAACGAGAGTGTAGGCCCCTTTCCTAAACCAAACAAGGACACGTCCTCAACATTGAAGTGGGGTACCTTGCCAGGGGGAAGACATGGCCTCTTCCCCCCCCCCCCAAACCCATATGGCTGTATTTGGTCAATGATTTTACGCTATCATGACCAGTAAATGAATGGGACCTTGTAATGTCACCAGTTGCTATGGGTGCTGTCACCCGTCACTTCTGTAGCAATTATTTACAGATAAGAATCTGTGATATATAGTACCAATAGAAATACTGCTACTATATATGGTGTTTGGCTCAAACCAAGGGGGTAAAAACTTGGCGTTTAGTCATTTACCTGAACAACTGAACTTCAGTCCAAACTTTTGTTTTGACTGAACCTTGAGCTAATTCCTACCTGGTAACTGCTAGCTACTGTAGTCATTCATTGATACAGTGTAAATATTTTGTTACATTGTAATTCGTTTCAGCTGTTACATGCAGAAAGCAAAATTTACTGTGATCTGCTATGTAATATTAAGAACATTTCAAAGCAGTGTGAATCACTTTCAACCAGCTTTGGATTGTGGCATGGCCAAATGGATAATTCAACCCACCAATCTAAACTGTAAATGATAAATGGGACAAATACATTTGTGCTTTGTACCTTCAATAACAATTCTTTGAATAGATTTTTGATTAATTCGCTGACAAAAAAAACTTTTCCAGTTTACTGATTATGACAAAAAAAATAAAAATCATTTGCAGATCTCTTTAGGTGAATTGGGTTATTTAAAGAAAAAATAATGTTCTTTTAAAGTATTTTCTGCACATCACATTATTCATTCAAGCATATGTTTGAACACATTGTATTAATTCAATAAATCATTCATCTGGAGGTTTTGTGACACTTTGCTGAACCTCAATGTATATTTGGATTGTGTTGTTTTGTTCATGTTTTCATGATTTGGTAGCTTTGTCTGATTGGGCAAAATTATCATCCTCGCGCACCTGTTTTATTGTTTCTATGTGTAAATCACTTGGCTATATTTTCAGAGTAAAACCAGCAAGGAGACTATGGGACACTCCACTGAAGCTTTACAATTCCCCTGTTTCTCTGTAAACAGACAAAATAAAACCTTCTTGTCACAAGTTATTGTTTCCTTTGTATGTGTTATTTTTATTGTACATTTTGGTTATGTTTATTATAGCCCAATAAGGTTCTTGTGTTCTGTATGCGTATAGAAAAAAAAGAAAAGGAGAACAAAAACAATTTTAGGAATGATGAACGCAGATATCCTGCTTTGCATATAAACATTTGGACGGTATGCACGTTAAATACTGACATTTGGACAGTTGCCCGGAGCGCTAAGTAAGTTTTGGAAAATAGCTTCTATTCAGCTTTCAGCTGAAACAATTCATGTGGAACTAACAGACATTTCTGTACTCGTACATAGTGCTTTGTAAAACTGTGACTTGTAATTGCTCATTTTCACATCGGTCCTCAATTAAACATCAATAAAGCATGATCACATATGGCTGAGAGTGATGACATCACACGGTAGTGGGTTCCAAGGATATCTGGGTCAATAAAATAATAAAGAGCCATAAAATGGTGGCTAACTGGTAGTTTGAGATTGTCAGCTATTACAAATTGTCACCTGTCAAAACCGTTCTCGGCTTCAGAAGTGCTTTGTTGACAGTTCAGCAGCACTGGCGCCGTTTCAACTGTATTGTGACAAAAATGGATTTACTGTATGTGATTAAGGCCTGACTATCAAGCATGTGTGCAATATGTTGTTAGCAGGGAACAATGACTTTCAAAATTTCATTAATCGCATTTTACACTTTTTTTTTATTTTGAAGTACTCTATAAACACATTTTATGGTTGTTTTCCAGCATTGAAAAAAAAAAAAAGTATTTTTCTTTCCCAGTAGGGGTTTATGAGACATTATTATTTTTCTTATTGTAACTTTACAGCCTGTCCCTTTTTATTTCTTGAGTCTAAGGTGTGCATGTTTAAAGCTATGCATCATTTTAGCTACTTTTTTGGGAACAAAATAATACTGTCACTTACTGAGAAATAATTTTGTATTAATTAATTAAAGTTTAGCTGCAGGAAGATATAAAAATATACTGATTATTTCATTTATATGTTAATTAGAAGTATGTATAAATTCTATTAGTTTGATTGCCAGAATTTGTCTTAAAGTGATTGTAAAGGCAGAAGTTTTTTATTATCTTAATTCATTTTATGCAATACGATAAAAAGCCTTCTGTGTGCAGCAACCCCCCTCAGCCCCCCCTAATACTTACCTGAGCCCTATCTAGATTCAGTGATGTTGCAGCAGCGTCTCAGCTACCTGGGACTCCCCCCCTTATTGGCTGAGACAGCAGCGTAGCGTCATTGGCTCCCGCTGCTGTCAATCAAAATCAGCCAGCCAATGAGAAGAGAAAGGGGGTGGGGCCAGGCCGCTGCTCCTTGTCTGAATGGACACACAGAGCTGTGACTCAGCTCGGGTGCCCCAATAGCAATCTGCTTGCTGTAGGGGCACTCAACAGGAAGGAGGGGCCAGGAGCACCGAGGAGGTACCCAAGAAGAGGAAGATCCAGGCTGCTCTGTGCAAAATTATTTCACAGAGCAGGTAAGCTTAACATGTTTGTTATTTAAAAAAAAAAAAAAAACAAGACTTTGCAAACACTTTAAGAGCCCATTCACACAGGGATGACTTTGGATCCGACTTCAAGTCGCCCCAAGTCACCCCTAGTCCCCTCAAGTCGCGCTGCATGAGAAAATCAATGTAAGTGAATGGAGCCATCTTAATGCACACTACTGCTGTCGCTACGACTTCAGAAAAGGTTCCTGTACTACTTCAATCCGACTTCTAGGCGACTTCTAGGCAACTTGTACCCATTGATTTCAATGGAAGTCACCTCAGAAGTTGGATCACTGTCTTAACAGAAGCAACAATACAGGAAGAGAACATTTATTTCTCAGGCAAACCCCTCCCACCCCCTCCCTCCCACAGAGCTTATTCTTGTTTGATTGGCCACTGAAAAGCCTCCTGTCCTGGAGGCAACTTGAAGTTGCCTTGTAAGTTGCCTCATGTCACGCTGTGATTCATACTCAAGTCGTGTCCAAGTTGCCTCCCAAAGTCGCGCTGGAAGTCGTGTTGCCCCTATGTGAATGGAGTCTAAAGCCTAAGTTTAATCAAAAGACTGTTTCTGTTTAGTCAAAAGACACCACTGTCTCTTGTGCTTCTGGCTCCTCGTTTAGTTGAAATCCTCCACCTCCCAAGCCCACTCCCCCATCATCTGTCGGTGTTGCATCGGTTAATAGAGCCAAGGTATCTGTCATTTGCACTAATTAAGAGTGCCTAATATACCCGCCCTTTCCACCCTTCCTCCTTTTATCAAAGTTGTATTATAAATCCTTTAAATGAAAAACTATCTCTGAATGAAGGAGACGGACCTTTGATTCATCCACCATTCATAGACAGCTAGTTTTTTTTAATTTATTGTGCAAGCTTTGGCCACAGCAGAAAGTTTAAATGTTTTGCCCCAATCATAAAGGCCTGGCAGAACAGAGACACTGAAACCTGCTGCAGGTATATGTAGTCGACTTTAGGTAGCTGTGTTTTTTTAGCATTTCCTCCATTAAGGTAAAAAAATGTCCCAGTGTTTGTATCGCCCCCTCACCCCCTTTATACCTACCTGAGTCCTATCCCGTACCAGCGCTGTGCCTGTCTGCAGCAGCTCTTCTCCCCTCTCTCTCTTCCCACAGGAGACTCGGCAGTAGCGGGAGCCATTGACTCCTGCTGCATTCAATCAAATCCTGTGAGGAGGGATCAGGAGGCAGTGCCGATCCACAGTATGTGCCTATAGACACACACACAGCCCGACTTGAGATCCAGCCCGCGGGTGTGCCCCCATAGGAAGCGCCTTACTATGGTGGTGCACTGAGAAGGTGAAGGAGTCAAGAGCGCTGGGGGGGGGAGTGGCCCCAGAAGAAGACGTTCGGGGTCATTCTGTACAATAACATTTTCATTTTTTTTTAGGCCTACATCTCTAATCTTCCCCACTTTTAAAGTATTTGTCTTTTTTCTCCAGTTTTTTGGAGAATTTCTGTAATTAAATAGTGTTCTGGACCGATGCTTCCTTGTCATTCTTCCTTGACAATATCTCTGCTTGGTTACCCTACATTCTCTCTGAAATAACCACACTCATTCTTGATGAATTTCACTTTCCCTGTTAATGCTAACATCCCAGCTACCTTTCAACTCCACCTAACATTATGTTTTGACCTAACCCGTCTTTTGTCCTTAGGCGCCTTCTATTCTCTATCTACACTTCATCCTTTAGTCAGTAAAAAATCTTCAATGTACATAACTCTTTTACTAACTGACATATCATTGTGAATGTCACACCAATACTTAAAACTGAATCTTTCCAAAAAAAAAAAAAGAGTTCATAGTTCTCCTCCCATATGCCCTCCCCCAACTGACTTCTCTACATAGAATAGCACAACTTTCAGTCCCTCCCCTCAGGTGTAATCCTGGACTCTGCCCTATCCTATTCACACACATCAAATCACTGTTCAAATCTTGCTGTCATCACCTCTGTAACATTTATAAAATATGTCCCTTCTTACCTGATGACACCATCAAGCTACTACTTCACTCTCTTGCTATCTCTCACTTTGAATATTGCAACTCATTCCTCAATGGCCCACCTCTACATAGGCTATCTCTCTCTGCAAATCCCTCCTCTGGCTTCACTTGCCAAACAAGTAAACTTCTAAATTCTAACAACACACAAAGCCATTCACAGCTCTGCTCTTAGATACATCACAGACTTTTCTCAAAATATCACCCACACAGTTTTCTTAGTTCTTCCAAAGATCTCTTGTTCTGTGGCTTCCATGTCATCTCCTTCCATGCTTACCTTTAGGATTTCTCCAAAGCATCCCCCTTCCCTTGAAACTCCCTACTCTATCTGGCTATCTCCTTCTCTGTGTGCCATTAGGCAATCCCTGAAAACATATATCTGTGTAGCGCCCTCCCCAATTTAGGGGGCGCTATGTTCAACTTTAAGGGCAGCGTGAGCCTGTATTTGGGCTCAGATTAATTAAATTTAATTAAGTTGCTTCTGCTCTGGGTGTGATGCTCCCTGGTAGTACAGTTCCCTGTTGCCTGTGGGTGACACTGTCACCTCCGGCCCAGGTAGAACCACAGGAGGTATTGCATCCCCATTGGGTGTCCTCTCTGCAGTGGGCGTGATCTGCCTGCTGTGCATGCTGGGAGGGGGTACATAAGGGGCAGACGCCATTAGGCATGAGGAGATCCAGGGGACCCCTTGGTCCTGTTTGGCACGTACCCCACCTCCGGTGGCCCTCATGACCAGGGGTGCGTTAATGGATTTCGGTCCCGGGCACCTTTGGCCCGAGGCTGCCTCGCTGTAGGTGGGCCCAGCACCTTTAGCTGAAGCCTACATCTAAAAAGGGAGTCCCGGGTTGCCCAAGAGAGGGTGACCCACTCTGAAGGAGAGGAAGCCAGGGGAGGATCGGTCCCAAGGGGATTAGTGAAGAAGTCACTGTCTCGGGAGAGGCCTGGTTACCTGTCAGAGGGAAGGATTCTAATCCGCCAAAAGCCTTGTAACGTGCCCCATTGACACCTAAGTTCTAATTGTTCCTAGGCCGGGAAGATTGGGACTTAAAGATTCTGTGGCAGAGGATCTCCTGATCGTACCCTAGGAAAAAAAAAAAGATGTTATACTTACCTGCTCTGTGCCCAAACACACTCTTCTGTGGTCCCCCCCTAGTACTCTTGGTTTCTCCTCCCTTCCAAGTGCCCCCGTAGTAAGCTGCTTGCTACAGGGTCACTAGTGTGAGCATGATTCTGAGCCCAACTTTGTGAATGTGGCTTGGCCTTGCCGCCTTCTGCCTACTTACAGGATTTCATTTGATTGACAGCAGCAGGAGCCAATGGCTCCTGCTGCTGCCTACATGTCCTGTGAGGAGAGAGAGAGGAGAGTGCTGCTGCTCTCGGGCACTGATTGGGTTCAGGCAAGCATACGGGGGGGCTGGGGAGATGCTGATCATGGAAGGTTTTTTACCTTAAAGTGGATGTAAACCCTCACATATACCCAGTGATGGGAAAAACCTCTGATGATACTCAGAGATGAAACAAATATCTCTACATAAGTTGTACTTGCATATCTGCTGCCTTCACCTTTATATACGGTTTAGAAAGTGCACATCATGTTAGGAGATTTTCTCTTCCTGTTCAACACTGCAGTGAAGTCTGGGCATGCAGACAAGACAGCTAATTGGAGGAAAGGCACACCCCCCCCTCTCCTCATAGGTAGAGAGACTTTCAGCTCTGATCGTTAAATTGTTCAGGACTCTGCTAATCTATTTATTGCATCCTCCCCAACACAAAACCCCGGCTGCTTTTATCATATGTGATGGATAACTTGTCAGGAGTTCTCAGGCTGATAACAGAAGAACAGAGCAGGAGACAGCTATGGAACATAGTGCTTTGAAGAGAGATAACAAAACACTGCAGATATACGTGCCCAACTCAAATTTCATGAATTGGGTTTACATCCACTTTATTGCAAAGAATGCATTAAGGCAAAAAAACGAAGGAAAAAAAAATACATAAGCCTTTACAACCACTTTAAAGCATTCACTGCCCGTATACATCCTCAAATCTTTTTATGCAAACATAAGGTCATATCCGTGGGTGAAAATTACATTCACAGTGTATATGTTTATGCTTTTACTTGAAAGTTAATGTTTAAATATGCCTATCGTGTCTGCATGTTGTAAAAACACAAACAATAATTTCTCTTCCTTATGAATTTACTTCATTCCACTGCATGAGGAAAAAATGAGGAAACAAAACAACCAGATGGATAATGGGTTTATTCATGAGAGCTGTTTTCATTGATGCTTGTGCAATCACACCATGATGTTAAACAAAAGCTTAGGATAAGCGTGAGAGCTTTCTGAATATCACGGTTTTCCAACAGGAATTTCTCATGTGCTTCCATTTAAACACCTTAATAGGAATTCTTTCAGAAAAAGAGAGACAGATAAAGAGAGAATATGCGCTTCTTTATATTTGTGTGCTTTTGTGTGTGTTTCCCGGTGTGTGTTTACCCACCTATGTGTGTGTGTGTGTCTATGTGTTTGCATATAAGCTTACTAAGCACCAACCTAGAGCCAGACTGCCAAGGGACAACACACAGTAAATACATATTGTGGTGATAGGAAGGTCTGCAGACCCCAATGAGTAGAAGGAGAAAGTTGTGTTGTACACAGTGCCACTTTATCTTCTTAAAAAGTTGCAAGACAACACAATCAGATTGAGCTGACACCGTTTTTATGACCTACGCTAAACTAACCCATTTCACACTTGTGAGATTTCACCGAGATTTTGCCGTGACTCGCGGCTGCGATTTTGCCGCGACTCGCGGCCGCAATTTCAAGGAATGCCTGTGTAAGTGGCATCAAAATCGGACCAAAGTAGTGCAGGAACGACTTGAAGTCGTACTAATATGAATGGCTGTCATTGGAAATCATGGGAAACGACTTGTCATGCTACTTTGCCATCACAAATCCTGGGACAAGTCGTATAAGTGTGAAAGGGGCCTAAAACAGATCAGGTGAATTAAGCAGATTGAGTTGGAATGCATGAATAATACTTCACCAGGGTCTGCAGATTCTCAAAAGACTAAACTTATATTCACATCAAGCATCTACCAGAATGTATAAGAAAACAACAATCAGTTAGATACCAAACACCCCTATATTATGAGGTGCAAAAAGCTGACAGGACAAAATAAGCCTTCTGAGGACGCCACATATAAAATCCATATAATGCCCGAGATTGTGATTTCATTCTGTGCAGTAATATGTTGGTTGTTGGCCTGTAAAACATGGGCATCTGGAGATATTGATATAATAAATAAACTGGCATTGAAGAAGTGTCCAATTAAAAATAGTGAAAGTTTCATCACTTCTACATCTCACCCCAGCTCTATTGATTAGGTTGGGGATAGGCGGAGTGACACCCTCTGGAAATTCAACATAAAAGCTTCTGCAATTGGTAGTTGGCAGTTGGCGTTCTCTTTTTCCACCTTACCATTCCAGAATGCTATGTTTTGTTTTTGAGAGCCAGTAACTCTAAGGCCGCGTACACACGATCGGATTTTCCGTTGGAAAAACCTTGGATGTTTTTTCCGATGGAATTCCGCTCAAGCTTGGCTTGCATACACACGGTCGCACAAAAGTTGTGAAGGTCTAAACTTTTGACCGTCAAGAACGCGGTGATGTACAACACTATGATGAGCCAAGAAAATTAACTGCAATGCTTCCGAGCATGCTTCAAATTGTTTCCGAGCATGAGTCGGAATTGCTACAGACGATCGGAATTTCCAGAACCAGCTCTCAATCTTTTCTTGTCGGAATTTCCGATCGTGTGTACGCGGCATCAAAGTTGTACTCACTCTGAAGTGATCTGAATTCTGCACAAGAGACAAAAACCATGCAAACTTTGCTAAATCCCTTAATCTAATTTATTTTACTGTTGCTATTGCCTATTTTGTAATATATTTTCTGTAAATACTGCACTCATTTTTATTTTCATTAAAACAATATTTATAAAATAGTTAAGATAATTCACTTAAATGCTTTAATACAAAATGAAAGAATCATTGCCTCTTTGAAGAAAGATACCTACTCCATCACAACTACTCTCTGTAATGTTAACTGAATAAGAAAAATGTCAGCTGTCATAGCGGATTTCATTGAATTCTTTGACATAACATGCATCATAGAAACAAGGCTAGATGAAAATGCAGGACCCATCCTTGAAGTATAAATACAAAGCAATTATTTAGTATTGTACAGCCCAAGACGAGAATTGCAATCTGTTTTAAATCAAAATTGAACTTAGAGCCCTCCTCAATGGCCCAACCTGATCATTTGAGTATGTAGGTGTGCAACTATCTGGAGAAATGAGCTTTAAAATGTTACTCAACTACAAACCACCAGGAGATGTAAATATCTTTCCTCAGGGAATAAATAGTATTATAACTCTACTGGACATACACCATCCCAGATTGCTCATTCTTGGAGATCTCAATTCCTGGATTAATGAGAAGCAATCCCAATTTGGACAAAAACGCCTTCTAAAGCCTTGTACACACGATCGGATTTCCTATGGATTTTAAACCGATCGATTTTTCCATCGGAAATCCGATGAAGCTGACTTCCATCAGTCTTGCCTACACACCATCAGTCAAAAAACCGATCGTCCCAAACGCCGTGATGTAGAACACTCCGACGAGCCAAGAAAAATGAAGTTCTATGCTTCTGAACATGCGTCGACTTGATTCTGAGCATGCGTGGGTTTTTTATCCGATGGAGTTCCCCACAGACGATAGTAATGTGCTATCGGCTTTTTTCCCATCGGATTAAATGAAAACATGTTCTATTTTTTAACACCGATGGAAAAAAGACCAATGGGGCCCATACACGATCGGTTTGTGCAATGAAAAAATTTCATCAGACTGTTTTCTAACAATGACAGCACTGGGATTTGATGAAGAAGGATCATCTGTCACTACAAACCTAGTTGTGTGGTTAGATCTCCTGCAAGAACAGTGTGCACCTAATCCATCTGAAATGATATCATTCAACTTTACAGAACTCCAAAGCAAAAATAAAAGTTATGCCTCATACACCATTGGCTCCCGCTGCTGTCAATAAAATCCAATGACGCGGGCGCCGGGGGCGGGGCCGAGACCGGCATTCTGTGTCTATGGACGCAAAAGCCGGACTCAGGAGTGCGCCCACACGGTAACCCCCGGGAGAGCGCTTCTCCTAGGTGGTTTACCGATGCAGGGAGGAGCTCATAGCTCCACCGGGGGACCCCAGAAGAGTTGGATTGGGGGCCACTCTGTGCAAAACGAACTGCAAAGTGGAGGTAAGTATGACATGTTTATTATTTGAAAAACAAACAAAAAAACAAGGGTTTACAACCCATTCAATTGTAGATGATAACTGCCGCAGAACTTTTTCCTTTGTTGCTGCTGTATTATCAACGTAGTCAACATCCTGGACTACATTGTGTAGCTATGTAACATAAAACCCTTATTCCATCCATTTCAGCTCTAATACCACAAAATGGAGAACAGTGCAAGGAGAGGTAAAGATATAGGAAAAGCAATCTATACAGTATGTATACATATTTAAATACATAAATCTGCAGATTTCTTAAAAACCAAGCCCCGTTAGAGAGGAAAGTACAGAGGGGTTAGAAGGATCTAAATGATTTAGACACTATTGTTAAGTCACTGTTAATAGGAAATGCTCCTGGGTCATTAGAAGTCAGTTCTGGCAGCGAAAACTGCACAAGAAGTTCTTGTATGTAAATGTTTTATTTTCTGCCTACAAAATCCAAAGAGTAGCTAGCCAAACGTACCTTAATAATTAATAGAATGATGAGATTTTTTGGTATTGCAGTAACATATGGATGAAAATTCTTTGTGTTTCTTTATTCTGTTCTCTCACTGAAACCGATCTCCTACCTTACTGTTGATAGTTGTAGTTCATATAAATGGGTGCCCAAAAAGACATTGCGCCTATTAAACTATTGTGTTTCTGACAGTTTTTTGGTGCACATGTGATGTGTACATAAAGAAGTCTTGTTTCGTTTGTATTACAGTGTTCTGTCCCCCAGGGAACAAAGTACATGTAGTACTTTGTCCCATCTTCCTACATGCTGTGAAGAATGGAAAGGAAGTTGGGACTTTGTATGAGGCAAGTGACAGCTAAACAAGACAAAACATATATATATAGTGACTAAATGATTTTATTCACATAAAAGAGGGTATAAAATTGCACTCAGTATGCAGTACAGTAAAACCTTGGATTGCGAGCATAATTCGTTCCGGAAGCATGCTTGTAATCCAAAGCACTTGTATATCAAAGCAAATTTTCCCATAAGAAATAATGGAAACTCAAATGATTTGTTCCACAACTATTTATTCATAAGTCCTTCAGTTTATAGTCCATATAAAAAGATTATAGCAATGTGACCAGATTGTTTAACCATAAAATGTCCATCCACACATGGAAGCCTCCCCAAGGGGATTAGAAGCAAAATCCAGCAGGAGCTAACGGAGTATAAAAGAGAAGAGAGGCGCCTCTAAGTGTAGTAATATGGTTACATTTAATGAAGGTACAACATTTAGCAACTCATATGGTTGATGATTAAAAGAGGCACATCTAAGTATGCAGGCATCCGGGGTAAAGCGATCTACATAGACCGTCCTCCGCATGAACAAGCACTAGCACAGTGCGAAACATGTCAGCCAAATTTTTTTAACCTGTGTACCGTTGTACAGTGTGTATTTTGGATTCCTTATTTTAAAATAAAGGCTTTTATTTTTGAGTGCTGCAGCCCAGAAGAATTTTTCGTTCCTGTTTACCGTCCTCCGCACCGCTGGATCTCACCGCTGTCAGTCCCTGCAATAGTGACCGGGAAGACTACCCTGCAGTAGAGCGATCTGAAAGCGAGGCTTGAACCGCTCGTGGAAGGGAGGACATCAATGGTGGTGCAGAGGATGGTCTATGTGGACAGCTTTACCCCGGATGCCTGCATACTTAGATGTGCCTGTTTTAATCATCAACCATGTGAGTTTCTAAATGTTGTACCTTCATTAAATGTAACCATATTGCTACACTTAGAGGCGCCTCTCTTCTCTTTTATACTCAGTTGTGACAGGACGCTACTCTTATATCAAGACATCGCTTGTATATCAAGTCAAAATGTATTAAAATATTTTGCTTGTCTTTCAAAATGCTCTCAAACCAAGTTACTCTCAAACCAAGGTTTTACTGTACATTAAAAGCCACTACATAGTGTAAATGTTGAAAGAAGTACAGTTCATGGACATATGAAAAAGAAATATAAATACTATACATATTCAGATAGTTCATATATATACAACCTTAAAACCAAAATAGCACCACATTCCGGTTAACAATGTATGGAGTATGTATTGGTTTTAAGGTGAAAAATAAATATAAATACATATTCAGATAGTTCATGTATATACAACCTTAAAACCAAAATGGCAGCACATTCCATTTAACAATGTATGGAGTATGTACTGGTTTTAAGGTTTTATATACGTGAGCTATCTGAATATGTATTTATATTCCTTTTTCATATGTCCATGAACTGTACTTCTTTCAACATTTACACTATGGAGTGGCTTTTAATGTACTGCATACTGAGTGCAATGTTATACCCTCTTTTATGTGAATAAAGTCATTTAGTCACTATATATGTTTTGTCTTGTTTAGCTGCCACTTGCCTCATACAAAGTCCCAACTTCCTTTCCATTCTTCATTGAACCAGGGATGGAGGCATATATTATCATATGTATACCTCATTTAAAGTCCCAAACCTTTCCCCTTCCTACTTTTTTCCTACATGCTGTGTTAAGCCTAGTACACATGGGCCGAATTTTGGACAACATTGGCTGGTTCAATAGAAACCGGCCGTCATTCGGCCCGTGTGTACTGCAGCCAGCCCATCCGAAGCTGGCTGTTTGCCCAGCTTCTGTCGAAGGGGAATGACTGAAAAAGGTCTGCCGATTGGCTCCTAATCAGCGCTCTCAGTCAAAGGCTGAGACGCTGACCAAAGTGTTCTGGCGGGGGGGGCAGTCCCCCTGTCAGAACACAATAGCACAGCAAGGGAGATCGCTGTACTAACATAGCATAGTTAGTACAGCAGCTCCTCCTGAGCTGTCTTTTTTTTTTTTTTAGCCCTACTGGGTTGAACGAAAAAAAATAAAAAACTAGTAGTGTGTACCAGGCTTAAAGTGATTGTAAAAGATCACCTTGTAAAACAACCCATTCCATTTAAAATAGAAAACAAATTGTGTACAGATATAAAAAAAAAACATTATAAATACCTTTTTGTTCTTCACATTACCTCTGTTCTCTGATGCATAAGAGCTGGGGGAGGATAAGCAGCAGCACACCAAGCTTCACAGTGAATGGCTGTGGAGCTGGGGCATGTCAGGACAATACTGATCATTGGAGGAGAGTAGGCTGAGCCCCCCCCCCCTCCATGATTATCCAACAGTAAGGCTAGCAGGGAGATGGCTGCATTGATAGCTGGCACTTATCTCCAGCTACATACACTCCCCCTAGACAAGCACAGGCAAGGATAGTACAAAGGGGAATAGTGCCAGCCTCTTGTCTCTTTGCATTCCACTTGCTGGCACTTGTCTCAGGAAAGTGCCTGGAGGCAGAGACAAGCACCAGCTATCAATGCAGCTATATCCTTGCTAGCTGCATTGTTGGATGGCCATAGGAAAAGTTAAAAATATTACTTTGTATACCAGGGAAAAGAACTAATGAGACTTTTTTATTAACATACACCAAATAAGCAACATAGTGAGCATATGTTTAAAAGGATTTTCTACATGTGCGGCAAAAATTGACATATACATTGTTTATTGATTATCTTGCATTCTGAATTTCATAGATGTCATATTTCCTGTCAGACCCCTGATGAAGGAGACAACATTTCCGAAATGCGTCGAACTCAGGAAGCTTTATCTTACATTGAAATTTTGATCCATATTGTATCCACAATTATGTGAAATATTTATATGTTTTCTAAATAAAAATCTTATATCACTTTACTACTCTATACTATTGTGTCGGTAGTGCTCTCAAAGTCCCACTTTAGGGGTTTTCTCTCTTTTGGCAAAAATTTACAAAATTATTATTTGTCAAAGGAATTTCTCTCTATGTGCTCTATACATTAATATCTGCTCTACAATGTGGTGCAGGTATTAGCCTCAGGCCTCGTACACACGACCGAGTTTCTCGGCAAGAACCAGCAAGAAACTTGCTGGCAGAGATGTCTTGCCGAGAAATTTGTTTGTGTGTATGGTTTCTCGTCAAGAAAACCGACAAGTAATCTCGACGAGAAAATAGAGAACCTGCTCTCTATTTTCTCGTCGAGATTCTCGTCGGCATGTTTCTCGACGAGAAAAGTGAGTGTGTGTACACTTACCTGTCCTCCCGGAAGCCCGCGCATGTTCGAAATGAATTCGACGCATGCGTGGTAGCTTCCTAGGCATAGGTAGGGTATACCAAGATGGCGGCGACGGCATCGAATGTGACGAGCGCATGCTCGTCGTAGTCGATGACGTCACCGCGTACGCTCCATTCAAAGAACCGCGGGTTCTTTGAATCGAGCGTCTGTACACTCGGCCGGGACAAGTTTCTTGTCCAAGAATCTCGTCGAAAAAAACGACATGTTTTTTTCGACGAGAATCTCGGCCGTGTGTACGAGGCTTCAGACTTCCATCTGATCTGAGCAGTTGCAGATCAGTGCAGCAGGCTCTGATGAGAATTTGTATAGACACTTACTAGAGGGAGATTGAGCTGGGAGAAGCTTCCTCCTCGCTCCATATTCCCTCTTCATAGCTAAGCAGGGGGGAGAAAGCAGCTGCAGGTTTCCTCTGATGAGCATTTTGACAGATGCTTACTAGATGAAGCAGGCACTGAGGAGCTCTGTGCTGCTCTGCTGCCTGCATTGCTCTCTCCCCCAAGATCATAATTACTGATGAAGGGGGGGAGAGGAGAAGAAGGGATACATTAAGCTGCCATAGCTCGCTGTATCACTTCCTGCACAGTAACATAGTGACAGGTGTATGCTGTCACTGAGCAATATGCGCCTGATAAACAGAGGTCCCTGGGGCACCTCTGTTTTATTAGGGGCACTGTTTGATCAAGTATATTGTGCATAGTGTAGCACAGGGATATACACCATATATTCTTTAGCTGGCCCATTGGGCCAGAGAAATTATTGTCCGTGTGCAAAATATTTGGCATACAAAAACCTTCATTTTGAATAGGCCAAATAATAGTTCAATTAGAAGGGCTTGAAATGAAAGATGTGACTAGTGTGACAACCGTAAAACAAATCCCAACTTTTTGCACAAACGGTCTCACAATCTACAGTAAATATATAATGGTACAGAAAACGAGTATTTCAGTATTTCAGGAGTGCAGGATTGTGCCAAGAGGATAATGGAGCAAGACAGTTACACATTTTACCATGTGCCAAATAAATTGTATGTTCTGCAGTACCCTGTTTGCATCTAAAATAAGCCACATAATATTAGCTAAATATAACAGAAAAAAACTCCTTCAGTATGACTAAACCTTACTTCTTGCATATAGATGATATGTTTCCTTCCAGTGCTGAAAGAAAGTCCCTATTCTAGGCCCCCCACTCACTCTAAGCCTCCATGTTACACCAGCAATACGCTTTTCTGTAACCCCAAATCCTAAAACTTCACCTCCCTGTACTGTAACCACAACACAAATTTTTCCTGGACCCTTATCCCTAGCACTAACTTTCCAAGTAACCCCAACAATAAACCTCCCTGTAACCTTATCCCCTACACAAACTTTCAGAGTAGCCCCAACTTTAACCCTCCCTGTAATCCCAGGCTAAAAGCGAACTCTTCCAGTAACTTCAACACTAACACTCCCTGTAACCCCATTACTAACTCTCCCCATAATCCCAATCCTAACATTAACCTTCCCCGTAACCCCATCCCTAACACTAACTTCCCTAGTAACTCCAGCCCTAACACTAAACCTCCCTGTTAACCTGTCACTTATGCCGTGTACACACAATTGGTTTTACCGATGAAAACAGTCCGATGGACTTTTCTCATCGGGCAAACCGATCGTGTATGGGCCCCATCGGTCTTTTTTCCATCGGTGAGAAAAAATAGAACATGTTTTAAATTTATCCAATGGGAAAAAAAAACGATTGCAAATTACGATCGTCTGTGTGGAACTCCATCGGACAAAAAACCCACGCATGCTCAGAATCAAGTCGACGCATGCTCAGAAGCATTGAACTTCATTTTTCTCGGCTTGTCGGAGTGTTTTACGTCACCGCGTTTGGGACGGTCGGATTTTTGACTGATGGCGTGTGTAGGCAAGACTGATGGAAGTCAGCTTCATCGGATTACCGATGGAAAAATCCATCGGATTAGAATCCATAGGAAATCCGATCATGTGTACAGGGCTTAACACTTGCTCTCCCACTAATCCCCAACTCTAATGCCTCGTACACACGACCAGTTTTCCCGGCAGGAAAACTGCCATGACAGTTTTTCGCCAGGAAAAACAGCAGTGTGTATGCTAAATCTCAGTTTTCCCGGCAGGAAAACCACCAGGAATCCCGGCAGGAAAATAGAGAACATGTTTTCTATTTTTCTGCCAGGATTCCCGGCGTTTTTTTTTTTTTTTCGGCTGTGTTCAATGTTAAACACTGCGAGGCAGTGCCGAAGGAGCATACACACGGCCGGGATTCCCGACCAAAGCTCTCAATGGCAGTTTTCCTGTTGGGAAACCCGGCCGTGTGTAGGGGGAAAAAGTGACCGAGCAGGTTCTCGGTATTCCCCCCGGGATTCCCTGTGGACTTTTTACCGCCGGGAATCCCGGTTGTGTGTACTGGGCATAACACTAAACCTTAGACATGTGCATTTGTTTTCGTCCGAATGCATTTTCATCCGAATTTCTGGGATTTTTCGCGTTCGTTTTAACGATAACGAACGCGCAGAATCCGAAATCTGAACGATCCGACATAAAAAATGCTTTATTTTCATTTGTTGCGATAACAGTTCCATATAGATAGAAGATTCGACATGACGGTAACAATAGCGATCTGTGTCTATCGAACCTGTGGTCGAATGTGCCTAACCTAAGTCCAAGATTATTCGACATAGAGAGAACAGATTCAACAAGAGAGAAAAGATTCAACAAGAGAGAAAAGATTTGACATTATAGAGACATGAATATATTAGTAATAATAATTAATAAATATAATTAGTACTAGTCATACAACATTAGAATTCTACTATAGCTTGTGGGCGGAGCATTCGACCGGAAATGTATGATTGCGGCGTCGTACAGTTTAGCTGCTTCGTCAAATCTTCTTAGAACATTTGACGGACACCATAAGCCTTCAATGACAGATTCAAACTTAATTAATTTGGATTTTCGGACGAATGCATTTTTTAACGAAACAAAATAAATAAAAACGAATTTCGGGAGTAACTAAATACATTTATTTTTCGGACGAAAACAAAATTCCGAAGCTAAATATTTCAGTGTGCACATGTCTACTAAACCTCCATGTATTCCCACCTCTAACACTAAACCTTCTCTACTTCCAACACTTAAGCCCCATACACACGGTAGGACTTTTTGACAACAAACTTCAAAATGAGCAAGTTTTAAAAAAAATCCTACCGCGTGTACGCTCCATCGGACAAACTTTTTTGGTTTTCATCGGACAAAAGTTTGCTCTGCAAACGGACAAACTTTTTGGCAACAAAAGTCCTACGGTGCAAAGTCCTACCGTGTGTACAGAAATCCATCGGACTTTTGTCCGAAGTACAAATCTGCATGCCCAGAACCAATGTTAAAATCAGCCAACAATAGCAGAAGTTGACCAAAGTTTGGCGGTAAAGAGCAGAAAAACCACGTGATGTTGGGAACGTTTTGAGAAAGTTTGCAGGAAAAGTCCTGCCGTGTGTATGCTATGTACCCGGCCAACTCCCTTCGGACAAAAATCCACGGAAAAGTTTGTTTGAAGTCCGACCGTGTGTACGAGGCTTTACACTCTCCACAACCCCTACAATGACACTAGCCCTCCCTGTAATCCCAACCCTAACACTAAACCTCCCAATAAACTCATCCCTCACACTTGCTCTCTCACCGTCCCCCAACCCTAACACTACACCTCTCTGTATTCCTAACCCTAACACTACACCTCCCTGTATTCCCAACCCTAACACTAAACCTCCCTGTATTTCCAACCCTAACACTAGATCTTCTCTAATTCCAACACTAACACTCTCCGCAACCCCTACGATGATACTAGCCCTCCCTTTAACCTCAACACTAACCCTCTCTGCAATCCCAACCCTAACATTAAACTTCCTTGTAACCCCATCCCTCACACTTGCTCTCTCACTATATCTCAACCCTAACACTAAGCCTCCAAGTATTCCCAAGCCTAACACTAAACCTTCTCTAATTACAACACTAACACTCTCCGTAACCCCTACAATGACACTAGCCCTCCCTGTAACCTCAACACTAATCCTCTCTGTAATCCCAACTCTAACACTAAACTTCCCTATAACCCCATCCCTCACACTTGCTCTCTCACTATCCACCAACCCTAACACTAAACTTCCTTGTAACCCCATCCCTCACACTTGCTCTCTCAGTATCCCCCAACCCCAACACTAAATCTCCCTGTATTTCCAAGCCTAACACTAAACCTTCTCTAATTCTAACACTAACACTCTCTGCAACCCCTACGATGACACTAGCATTCCCTGTAACCTTAACACTAATCCTCTATATGAACAGTTTCAATCGGTAAGCATGTACAAATAAATGACAGGCTGTCCACGACTGTCCACATGTAATTGCACCTTAATTGTCCCTAACTGCAGGTAATGGTGCGATTACATGCTGACAGATGCCTCCACTGTCATCCTGTCTTTCATTTGTACAGGCTTTATCAGTCACAGCGGTTCAGATACACCTGTCATTTCTGTCGCAGAAATCTGCACATTCTTGCCACAGGAATGCTCTGTCTGTTCCTAATCGCCTGCGGGAACGTAGTCTGAAGCCTCGTACACACGGCCGAGAATCTCGTTGCAAAAAAAACTTTGTTTTTCTCGACGGGTTTCTTGTCAAGCTTGACGAGATTCTTTTCAAGCTTTCCTTGCATACACACTGTCAATCCAAAATCTCATTGTTCTAAAGCGCGGTGACGTACAACACGTACGACGGCAGTATAAAGGGGAAGTTCCATTCTCATGGTGCCACCCCTTGGGCTGCTTTTTCTAATCTCGTGTTACCGCGTGTTAGTAAAAGTTTAGTGCGAGACGATTCGCACTTTTCAGTCTTCGTGCTTTCAGTTGTTACAGCGTGACGAATGTGCTATCTCCATTACGAACGCTAGTTTTACAAGAAGGTGCGCTCCCGTCTCATACTTGATTCTGACCATGCATGGTTTTTGAAGACTCGGAAAAGCATACACACAAACGTTTTTCTCGTCCAAAAACAGTCTGACGAGAATCACGACGAGAAAAATTAGACTCCCGACGAGAAAAAACAGGTTTTCTTTTTTTCTCGTCGAGATTTACGACAGTTTTCTCGACGAGAAATCATACACACGAACGGTTTTCTCGGCAAGAAAGCTCTCCCAACAGTTTTCTTGTTGTTTCTTGCCGAGAAAACCGGTCGTGTGTACAAGGCCTCACACCAACCCTCCCTTTAATCCAGCCATAAATTTGTATCTTTCTGCTAAACTCGAACAGAGCAATTTCAATCTCAACAACTTGCGTTTATTAGAAGCCACCATTTTATTTCTTTGATTTCTTTGCAATTTCAACAAAGAATGTAGGAAAGTTTGATTGCTGTATTAGATTGCCACATGTATGGCTGGCCTATTAGCGTACCACTTTCACAAGTATAACCAACGCATTAAAAAAAACAATTCCCCTTTTAAAGCGGAGGTTCACCCAAAAATGGAACCCAAAAATTGAACCCTCCCCCCCCTCCGGTGTCACGTTTGACACCTTTCAGGGGGGAGGGGGTGCAGATACCTGTATAAAACAGGTATTTGCACCACTTCCGGGTATAGACTCCCGCGGGAGTCCCACCCCTTCGCGTCACCCCCCCCGCTGTGTGTTGGGAAACACTTGGCTCCCAGGACACAGCGGGGACCTGTTAGGACGCGCAGCGCGACTCGCGCATACGCAGTAGAGAACCGGGCAGTGAAGCCGCAGCGCTTCACTTCCCGATTCCCTCACCGATGATGGCGGCGGGGGAAGCCGAGAGCCGAGCAGTAGCTGGGCTTCAGCTGCCGGCGTTGCGGGCGACCTGGACAGGTAAGTGTCCATTTTTTTAAAGTCAGCAGCTGCTGTATTTGTAGCTGCTGGCTTTTAAAAAAAAAAATCCTGGTGAACCTCCGCTTTAAGCAGGATGGGAACAGACATCTAGTTTTAGAACATCATCTAGTTTTAATATTAGTAGCTCTAATGCCTTCTGATGTCAACTAAAATGATTAAAAGCTTGTATTTAAAGAACTACACAGTTCAGACATTAGAGTCCAGACACTAGAAGCTAAAAAAATGCATGTTTATACTTGAGGTCTGTTTTTAATTAGGTAACTTATAAGAAAGTATAAAATGCATTGCACACCAAAATATGTGTATTTTACCAGAGACTAGAGTGGCAGTTGTTGAGGAATGAGGAAAAGAGAATTGCTGCATATATCTTCTTATTTTGGTGCATCATAGGCTAAATAAACAATTATTTTTTAAAGGGTAGGTGTACTTTCAACACAATTTCAGGCAGTCCCACATCCCCTTTCCAAATCTACACATGAATAAATGGTATATAAATGGTATATAATTTCAAATACAAATCACATGTGAATTTTTTCTCTATTCTGAGAATTATGTTACAGGTTTACCTATCCTTTAACAACATATACATTACAGATAACACCCATTTCCTACAAACAACTTTGAAATTTGTGACAATTTCTTGTTTTACTGACCCAACAATAAATTGTCCAAATGTGGGAAAACAGTGGGTGGACATTAAAATAAATCAAAAATAGAGGTGGTGGCGCTGCCTTCTCAAGGGATAATTACACAGCAATCTGTAGCATAGGAGTGAAGTCACTAGTAAAGTGTGATGTGCTCTCCCACAGTAACACTATGAAACAGTGAATATTCCAATACCAGAATATTATTAAATTGTGCCTCCGGCCTCCAAAGAGCGATCCACCAATTGATCGTCTTTCATGGGCCGTATCCTAAATCAATATAAGAGGTAACCTTCATCTATCCAATCCAAAAGGATAAGTGTGTTACCATACAGCTAAAATTACTATGTGATAGTTTGTATATGTGAAAATAACTCTTGGTAATCCTTAGTATCTATGTGAAATGTAACATAAAAGTGAGTGATCTGAAAAAGGAGTGAAAAAATAAATAAAATAAAAAAACGTGAGTGATCAAACATCATAAATACTCCTCACTTACACAGAGTGACATCCAATAAACAGATGACCCTGGCGGGCAGTGCAAACACAGTGAGTTCAAAGTCCCTAATATCCAGGTTCATACGTTTCCTTTATAAATGAAAAGACACAAGAAAGCAAAAAAGCCAGAGTGGGAAACAACCCCACTCTGCAGCAGTGGGCGTCAAGAGCAGCCCGGAGTGGCCCCACTATACAAGCCCCTTAGGATAAACAGTAGTAGTCTCTGCTTGCAATCCCAATAATGGATAATGGTGACACAGATGACAGTTCCAACAGAAATTGCATGACTTAGGTGAGCTTCCTAGCTGGTAGATCTTCACTTTGAAACAGGTGACAGAGGTGCTCCCCCACTAGGAGTTCACACTCACCAGACGTAGATACCCCTTCTTATGTCGATCCGCTTCCCAAGGCACCGCTCCTCACCTCCAGGTTTAAGTGAATAGATCCTGTAACCTCCAGCCCAGCTCCTCACAAGATCATAAAAAAGCCTCCATAGTGTAAAAAAGTTTTTATTTGGTAAAAAATTTAAAAGCTAGCATATAAATCAGCACCAAGCACTAGGCATGCTGGTCCAAAAAAATTTAATAAAAATAAATAAATAAAAATAGCACAGACACACGGAAAGAGAACAAAACAATCTCGCACTGGGGATGGCTGGTGGACGGTAACCAGCGTGCGTTCCACCTCTCTCTCCCCGTAGACCGGAAGTGACGTGAGACGTTCACGATGTCCAATCAGCTGACACGTGGACATTGGCCATCAACACGTGGACATTGGCATCAGGCTTTAAGGTAAACTAGCCTTTGAGAAACAACCCATGCCCTGCCTATATCGGCTTTCCTCTGTGCATCCAAAGTACACCCCCTTCCTCCCACACACTGCTGTGCATAGGATTTCTCAACTAATAATCACTGGTTCTGCTATGTGCATGTGAGGTTAGTGGTTTTACCTGACTCAGTATAAAGCATCTGAAGAGAAAGATGTCTATTTACGTTTTATGTACTTTCCTGAGCAAAACAACTGAGCAGAGCCCATTGCAGTTGGGACTTGGGTTTCCCTTTAACAGCCATATACATTTGACCTTAAATACTCCCCCAAATACAGTAGGTGCCGCCGATATTGTGTCAATCTCGCCGCTTCTAGCGGCGATATTGACACCCTATGAGCTCCGTCGCGAGAGCCAGCGCCGAGCTGTCTCGTCATCGGGAAAGGAAAAAATGTTCCTTTCACGATGAGCGACACGCATTGCCGATAGGCGGGGATCCGACGCGGATTACCGCCAATACCAGTTACTGTGTTTGGTATGAATCCTGAGCGGGAACGCCACGCCAATTTTTAAAGAAAAAAACGGCGTGGGTTCCCCCTCCAGGGGCATACCAGGCCCTTGGGTCTGGTCTGGATTTGAAGGGAAACCCCACGCCGAAAAAACGGCGTGGGGGTCCCCCTCGAGATCCAAACCAGACCCTTATCCGAACACGCAACCTGGCAGGCCGCAGGGGAAGAGGGGGGGACGAGAGCGGCCCCCCTCCCTCCTGAACCGTACCAGGCCACATGCCCTCAACATGGGGGGGTTTGGTGCTCTGGGGCAGGGGGCGACCTGCGGCCCCCCCACCCCAGAGCACCCTGCCCCCATGTTGATGAGGACAGGGCCTCTTCCCGACAACCCTGGCCGTTGGTTGTCGGGGTCTGCGGGCGGGGGGCTTATCGGAATCCGGGAGCCCCCTTTAATAAGGGGGCCCCCAGATACCGGCCCCTCCACCCTATGTGAATGAGTATGGGGTACCCATTCACCTGGTGGAAAAAAAATGGTAATAAAAACACAACACAGTTTTTAAAAGTATTTTATTGCACCGCTCCGGAGGCCCGGCAGAAGAAAGAACCGGAGAGCGCGGCGATGACATCGGAGACCCCCGAAGTCGGAAGAAGACCTCCAGAGCGGTGCAATAAAATACTTTTAAAAACTGTGTTGTGTTTTTATTACTATTTTTTTTCCACCAGGTGAATGGGTAGGGGTACGATGTACCCCATACTCATTCACATAGGGTTGGGGGGCCGGTATCTGGGGACCCCCTTATTAAAGGGGGCTCCCGGATTCCGATAAGCCCCCCGCCCGCAGACCCCGACAACCAACGGCCAGGGTTGTCGGGAAGAGGCCCTGTCCTCATCAACATGGGGGCAGGGTGCTCTGGGGTGGGGGGGCCGCAGGTCGCCCCCCTGCCCCAGAGCACCAAACCCCCCATGTTGAGGGCATGTGGCCTGGTACGGTTCAGGAGGGAGGGGGGGCGCTCTCGTCCCCCCCCTCTTCCCCTGCGGCCTGCCAGGTTGCGTGCTCGGATAAGGGTCTGGTTTGGATCTTGAGGGGGACCCCCACGCCGTTTTTTCGGCGTGGGGTTCCCCTTCAAATCCAGACCAGACCCAAGGGCCTGGTATGCCCCTGGAGGTGGAACCCACGCCGGTTTTTTCTTTAAAAATTGGCGTGGAGCTCCCGCTCAGGATTCATACCAAACGCAGTGCCTGGTATTGGCGGGAATCCACGTCGGATCCCCGCTCAATACAGTGTCGCGTCTCCTCGCTATTGCAGCGGGCGCGACACGTGTCGCCACCCTGCTGCCGAGATCTCGGCACTCCTGTCGCCGAGAATCTCGGCGATGGGAGCGCGATAGAAATACAATATCGGCGGCACCTACTGTACTTACATACTGTCTTTGTAATGGCCCCAGGTCCAGAATCCATCAGCACCGCTATCTGAACTTCCTGGATCCTCAGCAGACATTGAGATAGGCTTCTGCTGCCATCAACCAAACTACTGGGAGGAGGGAGCAGAGGCATGGCTTGCCAGCACTGTGTGTGTCTATGGAGGCACACAGCTTGGCACAGAAAAGGAACAATGGGTTAGGAGACATCTGTAAATGGGGAGCCAGGTACAGCGTGTAGTAGGGGGGTGGGGAACATGTCCTGTATGTTTCCCTCCTTGTTGGGACCAAGCAAGGGTCACATGAGAGACCTGCGCCGGGGGTGGGTTCTTCTAGGCTATGCTAGGCACTTTGAATAAGGTCACTGCCTTACACATGGAGCAATTTTGCTTAGACAGACGACAGAACTTTAGTAAACTTTCCCGGTATAATATTCACCACCATGGCCTCTGATGCATTTAAGAGGGACACGCTGAGCCAATGCCCTCTCCACCTGTCCAGCGTACCACTGCTACCTCACTCCCTGTAATCTCATGAAGCCCCGCCGTGCACCTAGCACTGACTCCATGTGGGCACTTCACTTAAAGCGCAGCTCCGACGTAAAAAAAAATATTAAAAGCCATCAGCTACAAATACTGCAGCTGCTGACTTTTAACCACTTAAGCCCCGGACCATTTGGTAGCTAAAGGACCAGAGGTGAATTCAGAATTTTGCACTGCGCTGCTTTAACTGTAAATTGTGCGGACATGCAATGTTGTACCCAAACGAAATTTGCGTCCTTTTCTTCCCACAAATAGAGCTTTCTTTTAATGGTATTTGATTGCCTCTGCGATTTTTATTTTTTGCGATATAAACGGAAAAAGACCGAAAATTTTGAAAAAAAATGATATTTTCTACTTTTTGTTATAAGAAAAATCGAATAAACTCAATTTTAATCATACATTTAGGCCAAAATGTATTCAGCCACATGTCTTTAGTAAAAAAAATGTCAATAAGCGTATATTTATCGGTTTGCGCAAAAGTTATAGCGTTTACAAACTAGGGTACATTTTCTGGAATTTACACAGCTTTTAATTTATGACTGCCTATCTCATTTCTTGAGGTGCTAAAATGACAGGGCAGTACAAAACCCCCCCAAATGACCCCATTTTAGAAAGTAGACACCCCAAGGAAATTGCTGAGAGGCATGTTGAGCCCATTGAATATTTTTTTTTTGTCCCAAGTGATTGAATAATGACAAAAAAAAAAAATTACAAAAAGTTGTCACTAAATGATATATTGCTCACACATGCCATGGTTATATGTGGAATTGCACCCCAAAATACATTCTGCTGCTTCTCCTGAGTACGGGGATACCACATGTGTGGGACTTTTTAGGAGCCTAGCCACGTACGGGACCCCGGAAACCAAGCACCGCCTTCAGGATTTCTAAGGGCGCAAATTTTTGATTTCACTCCTCACTACCTATCACAGTTTTGAAGGCCATAAAATGCCAAAATAGCACAAAACCCCCCCAAATGACCCCATTTTAGAAAGTAGACACCCCAAGGAAATTGCTGAGAGGCCTGTTGAGCCCATTGAATATTTTTTTTTGTCCCAAGTGATTGAATAATGACAAAAAAAAAAAAAAAAAAAAATACAAAAAGTTGTCACTAAATGATATATTGCTCACACATGCCATGGTTATATGTGGAATTGCACCCCAAAATACATTCTGCTGCTTCTCCTGAGTATGGGGATACCACATGTGTGGGACTTTTTAGGAGCCTAGCCACGTACGGGACCCCGGAAACCAAGCACCGCCTCCAGGATTTCTAAGGGCGCAAATTTTTGATTTCACTCCTCACTACCTATCACAGTTTTGAAGGCCATAAAATGCCAAAATAGCACAAAACCCCCCCAAATGACCCCATTTTGGAAAGTAGACACCCCAAGCTGTTTGCTGAGAGGCATGGTGAGTATTTTACAGCTCTCATTTGTTTTTGAAAAAGAAGAAAGAACATTTTTTTTTTTTTCTTTTTTTTTTCAATTTTCAAAACTTTGTGACAAAAAGCGAGATCTGCAAAATACTCACAATACCTCTCAGCAAATAGCTTGGGGTGTCTACTTTCCAAAATGGGGTCATTTGGGGGGGTTTTGTGCCATCTGGGCATTCCATGGCCTCCGAAACTGTGATAGGCAGTGAGAAGTGAAATCAAAAATTGACACCCTTAGAAAGCCTGAAGGCGGTGCTTGGTTTTTGGGGTCCCGTACGCGGCTAGGCTCCCAAAAAGTCTCACACATGTGGTATCCCCGTACTCAGGAGAAGCAACAGAATGTATTTTGGGGTGTAATTCCACATATGCCCATGGCATGTTTGAGCAATATATCATTTAGTGACAACTTTGTGCAAAAAAAAAAAAAATATATATTTTTTCTGCAACTTGTGTCAACATATAAAATATTCCATGGACTCGACATGCCTCTCAGTATATAGCTTGGGGTGTCTACTTTCCAAAATGGGGTCATTTGGGGGGGTTTTGAACTGTTCTGGCATTTTATACACAACATTAGGAAGCTTACATCCACTCTTCTAACCACTTGAAGACAAAGCCCCTTTTTGACACTTTTTGTTTACATGAAAACATATTTATTTTTGCAAGAAAATTATGTTGAACCCCCAAACATTATATATATTTTTAAAGCAAAGGCCCTACAGAATAAAATGGTGGGTGTTGCATTTTTTTTTTCTACACAGTATTTGCGCAGCGATTTTTCAAACGCATTTTTTTGGGAAAAAATACACTTTTTTTAATTTTAATGCACTAAAAGACACTATATTGCCCAAATGTTTGATGAAATAAAAAAGATGATCTTAGGCCGAGTACATAGATACCAAACACGACATGCTTTAAAATTTCGCACAAACGCGCATTGGCGACAAAGTACATACATTTTTAAAAGCCTTTAAAAGCATTTACAGGTTACCCCGTTAGATTTACAGAGGAGGTCTACTGCTAAAATTACTGCCCTCAATTTGACCTTCGCGGTGATACCTCACATGCATGGTGCAATTGCTGTTTACATATGACGCCAGACCGACGCTTGCGTTCGCCATTGGGCAAGAGCAGGGCAGGACAGGGGTGCTTTTTTTTTTTTTTTTTTTTTTATTATTAATTTTGCTTTTTTATTTTATTTTTAAACTGTTGCTTCCATATTTATTTATTTTTATCACTTTTATTGTTATCTCAGGGAATGTAAATATCCCCTATGATAGCAATAGGTAATGACAGGTACTCTTTTTTGAAAAAACTGGGGTCTATTGGACCCTAAATCTTTCCTCTGCCCTCAAAGCATCTGACCACACCAAGATCGGTGTGATAAAATGCTTTCCCAATTTCCCAATGGCGCTTTTTATATCCGGGGGGGGCATTCCCTCCCACTGCTTGTAAAAGCAGTCCAGAGGCTAATTAGCCACTAGGATTGCTTTTACATGAAAGCCGGCCGCTGGCTGAAAAGAATGATACCAAGATGATACCTAAACCCACAGGCATCATTCTGGTATAAACATTCAAAGTCCAGCAACATACCAGTACGTTGCTGGTCCTTGTTGGACATGTATTGTAATCTTTTTTTTCATGCAGCCTGTTGGCTGAACGAAAAAAAAAGATTGATCGGTGGGTATGCCCACCATTAGAATACCGCCCTTCATCCACCCACTTCTAATGATGGGCATACATGCACCATTTATATATGCCGAAGCATGGGGGCATCTTCTCGCAAAAGTTATGCCGCGTACATATGGTCAGACTTTTCCACGGGCAAGCCTCCGTCGGAATTTCGACCGTATATACGCGGCATTAGGAGCAAAATCGCTCCTCCGCTCCTGCTGCCCCAATGCTGCGGCATATATGCTTTTTTTTTAAACTGTGGTGGTGAAATTACCTCCTACAGCACTGGAGTCGCAGGGATCAGGCCTGTCTCTGCGAACGCTGCAGTTATGTGTGTTGTGTTTTGCAAGTGACAGTGATCGATCGATACTGCACTTCGGTGGCCTGGGCTGGACGGAGGGGCAAAACGCAGGTGCTAGCAGATATCTGGGCTGATCCCGCTAACACTGCGTTTTTGGGAACCCTAAACTGCTGGGGACACTAGTATAGATCTGATCAGATCAGATATTGAGCTGATCAGATACTATACCACTAAGGGGGGTGTATGCTTCACGTGTGGGTGTTAGCGCTACTGGCACTAACCTGACGCTGCCTGGGGTGTGACGCAGACCCTCTCTGACGCTAAAACCTAACTGATATCACCCGCCGGGCGATCAGGGGGTTAAACCTTTATTGGGTTATATACGGCGGGTGCCCTGACACTATAAAAAGCAAACTAACTAACCAGCGACACCCGTAACACTTATATGATGATCACTGGTGAAAGGGTTAACTAGGGGCAATTAGGGGGTTAAAACCTTTATTAGGTAATATATGGGGGTACC
This sequence comes from Rana muscosa, assembly GCA_029206835.1. Classification (NCBI taxonomy): domain Eukaryota; kingdom Metazoa; phylum Chordata; class Amphibia; order Anura; family Ranidae; genus Rana; species Rana muscosa. The sequence goes on along the minus strand of CM055116.1, from coordinate 356,006,323 downwards.
TGACGCTATATAAAAACCTGACGGCGAACCTAAAAAAAAATTACTGGCTACCTATCGGCATCACCGACACTAAGACAACGATCATAAAAACGATTGCTTAGCGACAGTGGTGATAGGGGGTGAAAGGGTTACCTGGGGGGCGATCAGGGGGTTAAACCTTTATTAGATAATATATGGGGGTACCTGACGCTATAAAAACCTGCGGCGAACCTAAAAAAAATTACTGGCTACCGATCAGCATCACCGACGCTAAGACATCAAACAGAAAAATGATCGCATAGTGACGGCGGTGCTAGGGGGTGAAAGGGTTACCTGGGGGGTGATCAAGGGGGTTACACCTTTATTAGGTAATATATGGGGGTACCCGACGCTATAAAAACCTGCGGCGAACCTAAAAAAAATTACTGGCTACCGATCAGCATCGCCGACGCTAAGACATCGATCAGAAAAATTATCGCTTAGTGACAGTGGTGATAGGGGGTGAAAGGGTTACCTGGGGGGGCGATCAAGGGGGTTAAACCTTTATTAGGTAATATATGGGGGTACCCGACGCTATAAAAACCTGCGGCGAACCTAAAAAAAAATTACTGGCTACCGATCAGCATCACCGACGCTAAGACATCGATCAGAAAAATGATCGCATAGCCACGGCGGTGCTAGGGGGTGAAAGGGTTACCTGGGGGGTGATCAAGGGGGTTAAACCTTTATTAGGTAATATATGGGGGTACCCGACGCTATAAAAACCTGCGGCGAACCTAAAAAAAATTACTGGCTACCGATCAGCATCGCCGACGCTAAGACATCGATCAGAAAAATTATAACTTAGTGACAGTGGTGATAGGGGGTGAAAGGGTTACCTGGGGGGTGATCAAGGGGGTTAAACCTTCATTAGGTAATATATGGGAGTACCCGACGCTATAAAAACCTGCGGCGAACCTAAAAAAAATTACTGGCTACCGATCAGCATCACCGACGCTAAGACATCGATCAGAAAAATGATTGCTTAGTGACAGTGGTGATAGGGGGTGAAGGGGTTATCTGGGGGGTGATCAGGGGGTTAAACCTTTATTAGGGGGGGTTGGGAGTCGTGACACCTCCAGGATCAGCATTTATACCCCGCAGAGGGTGATATCTGCAGGCTTTTCCGACCTTGCCACAGTGGAGGTCCACCTTTTGCGGTAAGGTACCCATCTTGAATTTATACTCACCGTGGTGGATGTAGCCTCTCTACAATATCGGTGGATCTAACTTGGGCACTATTCTTCTCACATTCCTTTACAAAACTCCTGCTTTTCCTCATATGAAGCAATCCCCTTTTTGCATTGGAACTTTCTTTGGGAATCTCTTAAAGGAACGGATTTTCCTATTGGTGTTATTTTATTTTAATTTTTAATTTTACGTTTTAATGATTTGGAGCACTACAGTAGTATTCCAGCAAACTGTTGCTACATTTATTTCATTATATTTGGACAATTTCTATTATACATATATGAGTGTTATTTATAATGAATTTTTTTGCAGGATTATATTTATTTAGCACAGGGGTTTAGTCCCTGTATCTGCACATTTATTAAGCTGTGGGTATTTATTTATTCATGTGGTTGATTCACTTTTTATGTTTTTCACGTTTCACATTCTTTACGAACAGCTCTCCCCACCTGAATGACGCACTATACATCATTGTATTGTACAGTACAGTACAGAATTTTCGTTTGTGTTCTGTACTTATGCAAATTAAAACAACGTTATTGAGCTGGAGTTTTGTGTTTAGACCTTTTTTCACAATGCAGTACAGTACAGTAGTTAAAAATGCTGACATGGCAGGAGGCACAGGTAGCTCATAAAAGTTTGGCTCTAACTAAAGCAGAAAATAGTAGATTTTTTCAAAAACAAAAACATTATGAGATGGGGGAACAGGTGGGACGTATGCTGGCAACTAGAGTTCGGGCCCAAGAAGGCCCGAATACTGTTACAGCAGTTAAAAATTTTGAAGGTGAGGTGAAGTATGATACAAGTAGCATTCAGAAGATATTTGTTGATTTCTACACCTCACTTTATGAGTCTAAGGTCTCGAACCCCATTAGTCAAGCTAAACAATTTTTGGATAAATTGGTTCTCCCAAAACTTAAATTAGAGGATAGAGAAGCACTCGATAGTCCCATATCCCTGGAAGAATTGAGCCTAGCCGCTTCACAAACTCATAATAATAAAGCACCAGGATTGGACGGACTACCGACTGAGATATATAAAAAATTTGAAAAAAATTCTATTACCAGAACTTCTAGAGGTACTAAATGAGGTGTATGAAAAACAAACACTTCCAAAATTAATGCAGAAAACAATAGTAATAGTGATTCCAAAACAGGGTAAGGACCCAATGTTGCCCGAATCATATCGTTCTATATCCCTCCTTACCTCAGATGTAAAGATTTTGGCCAGGGTCCTTGCAAATAGGTTATCAAAATATATTAGTAGTTTGATACATGAAGATCAAACAGGTTTTATTCCAAAGAGAGCAGCTGCAACAAATATTCGTAGATTATTTTTGAATTTGCAATTGCCTATGGAAAATAGGGGATCTAGAGCAATACTATGTTTAGACGCCCAAAAAGCCTTCGACATGGTAGAATGGGAATATTTATGGACTGTATTGGAGGCCTTTGGAATAGGTAAGGGTTTTCTGAAATGGGTGAAAATATTATATAGGGACCCTAAAGCTAGGGTAAGAATTAATAATTAACACTAACACTATCTAGCCCATTTACCCTATCTAGAGGGACAAGACAGGGTTTCCCTTTATCGCCATTACTGTTCGCTACAGCAGTAGAGCCCCTAGCCCTTGCCATTAGACAATCAACTAAAATAGTTGGGTTTTGTCGGGTAGGTAGAGAGGATAAAGTGACCCTGTATGCAGATGACGCTCTTATTTTCCTGGGGGATACCTCAAACTCACTATCGGAACTTATGAGCCTTATCTCCATATATGGGTCATTTTGGGGCTTTCAGATAAATTGGGACAAATCCATACTTTTACCATTAGATGAGTTAAAAACTCCATTATTAAATTAAGCTTCTAAAATTCAAATTAAGGACACTGTGAAATATTTGGGGATAGAGATTTCTCGGGATTTAAAAGACTATATTAAGTTGAATTTGAAACCATTATTAGAAAAATGTAAAGACAAATGCCGAAGTTGGTGCAAGTTACCTCTGACGGTGATAGGAAGAGCAAATCTTATCAAAATGATTTGGGCTCCGCAATTACTTTATGTGTTTAATAATTCACTGGTATGGATTACAGCTTTTTGGTTTAGAAAATTAGAATCTCTCTTTAGAGAGTTGATTTGGAGGAATAAACGACCACGTATAAAGTTAACAACCTTAATGTTGAATAAGGAAGAGGGTGGTCTTGCAATCCCCCATCCCAAAAACTATTTCTTAGCCTCACAAATTCAACATTTTAGTGGTTGGACTAAAGTATTACTCTCTGACCCGATACAGAACCTACTATTATCAGTATATGAAGTTTATCCACTAATTTCTTTATTAGAATCGAGAAATCAATTGTGTGCTAAAGGTTTCCACACGGGTAAATAATTTGACATGGTATGGCAGGAAATTAGGAAAATTACTGAGGTAAAGGGATTTACTTCATATACGCCAATTTGGAATAATAGTAGATATGTGGAAGTGGGGAAATTGGAGGGGTTTGAGTTTTGGAGGCAGAAGGGAATAAGGTATATGCCACAGCTATTTGAGGAAGATGTGATGAAAACCTTTAGTGAACTAAGCAAAGAATATAATATTCCAAATCAAAGATTTTTTCAATTCCTTCAGCTTAGGCATGCAATAAAAACACAGGGGCGCACACAGGAATTGAAGTTTAATAAGTCAGTGGTGATAGCCTTGTTGGATAAGACAGGGCAAAAAAAAAAAGGGTCTAATATCACAATTATATGACATATTATTTGGTAAATTTAAAAAAACTGTGGATATACCAGCAAGATTAGCTTGGTCAGGGGATATTGGAACAATTTCAGATGAACAGTGGGCACAGGCATTATCAATAATACCCCAGGCCTCATTATCTCCAACACAAAATTTAACACAACTATTTATCCTACATAGGGCACATTACACACCAGAGAAGTTATTTAAATGGAAATGTAGAGATACAGACCGATGCCCTAGATGTAAAGGGAGAGTAGCTAATCTAATACACATGATGTAGAGATGCCCCAAGCTTCATCGCTATTGGTCTGGGGTGATATCTATGATTAATAGGGTATTTGAGAGTAGGATGTTCATGGAGCCTGGGGGATGTCTTATGGGTATACTGGATGAATTGATGATACCAGTGAAATATATTGTTTCAATAAATAGAAGTCTATTCCAGGCTCATAAGCTTATTGCGCAAAAGTGGCTTTCATCATACCCACCCACTGTAGAAGAGTGGAAAATACAAGTAAGGGAAACGATAATTAAAGAAAAGTATATTTTCTTACGCAGAGGTTCCCCAGAGAAATTTGAAACAATATGGAGAGGGTGGTGTGATATTTTGGAAGTATGAGGGGAGGGGGGATGGGTGAGGGGAGCTGAGGGAGGGGGGAGATAATGTGAGCTAGGGGTAAGGGGGATGTAATTTGTGGGTTTTTTTTTTCCCTCTCAATGTGGGCAGGGGTTGTATGTTGCATTTGATGTTTTTGCTGTTTGTATGTATGTAAAGGAAAGAAAACAATAAAAAGACAATTTGATTTAAAAAAAAAAAATGCTTAAAATATTGATTACTTGTGGCTCCTCATTTAACGACCAATTTGTTTAACAACCTGGTCGTTGGAACGGAAGCTGGTCGTTAAGTGAGGATAACCTGTACTTGAATAACGTGGCATGACAGTTAAACAGAGGCAACAGTCTTTTCCTAAACTAATCCCTAACTCCGGCTTTTGGCTAACCCCAGCATACCTGCACAGGAAAGAGTCCATATCTGGCTGAGTCCATGGTGACAGTACTTGAGATTGGCATCTTCAGGGTTTACTACAGGTCCCAGCAATCCCCCTAGGCTGTGGAAGGATCCTAAGGACAGACATGAATTAACCAATACTTCGGTCTTGGCATGTCCAGCAGGCTAAGCGGATGGAGTCTGGCAACAAAAACAGCAGCAACCATAGGCTTTTCGGTAACCTTCACTCACTCGTCCTCCACGGGTCTGGACCCTTGTCCCTTTTAGAATGCACAGAACCAGTCAGTCGGACCCAGGAAAGCCTGCCAAGAAAAAACCTGGAAACTCTACCTGCCTACAAATTACATAGTTACATAGTTACATAGTTAGGTTAAAAAAAAGACACAAGTCCATCCAGTTCAACCATAAAAAAAAAAAATATATATATTGTGAGGGGGTTAACTCGGCAGCGGGTGTGTGTGACCCCCGAGATGGGCTCCCCACACAAAAACAGGCCCAGCAAACGGAGGTTGTGGTTTTCAAAATCAAAAAGGTGCGGTTTATTTTCTATTTACAGTGACAAAACACAGCAAAGCAAAAGAAACATAAACAAAATAAATCCTGGTCAACTTGACCTTTGACTAAACATACAGGTTTCCTAACTAACAACTGGGATCAGCCTAGTGCTGTCCTAGTCCCTAAGTCCCTGGTTTTAAATGTCCAAGCAAATAGCCACACAGGCTTTGTCTCACCGCACAGGGGTTCACTCTCCCTAGACAGTCCACACAGGTCTGGTTCCAGGCATGAGCTAACATCTAATGAAGCTGGGAGTTCTTATAGAGGCCTAAATGAGCTGACAAGCTTCAGCTGGTCTCATCAACTCCCTGTCTGCACGACGCCCAGCACTCTCCCTAGAGGTATGAGTCATCCATGAGCCCACTAGCCTTATACAACTCTCCACCTAGTTGTATAAGTCGGCGTAAAGCCTGAATCTGGGCGAAATATATCTACCCCCCTGGATGCAACCAGGTGACTTTACCTTCCTGCTGTCACATACCCCCCCTCTTGTTTTAACCTCGGGGTTGGAACACCAGCAATCAGGCATTCATGTACTCGAGACAAAGCATCCACATTCCCCATTTGAACGCCAGGGCGATGCTTTACTGTGAAGTTGAATTCCTGGAGGGCCAGGAACCACCTATTCACTCTTCTATTTGTTTCCTTGTTTTGAGCCATCCACTTTAACGGAGCGTGATCCGTAACCATGTCAAAGTGCCTACCTAGCAGGTAGTACCGAAGGGAATCTAGAGCCCACTTCACCGCTAAACACTCCTTTTCAACGGTGGCGTAATTTACCTCATGGGACTTCAACTTCCTGCTGAGGTAAATGACTGGGTGCTCTTCCCCGTTCCAGACCTGGGACAATACTGCTCCTAACCCCACATCTGACGCATCACTTTGTACGACAAAGTCTTTAGAGAAGTCGGGTGAGTACAACACTGGCTGGCTACATAAGGCTTGTTTCAAGAATTGGAATGCTGCCTCAGCCTCGGGGGTCCATTTAATCATGACCGACCCTTTCCCCTTCGTCAGGTTGGTTAGGGGCACAGCCTTAGAAGCAAAGTGGGGAATGAATCGCCGATAATACCCCGCGATTCCCAGAAAGGCTCGTACCTGCTTCTTGCTGTTGGGACGTGGCCAACTCTGGATGGCCTCGACTTTGTTGAGTTGGGGTTTTATTACTCCCCTCCCAATGGTGTACCCAAGATATTTGGCCTCCTCCTGCCCAATGGTACACTTCTTGGGGTTAGCCGTAAACCCCGCTTCCCGAACAGAGTCCAGGACTGCTTGCACTTTTGGCAGATGTGAGGCCCAATCTGTGCTATGGACAATTATGTCATCCAGGTAAGCCGCAGCATACTTCCGATGGGGCCTCAGCATCTGGTCCATTTTCCGCTGGAATGTGGCCGGCGCATTCTGTAACCCGAACGGCATTCTTTTATATTGGAACGCCCCGTCTGGGGTTACAAATGCGGTTTTCTCTTTGGCCGACTTGGCCAGGGGGATTTGCCAATACCCTTTTGTGAGGTCAAGAGTCGTCATGTATCGGGCTGTTCCCAGCCGGTCGATCAACTCATCTATACGTGGCATGGGGTAGGTGTCAAATTTTGTAACTTTGTTCAACTGACGAAAATCGTTACAAAATCGCCAGCTCCCATCCGGTTTAGGCACCAACACAATGGGACTAGACCAATCACTTTGGGACTCCTCTATCACCCCTAAGTTCAGCATTTTCTGTACTTCCTCCCGTATTGCCTCCCGTCGGGCCTCTGGGATCCGATAGGGTTTTAACTTCACCCTTTCACCGGGCGGGGTAATGATGTCATGCTCTACCCCAGATGTTTGTCCCGGCAGCTCAGAGAATACCTCCTTGTTGCGAAGCACAAACTCCTTAACCTCCTGTTGTTGGGGTTGTGACAAGGTGGCTGCTATTCCAACCTCAGGAATCACGCAACCAGTTTGAGCTGGTGACCAAGTGTCTGCGACTAGGGACTCTCTATCCCTCCAGGCTTTCAACAGATTAACGTGATAGATCTGTTCGGGCTTTCGCCTTCCTGGTTGTCTGACCTTGTAATTCACTTCGCTCACTTTTTCCATTATCTCGTAGGGGCCTTGCCATTTGGCAAGGAATTTACTTTCAACCGTAGGGACAAGTACCAGTATCCTATCCCCCGGGGAAAAGGTACGGGTCTTGGCTCCACGGTTGTACACTCTCTGCTGTGCTAACTGCGCTTGGGCCAAATGTTCCTTCACGATGGGCATTACCTGTGCAATTCGGTCTTGCATCAGGGCGACATGCTCAATCACACTCCTGTGGGGAGAACTCTCACTTTCCCAAGTTTCCTTGGCAATATCCAACAGCCCTCTTGGGTGTCTCCCATACAGTAACTCAAAGGGGGAGAATCCCGTAGAGGATTGGGGCACCTCCCTAATAGCAAACATCAGATAAGGAAGTAGACAGTCCCAATCCTTTCCATCTCTATCCACCACTTTCTTCAACATTTGTTTTAGGGTTTTGTTGAACCTTTCAACCAGCCCATCGGTTTGGGGGTGATACACAGATGTACGTAATTGCGTCACTTTGAACAATTTACACAGCTCCTTCATAACCCGGGACATAAAGGGTGTACCTTGGTCCGTAAGCAGTTCTTTACAAATACCCACCCGGCTAAACACAAGAGATAGCTCTTTGGCTATGGTTTTGGCCGAGGTATTTCGGAGAGGGATCGCTTCTGGATAACGGGTGGCATAGTCCATTATAACTAATATGTACTGGTGCCCCCTAGCGGACTTGATTATAGGACCTACCAAATCCATGGCGATCCTCTCAAACGGGACCTCAATGATGGGTAGAGGGACCAGCGGGCTACGGAAATGTGGCATCGGGGCCGACCTCTGACACACAGGGCAGGAGGAACAATAATTTTCTATGTCCTTCATCACCCCCGGCCAATAGAATCTCTGTAATACCCTCTCTCGGGTTTTCTCTGTCCCCAGATGACCTCCAAGAATGTGCCCATGGGCCAACTCCAACACCAACTTCCTGTAAGGTTTGGGCACCACAAGCTGCTCAACGGTTTCTTCTGCCCTTTTTGCCACCCGATACAGTAGGTCCTTCTCTACGCTGAAGTATGGGTAAGTGCAGGTATTATCTGGGTTCACTAACTCGCCATCTATTTTCACTACGTTTTCCCGTGCCTTTATTAGGGCGGGGTCTTTCAACTGTTCTGTGGCAAAGTTTTCCCTGTGAACCTCAAGATCAGAAAACTCCACAGACGGTAGGTTTTCGTCTGAGGAGGTGGGCTCCTCTCCAGTTTCTTGAGTCTCCCCTGCCAATACTGATAAGGGAAATTCCGGAGAGTCCTCACCACTCTCAGGGGAGTTCTGGCTATCACATTCCTGGTACATAGGGGCACCAGTGGGGGGCTCAGGATCATCCCACAGTTCCCAGAACTTCGGAAAATCCCTTCCCACAATGGCGTCATGCGGTAACTGAGATACTAAGCCCACTGGATGAGAGAGGGTACCTTTGGGGGTCTCGAAACACACTGTAGTCACTGGATACTCTCGGGTGTCCCCATGCACACAAATAACAGCTACCTTGCTATTCCCAGAGACCTCTGTTTTAACTAACTCAGCCTTTATCAGGGTCACAAGGCTACCTGAATCCAACAATACCACAACATTTCTACCATTAACACACATTTTGCATAAATGTTTCTCAGTTCCTCGAATGGCAGTGCATGCGACTGTCGCACACAGCGACTGACGTCTGCCCGTCAGAAAGTCACACTGCATGGGTTCCTCCACAACCGGGCAATTGGCTGCAATATGTCCCGCTTGCCGGCAGCGGTAGCAAACGATCCTTCTTGCGGCCTCTTGAGCCGCTGATTTCCCAGGCTGTTCTCGCCAAACTTGGGGTAGAGCTCCCACCCTCTCACTCTCTCCACCCTCACCCCTTGGAATCCTCTTATCCGCCCCTGGGGATGGTCTGGTCTTAGGGTGGAAAGTCCGAGTGTCTCTGGAAGAGGCCGTCAGGTTCTCTGTAGCCAAGTATCTCTCTACACGATCCACAAGACCATCGGCCGTCTCTGGGTCTCCATGGCTTACCCACTTTTGGATGGCAGTAGGAAGAGCTCTCAAAAACCGATCCATTACAACACGTTCCACAATCTTTGGTGCGGACAAAGTCTCTGGCTGTAGCCACTTTCTGCTCAGGTGAATGAGATCATACATTTGAGACCTGGGGGGTTTTCCAAGCTGGAAAGTCCAGTTATGCACACGCTGAGCCCGGACAGCCTGGGTGACACCCAGCCTTGCCAATATTTCAGCTTTTAGCATCACATAGTCTTTTGCTTGGTTAGGCTCTAGGTCATAGTAAGCTTTCTGCGATTCACCAGTTAACAGAGGAGCCACCAGTCCAGCCCACTGCTCCTCAGGCCACTTTTCTCTTTCAGCGGTCCTTTCAAATGTGGTCAAAAATACCTCTGGATCATCCTCTCCAGTCATTTTTGTCAATAAACGACTCACCCCAAAGGACGCGGTATTAGTGGGACGGCTTTCCTCACTGGTCTGCGGACGTTGCTGCATTACTGCTTCCATCTGTTGTTGTAGTCTCTGCTCTTGCTTCTGCAACAGGTCTATGAAGCGGGCCTCAGATTGCTGCTGGGCTTGTTGCTGAGCCTCCAGACTCTGTAGCAAAGTTGCGTTTGTCTGCTGCTGGGCTGCAAGGCTCTGTTGATGAGCTTGCTGCTGGGCTGCAAAGCTCTTTTGCAAACCTGCATTTGTCTGCTGTTGATTGGCATTTGCTAGAGCCAGCTGCTTCAGTATCTCCTCCATGCTGGCTTAAAAAAAAACTGCCACTGGTTCTCCACCAACTGTGAGGGGGTTAACTCGGCAGCGGGTGTGTGTGACCCCCGAGATGGGCTCCCCACACAAAAACAGGCCCAGCAAACGGAGGTTGTGGTTTTCAAAATCAAAAAGGTGCGGTTTATTTTCTATTTACAGTGACAAAACACAGCAAAGCAAAAGAAACATAAACAAAATAAATCCTGGTCAACTTGACCTCTGACTAAACATACAGGTTTCCTAACTAACAACTGGGATCAGCCTAGTGCTGTCCTAGTCCCTAAGTCCCTGGTTTTAAATGTCCAAGCAAATAGCCACACAGGCTTTGTCTCACCGCACAGGGGTTCACTCTCCCTAGACAGTCCACACAGGTCTGGTTCCAGGCATGAGCTAACATCTAATGAAGCTGGGAGTTCTTATAGAGGCCTAAATGAGCTGACAAGCTTCAGCTGGTCTCATCAACTCCCTGTCTGCACGACGCCCAGCACTCTCCCTAGAGGTATGAGTCATCCATGAGCCCACTAGCCTTATACAACTCTCCACCTAGTTGTATAAGTCGGCGTAAAGCCTGAATCTGGGCGAAATATATCTACCCCCCTGGATGCAACCAGGTGACTTTACCTTCCTGCTGTCACAATATATATATATATATATATATATATATATATATATATGTAGCGATACCCCCAAACTAAGAGAGCCGCTGGTTTTGTTTCGGGCCCTATACACAGCACAGCCAACCCCTGGCAATCTACTCAACCCTTCCCTGGCACAGCTAGTCTAGGGGGTTGTATATTTGTATAACTTTATACCAGCTCATGTACAATCCCTCAATACATTTATACAGTGGTAGAATGTAGTAATAGACTCCAATACCAGAATGATTAAACTGTAAAAGGTTTACTTGTATATATTGGTTAACGATCAATATCACATATAACACATGCATGCAGAGCCCTGCAGTAATACTAACACTAGTCAATTATAATGCACAAATAATTCTATCATACACTGACATATAACTAGAGTCCCCATTAGCAATATGGCGCCCAGCAATGCTTTAAACTCCCAGTCAGGCCTGACTCAGTTAAAGCTCAGTCTTTAATGGAGGAATCTTCGCATGCAAGATGATCGGTGGTGCACATACAGGAACAATATTCGTAATCCAATAATGGTCTAAGACAGGAAGCAACTCTCCGGAGACTATGTAACTCAGTTCTGCAACTAGTCTCCTGACAGGAAAAGGGAAAGTAAAACCCGATGGGCCAAGGCAGTCAATAGGCCTAATAAAGTACTCGGTTATAGTTGTGAGCAGGTGCTCTATCACCCCTCCGGACTCGATCCCAGTCCGGGACTCCCACCGCTGTGTCCACACACACAGGATCTGCCTCTGCCTGATCTTCGGTCCACTGACGTCCGCGAAGCAGGTAGATGTCTGCAGCCGCACAGGCTCCGCAGCGAGGTGGAAGGCTCTCTGGAAGTGCGCAAGGCCTCGGGCCTTGCACTCGCAGCAGGTCCGCACAGGAAGTCCTTTTGCCAGCCGCGCTGTGTCCAAAGAGGCCGGGCTTAGCCTCGCCCTCCCCTTTTATACCCCACCCATGAGTCTCTGCGGCAGCCCAATGCACCCTGGGTGCCAAACGGGGTTCTGGGTAACGTAGTCCATGGGGCCTCAACAGAGACCCTGCTACATATATATGTATTACATAAATATATATATTGCGGATTGCGATGCTGCCTACAGAAAGAAAAAGGGACTCTTCAGAAAAGGAGGACTACATATAATTGGTAAAAAAAGAGGGTTTAGTATCACTTTACTATATATAGTTTACATCTAAAGATGTTTAGAAGTTGCACACTGCCTTACTACAATTCTCAATATGCTGTATAAGTACAAATGGTTGGGAACAAACAGGTCACAGTTTTATTCCTAAATTATTGCTATATTCCTTTTTATAACTCTTCCCCCCCCCATTGCAACAAACAAACAAGCAAAAAAAAATCAAAGGAGACCTGTACATAAAGAAATATGTGGCATGCCATCACTCTCCTTTTGTACATGCTGGCTACCTAGCTGTCATGTTGATCCAGAAGCAGAGATAAGGCAGGTAGTATTGTAAGAATCAGGTCAACAATGGCGGCCTTCCTATTTTTCTCAGCACAGGTTTTCTTTAGAAGAACACAAGCAAAGTGTAATGATGGAAAGCCTATTTGTTACAGTAAACAGTTCACAGCAATCATTAAGGTAAATAGGACTTGCATATCATGAATACCCAATTGATATGGAAAACCTATATTTCTTCACAAATCTCATTTTGTTCCACATTGTACATTTATACCCGGGAAGAATATAAATAAAAAATAACCGTATTTGCTCTAATTTTCCTCGTTTAATGCCTAAACAAATATGTGTTTTTAGAGCAAAGCATGGTGGGAGTTGAGAGATATAAAAGGCTGTTCCCAGGCAACAATAGTCAGTCTGGCATTGAGTCGGAGAAAGAACTTTGCAGAGGACTAAGGTTAAAATCATACAGTGTTTTACTGTTGGCTCCCCTGCTGCAGTGCATAATCTGCCGGAGAAAATAAACCTTATTATGAATCAAAACACACAAGCCCACTTTCTGTAAACTGTTTTTATCTTTTAAACATGTCCTCGGGCTTCACTAGCAACTCATGTTTTAGCGATATTTGTGCTGAAGAACAGGTGAGTCAATCAGCAGACTGCTCTTTCAGATTCTCTCGCAAGGTGGTCAGTCAGCAAATGATGCCTGTGAGAGGATCCTAAGGATAGCCTAGAAAAAGCACAGCTATACTTTGTACAATCACATCACGATGGAACATTAGGTACACTGGTACAGAGATAAGCTGTGGTAAGAGAGAAGCAGTGTCACACAAAGTTCATAAAACTACAGAACAGTTCGCTGAGGTGAATTCAAACTCACAATGAATACTGTATAGGAACATTTCATATATATATATATATATATATATATATATATATATATATATATATACATATACAGTGGGTACGGAAAGTATTCAGACCCCCTTAAATTTTTCACTCTTTGTTATATTGCAGCTATTTGCTAAAATCATTTAATGTATATACTTGAGTATAAGCCGAGATTTTCAGCCCTTTTTTTGGGCTGAAAGTCCCCCCCTCGGCTTATACTCGAGTCAGCAAAATTTTTTACATTGAAAATAGTACCTGTAAAGACGTTGCGGCTGCGGCGTCCATCGTTCGAATTCCGCGGTCTCTTCCTGTTCCTTCCGTGATAGGCGATTCTCATCAGACACAGATTGGCGGAACACCCAACACAGTGAGTTAGTGGGACCACAAAGGTGTGGCGCTATCACACCCGCCGATGCCAGCTGTCAGCAAGGCTCCATGCTGTTTGAATGCTTTTTATTGCCCTGGATCATGTGAGTACCTTGTGCTATTTTTAACAATAAATGGGTAATAGCTGTATTTACTATGTGTGGCCTATGTGCCTTTTCTTCTATGGTGGCTGTCTGAGTTGGATCCGAAGTTGTGGTGTTGGTATTGTGGAATATCATATGTTGAAACTCAGTGGAGCATACTGATCCCGTTTAGAGACACCCGGAGGAGCTTATTATTTCTCACATGTGTTTAATTGGGGATCACAACCAACTGGGAAGAGGCTTGATTACGGTGGAGGGCATGTGTGTATGGTGGAATTCCTTAACAAATCATGTGGTGTGCCACCCAGTGGGATATATCATTATATATATCTATATATATATATATATATATATATATATATATATATATATATATATACATACAGTATCTCACAAAAGTGAGTACACTCCTCACATTTTAGTAAATATTTTATTATATCTTTTCATGTGACAACACTGAAAAAATGACACTTTGCTACAATGTAAAGTACTGAGTGTACAGCTTGTATAAGACTCCATTCACACAGGGGCAACACGACTTCCAGCGCGACTTTGGGAGGCAACTTGGACACGACTTGAGTATGAATCAGAGCGCGACTTGGGGCGACTTACAAGGCAACTTCAAGTTGCCTCCAGGACAGGAGGCTTTCCAGTGGCCAATCAAACAAGAAACAGCTCTGTGGGAGGAAGGGGGGAGGGAGGGGTTTGCCTGAGAAATGTATGTTCTCTTCCTGTATTGTTGCTTCTGTTAAGACAGTGATCCGACTTCTGAGGCAACTTCCATTGAAATCAATGGGTACAAGTTGCCTACAAGTCACCTAGAAGTTGGATTGAAGTAGTACAGGAACCTTATCTGAAGTCGGAGCGACTGCAGTAGTGTGCATTAAGACGGCTCCATTCACTTACATTGATTTTCTCATGCAGCGCTACTTGAGGCGACTAGGGGCGACTTGGGGCGACTTGAAGTCGGATCCAAAGTCATCCCTGTGTGAATGGGCTCTAACAGTGCACATTTGTTGTCCCCTCAAAATAACTCCACACACAACCATTAATGTCTAAACCACTGGCAACAAACGTGAGTACACCCCTAAGTAAAAATGTCCAAATTGGGCCCAATTAGCCATTTTCCCTCCCAGGTGTCATGTGACTTGTTAGTGTTACAAGGTCTCAGGTGTGATTTGGAAACAGGTGTGTTAAATTTGGTGTTATCGCTCTCACTCTCCCACACTGGTCACTGGAAGTTCAACATGGCACCTCATGGCAAAGAACTCTCTGAGGGTCTAAAAAAAAAAAAATTGTTGCTCTACATAAAAATGACCTAGACTATAAGAAGATTGCCAAGACCCTGAAACTGAGCTGCAGCATAGTGGTCAAGACCATTCAGTGGTTTAACAGGACAGGTACCACTCAGAACAGGCCTTGCCATGGTTGACCAAAGAAGTTGAGTGCACGTGCTCAGCATCATATCCAGAGGTAGTCTTTGGGAAATAGACGTATGAGCGCTGCCAGCATTGCTGCAGAGGTTGAAGAGGTGGGGGGGGTCAGCCTGTCAGTGCTCAGTGCTCAGACCATATGCTGCACACTGCATCAAATTGGTCTGCATGGCTGTCGTCCCAGAAGGAAGCCTCTTCTAAAGACGATGCACAAGAAAGCCTGCAAACAGTTTGCTGAAGAAAAGCAGATTAAGGACATGGATTACTGGAATAATGTCCGGTGGTCTGATGAGACCAAGATAAACATATTTGGTTCAGATGGGGTCAAGCGTGTGTGGCAGCAACCAGGTGAGGAGTACAAAGACAAGTGTGTCTTGCCTACAGTCAAGCATGGTGGTGGGAGTGTGATGGTCTGGGGCTACATGAGTGCTGCCGGCACTGGGGAGCTACAGTTCATTGAGGGAACCATGAATGCCAACATGTACTGTGACATACTGAAGCAGAGCATGATCCCCTCCCTTCAGAGACTGGGCCGCAGGGCAGTATTCCAACATGATAACGACTCCAAACACACCTCCAAGATGACCACTGTCTTGCTAAAGAAGCTGAGGATAAAGATAATAGACTGGCCAAGCATGTCTCCAGATCTAAACCCTATTGAGCATCTGTGGGGGATCTTCAAACGGAAGGTGGAGGAGTGCAAAGTCTCTAGCATCCACCAGCTCCATGATGTCAACATGGAGGAGTGGAAGACGACTCCAGTGGCAACCTGGGAAACTCTGGTGAACTTCATGCCTAAGAGGGTTAGGGCAGTGCTGGAAAATAATGGTGGCCACACAAAATATTGACACTTTGGGCCCAATTTGGACATTTTCACTTAGGGGTGTACTCACTTTTGTTGCCAGTGGTTTAGACATTAATGGCTGTGTGTTGAGTTATTTTGAGGGGACAGCAAATGCACACTGTTATACAAGCTGTACACTCACTACTTTACATTGTAGCAAAGTGTAATTTCTTCAGTGTTGTCACATGAAAAGCTATAATAAAATATTTACAAAAATGTGAGCAATGGACTCACTTTTGTGAGATACTGTGTGTGTATATATATATATATATATATATATATATATATATATATGTAGCGCCCTGCTCCTGTTGGGTAGGCGCTATGTGTTAAATTTAGTTGTCTGAGCTGTAGTTCAGCTCAGAAGGATTACGCTAAATTGTTGGCTCTGTTTCAGTCCAGCTGGGTTGCATGGTTTTCCCCTTGACAGTAGGTGTCGCTGTCACCACGGGTCAAGGTTGGAAGTGCAGCAGGCTGGATGTATTGGGTATTCCTTTCCCAGAAGTGGCTCAGGGGCATGGTCAACAAGCTGTGCATTCTAGGAACGGGTACTTAAGGGACAGAGACCGCGCTATAGGGGTTCGTTGGCGGGATCCTGAACTGAGGGCCCTCCTGGCCTCAGGGATGCACGAGCTGTTCCTCGACCTCGGGGCCTGCTGGCCCGAGGCTCTGCAACTGAGAGTAGGCCCAGGAGTTTCTGGGGCCTACTAATCCAGAAATGGTCCTACGCGGTCTTGCCTGCGGGAAGAAGCGGAACAATTGGGGACTCATTTGAAGGACGCATCCTGGCCAATTTACCTCACGGTGCTGAAAGATTCTGGCACCATGAGCTGTGTACTTTATGAAGGAACTTTTGCAAAGTGTCAGTGTGGTTGCACGGTCTTGTGGCGGAAGATTGTGAAACGACTCGACGGCACTCAACAAGTCTGTGGCAGAGACTTTGAACGAGCTTCGTACTAGTTGCTAGGCCAGTGAGAGTAGGCCTATCCGGTGGTTGCTGAATCCAGCGTGGAACCAATTTGTCCTCTGCAGCTTCTCCCTCCTCTTACACGATCGGAGTGAGAAGAGGAGAACCGGACACGACGCCGGTTTGTTGACAGATGCACCCTGCTGACAGAGAGAGGACGTGCGTACAGCAGCTCCTGACATCCAGGGCTGCACTGCTTTCTCTTCCCAGTTCTCCCTGGCTTTCCCCCGTGCTTTCCTCCTCTCCCCCTGGTCCCCCCACCCCTTCATAGAAAGGACAGACAAAACGATCACGAAACCCTCTGCCGCCGAGCACCCCCCCCCGCAGTCGCCGTCAGGCAAGACCACGGCTGCGGCCTAGCACCATCGGGCATCGGTCCCCCTACAGGCGCATCCCCTGCTCCAGCACAGTGCCCAGCTCACCAGCCGCCACCCGCCGCACTCGGCATCACCTCCACCCGCAGCTGCCGTCAGGAAAGTCCCCGGCTGCGGCCTAGTTGCGGCCGGACACCGCCTTAACTTAAGTATCCCCTCTCCTACAGCCGGACCTTCAGTTAGCCGCTCCCCCCCCAGGTCCAGAGCCAAGCCTAGGCGCCAGAGGGCTCCCGAAGCAGCACTAGCAGCTTCCTGGCCCGACAGGATAGTCTGCGGCTTCGGCCTAGCCCCGGCGGCCATCTTGAGCCACCCAGCCTCGGCCCTTAACACCCTCTCCCGGCCCCCTTGGATCACTCCGACCCGGTAAACCACCGGATGGCACCCCCTCACTAACCAAGTGCCCGTGTCCCCCACTGGATCACTCCCAAAAGGCTGCCAGGAGGACGAAGCAAAGATCCGGCCTGGCAAGCAGCGGCCATCTTGATACACCCAGGAGTTGGCCTCAATCACTGACACACTAAAAAAAAAAAAAAAAAAACTTTTTTTCTCTCATTCTATATATCCTACTGATATTGCCCCCCCTCCCTCCCACCCCACCACTATTCTTCACAAAACCTCTAAAAACGCTTTCTCCACTCATTACGGTTCTTCCCCACCCGTCGCACTCAGGCTACCCAACCTACAGCTCCGACCACCGCTACTGCACCATCTTCCCAGATCCTCACACACGGTCGAGCAAAACGGACGTTGTAACAGGACCCCTAACCTCATCGCCTCACAGAGCAATCCACACACATGGTCCAGGGGAACGGACGTGTGTGGCAGGAGCTCTGACCTCACCGCTGCACAGAGCAATCCACACGCACGGTCTAGGGTAACGGACGTGTGTGGCAGGAGCTCTGGCCATCCAGGACCCTCCCTAGACTCCTCCATTTTCACTCCCCTAACAAACGTAAACCTGATGACCTGGGGCTTTCCCTGGACCACACTCTCCCCCAGCTCAGATCACCCAGCTCACCATCACGTTGTCCGCAGCCGCTGACTGCCCCCTGCCGCCATCTGGGCACCCGCCTCTAGACTACTAGACCTGCAGGACAGACAGCGACTGCGGCTTAACTCCGACCATCCCATCACCCTCTCCCCGTTTCGCGCTCCAGCGGGCCCGTGTGTGGTGACCTGGTAAGCACACTGGGGCACCTCCTACCTCTAGGAAGTTGATCCAGGGTTTACCCGATCGCCTCTCGAGGGGTCAGGAAGGAATTTTCCCCTGCTGTAGCAATTGGCCTGACTCGGCTGGGGTTTTTCGCCTTCCTCTGGACCAACAGGGGGGAGGTTAGGTCATTGGGCCCTATTCACCATCCCACCACCTTTTTTTTCTTCCCATCATGTGCAACTTTAAATACTCAGCGGACACCCTCCAGAGGCTAAGGAATACTGCCTCAACATTACCAACCTCCACCCAAAAAATACTACGAAAAGAACAACTGCTAAGGATCAATCGACAATCGACTATCAAAAACACGAAAACACCACTTCAACTACAACATATAGCTTGCGCCCTGATCAACACCAGATCGGCAGTCAAGCACAGACAGGAAATTCACGACTTCATCACGCAAAACGACATAGATTGCCTCTTTATCACGGAAAGCTGGCTAACACCTGACTGTAACACCATCCTAACAGAATTGGTGCCTGAGAACTACTCCATCCTAACAGAGCATAGAACAGGACAAAGAGGAGGAGGCCTAGCAGTGATCTTCAAATCTCACCTCTCTATCATCAAACCAACTCTACAGAACTCATTGCCGTTCATGGAGACACTCACTCTGCAACTCCAAACAACACCCCAGGACACCATTCACATACTGCTATGCTACAGACCGCCAGGACCAAAGACAAATCTCCTCACACCCTTTACCGAATTCATCTCGACATACACTTTAAAAACCAAAAACTTCCTATTACTCGGGGACTTCAATCTCTGGGCTAACTCCACTCAGGACCCCATCGCCACCTCCTGCATCAACCAATTGGAAGAATTAGGTCTGCAGCAACTGATAAATGCCCCCACGCATGGATCGGGGCACATTCTGGACCTCATCTTCAAACAAAATCTGGACATCAACACAGTGGACAACATGCCGTTACCATGGACGGATCACCACGCTATCAAATTTAAACTTACCACCAACACCATCTCCCAAAAATCAGAACACTCAATAACAACAAAATGGACAAGATCTCAGAAGAAACTACACTCGGAACTCTTCAAAACTACTCTATCAAATAAAATAGGAACGCAAAATCTCAAAACCACTCAACGGAACAAACACTCAACTCCTTAAACAAAGCATTACTACAAACAGCAGACACAGTCGCTCCGAGACGCAGGGCCCTCATTCGCAGAAACAACTCCGGCTGGTTTAATGACACTCTTACCCTACTGAAGCAAGAACGCAGAAGAGCCGAAGGAGCCTGGAGAAGAAACCCAACTAAGGAAAACCACATTAATTACAAAGCACTCACTAAGAAATATCACAAAGCAATTTTCAAAGCAAAAAAGGAACATTTCTCAAACACCATCAAAAAAGGCCTAAACCGACCTCGTGAACTCTTCAAACTAGTAACTCAAACTATGAACCCCACCTGCCTAGAACCTTCAGCAAACGAAACACAAGAGTTCTGTAATGAGCTATCGGACTTTTTTATCGACAAAATCGAAAACATTCGAGAATCAATTCAACAGAAAAAAACAACCAACCCTGCTCGGCCAAAGCAAATAGAGGAAATCAATATGAACACTATACAATTGACAAAATTTTCGCTGGTCCCGATCACCATCGACACCACCAAAAATATAATCAGAAGCCTCAGAGACAGCACATCTCCTAATGACATAATCTCTACAAAACTCCTGAAAGAATGTACCGACATTTTAGCACCCACCATAACACACCTCGTAAATCAATCATTCAAAGAAGGTATTGTTCCAATCTCTCTCAAGCAAGGCATAATCAAACCCCTCCTAAAGAAACCCAACCTGGACCCCAAAGACCCAAACTACCGCAGACCGGTAACAAGCCTCAACACCATCTCCAAGATCATGGAGAAAGCAGTAGCACAACAGCTACAACTCTATTTGGACACCCACAAACTCTTGGATCCACTACAATCAGGCTTCCGCCCAGGCCATGGCACAGAAACAGCACTTCTTAAAATATGGGATGACACCCTCAAAGCAGCAGATGACGGAGAATCATGTCTCCTGGTGCTGCTGGACCTCAGTGCAGCGTTCGACACAGTAGACCACAAAACTCTACTCATTCGCCTTAAAGAAGTAGCCGGAGTCGCAGACCCTGACCTACACTGGTTCGCATCCTTCCTAGACAATCGTTCCCAGACAGTGAAGCTAGGAGCCTTCACCTCTGAAACTCGCACAATTTCTTGCGGAGTCCCCCAAGGATCACCCCTGTCACCCGTGCTCTTTAACATCTACCTCCGCCCACTCCTCAAAATCATCAGCAAACAGGGCCTGTGCTACCACTCATATGCTGACGACACCCAACTCTACTTTCGTATCACCGGGAAAAAAGACCAATATCACGGATTGGAAACCTGTCTCACATTGATCGATGAATGGATGACTGAGAATTCCCTCAAACTCAACGGATCCAAAACAGAACTCCTTCTCCTCCACGCAAACCGAAAGACAAAAACTAAGACTTCTTGGACACTCCCCACTATCCTTGGACAGACCGTTACCCCGAGCACCAAAGTCAAAAGTCTCGGAGTCATCTTTGACTCGGAGATGTCGATGGACGCACAAATTGGATCAGTAGTCAGCGGAGCTCACCATCTCCTCCGTCTACTACGTAGACTCATCCCCTTCATCCCAAAAGAGGATACAGCAGTAGTAGTTGGAACAATTATCAACTCCCGACTCGATTACGCAAACGCCCTCTACCTCGGACTACCCAAATACCAGATTTCGCGCCTACAAGTCATCCAGAACACGGCTGCCAGGCTGGTAACGGGAAAAAAACCTTGGGAATCCATCACCCCATCACTAAGGACCCTTCATTGGCTAACCGTAAAGGATCGGATCACATTCAAGACCCTCTGTCTCACCCACAAGTGCACACAGGGAAACGCTCCACAATATCTATGCGAGAAGATAAAACACTACACCCCCAATCGCAATCTCCGATCAACCAACCAAAACCTCCTTCACATCCCCAAGTCCCGCTACAAATCAAAGGGAGAACGAAGATTTGCAGTCCAAGGACCACGGCTATGGAACGCTCTACCCACCAACATCCGCATGGAAGAAAACCACCGGGCCTTCAGGAAAAAACTTAAGACCCACCTATTCTGAAGGGTCAGGATGTCACTGGATGCAAAGCGCCTTGAGGCGATTTAGTTCGCATTTGTAGCGCTATACAAGTTATTCACTCACTCACTCACTCTGGATCTGAGATTGTGCCTGATCCGCAAAACAAGGTACCTGAACCTCCCCTATCCCTCTAACCCTCTGTTGGAACTGTTTAATTAAACCTCTTGAAGAAAAAGTAACCAATTATTGGTGTGGACATTCATGAAAGCTCTTCAAGAGGGACCCCTAAGACGAGTGTGGGGAACAGAAAGGTAACGGCAGACCCAAAATCAAACCAGCAGCTCCTGCGGGGGTAGTGCTACATATATATATATATCCTTTAATTTTATCAACAATCTTTCAGGCTGAAATGTAGGCACACAAACTTTCATTTACATATATTCCTCAATAGCCACAAAGGATATAACCCCACGTTGTGAGCACCAAATGCCTTTGCAAACTCTGTTATTATCTTGTTAAAGTGGCAGTGACATCATCACTTTGCTGTTTATAGCCTGTGCAGAGAGAAAAACAGTGGGAGGGGCCCAATGTGTCCCACCCACTACAGACTGCCTCCACAAAACTACTGGAGGACCAGTTACCCTGCACAAAGATAGAGAACAGTAGTGACTGGTCTTAATATAGGAAACCTCTACACAGAAGAAACGTCTTACACTGGATTACTGCACAGATCTGGAAGAAAAACATAGAAAACACCAAGCCTTATGTATTTAGACAATATTTGCATTACCAGGGCTTCAGGTTTATTTAAAATATGCTGATGTATGTACTGTATATACAGATTTATCCTGGAAGAGTGAGGTACACTCAAGTATTTACACAGTAAGTATATACCATACACCATCAAAAAGTTAAAGCTGAGCTACAGGAAGACAGCTACATTATATGCATAACAATATACAGTATATTTACCTGTCAAAGATATGTAATTCTTTGCAGTCTTGCCCTGATTTACATACATTTACATACATTCACTAAACTGTATGGATAAGCAGTTGACATACTGTACATGTTTCCTAGTTCTGTATTATTATTCCTTCCATTCAGCTCTGAAAAGATTCTGGAAGTAGCAATTCTGACCCAAATAGTAATAGAAGGATCCTTCAAGCTGTGCTGTGTAGTGTGGCAGAGTTGTGAGACTCAGAAGAGCACCTAAAGGCACTGAAAAATCTTTAAGCCTGGTACACACTAGTAGTTTTTTTTTCATTCAACCCAGTAGGGTTGATTGAAAAAACAAAACAAAACTGACAGCTCTGGAGGATCTCCCGTGCTATGCTATTGTTTTCTGACAGGGGGCACCCCCCTGCCAGAACACTCCGGTCAGTGATCGGGAGTAAATCGGCAGACCTTTTTCGGTCATGCCCCATAGACAGAAGCCGCTGGCTTTTGTCGGACCAGCTGCAGTACACACAGCTCAAATGTTGGACGGTTTCTATTGAACTGGCTGATGCCGCTTGACATTCGGCCCATGTGTACGGGGCTTTAGGCAGGGCGAAGATAATATACAGTACAGGGGGAATTCAATAAAGCTGCTAAGCCAGTTTTCTGGCATTGATCTCTCTTGTTCATGTATTGCGAATTTATGAAGCATTTGCAACACTTTTGGTTCAGACAGCAATTCATGCACCAAATTCAGGTAGTTCTAAATTGTGCCACTTTTACATTGTGTCGCATTGAATGCACCAAATGGAAAATGGGAACTACCGTATATACTTGAGTATAAGCCGAGGTACCTAATGTTACCACAAAAACCTGGGAAAACTTACTGACTCGAGTATAAGCCGAGGGTCAACAATGCCCATTTGCACGCCTCACTGTGCCCATTGCAACTTCACTAAGCCCATTGCCACCTTACTGTTCCCATCCTCACTGTTCCCATCCTCACTGTGCCCATCCTCACATGTGCCCATCCTCACTGTGCCCATCCTCACTGTGCCCCTAGAATTAAAATTGAACATTGTAAATTGTACCTGAAGGTTGCGGCGTCCATCGTTTAAAACTCGCGGTCTCTTCCTGGTCTCTTCCGTGATAGGCGGAACTGTGTCTACTGAGAATCGCCTATCACAAACGTTCTCTCATCCTCACCCATCCCAGCAGACACTGTGTTCAGTTTCCGCCAATCACGGACGTCTGCTGGGAAACTGAGGATGAGAGAACGTTCGTGATAGGCGATTCTCAGCAGACACAGTTCCGCCTATCACGGAAGGGACCAGGAAGAGACCGCGAGTTTTAAACGATGGACGCCGCAGCCTTCAGGTACAATTTACAATGTAAAATTTCGCTGACTCGAGTATAAGCCGAGGGGGGGACTTTCAGCCCCAAAAAAAGGGCTGAAAATCTCGGCTTATACTTGAGTATATACGGTAATTAAAACCAACTCTCTTTTGTCATACAGAATGAAAAACTGTCTCAGACAGATTTTGCGAAAGTGTCTCATATATATTTCAAAAGTGGCACAGCATGAGCTTCAAGTACAAGTTCTAGACAGGTACATGAATTTGGCGCATTCTTCAACACTTCTTAGAATGCATGAGAGACACTTTTGCTAAATCTGCCTGCATCAGTCTTTATGAATTACAGGATATATATATTTTAACTGTGTATCTAGATGTTTTCTAGGGTATCCTTTAATGTACTCTAGATTTGTTAATGAGGAGTTAGTGTGTATACTCTGGAAACTGGTCTTTAATGCCCTGTACACACGATCGGAATTCCGATGGGCTAAAATCCGATGGAATTTTTCGTCAAAATTCCGTTCAAAGCTGTCTTGCATACACACCATCAGACCAAATTCCGACCGTCCAAAACGTGGTGATATACAACACGTACAACGTCACTATAAAGGGGCGCCACCCTTTGGGCTGCTTTTGCTGATTTTGTGTTACCGCGTGTTAGTAAAAGTTTGGTGTTAGCCGATTCGCGCTCAAAATAAATATTAAGATATTTTGGAGACCTGGCTTTAAAATAAAATACGAAGATTCATGAGATCACAAGAAACAAAGAAATACGTTTGTCAGAACTTGGTGTGAATATCCGCAGCGAAAAAAAATATTTGTTCTAGCATCATAAAGAAGAAAAGAATGCGCTACATTTAACGATGCAATAATTTGCAGCATGACGAATGTGCTATCTCCATTATGAACGCTAGTTTTACCAGAACGAGCGCTCCCGTCTCCTAATTTAGTCTGAGCATGCGTGGATTTTTCTCCGATGGAGATCCACACAGACGATCAGAATTTCCTATCGTTTTTTTTTCCATCAGAAAAATTTAAAACATGTTCTATTTTTTTACACCGATGTAAAAAAGTCCAATGAGGCCCACACATGATCGGAATTTCCTAGGATTATTGCACAATGGAGATTGGTCATTGATGGTTAGCACAATACTCTGAAGACTGGTCACTAAGGGTTTAATGCACATCCTGGCATGAAAGTTGGCTACTGAGCTGTGTCCAGGAAACACTGTCTTAATACTGCTACTGGATACTTTAATGCTTGTACTCTTTAGATTGGTTACTGGGGAGTTGATGTGTATACTGTGGAGACTGGGCAATAAGAGGTTAATGCACACATTTTTGAGATTGGTCACTGATGGGATAACACAATATTCTGGAGCCTGGTTATTGGCATGAAAACAGACTATTAACCACTTAACGACCGCCCACTGTAATTATACGTCGGCAGAATGGCACCGACAGGCAAAGTCACGTACCGGTACGTGACTGCCTTCGTATAGTTGGGGGGTCCGATCGGACCCCCCTTCTATACAGTGAGCGGTGGTTATTTGTTCGGGAGCGATCCGGGATGAGGGGACGGCCGTTCGATTCTGGCCACCCCCTCGCGATCGCTCCCGGCGAATGAAAACCTTCCTCTGCCTGTGTAATGTAAACACAGGCAGAGGAAGTGATGTCATCTCTCCTCGTGTCGGTCTTTTCGATCTGGCGCGAGGAGAGAAGACATCTCACAGTAAGTGCACCAACAGCCCACTGACACCAGTACATGTAGGCACACTTTTCACCCCCCAGACACCCCCAGATCAACCCCAGTACCCCCAGTCACAGTGCACCGTTTGCAGTGGTCATTTTTTTACTGATCACTGCAATGAGTGTCATTTTTGACAGTAAAAAGTTGCAGGGCAGTTAGTTTTAGGCCCCTTTAGGTCCAGGGTAGCCCCCTAACCCCCCTAATAAAGGTTTAACCCCTTGATCGCCCCCCAGGTAACCCTTTCACCCCCTAACGCCAGCGTCACTAAGCGATCGTATTTCCGATCGCTGTATTTAGTGTCGGTGGTGCCCTAGATAGCCAGTTATTTATTTTTAGCTTCGCAGCAGATTTTTATAGTGTCAGGTACCCCCATATATTATTTTAACCCCCTGATTGCCCCTAGAGTTAACCCTTTCACCAGTGATCACCGTATAAGTTTTACTGGTGACACTGGTTAGCCAGTTAGTTATTTAGGTTACCCGTCAGGTTTTTATATAGCTTCAGGTACCCCCATATATAACCTAATAAAGGTTTTAACCCCCTGATTGCCCCTAGTTAACCCTTTCACCGGTGATCACCATATAAATTTTACGGGCGACGCTGGTTGGTTAGTTTGCTTTTTATAGCATCAGGGCACCGGCCGTATATAACCCAATAAAGGTTTAACCCCCAGATCGCCCGGCGGCTGATATCAATTAGGTTTTAGCGCCAGAGAGGGTCTGCGTCGCCCCAGGCAGCGCTAGGTTAGTGCCAGTAACGCTAACACCCACGCGCAAAGCATACACCTCCCTTAGTGGTATAGTATCTGAACAGATCAATATCTGATCTGATCAGATCTATACTAGCGTCCCCAGCAGTTTAGGGTTCCCAAAAACGCAGTGTTAGCGGGATCAGCCCAGATACCTGCTAGCACCTGCGTTTAGCCCCTCCGCCCAGCCCAGCCCAGCCCAGCCTACCCAAGTGCAGTATCGATCGATCACTGTCACTTACCAAACACAACACACATAACTGCAGCGTTCGCAGAGACAGTCCTGATCCCTGCGATCGCTAACAGTTTTTTTTTGGAAGCGTTTGATACATTTGCTGACAGTCAGGTGCTTTTTTTTACCTGTGAATCTTACTAGTGTACCCCTAAATTTAGAGCCCAAAATGGCAAGACGAAGGTACACTAGTAAAGAGGCCTACGAGATTCTGAGCATGACAGATAGTGAAGAGGAGGTCACGCATCTGTCAGATTCAGGCTCAGAATATCTTCCCGTAGAAGACAGTGAAGTCAGCGGCTCCATGTCAGATAGCTCTGACGACGAAGGTGAGGTCCCTGCTAAGTTCAGGCGTGCCCGATCCCGATCTTCTGAGGTTGTTGAGGAGCAAGAACCGCAGGTCTCTCGTATCATGGAGCAGAGTAGTACTAGCGCCGCTATTCCTTCTGGGGAATTGGCAAGCACCAGCGGCCTAGTACAGCCTGGGCGTACATCCAGCACTGCAGTATCACGTGGTGACGTGGCGAGTCCCATAAGTGCAGTTCAAGCTGGCGAGGTGGCAAGCACGAGTAGTGTCCCGCTGCCACCAAGAAGACAAAGGCAGGCCCGTCGTGCCCATAGTGCCCTTCCTGCAGAATTCGCCTATCCTGATTGGGTCCCCACCACTTCTGCAGAACCCGTACTTCCCCCATTCACTGCCCAACCCGATATTCAGGTGGAAACAGCTAATTTTATGCCAATTGATTTTTATTCGCTGTTTTTCACGGAAGATCTTTATAGATCTATTGTGGACCAGAGTAATTTATATGCTGGTCAATTCATCGCCGCTAACCCCCAGTTGCCTTCCATTGCCAAAGATTGGAAACCAATTACGGTTTCCGAATTTAAGACCTTTCTGGGCCTTTCCCTCAACATGGGCACACATAAATTCCCGTCATTGCGTGCTTATTGGTCCACGCACCCAATTGACCACATGCCCGTGTTCTCTGCCTCCATGCCCAGGACACGATATGAGCAGATTTTGCGGTTCATGCACTTCAACGACAATGAACTTTGTCGTCCACGTGGAGACCCTGAATACGACCGGCTCTATAAATATCGGCCCCTCATAAACCACTTCAACGTTTTGCAGCCTTGTTTATTCCCGATCAAGTTGTCTGCGTTGATGAGTCCCTGATTAAATTTTCTGGCCGCTTGACTTTCAAGCAGTACCTTCCCAGCAAGCGTGCCAGATACGGGGTCAAGCTCTATAAGTTCTGTGACAGGGCAACAGGCTATGTATGGAGCTTTACGGTTTATGAGGGAAAAGACAGTCAGGTTGAGCTGGTCAACTGCCCGGATTACATAGGGAGCGCTGGCAAGATAGTGTGGAACTTGGTGTCACCCTTATTCGGAAAGGGGTACCACTTGTATGTTGACAATTATTACACGAGCGTGCCACTGTTTAGTCACTTGTTTGATCATCAGATTGGAGCATGTGGCACCGTGTGACCTAATCGCCGGGGCTTTCCCCAGCGGCTTGTAGATGCCCGTCTTAGGCTGGGGGAGAGAGCCTGCTTGAAGTGTAATAACTTGCTCGCTATGAAGTGGAGGGACAATAAGAATGTTTTCCTTCTTACCTCCCTTCATGCAGACACGACAGTCCAAATTCGTACGGCGACTGGTGTTGTGGAGAAACCCCTCTGTGTCCACGAATATAACAAAAATATGGGAGGGGTGGACCTCAACGACCAGTTGTTGGCGCTGTATCTAATTGACCGCAAGGCGAGACGCTGGTACAAAAAAGTGTCTCTATCCTTATTCCAATTGGCTTTGCTGAATGCTCATGTGCTATACAGAGCTTCAGGTGGGACTTTATCTCTTCTAAAATTCCAGAATGAGATAGTCACAGAACTGTATCCAGGCGGTTCTGCACCTCACCATCCCCTACCAAATGCAGTAAGCCGGCTGCATGAGAGAAAGGTGAGAAAGGTGCTCACAGATGACTTTATACTAGACTACAATGAATACGTGACCGTATTCATTAACCCAATGTTCACTATATGTATCTATATCATCAGCCACTTAAACAAAACAATTATTTTGCAGAACATAAAAATATAAAATTTATAAAAAACAAAATCAAATCCCTGGGTAGGATAATGAAAAGTTTCTTATAGCAGCGCTCAGGTGGTCAATACATTCCCTTGTCCACTCACTATTATTTACAGTTCATAAGAGTACATATAGAACTTATGAAGAAATGTGTTGTAAATGACATATATCTCCAGATGTCTTCTTAATAATATAATCCACTTTCAATTATCTGTTGTATCCCCTTTCGGGTGGGTACTCACCACACACAGGATTTAAATAGGCTCCTCACAGATCCCATCCAATGGTCATCCGATCATCCTAATCCTGGTTCTGATTAGTCCCTTTAATGCCTCCAGAGATCACCCGATATTCACCAGCAGATGTTCAAGGTGAAATAAAAAAAGCCACCAATAGTGTAATCCAGTACAGTGTCTTTTTAATCAGTCTATAAAAATTGTTTCCATAACATTTCTTCCATAAGGTAAAAAATAAATGCAGTAAAATATCAGCAATTCAAAAACGCTGCGCTGTTCCCCAGCTCCTAACAGGTGCAGTGTATCAGCTGGTACAGCTTGTGTTTAACCAGACTTACTACCGCTTCCTGTGTTTGGAGCGCACTTGGAACGCACCGACGTCACTTTCTTACAGCCGCAGAGTCACGCCCTTGTATTGACTACCGCACACTCAACAGGAGAACCATTCCTGACCAGTACACCAAACCTTGGCTAAAAGATGCCCTACAATGTTTATAGGGGCCAAAGTGGTTCAGTATATTAGACCTGAAGAGTGAGTACTACCAGATCCCCATGCATCCAGAAGACAGAGAGAAGATAGACTTCCTCTACCCAGTAGGATGCCTCGAATTCAACAGAATGCTCCAAGGTCTGTTAGGCTAAAGTCCATTGTCAGCTGACATCACAGAGCCACTCTAGGCTCTGGAAAAATCCCAACCATATTCTCAGGATTCACCCAGCTACCCGATTGACAGTTGGCTCTGGCTCTCAGTGCACAGCTGAGAGCCAAAGCCAGCTGTACCCACCCCCTCTCCAGCCCGTTGCTCCAGCACTGGAGAGGCAGAGTGGAGAGCAGTGACTGACAGACACTGCTTTCAGCTGCAAGAAGACTGAGAGCTGAGTGATCAGGGGTCATGTGCTCCTTCAGTTCTTGGGCTTAGAGCTGGGGGGGGGGGGGGGGGCAGCTACAGAACCACACTGATGCTGCAGCATACAGGTCAGTATGTATGTTTTTTTTTTTTATAAACCCAAAATACCTCTTTGACACTGGAGGCATTTTCAGGCGCTTTAGTGCTAAAAATAGCGCCTGTAAAGTGCCTGAAAAAATCATCAGCTACAATACCAGTGTGAAAGCCTGAGTGCTTTCACACTGGGGCGCTGTGCTGGCAGGACGTAAAAAAAAGTCCTGCAAGCAGCTTCTTTGCTGCACTTTAGGAGCTGTGAATAAACCGCTCCTAAAGCGCCCCTGCCCATTAAAATCAATGGGCAGCACTGCCGAACCGTCGGTTTTAACCCTTTTCCGGTCGCTAGCGTGGGGTTAAAAGCGTCCGCTAGCGGCCGAAAAGCACCGCAAAAACGACGGTAAAGCGCCACTAAAAATAGCGGCACTTTACTGCTGACGCTTGGGCGCTGGCAGTGTGAAAGTGCCCTAAAGGAGATGTACAGCTAAAGCTCATTTGGCTGTACTTCTCCTGTGGATCTGAGGAGTGCAGTTCGTTCTGCACTCCTGTGACCTGTTTTCATCAGACAGTGGGCTGAAGCCCACTGTCCGCTGACGTCACAGAGACAGTCCAGACTGAGGAAAGATTGAGACAATATGGTTGGGATTTGCCCACAACCCTGGACCGGCACCTGGCTCAGCCTCTCAGTGAGCTGCTGAGAGCCTGGGCCACTCCCACCCCCTTCCACAGCCCAGCACTCCAGTGAGTGCAGCTGTGGGCAGAGCAGACAGTGATGACTGACAGTCACCAGCTCTCTGTATACAGAGTTTTGAGAATGGATCGATCAGCGAGGTTTGATTGCTCGGTTCTCAGTCTTAGAGCTGGTGGGGGACAGATGCAGCATTGGACCTATGCTGCATCCACCTAGGTAAGTATCCACCTAGGTAAGATGCTTAAAAAAAAAAATCCTTACTTTTCTTTTAAATTATGAGTAGAAAAAGACTAAACATTTCTGATTTGGAACTGTATAAGATCAAATTTTTTGTACTCCTCAAAACATATAAATTGCATTAATCCACTCATTAATCCACTCTATGTACTTGTTAACATCAGAACATTGAAATGTTTACAATATTTTTCATGCCACATTTCAAAAATACCCCTTCCATACTATTTCTATACTAGTAAGCTTTATATACACAGGTTATTAATATTTTTTTTCCTTTTCAGCTCTGATTAATCTATTGGCTTATTATTTCCAGCTATGAAATGTTAAAATAGTTTTCTTCAGAATGCCGTGTTACCATATGAGAGCATTGAGAGCATGCTGTGGCAAGTGCTTCTTTAATATATAAAAGTAATAGTTTGTAATATATTTAGCAAATACCGTATATACTTGAGTATAAGCCGACCTGAATATAAGCTGAGACACCTAATTTTACCACAAAAAACTGGGAAAACGTATTGACTAGAGTATAAGCCTAGGAGAAATTGGGCTACATGTGTGCCAAGTTTCGGGTCCAGGGGACCTACGACCGTCCGGTACTGGGTCCCCAAAATCACCGGAGAAATTACCATTTAACATGGGAGTCTATGAAAGGGGTGCCCGGCTTTGAAAAATCGGTGCTCCCCGGACAACAAACTTTGCATACTTGTAGAGTGGGGCTACATGTGTGCCAAGTTTGGGGTCCAGGGGACCTACGGCCGGCCGGTACAGCGTCCCCAAAGTCCGGGAGATCAGGCGCAAAAAGGTGACTCGAGTATAAGATGAGGGGGGCATTTTCAGCACCAAAAAATGTGCTGGAAAACTCGGCTTATACTCGAGTATATACGGGAACCCCTATTGTTATATCTCACATACCTACTAATGTGAACATTTACTACCCATAACATGTTTGTAAAATAATGCAGAATAAAATTTTTATTTGCTAAGAAGGGATTTTATATTATTCGTGTGATATACAGTGACATGGTGATACAAGTCACAGGATTCATTGTCTGGCATGCAGGTTCTGTTGATAAGCAGCACTCAGGTACACATGTAGGAATATGAATAAATAAAATACAGAAATCTGGAAGAGATGTTTTCACAGCTTTGACTGCAAACCACACTTGGGCAACAATGAGACAGCTGGTATAAACTGAACAGCAGCGAGGTTCTCCCCTGAAGAACATAAATTCTACAGCACAGTCTACAGGCCTTTCACTGCTTAAAGTGTATTATTAAAAATTTACAATGAACTTCTTTTGTTAAGCATACCATTGGAAGCATTGCGGTATATCTGTTTGATAAATGCAACAAAAACACGTTGAAAAAATTTGAGATATTTTGTGTCCGATGCACACTTCTTATCTTCGACTACAGAATGATTAGGCTTTAGACAAAAGACATCAGCATAGCTCCCAACTGTCCCTGATTTGGAGCAATGTCCCTCTGTCCCACATTCCTCCTCATTTGTCCCTCATTTTGGTCTGATCTATAGAGATGTATATAAAATGCACTTTTTATCTATCAAAAAGTGTTCCCCAGTGCTAAACTTTTCATCTGATTTATAAATTGCTGCATTTGTAAATTCCAAAAGCCAATATAAAGGAATAGTAGTGGTAATGGGTTTAACCAATCTTGTTTTTTGTACAAGTCTCCTTTAAGGGGGTGTGGCAGGGGGTGTGTCCTATGCCTGCATGTTTTTGCTGATAGATGTCCCTCATTCCCATCTCAAAAAGTTGGGAGGTATGCTTCAGGCAGGGTTAACAACTAGGTATTAGCTAAATGTTCAGTCCGAACACGGGTTCGGACATTACTTTGCTTCTTTAGATGCTCAGGGGCCACACACTGATAACGTCACTGAAGTAAAACCTACTTTACTTGGGTCACTCATAGATGCTCTCACGGCCTTGCTTTAGGACTGCCCTGCTCTGGCATGTTTCACCCTTACAGGTTTATTGGTAGAGAAAGGGATGGGTTGTGGAGGAAGGTTTGTATACAATGGTTCATCAAAATAACCTTATAGTGGTTGTGAAGCCACTCTAACCTCTTCATACTATCCACACTCTCCTAATGCTGTGTGCCCCTGTGTGTGATTTATAAAAAAAATGCTGATTTTACCTTTTTTCAGAGCGTCTCCTGGTGCTCACATGACCAGCTGCCTCTCTCATCTCCCCATCTGACAGCTAGAGCAGGAGGGGCAGAGATTTCCCCGCTGATGTCAGTCAGGAGGGGAGGAGGAGAGGAGGAGAGAGCCGGCTGGTCACGTGAGTGCCGAGCGACACTCTGAAATAGGTATAATATGCATTTTTAAACAAATCACACACACAGGGGCACACAGCATTAGGACACAGCACGGATAGTATAAAAATGTAGATGGTATTCCAGCAGCAGGAGGGGTGGCAGGCACTTTCACTAGCTAAAAGGCAGGGAGGGGAGGGGGGAGGAGGACAGAGGGAGACACAGGAGAGCAGACAGTAGAGACAGTGGATGACGGAGGCACATAAACTGACCACAGTGTCAGGGCTCAGCAGCCATGATATGCAGTGGTCAGTTTACAGGGGGGAGGGTAGAATCAGGCAGGATCAGCCAGGTATTTCAGGTGATAGAGAGGGCCAAATTACACAGCACAAGCACTGTGCTGTATAACATGCTTTAAAGGGACAGGATCAATTTTTGTCTTTTTAGGTTAACAAATGCTTTAATGGCTTTAAGCGGGCTCTTTACCTGGAAACATTTAACCACAACAACCAAACACATGCTAGCCACCAGTAATAAAATATACAAATGTATAAATATTCTGAGCCTTCATGATGGGTATTATACTACATATTCTGAAATGTTACTGTATGCAATCTCATACAACAAAACAGAACACTGCAAGATGCTGGCGACTTGTTTTTTCCGCTGTCAGTTGTTGTTAAGGAAGCAGGCAGGGTTTCTTCCAGGGTTAACAGATGCGAGATTCAAGCGACTTGTTTTCCGTGGCATTTATCGACTTTGCGGTTTTATGTCTCGTAGGGAGATAAAGGCTCTGTTGGTCATTCGGGAACTGTTTTCGCCACTCTTATGCCTCATACACACGCTCGGAATTTCCGATGGAAAAAGTCTGACGGAATTTTTTCTTCGGATATTCCGACCGTGTGTATGCCCCATTGGAATTTTTCCGTCGGAAATTCCGCCGGACTTAGAAAGAGAACATGTTCTCTTTTTTTGCGACAGAAAAATCAGAATTTTCGTTCGTCTGGATGCAATTCCGACGGATTAAAAACCACGCATGCTCAGAATCAAGTCGACGCCTGCTCGGAAGCATTAAACTTAATTTTTCTCGGCTCATCGTAGTGTTGTACGTCACTGTGTTCTTGACGGTCAGAATTTGGTGTGACAGTGTGTATGCATAACAGCTTGAATGGAATTCCGTCTGAAAAACCCGTTGGAGTTTATTCCGACGGAAAAACGGTCGTGTGTACGCGGCATTAGACGTCTGACAGCTGCAGCAGCTTATCCACTTTCTTACTACCCTATCTCATTGTGGAATTAACGATCACCCTGATACTTATTTTGAGGATCTCTGTTTGGTCCCAGACCCCAAATCCAATGCATCTCTGATACCTGTAAAATTCTAAGAAGCCCGGAAGATTCTTTTGTACCTCCATATTTATTTAAATGGGAGCGAGATCTGGGTAGGGAATTCTCCACAGAACAACAGGACCATATTATGTACTTTGCTCACTACTCCTCCACTGCAAGCAAAAACAAAGAATTGGGGTATAAAATGCTCACCCACTGGTATAGGGTTCCAAACCTATTGGGGAAGCTCTACCTTGAAGCATTGAATATTTGTTGGCGTTGCAAGAAGGAAGGGATCATCCTACATATATTCTGGTCATGTAGAAAGATGACCAACTTTTGATCTCAAGTTATGGGGATTATCAAACAGCTGATGGATGTTGACCTAGGGGTATCTCCTGCAACACTCTGACCTATCTGGGAAACGCTATAAAAATTCTCTGTTGATCTACCTGGTGAATACTGCATGGGCATGCATACCGCTACTCTGGAAACAGGATACCTCCCCATTGCTCTCCATGTGGTTTACTAAAATTACCAAAATTCATTCCATGGAAAATATCACTGCTTCGTTTTGGGGTAAAGAGGAAAAACTCAATTGTAAGTGGTTCTGTTGGACTCTTTTTACTTGTTCAAGGGAATATGGTTCGGTCATGTGGGAGTGAGATTCCTCCCCCCCGCCCCCCTTTTTCCATTCTCTAATCTCCCTTCCCTTTAACCACCCCCCCTCTCTTTCCTCTTTTTATTTTATATTCTTCCATTCTTTCTTCTTTCCTTTTTCTATTTCTGGTCATTTCAGTCTGATGCTATGTTGAAAAATTGCTATATACTTCCTTTTTGTTTTTGATAAAATTACAGATGAGATGCATATGCTCTTTAACTTGCCATTTTGGCCCTGACCCTGACGAGCAACTATTTATTCGACAGGCAGGATGGTTTTCTGTGTAGTTTATTTTGTCATATTGCTTTTGTGATGGCTTATATTAAAGTATGTATACGCTCTTTCAGCATTCTTATCTGTATGTAAAATTCTTAAAATAAAGAGTGTTTAAAAAAAAGAATTCTGTGCTGGGAAAGCCAGTGGCCTATACCCTGTAGCTGGTGAAAATAATGCTTTCTGGAACTGTGCAAATGGAATAACCTACAACGCATACTGCTCTACTGGCCTTGTATTTGATGTAATCTGTGATTGCTGTAAGTAGCTGAAATTTTATGGTATGAAACATTAAAGCATTTGTAAAAGGTAAAAAAATAAAAGGAAGCAGCCAGTGCCAACATCTGCCACATCCTTAGTAACCAATGACATCTTCTGGCTCCATTAATTTTCCAGATGGGAATTCCAGGCCATGTAAACAAAAGGGCAGGCATAGTGGCTGACATTACTGTCCACATCTATACCAAACCCATTAATTGCTATTAATGAAGGCAATCTCTGGCCATTTTGTTTACAAACAGCAGTAAGTGGCCAAAGCTGTCATTTACTAACAATTTAAACAGCATTTTTTTTCTTTGTGAATGTTAGTTTTGTTTTAGAAAGATTTATACATAGTATAGAAACCCCACTTCTCAGGCAGGGCCAAGGCACCCCCCAGGCATGCTATTTAAAGGAATTTAATTGTTTTACTTAAATCATTAATGAAATTGATACTCCCTGCCAAATGTAATATAGCACTGCCCCCGTAGGAGTCGCTTAAGTTAGGGTTCCCCACTGCTGCACAGCCAGTCACACTGCATTTCCTCCAGACACAGAAAATCTTTGGCTTATTTTCTTATTTTATATAGGGATGATAACGTGGATAGGGTAAGGGATTATGTGATGCCCAAGGAGACAACAAACAGAACTCCAGGGACAACTTTCTCCCTATATTCAGACTCCTCTTCTTACTTCCCCCTGCACACACTTGGTTCCTCTATATACAGATCCAGCTGGCTCACTCCCGAGGAACTAACAGTATATCGCTAGTTCAGCAAAGGCCCATTACAGGCAGGAACTCTCAGTCCTTTGACAAAGTAGAAAATTGAGTGAAATGCTGCCACCAGTCAAATCTGGCTGTTTCTCTTCTCAGTCCTCCTGACTGTCTCTCTACACCAGTCCTGCCCGACTGACACACACACACATGGAGATTCCCCAGGGCAAGGTTGGATGAAGACTTGGCACACCGCTGTCTTCAAGAGAGCACTGCTGCAGCTGGCAGTCTCTCCCCTTGTCTGTCCCTGCACCGTGCTCATCTACTGCCTCTCCTTGCTCTCTCTGCTGCCTCTCCAGCTTGAACCCCTCCAACTGCCCCCTGAGGTGGGATCCTTCCAGGCCAGCCTCCCGAGTTCCAGCCTGAGGTAAACCCCCCCAATGGGGGTCCCTCAAGGGCCACCGACAGACTCCCTCAGCACTGCTACTCCATCTTCCACCCGAATCCCCTACTGACATGGCATTATTGGTTTCCCAGTCCCCTGCCAAGCCCACCCCTGGGGATTGACTGAGAGCTCATGAGTTTCAAGGTAGCCCCTCCTAGCCTTCTTCCACTATATTCTAGAATATTCTCCAACATTCTAGAAACAGAGAGCTGCCAGGATTGAGTCATCCAGCCCTGAACTCTTGTACCTGACCCAATTAGAGACTTACCATGTAACATGAGTCAGAGTATAGTTTACCTATGTGTAACACACACTAGAGGGTACTACAGGAATTTTTAATTTTTTTTTGCTTTTGAATCGCTACCCCCGCAGGAGCCGCTGGTGAATGAAGGTATCTCCCACCCTGCACAGCCAGGCACACAGAATTTTCCACCTCACGCTGGAGACAAGAATTTGTTCTCACAGCTTTGTTTCTGTATTTTATTAGTGTAGCGCACACACCCCCCTCTTCACCCGTCTGCTTCAGCTCCTCGCAGGAAGAAGGGGGCACACCGCACCACAAGCCCGTACCCTCCTGTGTTAAGAGGTTAGGCGGTGTTGTTTTTGGGCCTTGTCTGCGGCCAGAGTATAAAGTCCTCCCGAGTATGATTCTCACCTCTACAGTGTGTAGATGCAAGTCCTTGACTTCCCCAGGAACGTAAATGTCCACACCAGCTGAAAGTCCAACTCAATATTTATTTTCCACTTGCACAACACATAGTCTCTTGGATAGAAGAAAGGTTGGAGCAAAGACACAGGACAGATTTAAGGTGTGGAGGAGGTCCAGGCACAAACGTAGCTCAAACTCTTTGGACTGTTCAGATTTCTCAAACAGTTGTGGCGCATGGTCTCTGCCACAGACCATGAGGGTGGTCTCTGCCACAGACCCTTTGAATAAGTTTACTGCCACTGACCTGGCGAGAAAGGTCACTGCCACTGACCTGATGAACCTTGGTTCCTTCCTAGAACATAGCCCCTTTCAGAGAGTCAACAGACCCCTTCCTTCACCATGTTCACAGCACCGGTCCCTCGGAACAGATCCTCCCTTTTCTTAGGGTGCGGGTCCCCTCGCAAGGTGGCACCCTGGACTCCTCGATCCCTTGTGGACCCCAGCCGAAGGCTGCTGGGCTCCGGGCCATCACTGCAACACTGGCCTCCGTGCCCAGGGGGACAGGAACGGTGAGGTAGTACCTCACCCCAGGCTAAAGGTGCCTGAGGTGGAACTGGAACAAGGCCTCCGGGCCTAGGGCACCCGGAGATGACATACACCCAGGCCGAAGGCGCCTGGGTGCGGACGAACCACACACACACCCAGGCCTGATGGTGACTGGGCTTGGACGAACCCCACACACACCCAGGCCGAAGGTGCCTGGGCGTGGACAAACCCACCTCAGAAGATGTCTGCCCCTTTTATATCCCCTACCGGCATGCACAGCAGGTTCCACTGTACGGCTGCCGAGAGGGGTCACAAAAAGGCACAGCACTGCACTCGTGGTTCAACCCTGGCCCAGAATGGCGGCGCCACCTACCAGCCACAAGGAACACATCACCAGCATTAACCCCTGAGAACAATAATGGTCCATAACTCCTAACAATTCAAGGTGTCTGAGCCTGGTTACCACTCAGACACTTCCCTTAAATGGAACACCCCGCTACATTAGGGAAATTGAACATGGATAGGATTGATGGTATTATGGGATGCCCACTTGATCAAAGAAATAGCAGAGCTCTTCAGGGACACAACTGTATACAGTCGGTATATACACTTCTCCTTCTACCTCCAGCACAATCTTGCGTGTAGAACAACAACTCCCAGGACCAGCTGGTACTGTATGGAGAGAGTAGTTCATTTTACCATTTCATCTAGGCTCTGACATTAGCGGATACTGGGTATATTGGTTCTGCGCGAAAAGAAGGAAGAGGGGCGTGGTCTGCCAGCGCTGATGATGGCTGCCTAGACTCTGAGCTCTCAAGCCAGGGAGACAAACGGAGCACCTCAGGCCCACTACGGAGGACAATCCAAGGCCATCCTGCCCTACCACAGCCCGGACAACATCCCCAGCTATGTCCAGAAAGAGGATGACGGAGCTACAACCTAAAAAGCTGACTGCCTTCTTCTCCAGTAAGGTTAGTCAGACCCAAAATGGCGCCGGCGCGGCCGCGATCTCGGAGGCCTACACGGATCTTCCTGATGAGATCCCAGGAGATCAGGGTCACTCCTGTACCCCCCTATCACCTACCCTAAGAGAGGGAGACAACCCGCTAACGGGAAGCCCGGCGAAATCCCGCATGCGGATGGATCCGTCACCGCTGCTGCCGCAGCCGCAAATCGAGGCCCAGGCTTTCAGCCACCTCCAGGCCAACCAGGCCCTACAGTCCACCATGGCCACATTCCCCACATCGGGGCAACCAGTGATAGACACTACCCTAAAGGACATGTTACTATCCCTGCAGACCTCACTGATGTCATCCCTGGCACCCCTATTCAACAGACTAACTGCTGACATGCACGCTATGGATGACAGAGTAGCTCACTTAGAATGCAGCATGGGGGAATGCACAGCCACTGTAAATGATCTAGTAGACGCCTATGCTGACATGAAAGATGAACAGGCCTGGGTAAGAGCAAAGCTAGCAGATTTAGAGGACAGGTCCAGGAGGAACAATGTAAAAATTAGAGGAGTTCCTGAAGCCATCCCACCGACAGACCTCCCTAAGTATGCTAAAGAGCTCATGCACCTAATTCTGCCAGATGCAGCGCCCAGAGACCTCATCATGGATAGAATCCACAGAATTACTAAACCCTCTCACCTGGCAGCGTCAGTCCCCAGAGATGTCTTAATGAGGGTGCACTTCTTTCACATCAAAGAAAGACTCCTCATAACACTGAGAAACAAACCGACACTCCCGGCACCATACACTGGAATTCTCCTATTCCCAGACCTCTCCAAGTACACTATGCAGATGAGAAGACAACTTAACCCGATAACCAAAGGCCTCCACAACCACAAGATTCAGTTTAAATGGAGATACCCTGCATCACTACTCATCACAAGGGAGGGAGAGACACACATGATACACAACCTTCACAAAGGAATCCAGCTACTACACTCCTGGGGAATCATTTCCGAACCCCCACAAGACACCACACCACCTTTGGAGCAGCGCAGCAACCGCACACCCCGTCAAAACCCGAATGGCCGAAACACCTGAACAAAACTCTCTCCTTCCATTATAATGGGCCTATAAATCAACATGAGCATTGCTCTCCCTGGCTTCCAGCCTCCTGATTTGATTTGTTCTCACCAAGTTATAGACACTGTTACCCCTCTAGTGGTTTAGTTGAATTCCACATTCTCTACTCCACCTAACGTTCTAACGAGTGGGCATTTCGCCGCTCGTGCTTACTCCACAAGTTCCAATTTTATCTTGTTTAGTTCTATCAGTTAACGTTATTGTTTTTACAGCTTCTTCACTGCATACAACGTATGAACAGACAACCCATCGGGCACTATCTGAACCCTATTCACAACCACTTGACCCGGTAGTCCCAGGAAACCCGCAAGCCCTCACCGAACTGTAAGTGCCTGCAATCTCTCAGTTATTCCCTTACAGCAACAACAATGCCGATCAAGATTCTATCCATAAACGCAAATGGACTCAATCACCCTGCAAAGAGACACTCGTTATGAAGACAGCCCTGGACTTAAGGTGCGATATCCTGTGCGTCCAGGAGACACACTTTCTTTCCACAGCTGCACCTATATGTACCAATAGACAATTCTCCCAGGTGTTCTCCGCACCATTCACCTCAAAGAAAAGAGGGGTGATGATAGCAGTGAACAACTCGGTTACGTTTAAAACGAAAAGTGTCACCCTCGATCCAGAGGGCCGATATATTATTCTTGTTTGTGAAATAAACAATACTACCTATACTTTAATGAATGTGTACGCTCCAAATGCCAGGCAGACTCACTTCCTCCGCAAACTCATATGTACAGTAAACCCCCTGAAACAGGGACATCTAATTATATGCAGAGATTTCAACCTGGTACCCGATATTACTTTAGATTCAACCTCCGCACTTAAACGCAGAGAGTCCCCTCTAAAAAACCTTCTTGTTTCAAGTGACCTGTATGACATTTGGAGATGCTTACATGGAGAGGAGAGGGATTTTACATATTTCTCCCCTCTTCACAAAACATACTCTCGCATTGATAACTTTTTCACGGATAAGTGGCTACTGCAAAACATTAGCGCAGCTGAAATCCACAGTACGTCTTGGTCAGATCATGCCCCAATCACCATTACCATATCAGACTCAACAAAATGTTCAAAGACCTTCCTATGGAGAGCAAACAATTATATCCTACAGAATCCAATCTACACTCCAGAAATAGTGGAACAACTAAATGTCTATTTCCAAATTAACTCGGGCTCAGTATCTGACCCAGGTGTGCTGTGGAACGCGCACAAAGCCTTTATTAGAGGCATATTACTAAAAATTAGCTCCCGCCACAAAAAAAACAGATCGAAAAGAGTAGAAACTCTATTAACCCAATTAGCCACTCTAGAACAACAGAACAAACACAAAACCAACCCAACACGCTCTGCACAGATTCTGACACTTAGAAGAGAACTCAGACTACATCTCCTGCAATCTTACGAGCACATCCAAAGTAAATTAAAGGCCGCCTCCTACACTACATCCAACAAAGCAGGAAAAGCCCTGGCACAACGTATTAAAGGCAGGAGAATAAAAAACAAAATAGAGAGACTCCACCACCCACACACCAACGAATCACTCAGAAACCCACAGGACATAGCAGATGCATTCAGCACCTACTACAGCGACTTATATAACCTAAAAAGAGACCCAGACACATACCAACCCTCCTCAGACGACATCCAGGACTTTCTCTCACACATTAGACTCCCTTCGCTGACGACTGAACAACTTACTAGTCTAAATGACCCGTTCACAACACAAGAAGTAATGGCAACCATTAATAAAATTCCCTTAGGAAAGTCTCCGGGTCCAGACGGCCTCACGGGAGAGTACTTCAAGACATTCGGACACCACCTAGCTCCCCATCTTACAAACTTTTTCAACAGTGCGGCCACATCCGCCAAATTTCCACATGAATCTCTACAAGCGCTAATCATCACACTTCCAAAACCAGGCAAGGAACCGGTCACACCCCAAAACTTTCGCCCGATTTCGCTTCTAAACCTAGATGTGAAAATATATGCAAAAATAATAGCTACCAGACTATTACAAATTATGCCCAATCTGATCCATAGGGATCAATCAGGATTCACGTCTGGTAGACAAGCATCTGACGCCACGAGAAGACTGATTGACGCCATCCACTTCGCCGAGTCTAGTGGAACGCCTTCTCTGCTCCTGGCACTGGACGCGGAGAAGGCGTTCGACAGAGTCCACTGGAACTACCTACATCAGGTCCTTCACAAATTTGGCTTCAAAGGCCAAATACTTACTGCCATATTAGCACTATATACAACCCCCTCGGCCCGAGTGTTTTCAGCGGACATGCTATCCCAACCGTTTGACATCACCAACGGCACCAGACAAGGATGCCCGCTGTCACCACTGATCTTTAATTTACTCATGGAGACCCTAGCAGAACACATTAGGCAGAACCCTACAATAACAGGATTTGAGGTGGGCAGACAATCACACAAAATAAGTCTATTCGCAGACGATGTAATTCTCATGATCACAAATCCCACTTCCTCACTAGCAGAAGTACAGAACACACTTCAGTGGTTTAGCAAAATCTCCTATTACAGAGTAAACGCAACTAAATCATATATACTAGATCTAGGAATAGACGCCACCTCAAGAAACTTAATCCAAACCCAATTCCCCTTCACGTGGGCAGCTCACAGTATCACGTATCTAGGGATTCAGCTGACAAGATCAACAAAAAATTTATACAGTAGCAACTTTATACCATTCATTAGCAAGCTCCAAACCGAGGTCCAAAAACTGGCTAAACACGAACTATCGTGGACAGGTAGACTCGCCGCGTTCAAAATGCTACATCTTCCCCAACTACTCTACCTCTTTAGGACCATACCCATACCCATCCCGGCGTCATACTTCAAATCTCTCCAAACACTCCTCAACAAATTTCTATGGCAAGGAAAGACCCCTAGATGCGCGAAACACATTCTAATCAAACACAAACTAGCAGGGGGGTCAGGGTTAATAGAATTCGAAGACTACTACTGGGCAACGCTACTGACACAATTACAAGACTGGTTCCATGACCCTCCACGCACTCTCTGGGGACACTTAGAAGCCTCATGGTTTAAAAACCGCACCTTAAAAAGCTGGCTACTGGGAACCCCCCACGTCACCCCAATATCCAAAACTCTACCCCCCACAATCAGAGCCTCCGCCCTAGCCTGGAAGAAAATAGTGGCCCAAGGGACAAACGCGGACTACTCATTCTCTCCTCCACTGCCGCTCGACGCACTTTGCCATTATACTACTGATCTCTCTCTAAAGCACTGGGCAGCTAAAGGTATCAACCATATACAGGACTTACTCTCAGGAGACATCCTATTGACATTTCAACAGCTACAATTAAAGTTTGACCTCCATGCCACTGAACTCTTTACCTACATTCGAATCAAACACTGCTTATCACAACCAAACAACATATTTTACAAACTTCCCCCTAAAGTGTGGACATACTTGACAAACCCCCCCTCAAAGAAAAGTGGTATCTCCCTCTTTTACAACATTTTCCATCAGAAACAGAAATTTACTAAATCCAAACACCACCTTCACTGGGACAAGGATCTCGGGAGAACATTCACAGACACTCAATGGTGCACAGCCTTACGTTCTATATACAAAGCTACCCAAAACTCAGCACTCTGGGAACTCACACAAAAAATATCTCTAAGGTGGTACCTCACACCCACAAAACTTGCCTCAT
The DNA here is from genome assembly GCA_029206835.1 of Rana muscosa. Taxonomy (NCBI): domain Eukaryota; kingdom Metazoa; phylum Chordata; class Amphibia; order Anura; family Ranidae; genus Rana; species Rana muscosa. Next base: position 355,962,407 of record CM055116.1, on the reverse strand, counting down.
TTAACATTTCCGCCCCCGATACATGCTGGAGATGTAACTCAGAGAGGGGTGACCTATTGCACATTCTCTGGGCCTGCCCCTCCATAAAATCATACTGGACAAACATCTTCCGTATCCTGTCAGACATCACAAAAGAACACATAACACCATCACCGGCACTAGCACTGCTCAATCTGACAATCGAGCAAATCCCAGGACCGTCAAGATTAGTCACAACCAACATCCTCCTAGCAGCTAGAATTAGCTTGACCAGATTATGGAAGAACACCCTTTTGCCCACGATAGAAAACACTCTAGATCTAGTAAATTTGCATTTCAACTATGAACTTACAATGGCATCCAGCAGAGGCCTAATCACGAAAACAAAACAAAAATGGGAGCCCTGGGCTAACTGGGAAAGAGCAGAACTGTTTATATGAACCATCAATCCAGATAGTATACCCCAAAACTGGCAATTAAACGTTCATCACATTATGTCAGTGAAATATGCTGTTATGTTTACAAGTACGTACCAACTTACCTTTATTACTTATGTTTTCCTTGGCTAAAAGAAAGAATGTACCCTATGTGCTGTAAATGTGGTATACCCTGAAACGGAATTGGAACGCAACATGTATAATTTCCATGTCATATGTTTGAAAAACCAATAAAAATCTATTGATAAAAGAAAAGAAGGAAGACGCAGTGGGGGAATGATGAATATCAGTGGGCTGGGGACTGGGCTTTTTACAGACATGGTCACTTTTTTACAGAAAATTCATTCATTCATTCAGTCTGATGTTTTGTAAGTCTCTATGTTTTGTTGATCCAGCTCCAGTATGGATCCTGCATGCACAGACTCAGCTAAGCAGATTTCTCAAGTTTTTTCTATCACATTCATCTCAGATTCATAAACTCTGTATATCTGCATCCATTTATTTTCAGTCCCTTTCACTCTGTATCTCTTCATTGCTTCATTTCGCTTTCTCGTTTTTTTATTTCTAGTTGCTTGAGGGAAGCACACAAAACATGCAAAACAGCCAAAGCTTGCTTTAGGGAAAAAGAAGTACAAATCTGGTCATGTTCAGTACTGTGAAGAAAAACAAAGTTAGGAGAAAGTTTGTATGTTAGTCCAGAAAGTAGGAAAGTAGGAAATCTTCTAACGTGTCTACAAGCTAATAATTGCTACAGTAGGTTAGTCCTAACTAGGAAACCATGTCAGTTACAATGTATGTGTTCCAACTCCTATACGAAGCCAGCAGCACTGCTGAAAGTGAGTTGGCTCTAAGCATCACTTAAAAAAATCACTTCAAGCAGACCTTTACACAAAAAAATGACTTTTTGCAACTTTCTCATCCCCCCTCACAATAAATTTTTTTTTTTGTGATCTTATTTACTCCCCCTGCCTCCATTCTCGCTTAGGCGAGAATGAGATATCCCTTATCCCTCAGCCTCCTGAGATTTCACCATCACATATACTGGGAAGGTGCAGGAGCAGGAAAATCTCATTCTCACCCAGGCTGGAATGGAGGCAGGGGGGGTGGACAGGGGCGGCCCGTCCATTAAGGGTGCACATATATCACAGTATAATTTACAGATAAAATATATTTCATTCATTTTAATCTGGGAAGATTTTGGGTGAGATAGCGAAGCACATTAATCTAATTTAATTGAGAACACTGTCTCCTAATGAGAAATACACCAATCATTATTAACCACTTGACCTCTGGAAGATATCCCCCCCCCCCTTCATGACCAGGCCATTTTCTGAGATACGGCACTGCGTTACTTTAACTGACAATTGCGCAGTCATGAGACACTGTACCCAAATAAAATGTATGCATTTTTTTTCCACAAATAGAGCTTTCTTTTGGTAGTATTTGATCACCACTGCGTATTTAATTTTTTGCGCTACAAACAAAAAAAGTCTGACAATAAAAAATAAATATATATATATATATATATATATATATGTAGCGGGTATATGCTTCCCTATTTTTGCATCTGGTGGGGAAACTGTGATGTATGGTTCCCTGGGGCCCACCAGGTGGCGCTGTCACTTTGGGCCCGGGGTTGAGCCATCGTTGCGGTGGCGTACCTCTTTCTTTCTCGTACATCACGGGACACAGAGCGACATAGTCATTACTAATGGGTTATATAGATACCGTCAGGTGCTGGCACTGGCAACTTCCAAAACCGGAAGTACCCTCCCCTATATAAGCCCCTCCCATCCGGGAGCACCTCAGTTTTTTGCCAGTGTCTAAGGTGTTGGCCAAGAAGAAACATGTGTTTTTCACTGAGCTTGCGTACAGGTTCTTTTGGGCCTCAGTAAGCTATTCCGGATCCGACCAAAAAAGCTTCATAGCTAAACGGTCGGTACCCGGGCCTTGCAGAGAAGAGCAAGGTTTTGCCTGTAATGCTTCTCTTAGGAGAGCTGGACCCTGGGATCCAGAGCTCTGGTCATACCCACGACCAAGATGTTTTCTGTGCAGGGTGCTATACAGGTCCAGGGGAGTGGAATCCTTGGGAACCTGGTCCCTGAAGGTTTGATTACAATGCCTGCCGTGATAGGTGAAGTTTGGGCTTCTGTGGACCAAACAAAGTCCTGCGGCGAGGAAAAGGTAAGTGGGGGCCCTCGGGAACTTGGTTCTATTGAGGGACCCCCAAGCCTATTTTGTCTTTCTGCCTGTTACCTAAGGTATTCCCGCTAATATTCTGTGTATGCCTGTTACTACTGAGAAAATGTAAAAATTTTAATAGTAGGCAAGAAAAAAAAATAAAAAATGTAAGACCGCGGTACCTGTGTTAGACACTAGAGGCCGCTATGGTTCTTTTTCTTGTAATGTGGATTTTTTTCTTCCAGAATCAAATCCAGGCAGTTGGTATGTTCTCTGCTGGGAAGCTGTCTCCTCTGCCCTGTTGCTGCGCTCATCCATCCCCGGCCCCTGCGGCAAAGGGGGCCCTGGCTCCCATCTAGCTCCTTATTGTTTTTAAAAAAGGGCGCCGAAGGCGCACGTGCCCGCGCGCGTGCGCGTGCACGCGCCTCTATTCATAGAGGCGATCTGAAAAAAGGGGCGGAGCGGGTGGATGACGCTCAGGTGTGCGCCGCGGCGCTACTGCGCATGTGCGGGCGTCCAGCGTGTTTTAAAGCACATTATAGCTGGCTATTGAATGCACAGACAGAGCTAGCAACAGATAAAGGCACACAGAGGCGGTTGATGCAGGCATCCCCTAGAAAGGCACTTTAGTAGACACCAACTGTGATATAGCAGCAATTGTGCTAGACTATTCTCAGTAAAAGTGGTGTATTACGGCTGGAATACCTCAGCTTTAGGCTTAAGAATATGCCGTCCAGAAGCTCCGGAACTGAATCTTCCAGGAAGCGAAGGGGGTCTCATCGGGCTCTGAGGTGGGCATGCTTCTGCTGCACCAGTCTCCCTTGAAGTTCAGAGGTAAGTGACCATAGAGACCCCGCAGGGGTACTTGGTACTGTGGCTGTCCTCAGTCACCTGCTCCTGTGTATGTAACAGAGGAGGTTTTTTCCTCAGCTCTGGGAGGATTAGAGAGAGATTGTCAACATTGATCGCTGCCTCCCTGTCAGGGAAAGCACGCCGATCTCCGTCTCCTCCTTCAGAGTGCCTGTTAGCAGAGCAACAGTCCCATACAGGGATCGACCTGCCTGAAGGGGATCAGGATGAGGTTGATTCTGTTATAGAGGAATCAACAGTGGAGGAACCTTTCTCAGCAGCTCAAGCTGAAAGATTATGGGTTCAGTCTCTGACTAACATGGTCCGATCGGCATTAAAAATGCACCTTGCGGAACCATCAACCACTACTGTATCCTCGTTGGGGTCGCTAGAAGCCCCCAGACTGTCTGTTCTTTTCCACTTCACCCTTTTACTGAAAGGGCTTATTTACCAGGATTGGGAACGTCCTGAGAAAATATTATTCCCCCAAGAGATTTCCGGTGGTCTATCCCATGGAGGATAAGTTCATCAAAAAAAAAAAAAAAATGGAAGGTCCCTACAGTGGACGCAGCCATCTCTTGTATGTATAAATCACTGACATGTCCAGTGGATAATGTCCAAATGTTCAAGAACCCAATAGATAAAAGATTGGAGTCCTTATGAAAGTCTGCTTCTTTCTACAGCAAGCTTGGTGACACAACCAGCAGTGGGGTCTGCTAAGCAGTGAAGGATCAGTTAAAACAGGTCTTGAGGGACTTGACAGATCAGCAGGCCTTGCCCTAGCTGATCTACCTAGAGCCTTAGGCTTTGCGGTTGACGCCATAAAGGATTCAGTCCATCAGGCCTCCCGCCTTACGCTGTCTAGAGTACATATGCGTAGGCTTCTATGGCTCAAAAACTGGTCTGCTGAAGCTCCCTGTAAGGAATGGCTGGTTAGCATCCCATTTCATGGTGAACGCTTATTCAGGGAAAACCTGGACAAATATATCCAGAAAATTTCCAGCGGTAAAAATACGCTCTTTCCGGTTAAAAACAGAGTTAGAGGTCCCTCTTTAAGAGGCCTACTTCTCCAGTCCCTGGGGCATCGGCTGTGTAACAGTTCCGACGCCTCCTCGGTCAATTCCCGGGGGTAAAAAACAGGGACAATAGCAGGGTAATGAGAAACCCTGGGTCAGGGGAGGTACAAAACCTCCCCCAAAGTTAAATTCATTGAAGGGTTGCCCCCACTCAGTCGGGTGGGGGGAGGACTCCAGTTGTTCACAAGAGACCTGGCGGGACGCGATCAAGACAAATAGGTGCTCTCCGCAGTATGTTGGGGATACAGATTGGAGTTAAGAGACTCTCCTCCTTCCCATTTTTGAGGTCAAACGTGCCAAGGGATCCCCGGAAGAGAGAGTCCCTCCTGTTGGCACTAGAACAACTATTGCTCCAAGGAGTAATTATGGAGGTTCCCCTGGAAGAATGAGGGTTCGGGTTTTACTCAAACCTCTCTACAGTCCCGAAGCAAACGCGGACGGGAGGCCCATATTAATTCTAAAAGGGCTATACAAATTCCTGTATATCAGGACTTTCCGATGAAGTCGATCCGATCGGTGGCCACTGCCCTACAAGGGGAGGATTGGTTAGCCGCGATCGACATCAAAGATGCTTATCTGCACATTCCCATCTTTCCAGTCCACCAAAAGTTTCTACGCTTTGCAGTAGAAGGGCGCCATTTTCAGTTCAGAGCCTTACCCTTCGGTTTGGCCACAGCACCACGAGTGTTTACAAAAATTCTGGCCCTTTATTGGCCAATCTAAGAACACAAGGTGTAATGATAATGGCATATCTAGATGACTTGTTGCTGATAGACCACTCAGTGAAAAAACTAGATGTGGTCGTTCACAAGACAATCAAGTATCTGGAATCTCACGGTTGGATTATCAACCGAGAAAAGTCAGCCCTAAAAACCAGTCAAAAGTCTGGAATACTTGGAGCTAAGGTTGGATTCAGGCCAGAGAAAAATATTCTTGCCTCGAGGAAAGGTGTTGTCTTTGAAAGATTTGATCCACTTAGTGGGTACAAAAAAGACAGCCGTCCATACGCCTGTGCATAAGGCTGCTGGGAAAAATGGTGGCATCATTCGAAGCAGTACCCTACGGTCAATTCCATTCAAGGAATTTGCAGGGGGCCATACTGTCAGCCTGGAACAAAAAAGTTCAGGCCCTAGACTTACAATGTCCTTGTCCCCTTCCGTTCGCAAGAGCCTCCGTTAGTGGTTGGTTCCCCAGAATCTGGAAAAAGGGAAATCCTTCAGTCTGATTTCTTGGAAGGTGGTCACTACAGATGCCAGACTTATAGGCTGGGGAGCAGTACTGGAGCAATAGTCTCTCCAGGGCAGATGGTCGGATGCAGAAAAGGCCCTGCCCATCAATCTCTTAGAGATACGAGCAGCCCGGTATGCCCTAGTAGCATGGACATCCAAACTCCAAGGGTCCCCTGTCAGAATTCAATCAGACAATGCCACAGCAGTGGCATATATCAATCATCAGGGGGGCACCAGGAGTCGTGCAGCCCAGAGGGAAGTAAATTACATCCTGAAATGGGCAGAAAAATATGTCCCAGCCATATCTGCGGTATTCATTCCAGGAGTGGAGAATTGGAAGGCGGACTTTCTAAGTCGCCAGCAATTATGCCCAGAGGAAGGGTCCCTTCACCCCGAGGTTTTCTGGACAATATGTCAGCGGTGGGGAACATCGGATGTAGATCTTCTAGCATCCAGATTCAACGCAAAGGTGGACAGGTTTGTCTCTCGGACAAGGGATCCCCTAGCTTGCGGCTCGGATGCCCTAGTGTTCCCTTGGGATCAGTTCAAGCTGATATATGCATTTCCACCGCCACAATTGTTACCTCGATTACTCCGCAGAATCAGGGTAGAAAAGAAACCAGTGATTCTGGTGGCTCCAGCGTGGCCCCGAAGAGCGTGGTACGCGGAGATTGTAAAATATCAGTGGGGAGTCCTTGGACTCTCCCACGTCGTCCGGACCTGCTTTCGCAAGGACCGATATACCACCCTTCCTTACCAGCCCTAGGTTTGACGGCCTGGCTATTGAAGCCCACATTCTAAAAAAGAGAGGGCTCTCTAATTCTGTGGTATCTATCATGATCAATGCCAGGAAGCCGGTATCCAGGCAGATCTAATATAGAATCTAGAAGGCGTACATCGCGTGGTGTGAGGCCAAGAAATGGCATCCACATAAGTACGTAATAGGTAGGATTCTGGACTTCCTACAATGGGCTGTAGATAGGAAGCTTGCCTTGAGTACTATCAAGGGTCAGATTTCGGCCTTGTCAATATTTTTTCAAAGGCCCTTGGCTTCGCATTCACTAGTCAAAGCCTTTATACAAGGAGTGATGCGTATTAGTCCTCCGGTTAATATTCCCATATGTCCATGGGATCTAAACTTGGTTCTGTCGGTTCTACAGAAACAACCATTTGAACCATTACAGCACATTTCCTTGGTTCTTCTCACCAGGAAATTGATTTTTCTAGTAGCCATTTGTTCGGCTAAAAGAGTGTCGGAATTAGCAGCTATGTCCTGTAAGGAGCCATATCTGATTATCCATAAGGATAGAGTAGTGTTACGTCCTCATCCAGCCTTTCTTCCTAGGGTGGTATCGAGGTTTCATTTGAACCAAGATGTGGTTCTTCCTTCTTTTTTCCCCAAACCTACTTCGGTAGAGGAAAAGTTATTGCATTCTTTGGATGTAGTAAGAGCAGTTAAAGCTTATCTAAAGACCACTGCTCAGATTCGCAGAACGGATACTTTGGTTATTCTGCCGGAAGGCCCCAGAAAGGGTCAGGCAGCGTCAAAATCTACTTTAGCCAAGTGGATTCGACAGGTCATAATACAAGCCTATGGCTTGAGAAGGAGACCGCCTCCGTTCAAAGTTAGAGCGCACTCCACGAGAGCAGTTGGAACTTCATGGGCAGCGCATCACCAGGCCTCCCTGGCTCAAATCTGTAAGGCCGCAACATGGTCTTCAGTACACACAATTACTAGGTTCTACCAGGTGGACGTTAGAAGTCAGGAGGATGTCGCCTTTGGGCGCAGTGTGTTGCAGGCCGCAAAAGATCCTCATGTCTGATAGCGCTCAGCTTATATATGGTGTATCCCCTCCCTCATTGGGCATTGCTTTAGGACATCCCATTAGTAATGACTATGTCGCTCTGTGTCCCGTGATGTACGAGAAAGAAAATAGGATTTTTATAACAGCTTACCTGTAAAATCCTTTTCTTGGAGTACATCACGGGACACAGAGCTCCCGCCCCTCTTTGGGGACACTTATTGCTTTGCTACAAAACTGAGGTGCTCCCGGATGGGAGGGGCTTATATAGGGGAGGGTACTTCCGGTTTTGGAAGTTGCCAGTGCCAGCACCTGACGGTATCTATATAACCCATTAGTAATGACTATGTCGCTCTGTGTCCCGTGATGTACTCCAAGAAAAGGATTTTACAGGTAAGCTGTTATAAAAATCCTATTTTTTGGCCTCTCTCAGCGGTTGTATGGTGGGGCGGGGAACCCGCCGTGCTTGCTGGGAGGGGGTATAAAGGGGACGGCCATTTTTGGTGGCGGGAGTCGAGTCCCAGGCACCTTCAGCCTGTGGGCGGTGGTTCGTGTCGGTCCTCTAGGCGGGCCTAGGCCTAGAGGACTTTCGGAGGTCGTGTTCCATCCCAGGCACCTTTAGCCTGGGGTGAGGTACTCGGATAGAGGTCTGGAGCTCAGTGCCCAACACTGAGTTCCACGAGGGAAGGAGATCCTAGGGGACCCTGGGAGAGGGTACCCGAATCCGGAAGGCGTAATAGACCGGTGGGAGACACTTGCTTGAAGACCTGGTGCAGCATATTGCCAGTGACAGGTGAGCCTTCCATCGGAGACCACCTGGAAGGAAATCCCTCTTCGCATCGGAGAACGCAACCCACTTTCAGGAAGGAAAGTGGAGAGTTCATTGTGTCTGGGCCTACTCGCATCCACACCCCCCCTGTCTGTTCTGTTCGTTGAGGGGGTCCAACTGTCTGTGCATTACTCTGTCATCGGAAGAATAAAGGAGTGTTGGACTTTAATGGTGTGGGGCTCATTTTCTGGCAGACATTGTTTAAGGTAACTCTCTTTGGAGGTTCCAGGTGCAGAACACCGACCCAAAGGTAAAACAAGAACTTTGCTTACACCACACAAACATCTGCGGTGAAGGCTTGGCGTGGTGACCCCGCACTCTCTCCTCTAAGGTACCCCTAGACAAGAGACAGACGAGCTGATAGAAAGAGGAGAGAGAGGAGGCTGCTATATATATATATATATATATATATATATATATATATATATATATATATATTTATTTATTGATGGAATTTTTTTAGATTAGTAAAGGCGGAGATCAGCGACTTATAGCGGTACTGCGATATTGTGTCAGACTATCGGACACTAACTGACACTTTGCGGAAACCAGTGACACTAATACAGTGATCAGTGCTAAAAATATGCACTGTCACTGTACTAATGACACTGGCTAGGAAGGGGTTAAACCTCTAGGGCAGGGATCTCAAACTGGTGGCTCTCCAGCTGTTACAAAACTACAAGTCCCATGAGGCATTGCAAGGCTGACAGTTACAAGCATGACTCCCACAGGCAGAGGCATGATGGGACTTTTAGTTTTGCAACAGCTGGAGGGCCGCCAGTTTGAGACCCATGATCTAGGGTGAGCAAAGGGTTAACTGTGTGCCTAGCCAGTGCTTTTGTGTTAGGTGCTTTTACTAAGGGAAGAGATGGATGTTGTTCCCTGCTTTGCAGGAACAAAAAATCCATTCCTTCCCCTCTGTCAGAACAGAGATCTGCCTTGTTTACATAGGCAGATCCCCGTTCTGTGTATTTTACCAATGATCGACGGGTGCCAGCAGATCGGCTTCTGCTGTGAATAATAACAGCGGAATCAGCTTGCCAGAGAGCTGTCCTGTAGCAGTAAAACTGCTATAGGGTGGTCTTTAACCACTTAAGCCCTGGACCATTTCTCTGGCCAAAGACCAGGCCACTTTTTGCGATTCGGCACTGCGTTGCTTTAACTGATAATAGCGCGGTCGTGCGACGTGGCTCCCAAACAAAATTGACGTCCTTTTTTTCCCACAAATAGACTTTTATTTTGGTGGTATTTGATCACCTCTGCGGTTTTTATTTTTTGCACTATAAACAAAAATAGAGAGACAATTTTGAAAAAAATTCAATATTTTTTACTTTTTGCTACAATAAATATCCCCAAAAAATATATAAAAAAAAAAATGTTTCCCTCAGTTTAGGCCGATACGTATTCTTCTACATATTTTTGTAAAAAAAATTGCAATAAGCATTTATTGATTGGTTTGCGCAAAAGTTATAGTGTCTACAAAATAGGGGGTAGTTTTATGGCATGTTTATTAATAAAAAAATGGTACTAGTAATGGCGGCGATCAGCGATTTTTATCGTGACTGCGACATTATGGCGGACACACCGGACACTTTTGACACCATTTTGGGACCATTGTCATTTTTACAGCGATCAGTGCTATAAAAATGCACTGATTACTGCAAAAATGACCCTGGCAGTAAAGGGGTTAACCTGTAGGGGGTGCTGAAGGGGTTAAGTGTGAGCTAGGGAGTGCTTCTAACTGTTAGGGGGCGTGGCTTGCCCTGACACGTCACTGATCGCTGTTCACGATGACAGAGAACAGACAATCAGTGACATGTCACTAGGCAGAATGCGGAGATGTTGTGTTTACACTAACATCTCCCCGTTGTTCAGCTCCGTGACACGATTGCGGGACACTGGCGGACATCGAGTCCGCGGGTCCCGCGGGCACGGTCACGGAGCTTGCGGCAGGGTCGCGAGCGCGCCGGCGGCGGTGCACGCGACAACACGGCAGCAAATTAAAGGGGACGTATATATATGCTCATTTGCCTGTCCGTGCCATTCTGTCAACGTATATCCTCGTGCGGTGGTCAGGAAGCGGTTAAGGGGTTAAGCTGGCCATAGATGGGTGGAAGTGGATTAAGGAATGCAGGCTCAATAACAAATGCAGAGAACACAGAACCAGTGGTGTCACTAGGGGGTGGCTATTATGGCTAGAGCCCCGAATCTGGGGCCCATAGCCCTGAGTCCAGGGCCGGTAACCGCCCCTACTGTGAGAGTGTCCCGGGCTGCCTGTTACTGCGCTGTCACGCATAGCCGTGGCACTCTCACTGAGTCTGCACTCCGTGTTTCACTGTCACCCAGAGAAGGGAGATGAGTGTGAGAGCGAGTCTCCTCCCATGCTCTGCCCATATCATAGAGCCGGGAGGAACTTTCTCACATGAGCTCCTGAGCTGGGGAGGCAACAGGTGAGTGCAGATAATGGAGGAGGGGGAGGGGGGAAACTCTGTACTACCCTAGCCTGTCTTCTATATACCCAGCCTCTCCGTATACCCAGCCTCTCTGTATACATTAGCTTCTCTGTATACCTAGCCTCTCTGTATACACTAGCCTCTCTGTATACCCAGCCTCTCTGTATACCTAACCTCTCTGTATACACTAGCCTCTCTGTAAACATTAGTCTCTCTTTATACACTAGCCTCTCTGTTTACCCAGCCTCTCTGTATACCTAGCCTCTCTGTATACCCAGCCTCTCTGTATACACTAGCCTCTCTGTATACCCAGGTATACCCAGTCTCTCTGTATACACTAGCCTCTCTGTATACCCAGCCTCTCTGTATACACTAGCCTCTCTGTATACACTAGCCTCTCTGTATACCCAGCCTCTCTGTATACCCAGCCTCTCTGTTTACTCTAGCCTCTCCGTATACCCTAGCCTGTCTTCTATATTACCTAGCCTCTCTGTATACCCTAGCCCCTCTGTATACACTAGCCCCTCTATATACACTAGCCTCTCTTCTATATATACCCTAGCCTGTCTTCTATATACCCTAGCCTCTCTGTATGTAACAATCTGCATCTTGTGGCAGGTGGCAAGCTCTCTGGTGATCCCGACGTAAGGGGGAGGCTCTCTGGGGACCCTGATGTAATGAGGGGGGCTTTGGGAACCCTGATGTAATGATAATATATAATGTTATATATATATATATATATATATATATATATATACAGTATATATATGTAGCGGGGTGTCACTTTAAGTACAAAGACTACTATACCCAGTATGCAGCAGGACACCCACAGTGCATTGCCCGGTGCAAGGTCTGCTGGGGAAGGACTATTTAAGCAGGGAGGAGCAACACGCGGGTCTCTTTGGACACCGCCCTCCTAGCAAGTGGAGCCTATGTTGGGGCCTGTTGCTTTGGACTAGGCCGGAGAGCCTGGGCCTAGGGGATCCGAAGAGCTTGCTGATCTTCACGGGAGAACCCAGAGTCGTCTCATCCATTAATCGCTCTCGAGAGGATCGGAGACTACGGGTATCGTGAGACTGCTGGAGCACAAACTACTGAAGTCGGTTGTACGGACTGGTCCGGTCGGGTGAGAGAGCACTTGCTCAGGATTCATTGATTATCTTTTAGGCCCAGTATCCCTTGGTCAGGGCCCACCGTTACCGGAGTATTACATTGCACGCCAGAGGAACAGTGTGTTGTGCAGCCGGAGTTAAGTTTTCTTATTGCATACTGAGTAACTAACAATTTAATACCTTTGGATTACAAATAACCCACAAAGTGCACCACCATTGCTAGCGAAGATCCTTCTCAACTAAATAACTGTGTGTGAAATAGTCAGGCCACGAGGGGGAAGCTCGCGAGCGTAGTTTACTAAGAGACATTCAGTGTGTATAAGACTTTTAGAACATAGTCCTTGTTATTTGCTTGACTTTTAATATTGCAGGGCTCTGCATAGATAAATGTATCATTGTCTAACCTTATATCTTCTACTCAGTAAAAGTATTTGTGGTTAAGCAAACACGTTGTGTGGCGTACTGTCTATCCCAATTTGATATTAACTATTGTGTGTGCTTTATTGCGGAGTGGTGATTCCTATAGCATAACGGGTTTTACACTTCCATTTGCACTAGCTGTGCCAAGGAAGGTTAGAGCCAGTTCCTGGGGGTTGACAGCAGTGTGTTACAGGCCCAAAACGATACCAGCAGCCCTCTTAACTGGGGGTATTGCTACATGTGGGGGCTCGAGTCCGGGATTCTGCAGCTATACCCCCCAAGAAGTTGGACTTTGTTTCCCCGTGTGGTTCTGAGGAGGTCGGCCATTATGGTGAATTTGAACTGCGCCACTGATGAGAGTAATGGAGGTACAGGCCTAAACTGTATTTCTGTCTGCGTAGTTCGTGGGCGTGTCTCAACAAGAAAAGCCAGCGAGTTGCGTGCAACAAGAAGAAAAGGGGAGGAGCCCCGACATATCGTGAGTTGCACGTGGTGTCTTTGGCGCCAAGTGGACAGTGCGTGCTGGAATAGTGGGTGAGCAACATGTCCCCTGTTCCAAGGAGTTCGGTTTCTGCTTCCCCCATGGACGTTGCCTCACTGGCTGCCCCTCTGACAGATACAGGGATTCGGTTGAAGCCTCGGGGCCGCTTTGCACTGTACACGTGCCGAGATGCGGAGGCCTTGGGGATGGTCTGTCCCTCATGCCAGGGACTGGTGGTGCACCTTCGGCCCTTCGGGAGATGTACTAGATGTGGAGAGTTCCTCTTTGAGGTCGATCAGCCTACGGAAAAGCCCGGGCCTACCGGGTGAATTGCTTAACAGGCGCCACCACACTAGAGGAGGAAACCTGCGTTTCCACAACCACCCCCACGCGCACCACTATGACTGAGAAGGAAGTCAAGCTCGAGGTTCCGGTTACTTTGGACCCGAAGACGGAGAAACCGGCGGATGCTGTCTTTGTTGCTACTGAGACTTCCCTTCCACCTCCCAAGTGGAAGGTGGGCCATGTGAAAGCCTCCCGTGGCCGCGGTCGAGGTACACCCCAGCGCCTACCTGAACCGGAGCTCCAACCCGGAGGGACCTCCAAGAGATCCACGGAAGGCGACGGTAAGGAGGCTGGGATCATGACAGTGAAGAGTTTGCCGGGGAAACAGAAGAGGCTCAGTGTCCGTACTATAGGGGACGCTTGGGTGCCTGACCCGCGGGAACCTTTGAGAGACAGTGAGTCAATGTCAACCAAAAACTATCTGCCAGCGGCGATGTACCCCATACTCATTCACATAGGGTGGGGGTTCGGGATCTGGGGGCCCCCTTATTAAAGGGGGCTCCTGGATTCCGATAAGCCCCCCCGCCTGCAGACCCCGACAACCAACGGCCAGGGTTGTCGGGAAGAGGCCCTTGTCCCCATCAACATGGGGGCAGGGTGATTTGGGGTGGGGGGGCCGCAGGTCGCCCCCCTGCCCCAAAGCACCAAACCCCCCATGTTGAGGGCATGCAGCCTGGTACGGTTCAGGAGGGAGGGGCGCTCTCTCGTTCCCCCTCTTTTCCTGCGGCCTGCCAGGTTGCGTGCTTGGATAAGGGTCTGGTTTGGATTTTAAGGGTGACCCCCACGCCGTTTTTTCGGCTTAGGGGGTTTCCCTTAAAATCCATTCCAGACCGAAGTGCCTGGTATGCTCCTGGAGGGGAACCCATGCCGGTTTTTTATTTAAAATTTGGCGTGGATTCATACCAAACACAGTGCCTGGTATTGGCGGGAATCCACGTCGGATCCCCGTTCAATACAGTGTCGCGTCACCTTCTCGCTATTGTAGCGAGCGCGAGATGTCGGCACCCTGTCGCGGAGAATCTGCGCGATGGGATCGCGATGGATATACAATGACGGCGGCACCTACTGTACGTTACCATGTTAGGTAGTGTCAAGTGCTATGACGGTTGCACTACCACTAGGTGGCGGTGATTTGCAGGACTTTATTTTATTATGCATCTCCCTTGAGGAACGTTATTACATATGCTAGGCCTAGTATATGCACCTTTAGTTGAAGGGAGTCATCTTTTCTCGGAAAGATGGTTCGCTTTGTGTACATATAGATATCGATAGGATGTTCGTTTGTTCTGTGTGTTTTCTCTCCCTCTGCAGGTGGACTACTAGCAACTGCCGGAGAATGGGTGGAATAGTTAGTCTAGAGGGGTGGGATTGATAATGTATTATGCTATGTGAATGTGACATTGAGTATGGGATGTCCATGTTTGTATCCTTGTTAACCCTTCCTTCATCTCTTTTTTTCATTTCCCTTCCCCATTATATTGGTTCCGGCACAAGGATTTCAAATTTGTACATAGTTTGGAGATAAATCTGCGCTGGCTCAGGCATGAGGAGCGTGGGTTTATCCCAGACATTGGGGACAGTGTCTCCTTTAGATGGGGGTGTATATAGCGCCCACCCCATTTAGGGGTGCTATATACCCAAATTTAGGGGCTGGCCTGAGATAGTAGTTGGGCTCAGACCGTTCTCATTTATAGGTTGTGCTACTTCCAGGTGGTATACTGGTGTGGCCTGTAGGTGGCACTGCCATGACAGGTCAGGGTTGAACGATCAGTACTAGTGCTGTGCCTTGGGGTGTCCTCTCTTGGCAGCGGTATGGTGGGCGTGGTTAGCCTGCTGTGCATGCTGGGAGAGGATACATAAGGGGCAGACGCCGCCTGGGAGGGGTCGCTCTCTGGAGTTTGTGAGGGGAGTCGGAGTCCAGGTGCATGGCGCCCGGCCCTCTAGGCCATGGAGCCACGTGCGCATCAGTCCCAGGCACCTTTAGCCCTGGGGCTGCAACTTCAGCACTGGGCCCAGCACCTTTAGCTGGAGCCCACTTCTGGAAAGAGGAATCCCAGGGTGTCCCTTGCGAGGGAGCCCGCTTCTAAGAAGAGGAGGCTGGGGGAGGACCTTTCTGACGGACCGGTGAGAGTTCACGGTGAAGGAAGGGGCCTGGTAACTTTCTGGAGGGATTCATCTATCCACCAAGGGCCTGGTAATGTGCTGTTGCTGGCACCTGACTTTGTGTTGCAAAAAACTGAGAAGTTCGGGACCTGATAGATTCTGTGGCAGAGAGTCTCCCGATCGTATCTAGGAAAATACCCTAATTAATCGTCCGAGCATCACTTCGGCTGCTAGGATCCACTTTTATAGGAGACTATCCGGGTGAGCTGATCCTACTCTGGGATAGAGTGGTGATTGTAATATCTACTTGTGCCTGGACCTACCTCCCAAAGCCTTGCTGTCCTGTCTCTTCTCCACCCTTTTCTATCTGCTGAATATTGAGAAAAATAAACTCAACGTTGGAGTTTAGAGTGGTGTGGACATTGGAATCACTTGGGGGGAAAACAGAGACTTGTCCCTATATCCTAGGAGATGAAAACCAACTGATGGAGAACCTAGCTGTGGGACCCAAATACATGACACCGCTCAACCTCCTCAAACAGGGCATATAGAGGATGTGCCCTTTTCCTGCAAGTGAGCCAAAGGTAGGAAAAAGGGTCCGTGTGCTACATATACACACGTATTTTACATACATGTGTATGCCCGCCCAAGCGTATGACTTTCTTTACTTCGCTGCTATGGGCGCTAGCCCCAGATCTTTTGTAGACCTAGCAAAGCCCCTGCACAGAACAGATGTCAATGCATGTCTTTAATGAAGCCTAAAATATTTTTTAATTATTTTTGGTAAATTTGGGTGAGCTATGTCACAAGTTTAAAATTCAGGTGAAAATCAGCGAGAGAATATCCTTGTGCAATGAAAGTTATATTGTAGGAAGATAGGTGTAATATTGATGGAATTTGTTTTAAACAAAATGTTGGAAGTAATCATTGATTTCTATAATAACTTTTATGTACAGTCAAGATGCAAGAGAGAAGATACTGAGTAGGTGAAAGGTGATAATTGTTCTGTTTTCTTCTAACAATAATAAGAAACCCTCTATACAGCTTTCTGAACACATTAGCCTCCAAACTCATGAGTCTAAATTACAAGAAGAGTGTTTGCAGCTTAACAAGAAGTGTCCTAGACACAGCGAGCAGAGTACATAAATTCTAAATGCAGGCAGCAAAACCACATATTTTCATTTTAGTGACATTATACAACACTTCTATTGATTCCACTGAAGTTATACTACAACACTTTAAGTGTTTGCTCTTTATTCTTAAACATAACCCGTTATCCTACTTTAAAGTATAGTGGCACATTTAAAGCTGAAGTTTTGGTAAAAAAGTTTTAAAAAATCCCTACAGATTCAGTCATAGCACTTACCTGTAAATAGGTATGTCCAAAATTATTCCGGCAGCTGGACCATAGAGAAACCTTCACTGCATGGGCAGCACTTCCGAAGCGCCTGAAAAGCGATTCTGAAGCGACGCAACACTGGAGGGTTTAACCCTTTCTTCGGCCGCTAGTAGGGGTTCTAAAGCGCCTTGCTAGCGGCCAAAAAGCGCTGCTAAAACGATAGTAAAGTGGCGCTGAAAAGTTTTAGCGCCACTTTACCGCTAACGCGTCAAGCCCCCCAACGTGAAGGTGCCCTAACAGCTTTGTGCCTTCAGGCAGAACAGCAGTATAGCTGGTCTGATGGGGACTCGCCCCCTTCTTCCGCTTCCTCCATTCAGAAGAGTTCTTTCATTAATTACGCTGCTTGTGACATAATCTGTGAATGAGGTCAGACAAATCACAGGATTCTCTTCCTCATTTCACAGATCTTGTTACAAGCAAAGCAATCAATGAAAGAACTTTCCTCAATGGAGATGGAGGAAGGAGGACTGCTTGTACTAAAGGCGTAACTAGAACCTTCAGGGCCCTGGTGCAAGGAACCATAAAGGGCCATCCCTGACCCCCAGGTGCCTGTCGCAAGTGCAAGTGCATTCTTGTGACCCTGGTAGTTCCGACACTGGTGTCACTATTTTTTAATTCATTTTATTTCTTTATAATTTTTTTGGGTGACATGGGATCTAAACAGACCTCTGATGATTGACCTTTGAGGCAGAGAAAGGAGTTTAAGGACACAACCCTCAAGCCCCATACACACTATCAGTTTTCTTGCAGGTTTTTCTCTTCAGGTTTACCAAAACCATCTAATATGAGGTCAAACCTTAAGAGTTTCAATTCGTATGCAATCAGGCAGGCCCTTCCACTACATGGTTTTGGTAAACCTGAAGAGAAAAACCTGCAAGAAAACTGATAGTGTGTATGGGGCTTGAGTCTCCTTTTCTGCAGCCTCAGCTGTACAGAATTAATAGACAGGAATAACTCTGTACAAAGCTTTTCGTATTCACAACTGAAGCCGCTGAAAGGCTGCAGGAGAAAAATGGTGGGAATCAGTTCCTCTATATGCCTCCCCCTGCCGCCCCTGCTATCCAAGTGTTCAGGGGCCGCATAGGCCCCTAGTGCATGGGGCAGGGTCGCAATTGTGAACCCTGATACCCCTGTACATATGTCACTGGCCTATGCTAATTTTTTACCTCGAATTTTAACTAAAATTAGGCTTTAAATTAGGCTTTAAATCTGACCCTAAGCCAGCTTGGTTGATTTACTAAAGGCAAATAGGCTGTTCATTGTGCAAGAGACGTTTCCCCAGAGCTTAGTGAATGAGGAGAAGCACAGCTGACTTTCATCATCCAAACATGTGCAAGCAAAAATTCTTTTTTTTAAAATTTCCTGGCACATGATTGGGTATTCCTTGCAAATTGAAGCTTCAGCACATCCACTAAATTGAAGGACCTATTTGTCTTTAGTAAATGAACCTCAAGGTGTACATGAAAGACTGCTGAAATCCACTGGCCTGTCTTGGAGACTTTCCTGGCATAGAGTGACGATAGGATCCCTCCTGGGGCTTTTAAGATTAAAGGTCATCAATTACAGCAAGGCAAGAATAAAGCATGAATCCTAAGCATGAATCCTATGTCCATAGGATCATTGGATGCAAAAGACCATCCAGCACATCATTATGAATTTATTCTTCTCCTCAGTCTTCACAAGGGATTTGGGGGGGCTTCAGTAACCAAAACTGCAGTGTTTGTCCTCATGACACATCACAGGAAGCACCCTCATGGCTAACAGAGGACAGAATTAGAAATAGACTTGGGAAACGTAACATTAATTAATCACCGGGACCAGATGGCTTTGAACCTGAGGGTACTTAGGAAACTCAGTTAAGTAATTGCCAGACCATTGTTCCTAATTTTTACTGACAGTCTACTGACTGGAATGGTACCAGCTGATTGGAGAAAAGCCAATGTAGCATCAATATTTAAAAAAGGGCCAAAATACATCCCTGGGAATTACAGACCAGTTAGCCTAACATCAATAGTATGCAAGCTCTTGGAGGGGATTATGGGGGACTATATACAGGATTTTAGTGATGAAAACTGTATCATTTGCAGTAATTAGCATGGATGCATGTAGAATTGCCAAACCAATTAACCTTCTATGAGGAGGTGAGATGCCATCTAGCTAAAGGAAGGCCCGTAGACGTGGTGTATCTGGATTTTGCAAAAACATTTGACACAGTTCCCAATAAACGTTTACTGTACAAAGTAAGGTCCATTGGCATGGACCATTGGGTGAGTACATGGATTGAAAACTGGCTACAAGGGCGAGTTCAAAGGGTGGTGATAAGCGGGGAATACTTGGAATGGTCAGGGGTGGAAAGTGAGGTCCCCCAGGGTTCTGTGCTGGGACCAATCCTGTTAAATTTGTTCATAAACGACCTGGAGGATGGGGTAAACAGTTCAATCTCTGTATTTGCGGACGACACTAAGCTAAGCAGGGCAATAACTTCTCCGCAGGATGTGAAAACCTTGCAAGCAGATCTGAACAAATGAATGGGGTGGGCAACTACATGGCAAAAGAGGTTTAATGTAGAAAAATGTATAATAATGCATTTGGGTGGCAAAAATATGAATGCAATATACTCACTAGAGGGTGAACCTCTGGGGGAATCTAGGATGAAAAAGGACCTGGGTGTCCTAGTAGATGATAGGCTCAGCAATGGCAGGCAAGCTGCTGCTAACAAAACAAATAGAATATTGGCATGCATTAAAAAGGGGATCAACTCCAGAGATAAAGCGATAATTCTCCCACTCTACAAGACTTTGGTCCGGCCTTACCTGGAGTATGCTGTCCAGTTCTGGGCACCAGTCCTCAGGAAGGATGTATTGGAAATGGAGCGAGTACAAAGAAGGGCAACAAAGCTAATAAAGGGTCTTGAGGATATTAGTTATGAGGAAAGGTTGCGAGCACTGAACTTATTCTCTCTGGAGAAGAGGCGCTTGAGAGGGGATATGATTTAAATTTACAAATACCTCACTGGTGCCCCCACAATAGGGATAATACTTTTTCGCGGAAGGGAGTTGAATAAGACACGTGGCCACTCATTAAAATTAGAATGAAAGAGGTTTAACCTTAAACTGCGTAGAGGGTTCTTTACTGTAAGAGCAGAAAGGATGTGGAATTACCTTCCACAGGCGGTGGTTTCAGAGGGGGGCATCGATAGTTTCAAAAAACTATTAGATAAGCACCTGAATGACAACAACATACAGGGATATACAATGTAATACTGACATATAATCACACACATAGGTTGGACTTGATGGACTTGTGTCTTTTTTCAACCTTACCTACTATGTAACTGTGTAACATTAACTGTTGATGCAATATTACACTAGCATTCAGAAAACGTTTGAACTGGGTAATCAGGCCCCAATTAATGCATTGCCTGCTGTCTGTGCAGCTTTTATCTGAGCGGGTCGCTTCAGCATTCTCTATCAGATCTGGCAATTAAGGGGTGTTTGGCAAGGGTTAGAACTGCCTGGCAAGTTCCCTCTTTAAATATCCATCAGAACAGGTCATATATATATATATATATATATATATATATATATATATATATATATATTAGGGGTGCGGAAATTAACGATTAATTGCTCGATTAATCGTTCATTTCTTTGATCGATCAAAATTTTTTTGATCGATGACGATCCACGGAGTGAGCTCCGCGGTCTCGTCCATAGGAAAGGCCGCGGCTTCGGCCTAGCTCCGGAGCGCGGTGGCCATCTTGGTCCACCCTGCGGCAGCCTAGTAGCGGCGCGCTGACGTCATCATCAGCCGCCTGCTTGTGTCGTCTACTCTGCGGACGGTTCTGCCTGGATCTTAAGGTATGGGGGAGATGTGGACATTACGGGGGGAGATGTGGACATTACAGGGGAGATGTGGGCATTACATTATGGGGGGAGATGTGGACATTACGGGGGAGATGTGGACATTACAGTATGGGGGCACATGTGGACATTACAGAATGGGAGCACATGTGGACATTACAGTATGGGGACACATGTGGGCATTACAGTATGGGGACACATGTGGGCATTACAGTATGGGGACACATGTGGGCATTACAGTATGGGGGGGAAAAGTGGACATTACGGAGGAGATGTGGACATTACGGGGGAGATGTGGACATTACGGGGAAGATGTGGACATTATGGTATGGGGCACATGTGGGCATTACAGTATGGGGGGGGAAAGTGGACATTACGGGGGAGATGTGAACATTACGGGGGAGATGTGGACATTACGGGGGAGATGTGGACATTATGGTATGGGAGCACTTGTGGGCATTACAGTATGGGGGGGAAAAGTGGACATTACGGGGGAGATGTGGACACTACGGGGGAGATGTGGACATTACGGGGGAGATGTGGACATTATGGGGGAGATGTGGACATTACGGTATGGGGGCACATGTGGACATTATAGTATGGGGACACATGTGGGCATTACAGTATGGGGGGAAAAGTGGACATTACGGGGGAGATGTGGACATTACGGGGGAGATGTGGACATTACAGAATGGGAGCACATGTGGACATTACAGTATGGGGGGAGATGTGGACAACTAACAAACTAACTTTCTACGTTTTTCTTAAAGTTTAATAAAAACAAATTCTTGTAAAAACTGTATGTGCGTTATAATTAATCAAAATTAGTAGATTAATCGATTTAAAAAAAAATCGATTAATCGAACACGAAAATTTTAATCAGTAACAGCCCTAATATATATATATATATACACTGCTCAAAAAAATTAAAGGAATACTTTTGAATCAGAACTCCTGGGATATTGATCTGGTCAGTTAAGTAGCAGATGGGGTTGTTAATCAGTTTCAGCTGCTTTGCTGTTAATTGAAATTAACAACAGGTGCACTAGATGGGCAACAATGAGACGACCTCCAAAACAGGAATGGTTTTTCAGGTGGAGGTGTCTGGACATTTTTTTTCCCTACTCATCTTTTCTGACTGTTTTTCACTAGTTTTGCATTTGGCTAGGGTCAGTGTCACTACTGGTAGCACGAGGCGATACTTGGACCCTATAAAGGTTGTACAGGCAGTCCAACTCCTCCAGGATGGCACATCAATATGTGTCATTGCTAGAAGGTTTGCCGTGTCTCCCAGCACAGTCTCAAGAGCATGGAGGAGATTCCAAGAGACAGGCAGTTACTCTAGGAGAGCTGGACAGAGCTGTAGAAGGTCCTTAACCCATCAGCAGGACCGGTATCTGCTCCTTTGTGCAAGGAGGAACAGGATGAGCACTGCCAGAGCCCTACAAAATTACCTCCAGCAGGCCACTGGTGTGAATGTCTCTGACCAAACAATCAGAAACAGACTTCATGAGGGTGGCCTGAGGGCCCAACGTCCTCTAGTGTGCTCTGTGCTCACTGCCGGACACTGTGGAGCTCGATTGGCATTTTCCATTGAACACCAGAATTGGCAGGTCTGCCACTGGTGCCCCATGCTTTTCACAGATGAGAGCACCCTGAGCATATGTGACAGACGTGAAAGGGTCTGGTGAAGCCGCGGAAAACTTTATGCGCCTGTAACATCGTTCAGCATGACCGGTTTGGTGGTGGGTCAGTGATGGTCTGGGGATGCATATCCATGGAGGGACGCACAGACCTCTACAGGCTACACAATGGCACCCTGACTGCCATTAGGTATCGGGATGAAATCCTTGGACCCATTGTGAGACCCTACGCTGGTGCAGTGGGTCCTGTGTTCCTCCTGGTGCACGACAATGCCCGCCCTCATGTGGCGAGAGCATGCAGCCAGTTCCTGGAGGATGAAGAAATTGATACGATTGAATGGCCCCCATGCTCACCTGACCTAAATCCAAAAGAACACCTCTGGTACATTATGTTTCGGTCCATCTGGTGCTGCCAGGTTGCACCTCAGTCTGTTCAGGAGCTCAGCGATGCTCTGGTCCAGATCTGGGAGGAAATACCCCAGGACACCATCCGTCGTCTCATTAGGAGCACGCCCTGATGTTGTCAGGCATACAAGCACTTGGGGGCCATACAAACTACTGAGGACCATTTTGAGTTGTTGCAATGAAATTTCAGCAAAATGGACTAGCTTGCTGCATAATTTTTTCACTTTGATTTTCGGGGTGTCCTCTGTAGGCGGATAATTTTCATTTGCATCAAATGATGTGCCATCCTTTCATTCCTAACACATTACCCAGTCCATATCAGTATAAATATCCAGCATGAGATTTTGCCCCGTTAAGATCTGATGTGTTTTCAAAGTGTTCCTTTAATTTTTTTGAGCAGTGTATGTATGTATATATATATATATACATATATTTCTTTAAATTAGCATCACTTGTATTCATGCAGCATACATTTCACATAAACCATAACATTTCATATAACACTAAGTGAAAACTGGCTGGCTGCTCAACAGCAGCAGCAGCCCTAGTTATCTGTACAGATGGTAACACAAGGTTTAATTTGGCTGATTTTTGTTCCAGCGGCATCTTTACACGGCGGTCTGAGCAAAAATGGACCAACTTAGGGGCTGCAAAGAATGGAAATGTATTGCAAGCAGATGAGGTGTGTCGCTAAAACTGCCAGATAAGCTGAGCAATAGTTTGCCAAGCTTCCCTTGGCTGTAATGGAGATGCAAATGTAAAATTCTCTCTGCTTTTCACTTTGGTGCTCTTCTGAAGCTGCCTTCAGCAGCATTTTATCCAAACAAGACATTTAAAAATATGTTTTTGTAAAATCTGTAGCATACCTGAGTTAGTATAATTGAGCACAAAACATTCCATATATCAGTTATGACATTTAATGAATGTAAAATCATAAAATCTCCATTTCAACATATGGCGGAGAACAATAATTAGGTGAGTAAACGGCTTTTTGTCTAGTGAACAACACTTGAGTTTTCAAGATTGAAGCATCCTTCTGTCTATGTTCAACATCTGCAAAACAGCTTGTAAATCCTGTCTGACTAAAAACATTTACTATGTGAAGTGTTATGTGGACGTACAAGTTCCAATCAAGAACAATGAGGTATTCAGAAATCAATGGTACAGGAGGACATGGTCACAGCTTAACGTTGTATTGCAGAGTCTATTTCAAACAACAGACTCAACAATAAGAAGTCACTAGTATGGAACAGACTGTACTATGTTTTTAAAGTGACTGTAAAGGCTTTTTTTTTCCCAAACATGTTTTCCTTATTTGCTCTTATGCTTATGCTCTACCCCCTAGTGCCTCTTCTTCTTTGTGCACCACAATAGGAAACGGCTTCTTATGGGGAGCAACCATGGTCTCACTCTATAGACACACACAGCGCATCTCGACTTTTCTCCCACACACTCCCACCTCACAAGATTTGGATTGACAGCAGCAGGAGCCAATAGCTCCTGCTGCTGCTTCTGTGCCTGTGTGAAGAGGGAGAGAGAGCAGCACTGACTGCCAACAGGCACAACGCTGGATTGATACAGGACTCAAGTATATAGGGAGGTGAGGGGGTGATACATTTACTGAGACTTTTATTTTACCTTAATGCAAGGGAATGCATTAAAGTGGTTGTGAACCCTTACATATGCCCAGTGAAGTGACTCACCTCCCAGATGCATACATATTTGCCTGCATAAGTTGTACCTGTTTATCTGCAGTGTTTTCTTCTCTACAGCCCTCTAAAGTGCAGAATTTATACAGCTGGTCAGAAAGCAGAGGGCGGGGAGCTTAAGTTACACTCTTCAGAGCTCAGTGAGAGCTGATTGGAGGGAAAAGACCCTCCCCCTCCCCTGCTCACACCGAACACAGGAACAGAGCTGATGCTGTTAACCACTTCCAGCCCAAGCCAATTCTCGCACTCCTCTCCTACATGTAAAATTCATAATTCTTTTGCTAGACAACGACTCAGAACCCCCAAACATTATATATATATATATATATATATATATATATATATATATATATATATATATTTATATATATATATATATATATATATATATATATATATATCAAAGACCGTAGGGAGTATAATGGTGGTCATTGCAATTTTTTATGTCACATGGTATTTGCGCAGCGATTTTTCAAACATGATTTATTTGGGAAAAAAAACTCTTTCATAAAAAAAAAAACAGTATTTCAATAAGTTTTTTTTTTGGGACTTTAAATGACGTACACAACTACATGCACCCTAAATCAGTGATTCAAAAGAAGGGGGGAGGATTAAGATTGAGAGTGAGGCACAGGACATGTAGTAAGAAAACTGTATAGATGTTTGGTTTACTGGAAAGCATGACATATTGCATAACATGTGACACATTTAACCAAGGTAAATAATCTATATACAAGTGAAGCCTAAAATTTTCATATATATATATATATATATATATATATATATATATATATATATATAAACACAAAAAATCACACAATATATTTTTGTGGTAACCAATACATGATTAACCAAGGTAAAGTAATATATATACAATCAAGCCTAGAAATGTCATATATAAACACATAAAATCACATTATATATTGTTGTGGTAACCGATAATGTAAGCCAAGTATTGTTTGTCAATAAAATAGTATTGAATAAATGGGTCACAATAAACGTTGAGCTATATATTGGGAGCATGATGGCATCTATTGGGCTTGACGCGTTTCGTGGACAGTTTCCACTTATCAGGATCAGGCGCATAGCCAGCGCAGCACTCTACCAGGAAAATCTAGAGCACTTCGTGCTTCCCTCTGCTGACCAGCCTTATGGAGATGCTGATTTCATTTTCCAGCAGGTCTTGGCACCTGACCACACTGCCAAAAGTACCAATACCTGGTTTAATGATCATGATATCACTGTGCTTGATTGGCCAGCAAACTCACATGACCTAAACCCCATAGAGAATCTGTGGGCTACTGTCAAAAGGAAGATAAGAGACATCAGACCCAACAATGCAGACGAGCTGAAGGCCGCTATCAAAGCAACCTGGGCTTCCATAACACAGCAGTGCCGTAGGCTGATGCCATGCTGCATTGATGCAGTAATTGATGCACAAGGAGCCCCGACCAAGTATTGAGTGCATACTATACTGTACATGGACATACTTTTCAGTAAGCCAACATTTCTGTATTAAAAATCTTTTTTTTTTGGTCTTATGCAATATTCAAATTTTCTGAGATACTGAATTTTGGGTTTTCACTGTAAGCTATAATCATCAAAATTAAAATAAAGAAATGCTTGAAATATATCACTCCGTGTGTAACACATCTATATAAAATATATTAGTTTCACCTTTTGAATTGAATTACTCAAATAAGTTAACTTTTTTGAAGATATTCTTATTTTATGAGATGCACCTGTATATGGCATCCTTTGCTGGACAGGTGGTAACGTTCAGAGTACTTACGGCACGCACCATAAGGAGAACCTTGCTACTATGAGCAAGGTACATGTTAACTTTATGGGTACTCACACTTAACATTAACCACTTAAGGACCAGCCACTGTATATATACGTCGGCAGAATGGCTCGTACAGGCACAATCACGTACCTGTACGTCCCCTTTAACTGCCCGACGTCGGGGTCGCACACGCGCGCCACCGGCGGCGCGCTCGTGACCCCCCTGCCTTCCCCGTGAGTTGGACCGCGGTTCCCGCGGACTCGATCGCCGCGGGGATCCCCACGATCGTCTTACGGAGGCATGGAGCAGGGAGATGTTAGTGTAAACACAACATCTCCCCGCTCCCCTACTGACAATGTCACCGATCTCCGCTCTGTGTAATCAGAGCGGAGATCGGTCACGTGTCACTCGTAGCCACGCCCCCACACAGTAGTAATCACTCCCCTAGGAGTAACCAGTGCATTTTTATTGCACTGATCGCTGTAAAAATGACAATGGTCCCAAAAATGTGGCAAAAGTGTCCGATGTGTCCGCCATAATGTCGCAGTCACGAAAAAAATTGCTGATCGCCGCCATTACTAGTAAAAAAAAATAATAATAATAAAAATGCCATAAAACGACCCCCTATTTTGTAAACGCTATAACTTTTGCGCAAACCAATCAATAAACGCTGATTGTGATTTTTTTTACCAAAAATATGTAGAAGAATACGTATCGGCCTAAACTGAGGAAAAATTTTTTTTTTATATATATTTTTGGGGGATATTTATTATAGCAAAAAGTAAAAAATATTGCATTTTTTCCAAATTGTCACACTATTTTTGTTTATAGCGCAAAAAATAAAAACCGCAGAGGTGACCAAATACCACCAAAAGAAAGCTCTATTTGTGGGAAAAAAAGGACATCAATTTTGTTTGGGAGTCAGGTCGCACGACCGCGCAATTGTTAGTTAAAGCGATGCAGTGCCGAATCGCAAAAAGGGGCCTGGTCTTTATGCTGCGTATTGGTCCGGGGCTTAAGTGGTTAACTATATCACTGCCAGAACTGTTTTTTGAGTTTTTTTTTTAGACACATTAAAAATCATTTTAGATATGAAGATTTAATTTATTATGGATAAGTGATAGTTTACATTTTTGGGGTTGTAATCGATATGTGCAAAGAGAGATCACACAAAAAGTTTAACATCTAATTAAGTAATGATAGATATAGATACCAAATGTAATAATATTAGAAAATATAACAATAATACTTAACTAAAGAAGCTGTTCGCAATGGAGTACCCCCATGATAGCGTGGCCAATGACCAGGTTCAGACACATGCCTAATGGCAGCACTGATGTGAGACTGAATGTTCGGCGTTATAACTGTAGTATATAGACTTGTGTGTAAGGAATAATCTACCCCCGGCCAACTCCTCTTGCAAGCAAAATTACCTTTTAAGGACCTGGACCTGGTCAGTTTGTAATGGCATTCCTTTAGCATGAAGTCAGCTAAAGTGACCATCCTTATATGTTTTGTGTGCCCCCTCAGCCAGGTTTTAGAATTTATTATTAGATATTGTGAGCCAACAAAAATAAGAAAATATGAAATATACAAATTTTCCCATCAAGATTTCCCCCAAACATTATATATTTTCTGAAAGCAGATACCCTAAAGAATAAAATAGCAGCAGTTCCAAACGCACACAAATACACAAAAGCAATATATTACCAAAATTTTGGTAAAATATAAAAGATGGGGTTGTGCAGAGTACATAGGTGCCCAAGATATTAAGCTTTAAAGTGCACCTGCAAAATGACAACAAACTTCATCAACCTCTATTTTCCTTAGGCAATGTTTAAAAGCCCCTACAGGTTATCACTTTAGAGTTAACCATGAATACTGACCCTAGAATTATTGCTCTCACTCTGGTGTGCACGGTGACATGTAACATGTGTCACATGGGGCGGGGCGGACTTAAAAGAGAAGTATGTTTTGTTTTTTTCTAGATTCATACTTACCTAGGTGGATGCAGCATCAAGCTGATGCTGCATATTTCCCACTGGCATCTCTGCACAGAGAACCGAGCCACGAACTCTGCCGATGGCTCGGTTCTCACTCCTCCCTGAGCGGAGAGCTGCTGACTGTCAGTCAGCAGCTCTTCTGCTCTGCTCCTCCACGCTCATTGGAGCGCTGAGCAGTGGAGGAGCGGGGAGCAGCCGTCTCAGTGTCTCAGCGGCTTGCAGAGAGGCTGAGACTGCCATCATTCCAGGCACCTGGCGGATCCAGACTTCCTAAGTCGGGATGACGCACTGCCTCGACTGATTCCAATGACGTCAGCAGAGAGGGGACTTCAGACCGCTCTCCGCTGAAAAACGGGTCACATGAGTGCAAAACGAATTGCACTCCTGTGACCCTTAGGAGAAGCCCAGCCTTATCTCTGGCCCTCACGCTATGCCTTGGATATATACTAAACCTAAAAATTTAACTCAGCCTGAGCTAAAATCTTCTACATGCTCCCCTCCTGTACTAAAATTTCTGACTCTGATTTAACTGGATGTTGTGAACTTCTCACAGTGTGCATTAAAGGCTTCAGCAAGTGAGATAGAGTACTCCTTATTTTGTGGCTGAAGGACATCTAGAATCATCTAATTCTTATCTCATCATCCTTGGGCTGGCCATATATGGGTCAAATTTCCATCCATGTATGTCCACTGTGGTTGAAAGGAAGTTGATCCCCTGATCGACTTCTGTTCAACCATCCTGTCGGATTTTAGCAACTCGTTTAGAGCTGCAGGATATAGCCTACAGTGCTGATCTCTGGGCATTGTGACTGAGAGGGAGTCCTAATACAAAGACACAGTGGGGAAGATTCCCCCCATCCACCTTGAATGTGTGAATGGGGAAATCGTGTCAGTTTTTTTTCCTTCTGTTCAACACACTGATTGAAGGAAAAAACTGTCTCATCCATGGCCAGTCTAATCTCTCAGCCCACCCTTTTCATTCATTAGATTTCACTTATTTTAATAATGGAGACTCAGTATCCTTATTTATATTAACAATTTAATTACAATACTAAAGAGGGGAGGGGAGGGAATCCAGGGGAAGCTAAGTATAAGCAGAATAAAATTCAGCTTTCACATCAACCCTGAACCTATGTCTCCAAACTCAATCCTAAACCTATCAATGAGTGGGCTTTTTCAGCTAAGCAAACCCTCCTGCATGCATTCCTTAGCTAAAGGCAGATGGATTCCGGGATGTAAATGCTACATAAATCATCTGTCCTTACTCAAGGTGGCCATGGCTAAATAAAGCATGAAGACATGGATGATTGGGCGAGTTTGCTCTGAATATTAAAAATGAATTAAATTGCATTTTTGGTTTGTGGTGCTCAGATACAGTTTAGTTCCGCTTTAAGAATCATGTTCAAACAACTAATACGCTTTATTTATTCAGCCATATTTGAAATTTACCCAAGCTCCAATAGTATTATGATGTCTCATAAAATAAACTTTAATGTGTGCAGCACTATATAAGACTTCTGTAGAGGTATGATAAAAGTAGATGCCCCAAGCTCTATTTGCCCAGTTCTTAGAAAATCTATGAAACATTTACTTACAATATTAGCTTAGTTCCAGTCTCATTCCCTTCACCTTAAAGAAGCATTGATCAAGAACTCTGATGCTTGTCAAAGAATAGGATTCTTTGAATAACTTAAACATTTTTACCGCACCAGCAGAGCAATATAGAAAGCGTACTTTCCATTCAATGCCCTCAAGCCATTTATTTAATTGACCATATACCCATTTCATTTTCTACTCAATAACAATACAGCATGTGAGAGACTTAAGATAATTGAGAAGAATTCCAAGGGATAACCATTCTTATCTGAGTAATGGAATGAAGTGGATATTAACCAATATGATAGAGGAGCAATTGTTCAGTGTTAGAAGAGTTCTTCAAGTTATGTTCTGCATCACTGTGCTGTGAATCTATAGATATTATCTCACAGGTTTGCATTATACATATTTTTGTGGGATTGTGGTCCTAATTTGT
Organism: Rana muscosa; assembly: GCA_029206835.1. Lineage (NCBI taxonomy): Eukaryota > Metazoa > Chordata > Amphibia > Anura > Ranidae > Rana > Rana muscosa. The sequence goes on along the minus strand of CM055116.1, from coordinate 355,932,271 downwards.
AGACAGAATAGCACATTATAAACACTTTAAATACATGTATCAGTCTGTTGGATTTCAGATATTAAAAAGTATGCTAAACATGGTCAAAATATTCGGCATTGTCCGTGTAGCGACCTCACACCTCTCACCCCTTCTCATTCACGGCTTGTTTGTCTGGTCTAGGGGTTAATACTGGGGGGAGGGATGAGATACACCACGGCCCATGTCCTCCAATGTGTAGAGGTGAAGGCCAGAACTATCGGGTTTTGTGTATGTGTCTCAGAGTCAAATCCTCTCCTCGGATTGACTCCCTTTGCTCCTAGTAACCAGAGTTCCACACACTGAAAAGGTCCAACTCGTATTTATTCTTCTCAATAAATAGTCATACAACACAGACAGGTTGAGACCCATATAACACTTCAGTCTTTGTGGGGAGTAGGCCAAGGCATGATTCTTTTAGATAGAGCTAACCACTGTGGTGTCACCAATGGCGAATAGTCACTGACACTGACTATATTGAACAGAACATGGATTACCTTCGCTAACGTAGCCCCTATCAGGGGGAAGACATCCGTCCAAGACAGGCCTCTCCGTCACCAGCAATGCTGCGCTGGACTCTCCGGAGAAGTTCCGCTCACCGGCCTCCTCGTCTCAGACACGGGCACCCAAGGAGTTAGGGCCCCCCTCGGATTCCTCCACCCTTGCGGAACTCAGTCGAAGGTACTGAGCTCCAGGCTTCCGCCATAGTACCTCGCCCCAGGCTAAAGGTGCCTGAGATGGACTCCATCTCCCGCTCCGGCCAGGTCAAGGGCACCTGGGCCTGGAACTCCGGAACGACAGCACCCAGGCTGAAGGTGCCTGGGCGCGGCTGCGTCCTCCGACTCTGAACCCTGAGGTCAGGGCGTCCGCCCCTTTTATCTCCTCTCCCTCTGTGTCACAGCTGGTTCCCCGCCCCGCTGCACCAGCGCCAGGAAAGGACAAAAAGGGAAGTAGTCCTGCGGCGAGTGTTCAGCTCCGGCCCAGGGCAACAGCGCCACCTGCAGGCCGCAGGGAACCTCACACCACCAGAGTCCTCCAAGAACCACAAAAGGGTCTCAGATTCCCTAACAATCAATGCATCTGGGTTACACTACCACCCAGATGCCTCCCCTAAATTCAAATACCCGCTACATCCATGTTTGCTATAATGGAACATTAACCACTTGCCGACCAGCCGCCATCATGATACTTCGCCAAGGTGGCATGATCCTGCGAATCGCCGTAGCTGTACATCGGCTTGGGAACTTACTTTTGTGGGCACGTTCGCTCCCATTGGCCAGCGACGGAGCCAATCAGCGGGTCCGGAGGACTTGATGTCCACCGGCCACCCGTGATCGTTCCCCACAGTGACAGAACGGGGATCTGCTTGTGTAAACAAGGCAGATCTCCGTTCTGATGGGGGAGATCACATAGATTATGTCTTTCTGCTAAGCAGGAAGATGGATCTGTGAGTTTCACCAGTCACACAGTCCTCCATACAGTTAGAAAACAGTTTGGAGGAGTGACGTGCTGATTTCACCGCATGATACGTCCCACTGTTTGTTTGCATGGGCGTATGTACTGACGGCCGCATAATTTTAAAATTTGTTACTGTATTTACGCCGTGCTGGCGACTTTGTTTTTTAGCTTTTATAATAATAAACACACCAGGTTTTACCTATGGTGATTTTTGTATGTCTTTTTTCTGAGACATATTGCGGCCTTTGTGCCATCTACGGGCCGGGGGATAAGGATTGTTCAGCTGCGACCCTGCTTAGACAGCCCTGCTCGATCGGATTGGTCCTTGGAACAACCGTGAGGAAAATACCCTGGCTGGATCTCATATTTAAGAGGTCCTTTCATGCTTTTTTTCCTATTACAAGGGATGTTTATATTCCTTGTAATAGGAATAAAAGTGACCCATTTTTTTGTTTTGAAAAAGACAGTGTCAAAATAAAAAATAAAAAGTAAAATAAATAAGATTTTTTTTTTTTAAAGCGCCTCGTCCTGACGAACTCGCATGCAGAAGTGAACGCATATGTGAGTGGCCCCTGCATATGAAAACGGTGTTCAAACCAGGTATCGCCGCGGCCTTTAGAGTGAGAGCAATAATTCTAGCCCTAGACCTCCTTTGTAACTCAAAATTGGTAACCTGTAGAAATTTATGCCTATGGAGATTTTTAAGGGTAAAAGTTTGATGCTTAAAAAAAAGAAACTCTGTGCCGTTTCTTACCTAGCGTGTGCCTTTACAGGCGGCTCCCGTGCGTATCTGCGGGAGTGACATCACGCGGCTCTGGCGAATCACAGAGCCAGAGTCCACGGCCAAGCAGGAAGAGGGGCGAGAAGATGGACGTAGCCTGCACAGGGGACAGCGCTGGATTCTTTTGCAGGTAAGTGTCACATAATAGGCTAGTATGCGATGCAGACTAGCCCATTATGCTTTTAATTTGCAGGGAGCAAAAGAGGAAGTAAAACCCATCAGGGTTTACTTCCTCTTTAATGCAGATGAAATTTAATAAAATGAGAATGAATTCTAAAAAGGAAACCTATCCTAACAGAAATTTGGGAGCTGCCGACTTTGTACGAGGACTGTAATCCCAATACTTTCTGCACTGCCTAGTACAGTGATGGCGAACCTTGGCACCCCAGATGTTTTGAAACTACATTTCCAATGATGCTTGTGCACTCTGCAGTGTAGTTGAGGGGAAATGTAGAAATGCAGATCATGGGAAATGTAGTTCCAAAACATCTGGGGTGCCAAGGTTCCCCATCACTGTACTAGGCAGAGCAGCAAGCATTGGGATTACAGTCCTGGTACAAAGTCGGCAGCTCCCAAATTTCTGTTATGATAGGTTTCCTTTTTTAGAATTCATTCTCATTTTATTCAATTTCATCTGCATTAAGTACTGTTCTCTAGCTTTAGCTCTGCTCTATATGGCTGGATAAACTCAGTGCAGATCCTTATGATTTGTATTCTGAAGGCGAGTTGAACATTTTTACATTTCTAACAATACCAAATCCTTTGAAGATCTTCCACTCATCTCTTTGTATGATTAATTCTGCATGCTTTAATATCTGCATTCATCTTGTTTTTACCTCCTAACGAAAAGTACACATGGCTGCTTCAGTTTTTCATTAAATCTAATTAGAAAGACAGCGCTAACATGCTTCAGAGTACATGGGGAGGCTGGTGCCAGAGCCAGGCTGTGAGTCACCGGTTGCTTCTTTCAGTAATTTACAAGGCTTCCTGTATGATAAAGCACAGGTGCTTTGGCTGTCATCAGCACAAGTGATTTATTAGCTTCGGTGGCGCTACAGACCTCATCTACAAAACACTACATCAAAAGAATGTATAGTGAAATAATATGTTTTTCGCTGATGACCTCCAGAGACTCTTTAGCTGTTCTTGCCCTTTTAATGCTGTTGTTGGTTTAGCCATTCCTTCTCATTATTTCAAAGCCCACAGGATTCACTTCCTGTCTTAATCTCTCAGCAACCAAGGCTACCGTGGAGCGCGTTTTATTATCATGAATTTCTGTTTGATCTGTCACACACAGCAAAAGACTTCTAACTGTATAAAAGATGCCAGATGACCATAGGGAAATATGAGCACACAAGAATCCCAACTTTGCCAGTAAATCTCTTTCTCTTTCTTTTTTTGTATTCCATAAGTAAGAAAACTTCCTTTTAAGTAAAATTGATATATTGTAAAATATGCTTTGTGTGGCACTGCAACTCTTTATCTCTGAGATTTTTATTTTTTTATTTTTTTTTCTCCCTCTTTCATTGGGAAAATGTGTTGCAACGTTTTGTCTTCCAGTTTTCCTGACAGTGACTATCAATCACAGTGACTGTCTTTTGATTATCTGAGTAGCCTTTGAAAAGATTAGAGAAATCTTTAATTACTATTAAATGCCTGCCAAGCATGGACATAGTTGAGAAAATCAGTCAGTCAATCACAGTTCAAGCCTGTGGGAGCAGAATCATAATGAGCCTGATGATTAGAGAAGAGAGGAATGAGACTGACTGCACAAAATTAGTTAAAACATACAGGATTTTCAAGTGAACTGGGATACTACACAGTAATTAGGGTACAATACGCAATGAGGGGGACATTGTATGAAAACCAGTGCACGTGAGCCCGAGCAACCCACAGCAATCAGTAGGAGGTTCGCTTTCTTGCTGTTAATTATACTACCAAATCATCATGATGATCAAGTTGAAGGAAAGTCCGTTGTTGAACTTGACGCCACTCACAACTAGGGTTGCCACCTCATCCCTTTAAAACTGAACACATATGAATTCCACAGGTTCTGTGGCTGATTAAGGTGGTAATTAAACTCACTTGGTGCCTTATCTGCATTTAATTCGCCTCAGAACTTGTGTATTTTATATGTGTTCGGGTTTAAAGGGATGAGGTGGCAGCCCTACTCACAACTTATTCATTAAAATCGAAACACATGCACTACTTTGCACACTTTGCACTACAAGTGCACTTATATGTGCAATCGCTGTAGATCTGAGGGGGACATGCAAGGAAAATAAAAAACAGCATTTTTGCTTGTAGAAGATCTGATGATAAAATCAGCAGAGCTTCCCCTCATTTCAGATCTTCCCTTCAGATTTAAAGCGAATGCACTTCCAAGTGCACTTGTAGTGCAAAGCGGATTTGCCTTTAGTAAATCAACCACTTACACACTATAAATTGCTGATTGCATGCCACAGTTTAACAGCCAGATGTGGCTTTCTACCTCTGCTGTGCTTGATCTCAGATACTCTGATGTAAAATGAGTGAAAACATATATAGTAGTAGGAAATTTCCAACCAGCAGCAAAAACAGGGCATGCACTTAACAAATATAGTCACAATAAGGATACACTAGGTACCACGACTTTGTAATTTTGATAATTTTTTCCAATATGTCTACCTTCCTCCAGATGTTTGCCTTGCTTTGCAAGAAGGAAGCTTTTTGGATTTTTAGATTGAACACTTTGTCCCCCAATTAGGGATGAGCCAAACACCCCCCCCCCCCGGTTCACACCAGAACCTGCGAACGGACCGAAAGTTTGCGCAAACTTTAGAACCCCGTTAAAGTCTGTGGGACTCGAATGTTCGGAATTGAAAGTGCTAATTTTAAAGGCTAATATGCAAGTTATTGTCCTGAAAAGGGTTTGGGGACCCGGTCCTGCCCCAGGGGACATGTATCAATGCAAAAAAAAGTTTTAAAAACGTCAGTTTTTTCGGGAGCAGTGATTTTAATGATGCTTAAAGTGAAAAAAAAAGTGAAATATTCCTTTAAATATTGTACTTGTGGGGTGTCTAAAGTATGCCTGTGAAGTGGCATGTGTTTCCCATGTTTAGAACTGTCCCTGCACAAAATGTAATTTCTAAAGGAAAAAAAGTCATTTAAAACTGCTTGCGGCTTTAATGTAATGTCTGGTCCCGGCAATATGGATGAAAATCATTGAGAAAAATTACATAGGTACCCCCCCAGCCCATTACCAGCCCCTTTGGGTCTTGTATGGATATTAAGGGGAACCCCGCACTCAAATTGAAAAAAGAAAAGGCGTAGGGCCCCCAGGCCCTATATACTCTGAACAGCAGTACACAGGCGGTGCAAACAAGACAGTGACTGTAGGTTTGTTGTTAAGTAGAATCTGTTTGTAATTTTGAACTGGTACATTTGTAAAGTGTAGCTCCAGCCAAAAAATCTATTTTTAAGCTTTTTGAAAAACATTGGGAAGGGTTATCACCCCTGTAAAATTTGTTTTGCTGTCTGTGCACCTCTTCAGAAGATTTCATCTCACTTTCTGTCCCAATGACAAATGTTTTTTGAAAATTTGGGGTTTTTAGTGAAACAAGGATTGGTGATAAAGCATAAGTGGAGAGGAGACATGTTTTTCCTATATTAACTCTTACAGGAGAAAATTTCCCTTCCTAGGGGTAGATTTCCTCTCACTTCCTGTTGTCTCCTTCCGTTTTCAAGTAGGAGTCGTTTGTAAGTTGGATGTTTGAAAGTAGGGGCCTGCCCTTTATGCTCTGCAAAAACTTGGGCCTTAGGTGTTGGTGTTGCCACAACATCGTAAGCCCTCACAGTTACTCTTGGTGGGCGCTGGAACGCCCTGCTGTGAACTATTATATCAAGAATTGTAATTACATGCCATTGTTGAACAGTGGTAGAAAAAATTGGGCCTTTGGTGGTGGTGCTGGTGCCACAACACTGTAAGTCCCCACAGTTACTCTTGGTGGGCGCTGGAACAGGCCCTGCTGTGAAATATTATATCAAGAATTGTAATTACATGCACCTGTTGAACAGGGGCAGAAAAATTGGGCCTTTGGTGGTGGTGGTGGTGCTGTTGCCACAAAAACTGTAAGCCCTCACAGTTACTCTTGGTGGGCGCAGGAATGGGCCCTGCTGTGAAATATTAGATCAAGAATTGTAATTACATGTCCCTGTTGAACAGGGGCAGAAAAATTGGGCCTTAGGCACTGGTGCCACAACACTGCAACCCCTCTCAGATACTCTAGTTGGAGCGCAGGAATGAGCCCTGCTGCAAAGTATTGCATCAAAAATTGTAATTACACGCCCCTGTTAAACAGGGGCTGAAGAATTGGGCCTTAGCCACTGGTGCTGGTCCCACAACACTGTAAGCCCTCACAAATACTCTTGGTGGGCGCAGGAATGGGCCCTGCTGTGAATTATTAGATCAAGAATTGTAATTACATGCCCCTGTTGAACAGGGGCATAAAAATTGGGCCTTAGGCACTGGTGCCACAACACTGCAACCCCTCACAGATACTGTAGTTGGAGTGCAGCAATGAGCCCTGCTGCAAAGTATTGCATCGAAAATTGTAATTACACGCCCCTGTTAAACAGGGGCTGAAAAATTGGGCCTTAGGCACTGGTGCTGGTGCCACAACACTGCAACCCCTCACAGATACTGTAGTTGGAGTGCAGCAATGAGCCCTGCTGCAAAGCATTGCATCAAAAATTGTATATACACGCCCCTGTTAAACAGGGCCTGAAAAATTGGGCCTTAGCCACTGGTGGCGGTGCCCAGAACCAAAAATGTTCTTACAAGCTATCAGCTTGATCATTGAGGAGGAAGAGGATAGTCACTCAGCATAACAGGATAGTCACTCAGCATCAGCATAGGCAGTCTTGAAGGGATCTGACATTTAAAAAAAAAAATATTACATCAGCATCAGGTGCATGGTAGCTGGTGGTGATCCAAGACTGATTCATTTTTATGAAGGTCAGTCGATCGAATGAGTCGGTGGACAGGTGCACCCTGTGATCGGTTACAAAGCTTCTAGCAGCACTGAATGTGCGTTCCGAAAGAACGCTGGATGCAGGACAGGCCAGTAGCTCAATTGCATACTGTGCAAGCTCTGGCCAGTGATCCATCCTCAAGACCCAGTAACCCAGAGGATTTTCGGTGGGAAAGGTGTCCAAGTCTGATCTTGCCCCTAGGTATTCCTGCACCATGTAAACCAGACACTGGCGATGGTTGCTGGAACCATCAGACCTTGGGGCTGCGGACTAAAAAATTGTCTGAACGCATCGGTCAGACGGCCACCTTCTCCACCGCTCCTTCTTTGACTGACCGAAGCCTCAGCAACACGTTGTCCAGGACCAGGAATTTGTAACCTCCCAGTCTCTGGGAACGCATTGCACAGACCTTTCTGCAAGGCCTCCCGAAGATGTTTCATCCTCTGCTCCCTCTGCGAAGGCAAGATAAGGTCCGCAACCTTACCCTTGTAACGTGGATCAAGGAGGGTTGCCAGCCAGTAAATGATCCCTCTCCTTGATAGCATGAATACGAGGATCCTTCTGCAGGCTTTGCAGGATCAGGGAGGCCATGCAGCGTAGGTTTGCTGAGGCATTCGGTCCGGAGTCCTCTCGGTCACTCAGGATGACATGATCCGCAGCCACCTCCTCCCAGCCACGTACAAGTCCATGGATTTCTTGGGATTGTAATTGATCCCTTGAAGACTGCTTCTGATGCTGAGTGCTAGGCTCCACCTCCATGCTGACACAATCCTCCTCCTCCTCCTCCTCTTCCTGTGTGATAGGCGGGCCAGCAGGAGCACTGTCTGGATAAAGGGGTCCTTGAGAGGTAAGGAAGTCCTCCTCTTCCTCCCTCTGTTCTGCCTCAAGTGCCCTGTCCATTATTCCACACAGCGTGTGCTCCAACAGGTGGACAAGAGGAACAGTGTCACTGATGCATGCACTGTCACTGCTCACCATCCTCGTGACCTCCTCAAATGGTAACAGGACAGTGCATGCATCCCTGATCATGACCCACTGGCGTGGCAAAAAAAAACAAGCTCCCCTGATCCTGTCCTGGTGCCATATTGGCACAGATACTCATTGATGACCCTCTGCTGTGTGTGCAGCTGCTGCAGCATGGCCAACATTGAGTTCCACCTGGTGGGCATGTCACAGATTAGGTGGTTCTTGGGCAGGTTGTATTCCTTTTGGAGGTCAGCCAGCCGAGCACTGGCATTATATGACCGGCGGAAATGCACACAGTTTCCTGGCCTGCCTCAGGACCTCCTGTAAGCCTGGGTACCTGCCCAAGAACCGCTGCACCACCAAGTTAAGGACGTGAGCCAAACAGGGCACATGGGTCAGGTGTCCTTGTCGGAGGGCGGAGAGGAGGTTGGTGCCATTGTCGCAAACCACCATTCCTGGCTTAAGCTGGCGTGGCGTCAACCACCTCTAAGCCTGCCCCTGCAGAGCTGACAGAATCTCTGCCCCAGTGTGGCTCCTGTCCCCCAAGCACACCAGCTCAAGCACCGCATGGCATCGTTTTGCCTGCGTACTTGCGTAGCCCCTTGAACACCTACGGATCACCGCTGGTTCCGAGGACAAAACACAGGAAGAGGCCATGGAGGAAGAAGAAGAGGAGGAGGTGGAGGAGAGAGGTGTGTCAGAATCACCAGTAGTAGCATTTTGGAGGTGTGGTGGCGGAACAACCTCCAACACTACTGCACCTTGTCCTGCATCCTTCCCAGCTGCCAGCAGAGTCACCCAATGCGCCGTGAAAGATAGGTAACGTCCCTGTCCATGCCTGCTGGACCATGAGTCAGCGGTAATATGCACCTTACCGCTGACCTCCCTGTCCAGCGAGGCATGGACATTGCCTTCCACATGCCAGTAGAGAGCCGGAATCGCCTTCCGTGAGAAAAAGTGGCGTTTGGGAACCTGACACTGAGGAACCGCACATTGCACAAACTCACAGAAGGGGGCCGAGTCTACCAACTGAAAAGGCAGCAGTTGAAGTGCTAGCAATTTAGCCAAGCTAGCATTCAACCGCTGGGCATGTGGATGGCTGGGAGCGAACTTATTTTGGCGGTGCAGCAGCTGGGGCAGGGAAATTTGCCTGGTTCAATCTGACGTTGGTGTACCGATAGCAGATTGCCCGCAAGTACTTGGCTGTGACACACCTAATTCTACACCTTCATTCCTCTCAGTGCAGGTTTCAGAGAGGACTGAAGGTATAGTGGGGTTGGAGATCCCAGCTGATGAGGAGCAAGGAGAGGTCCACTTTGTTCTTTGGTGTGGGTCTTTTAGGTATGCTTGCCAATGAACTGCATGGCAGGTCGACATATGTCTGGTAAAGCATGTGGTGCCCAAGCGGGTGATGTTTTGGCCACGCGAGATACGCTTGAGGCATATGTTGCAAATAGCAGAGGCGCGATCTGATGAACTCATCTCAAAAAAGGCCCACACCAAAGAACTTTTGGAATAACGCGCAGAGACAGCAGCGCTCTGCACATGCGGAGCTCTGCGGTGTGATGCAGTCGGTGTTCTGTCCTTAAGCTGGCCCCTGGAGGGCATCCTGCCTCGTTGGAGATGTGCCTCCTCCTCCTCCTCTCTCTTATTAGGCACCCACGTGGAGTCAGTGACCTCATCATCCCCTCCCTCCTCATCACTGGAGCAAACCTGGCAGTATGCAGCTGCTGGGGGAACATGACTGCCAGATTGCTGTCCTTCTTGGGCACCCCCTCTCTCCGGGCTCACGTTACTGCCTTCCTCTAGCTGGGTACCATCATCGGAACCTTCAAAACGCTGGGCATCCTTCTGGAGCATGTACCCAACACTGTGGTCAAACAGTTCGGAGGACTCCTCAGGAGGACATGGTGAGGCTAGGGAAGGAGTGACTGATGCCATTGAGCTGAGGAAAGAGGCCGCGTTGGCAGCTGCTTTGCCAGACAAAGTACCCTAAGCCTGGGTGAGAGAGGATGAGGATGATGAGGACGGCTTGGTCATCCACTCTACCAAGTCTTCGGCATGTTGCGGCTCAACACGGCCAGCTGCCGAAAAAAAGGACAAGCGTGTCCCACGGCCACGTGCTGATGAGGATGCACCATGTCCATGACCAGCACTGTTGCCTCTAGACACAGAGCCTGCTTGCCCTCTTTTATTGGCTTGTGACTGTCTGCCCCTCCTTGTTGGCCTTCCAGACATACTAATGGCCTGCAGTGAGATGTAGCTGCACAAAGCTGGGATGTATATATACTGATTATACTGCAGCTAGCAGAATCAACTGCCTGCCTGTAGTATTATTAGTATGAGAACACCAGCAATTGTCTTCAGGTAGCTTTAGGTGCACACTGTGCAAAGGACACAGTACACTAACTGTAAATGCTGCAGCTGCCTGTTTGTGGTATATATAGGAACAGAAGAACACCAGCAATTGTCTTCAGGTAGCTTTAGGTGCACACTGTGCAAAGGACACAGTACACTAACTGAAAATACTGAAGCTGCCTGCCTATGGTATTAATATGATCAGAACACCAGCAATTGTCTTCAGGTAGCTTTAGGTGCACAGTGTACAAAGGACACAGTACACTAACTGTAAATACTGTAGCTGCCTGCCTGTGGTATTAATAGGATCAGAAGAACACCAGCAATTGTCTTCAGGTAGCTTTAAGTGCACACTGTGCAAAGGACACAGTACACTAACTGTAAATACTGAAGCTGCCTGCCTGTGGTATTAATATGATCAGAACACCAACAATTGTCTTCAGGTAGCTTTAGGTGCACACTGTGCAAAGGACACAGCACTCTAACTGAAAATACTGCAGCTCCCTGCCTGTGGTATTAGTATAAGAACACCAGCAATTGTATTCAGGTAAGCTTTAGGAGCACACTGTGCAAAGGACACTAAATCAAAATACTGCATCTCCCTGCCTGTATTAGTATGAGAACACCAGCAATTGTATTCAGGTAAGATTTAGGAGCACACTGTGCAAAGGACACTAAATCAAAATACTACAGCTCCCTGCCTGTATTAGTATGAGAACACCAGCAATTGTATTCAGGTAAGCTTTAGGTGCACACTGCAAAGGACACTAAATCCAAATACTGCAGCTCCCTGCCTGTATTAGTATGAGAACACCAGCAATTGTATTCAGGTAAGCTTTAGGTGCACACTGTGCAAAGGACACAGTACACTAAATGAAAATACTGCAGCTAGCACAATCATCTGCCTGCCTGCCTGTCAGTATATTAGGAAGAGAATAACAGGAACGGATCTAGCTAAACTGAATACAGTGTATAAATATATACAACACCTAGGATGCATATATATCCTCTACACACTGTAACTGCAGCTACCTGACTCGCCTGCCTGCTCTATCCAACTCAAATTAAATGACACTGTCTCTCTCTCTCTGTCTGTCTTTAACCACCGCCGCAACACACTACACAAGGCCGCCACGCAGGCGGCCTTATATAGTGTGGGGCGTGTACTAAACCCCCTGAGACATAATTGGCCAAAGCCACCCTGGCTTTGGCCAATTATGGCTCTCCGTTTTTCCGTTTTTTCCACGCTGTGATTGGCCAAAGCATGCTGGTCATAGTGCATGCTTGGCCAATCATCAGCCAGCAATGCACTGCGATGCCGCAGTGAATTATGGGCCGTGACGCGCCACTCGAATTTGGCGCGAACGGCCCATAATGTTCGAAATTTGGCGAACGGCCGAACAGACGATGTTCGAGTCAAACATGGGTTCAACTCGAACTTGAAGATCATCCCTACCCCCAATGGATTAAATGAAGAATTGGAGACAAACAGTTTAATATAGACTTTAATAACTGCTCTCTGACCCGTATTCCTTCATTTCATCCCCTCCCTTTTAATCAACATCAGATTAATGGTGATATAATAATAATTTAAGATTTGTTTTTATAATTTATGTTATAATTCATTATTAATTATGAATTTTTGGCATACGGATGTAATAAAATATACGTAGATATAGTAGTGATAATTCAATTCTGGCTCATGCAGTAGATACGCATTACCTATATGTGTCTCTATGTATGTGTGTGCATATGTGTATGTACATGTACATGTGTATGTGTATATGTATATACATATATATATATATATATATATATATATATATACCGTATATACTCGAGTATAAGCCGAGTTTTTCAGCACATTTTTTTGTGCTGAAAATGCCCCCCTCGGCTTGTACTCGAGTCACCTTTTTGTGTCTGATCTCTCGGACTTTGGGGACCTGGTACTGGCCGGCCGTAGGTCCCCTGGACCCCAAACTTGGCACACTTGTAGCTCTCTTCCTCTACAAGTGTGCAAAGTTTTTTGTCCGGAGGACCTACGGCCGGGGAGCACCGATTTTTCAAAGCCGAGCACCCCTTCCATAAACTCCCATGTTAAACAGTAATTTCTCTGGTAAATTTGGGGACCCATTACCGGCCAGTTGTAGGTCCCCTGGACCCGGAACTTGGCACACATGTAGCCCCATTTCTCCACTACAAGTGTGCAAAGTTTTTTGTCTGGGGGACCTACAGGCGGAGAGCACCGATTTTTTAAACCCCTTCAATAGACTCCATTGTTAAACGTCAGTCTAGTCATGGGCACAGTGAGGCATGGGCACAGTGAGGCATGGGCACAGTGAGGCATGCACATGGACACAGTGAGGTAAAGTGAGGCACAGTGAGGAATGCAGATAGACACCCTAGGCTTGTACTCGAGTCAATACGTTTTCCCAGTTTTTTGTGGTAAAATTAAGTGCCTCGGCTTATATTCGGGTCGGCTTATACTCGAGTATATACTATATATATATATATATATGTATAGAACATTTTCAATTTTAAGAAATTACTATCATTATTAATCTATACACATCAATAACTAATAAGTATTTTCCAAATCATTTTTGGGTGTTATAACTAATTGTAAATATATATATATATTTTTATATATTTAATATATTTATTTCTTTATACATATATTGAATAAAGATTTTATATTATATATATATATATATATATATAAACCGATCACAGAGTGCGCCTGTCCACAGACTCAGTGATCGGCTCACCTTCATAAAAATGAATCAGTCTTGGATCACCAGCTACCAAGCACCTGATGCTGATGTAACCGATTAATTTTTCTATGAATGTCAGATCCCTTGAAGACTGCCTATGCTGATGCTGAGTGACTATCCTGTTATGCTGAGTGACTATGCTATTCCTCCTCAATGTTCATGTTGTTAGCTTCTAAGAACATTTTTGTTTCAGGGCAACCGGTGCCTAAGGCCAAATTTTTCTGCCCCTGTTTGTCAGGGGCGTGTAATTAAAATTTTTGCTGTAATATTTCACAGCAGGGCTCGTTCCTGCGCTCAACTAGAGTATCTGTGAGGGGTTGCAGTGTTGTGGCACTACCATCAGTGCCTAAGGTCCAATTTTTCTGCCCCTGTTTAACAGGGGCGTGTAATTACATTTTTTGCTGTAATATTTCACAGCAGGGCTCGTTCCTGCGCTCAACTAGAGTATCTGTGAGGGGTTGCAGTGTTGTGGCACCACCACCACTGCCTAAGGCCCATTTTGTCTGCCCCTGTTTAACAGGGGCGCGTAATTAACATTTTTGATATTGTGTAGCGCCCCTCCCAATATTTGGGGACACTAGGTGGAAATTTAGGGGTAGTCCGAGCCAGTAGTTGGGCTCAGACCAATTGTTAAGTTCTTTAATGCTTCTGCTCTGGGTGTGATGCTGCCTGACAGTAGTGTTCCCTGTTGCCTGTTGGTGGCACTGTCACCACCGGCTCAGGTTGAACCAGTGAGGGGTATCACAGCACCATGGGTGTCCTCTCTCGGCAGCCGTGCAGTGGCCGTGGTCGTGGTTGGCCTGCTGGGAGGGGGTACATAAGGGGGCAGATGCCATTGGGCGTGAGGAGAGTTCCAGGGGACCCATTGGTCCTGGTTGTGTGCCTCGTGGCACGAGGTGCGCAAGTCTGTTTCAGGCCTCGGGCACCTTCAGCCCGAGGCTGCTTCGTTTCATGGTAGGCCCGGCTCTGCTGGCTGGGGCCTACACCTCAGAGAGGGATCCCAGGCTGCCCACCTCTAGGGGGCCCAACTTTAGGAAAGGAGACCAGGGGAAGATCAGTCCCGGAGGAGACTAGCGACAATACTGCGGTCTCGGGAAGAGGCCTGGAAACTCGTCTAAAGAGGGATTCATCTTCAAAGTTACAAAGCTTGCAATACGCCGGTCTGGCACAGAGGTTCTTATTCAGTATTGTTTGGCTGGGAGGTTCGGGACTTCGATTCTGTGGCGGAGGATTCCCCTAGATACTCAGGAAAGGAAAAGATTGATTCGTGCTCCATCCTGGCTGCTAGGACCGCTCTCAAAGGGACTATCCGGGTGAGCAATACTCACTCAGGCTTGAGTGACGACAAAAGTTTAACACTGTGCTCTAAGTGTTGCGTGCCTGAACCTTTACCCCCTACTTCTCTCATCTTCTTACTCCTTATTCAAGTTATTGAAAAAGACAAAAGAATAAAACCTTACTGCTTAGGTTTTATTCCTGTGTGGACATTCGCGTTATTCTGAGGAACTTCTACCTAGACAACGGAGAAAGAAAAAAGGATCCACTCGAGAGAGGTAATTTACCGCAAGGCCCAAACAATAACACCACTCGCTCCTCTTTAACCAAAGGGGGGATACCGGGCAAGTAGCAGGTGTGACCGACTGCAAGCAAGTGGGAGATGGCAGTAGCGGTTTGGTCGGTGTGCTACACTAATATTTCACAGCAGGCCCATTCCTGCGCTTAACAAGAGTATCTGTGAGGCTTTACAGTGTTGTACCACCACCATCACGCCTAAGGCCCAATTTTTCTGCCCCTGTTTAACAGGGGCACGTAATTAAATTTTTTGATCTAATATTTCACAGCATGGCCCTTTACTGCTCTCAACAAGAGTATCTGTGAGGCTTTACAGTGTGGTGCCACCACCACCACCGCCTAAGGCCCAATTTTTCTGCCCCTGTTTAACAGGGGCATGTAATTACATCAGGCTGGGTGACTCATACAGACAGGTCTCTGGTGCCTCACCCTGTTTCTGGGAGTTTGGAGAAACTTCTAGAAGTTAGAGGGCGGAGGCCAGGAGTGTTGATCTGCATACTTAGGGGAACTTGGCCAATCATCAGGCAGTGGGCCGGGCAGGGTGGCTGAGACAGCCCTTAAATATGGATGAGTCATGGCAGCAGGAGATTTGGGTGGAATATGGAGTGCTGGGAAGACTGTCTGTGGCCTAGGATGGGTCTCTAAATCTAGAGGAGACCCCAGCTCCAGGCTGGGCTCGGTCTGGCTCGGGGGATTATTTCAACAATATGGTTTGATATTAAATCTTGCCTAAAAGAGCAGTGGGAGCAAGGAGGACAGTGTGAGTACATCAGCACACCCAGGGACATTCAAAGGGAGAGATTGCCACATGTAGCAAGCTTTCTGAAAAGGACAGTGCTGTGCTCGATAATTTTATTATCTTGCCCTGGGAGATCTTCAGAGCAGCCAGGAGGGCTGGTAGTGCCTGTGAGCAGTGTAACTGGGATAAGTTCTACACAAGAAGAGGTTACACTCCTGCATGCAGTTTGCCTCAAGTTTTGTGCTATTTCCAGAGAGCTGAGAGCTCCTATTCTGTAATGGACTTTTTCTTCTAAATCCACTAAGGACTGTGTAAGGAAAGGAGAGAAAACAGTCTGTGATCTTTTTGTACAGAGGAAAGAAGTTCCCTGTTGTTGTTCTCGATTCAAGTTGGGCATCCCAAAAATTCCTTCACCCATCCAAGTTGTTACCCATAATACAACATAAAAACAAAGCTAAGGGACTGACTTCTTGTGTCTGGATGCAGGCGGAGAATGCATGTTGCCTGTCTGTGCAGGAGTAGGTAAACCAGTTACCAGCAACTCCTGCGGGGAAGTGCTACACATATGTATTGGGTGCCACATTTAAAGACAAGTTGGACTACAAAAATTGTCATAAAAAACATTTTTATTTCTAAATCAGCATAAAATCAACATATATACATAAAAAAGTATTGGCTAAAACCATGTGAGTTACAGAAAGCCGGGTCATACAGGACCCAATACTTTCCAAAAATAATAGTTGTTGGAAAATTTTAGGAAAGTGAGCCCTTGTGAGCCAACGTGTTTCACTATCTGCTTCTTCAGGACACACAGTAAGGAATCAGCAATTGGTAAGTTTCACTTGCCTAAATTGCAAACATGCATGTCTAAAGGCCTCCCCGGGTGGGAACCGTGCTCTAAATAACAATGCTGCTCAGGGTGCCAAAGTGATGTTGATTAGAGCAGTGTTTAGTGGAGCATATCACATTACAGGAGAGCTGCTCGGCAGCTGGTGTCTTAGTTAAAGCAGAGTTCCGCCCACCCACCCCTTTAAAAATTAAATGCAGCAGCTACACATACTGTAGCTGCTGACTTTTAACATTAGGACACTTACCTTTCGGCTTCATGCCCGGGTCCCTACTGCACATGCGCAAAGTGTTCTGCGCTCTCTAACTGGTCCAGCAGAAGGGAAGGGAGGAGGAGGGGGCCGAGCTGCTGACGTACTTATGCCGCATACAGACGATCGGACATTCCGACAACAAATGTTCGATGGGAGCTTGTTGTCGGAAATTCCGACCGAGTGTAGGCTCCATCGGACATTTTCTGTCGGAATTTCCAACAACAAAAATTTGAGAGCTTATTCTCAAATTTTCCGACAACAAAATCTGTTCTTGTAAATTCTGATTGTGTGTAGCCAATTCCGACGCACAAAATTCCACACATGCTCTGAATCAAGTACGAGATGGAAGCGTTCGTAATGGAGATAGCACATTCATCATGCTGTAAGGCAGTGGTCATCAACCCTGTCCTCAGGGCCCACTAACAGGCCAGATTTTATGTATTACCTTGGGGAGATGCAGACTAGAATACTGCAATCACTGAGCAGCAAATGATATCACCTGTGATTTATTTCAGTTATCTTGCAAACCTGGCCTGTTTGTGGGCCCTGAGGACAGGGTTGATGACCACTGCTGTAAGGGAATGAAAAGCACGAGGCTGAAAAGCGCGAATCGTCTCTCACCAAACTTCTACTAACACGGCTGGTATTGAACTATCCCTTTAATAGTGCTGTCGTACGTCTTGTATGTCACTCCCTATTAGTGTTGAGCGAACCCGAACTGTAAAGTTCGGGTCCGTACCGAACTTTAGCTTTTTCCCGAACCCGAACCCGGACTTTGCGCAAAAGTCCGGGTTCGGGTATCTAATTACGCAGTTAGAAATGCTTCAGGGGCCAGCCAATCACCTTTTGATTAGCTGGTGTGCCCTTAGAAGCCATCATAGCCATGCCTACTAATGGCATGGCTGTGATTGGTCAGTGCAACATGTGACCCAGCTTCTATATAAGCTAGAGGCACACAGCACACACGTCACTCTGCTTCAGAATATATAGGGAGAGGATCTTGGCTGCTGCTGTTGCTAATAGGGAGAGATTGTAAAATACATGAGGTAGTCCTGATTCTGCAATCTGAGGGAAAAGATAGAGAGATAGTGTAGTGTAGGGCCAGGTTCCTGTTGGTGCTTTCAGGGAGAGAGATTTATTATTATAGGAGTCCAGATTCAGAGATTAAAATCAGCGATCTGCATAGGTTTACCTGTTTGTGTTGCAGTGCACAGTCTTTTTACACTGCCATGAGCCCAGTGTCAGAGAAAATCTAACTTTTATCTGCAAGCTCAGTGCACCAGCACTGCATATATTACGTTGAGAGATACACCGTTTCCATACTGTGGGTGTATTCTGCTCTTTGAAAAAGATCCATTTAGGGGAAAAAAAAAGGCACTTTATTGTGCTCTTTTCCAAAAGACCCATAGGGCAAAAAAAAATAAAAAATTGCACTTTAATGTACGCTTGCAATAAGAGCCATTCAGGGCCACAAAAAATTGTTTGCAGTGTGTTCTACATATGTGGAGGTGTGTGAAATAAACAATTTCTATATAGTTTTCTCCTACTGTGCTATACTAAAAAAACAACATTTTTTTTGAATAGCATTTTCTGCAGTTCTGTAGCTGTGCGATTCAGCGGTTACGTACTGTGGGTGTGTTCTGCTCTTCCAAAAAATGCCATTTAGGGGCAAAAAAAATATTTTGCAGTGTGTTATACATATGTGGAGGTGTGTGAAATAAACAATTTCTATATAGTTTTCTCCTACTGTGCTATACTAAAAAAACTAAATTTTTTTTGAATAGCATTTTCTGCAGTTCTGTAGCTGTGCGATTCAGCGGTTACGTACTGTGGGTGTGTTCTGCTCTTCCAAAAAACGCCATTTAGGGGCACAAAAAATTGTTTGCAGTGTGTTATACATATGTTATACATATGTGGAGGTGTGTGAAATAAACAATTTCTTTTTTTTTTAATTTCAAATAGTTTATTGAAATGTAATAAGCATGTACGATATCTTGAACAATAGTAGTACAATAAGGCATTAATACAACCACAAAAAGGGATGAAATACAAGTGTCATAGACAATTCAACTTGTGGGTAGTGAAAGTGAAATGGCCAGGTGCATCCTTCATGAGCTAGGCCGTGTTGGGGTGGGTTACCTTAATCCAAGGCAGATCTAGTCAGAGACTAATACCGTTGACGGGGATAGAGCCTGTAAGTAGGTTAGAGCTAGGTAAGGTCACGGATGTCGTTGTGGAGTTTTGGTCTATGGGGGAGGGAAGGGCCGGCAGGTGTAACAAGGCAGGAAGGGAGAGAAGAAGCTACCATCAGGTTTATTTCGTTGAGAGTGTATGAACGGGGGAGTGTAGGCTGGAGCTAAGTTAGTGGTTGTGTTTCACAGATGCGTGTGGATGAGTAGATAGGAGGGGGTAAGTGGTGGAAGGAGAGGGGGTGGGGTGGGGATCAAGGGGAGTGAGACAGGAGGGGGATGGCGTTGGCAGGGGGTCCGTCTCTGGCTTCCCCGACCACTTGGGGTGTTCAGAGGGGGTGGTATGAGAGAATAGGGACAGATCTGCATAGGGGAAGTTATAGGAGGACTGAGGTGTACATGGGAGGTTTAGGATTAAGGGGAGATCCTGGCTTGTCGTAGATTTCAATGGTGATTCTCAGAGGAGTATTTTATCCTTTGTCAGGGTTCAGGGAGTTTGTATATTCTGTTGTCGTTTTATAGTGTAACCAGCAGGCTCATTTTTTACTAAATGATGTCGGAGTATCTCTTGCAATATGTATAAGATTTTCCATTTCCTCAATTTTGCTTATTCTGTTAAACCATTCTTTTAGGGTTGGTTGGTGAGTTGAGTTCCAGTGTAAAAGGATACATTGTTTTACCGCATTGATCATGTGCATTGCTAGGGATTTGTGGTAGGAATTGTGTGACAGGGGTGAGTGATGAAGAAGGAATTGAGAAGGGGAGAAGTCCAAGTGATATGAAGTGACTCGGGAGGTAATATGGCATACCTTTTCCCAGAAATCTTTTAAAGATGGACAGGACCACCAGATATGGAGAAGGGTTCCCCTTTCCCGGTGACATCTCCAGCAAACCTCTGGGATAGTGGGGTTACATTTATGCAAGAGGGCGGGTGTGCGATACCATCTAGATTGGATCTTAAAGCTGTTTTCCTGGGTAGAGACATTCGTCGACCCTTTATGTATGTTGAGAAAAATTTGTTCCCATTGTTCCGCTGAGAGAGAGACAGAGAGGTCTAGCTCCCAGTTCTTACAGGCTAAGGTCTCATTAGCTTTCATCTCTGCAAAAAGGAGTTCATGCGTGGTAGATACTAAGTGTGATTGGGGTGTCGTTTGGACACAGCTTTTCAAAAGGGGTGAGTTCTCTGGAACATTGTATATTCTTGTCAAGGGATTTTAGATAATAAGCAATTAAAATATATGTCCAAGGGGGAATGGGTGGCTTACCTAGTTGGGAGGAGAGTTGGGATGTAGACATGAGTTTGCCCCGGAGGAAGAACTGATGTGATCTAATTGGGCTATGTGTCCAGTTATCGGTAAGAAACTTTGCGTGCATACCTGGTGGGAAACCAGGGTTCATTTTTACTGGTGTCAGTGGGCTGGGAATCGAAGATATGGGTGAATGGTGGCAAATCTTTCTGAAGAATTGCAAGGTTGGGCCTATTAGTGGGTGTATGCGTAATTCCGAAGGGACGTGGGGCGAGAGTATCCATGGAAGAGACTCCAAAGGGAGGGCAGAGAAGGATGCTTCTAAGGTAACCCAATCTTTGTGGAGAGATTGAGTGTTCCAGTCCACTATCCTGGTAAGGTGTGTAGCAGTGTAATAATTGAGGAGGTTGGGGAGGCCTATGCCACCGAGTCTTTTGGGTCGGGTGAGCTGCATAAAGCTGATTCTGGGTCTACGGTTCCCCCCATAAGAATTTAGAGCATATGTTTCTGTAAGATTTAAAAAAAGCCGGTGGTACATGTATAGGGATCGCCTGTAATATATAGAGTATTCTCGGGAGGGCATTCATTTTGAGGATCGCTGCTCTGCCAAACCAAGAGAAAAGCGGTTTGTTCCAGGTTTCAAGATCGGAGGATAGTCTGTGTAGGATAGGGACATGGTTTTTCGCGTAGAGGTTTGAGAGTTTGGAAGGGAGTTGTATACCTAGGTATGTAATGGAGTCTTGTTTCCATTGGAACGGGAAGTTAGCCTTACATTGATCAACTATATGTTGGGGTAGTGTAATATTAAGGGCAAAGGATTTCGAGAAATTAATTTTAAGGTGGGAGAGGGACTGAAATTGTTTAAATTCAGAAAGAAGGTTTGGTAGGGAGATCAGTGGGTTCGACAGGAACAACAAAATATCGTCTGCGAAAGCAGCGTATTTATATTCTCTTTTGGAGGAACTTATGCCTTGGATATCTGGGTTGTATGTTAGTTTACGGAGGAATGGTTCAAGCGTGAGTACAAAGAGGATGGGAGACAGGGGGCAACCCTGTCTTGTGCCATTTCCGATGGGGAAGGCGTCCGACAGGGTATTGTTGACCTGTACCTTAGCTGATGGGCCTGTGTATAGTGATAGGATTAGGCCTAACATATATGGGCCAATTCCTATGGCCTTCAGAACTGCTGTCATATAATCCCAGGCTACCCTGTCGAACGCCTTCTCTGCATCGAGTGACAAAAACAGGCCTTTTTGGGTTGTTTGTGTCATAAGATGGTGTAAGTTTATTGCTTTAACAGTGTTGTCCCTGGCTTCCCGTCCAGGGATAAAGCCGGTCTGGTCATGAGAGATTAAGGAAGGGAGGAGCGGTAAGAGTCTGTTCGCCAAAATCTTAGAAAAGATTTTGACATCTACGTTCAATAAAGAGATTGGTCTATAATTTCCAGTCTGGGTGTGGTCCTTATCTTCTTTGGGGATAACAACAATATGTGCTTCTAAAATCTCGTTTTTTAAGGGGTTTGCGGGAGAGAGTGTGTTGAAGGCGTCAAGGAAGGGTTGTTGGAGGAGGTCTGAGAATGTCTTGAAATATACAGCGGAGAGACCGTCGGGTCCCGGGCTCTTACCAGACTTAAGTTGTTTTAAAGCTTTTTTCCATTCCTGACTAGAGATCGGGGATTCAAGTATTGTGGTGGTGTCTGTGGAAAGCTTCCCTGGGGCAAATTGGTCTAAGAACGAACTAATATCATTGGGTCTGTCATCAGATGAGGTAGTAGGGGGTTCGGACTTGTCTAGATTATATAAGGACGAGTAGTACTTCTCGAACTCTCTGGCTATGTCATTGTTATTTGTGAGCGTCTTACCTGTGGGGGATTGTATGTGATGTATCGTATTAGCTGCCCTTTTCTTGCGTATAGCTTGAGCAAGAAGATGGCCACTTTTATTGCCGAACTCATAAAAAAGTTTCTGAGATAGAGTGTATTTCTTTCTGAGGTGATGGCCCAATTCTTCCTGTATGAGTGTGCGAGTCTCTAGTAGTTCTACGTGGGTTTGTTGGGCCAGATTTCGTTTATGTAGTGCTTCTAGTTTTTTAAGTTTGGAAAAAAGGTCAGCCAGTTTGGCCCTTTTTTCCTTTCTAATTGCGGCCCCCAGGGAAATCAATTTACCGCGGACAACACATTTGTGAGCCGCCCACTGAGTAAGTTTAGAGGTGTCCGGGGTGTTGTTCTCAGCGAAATAATTGCTTAAGCAAGTTTGAATCTCTAGTTCTTTGGTTTTGTCTGTCAGGATGGAAGGGTCTAGTCTCCAGATTCGCGAGTGGTGTACTTTTTCAGGGAAAGTGAGGGACATTGAGATAGGATGGTGGTCAGAAAAAGTCATCGGTTCGACGGTTGCTGCTTTTAGGAACGGGAGATCCTGTTGGGTAAGAAATATGTAGTCTAGTCGTGAATATTTGTTATGTGGGGCAGAGAAGAATGTAAAATCCTTTACATTCGGTTATAGGGTGCGCCATGCGTCGTGGAGTAAGAGATCTTGGAAACATTTTCTGATTTGTCGGAGCGCCCTGTATGGTAGGTGGGATTTGCCCGAAGAGGTGTCTAAAAGGGGGTTCAGGGGTACGTTGAGATCCCCTCCCAGTATTAGAATTCCCTCTTGGAAATTGGTTAGGTGTCGTGTTACAGCCCTAAAAAAGGGAACTTGGGACGAGTTGGGGCTGTATATGTTAGCCAAAGTGATTGGTTTGTTCCTGAGGGACCCCTTTAGGAAGATATACCTGCCTAGTTCGTCAAGGTGAGTGTCCGTAATTTGGATGGGTAGGTTTTTGGATATAAGTATGGAGACTCCTTTGGATTTCGAGATAGGTGAAGTGGCATGGAAACTGTGGGGGAAAAAGCGATTAGTCATGTTGGGAACTTTCTTCTTGCAAAAGTGGGTTTCCTGTAGGAAGATTATGTCAGCTTTCATGCTGCGCATGAGGGAAAAGAGTTGCGTTAGTTTTTCTGGTATATTCAGTCCTTTAGCGTTAAGGGAGACTACCTTTAGGGAGAGGTCGGGGCTTCGTGTATTATCGGGGCTCATGTTTGTAGTAGAGGTTAAGGCGGGTAGGGGACGGGAGGGTATGGGGAGGCCAGAGACGGAGGGGAGTAGGGGGGGGGGTTATGAGGATGAGGAAGAGGGAAGATGTGGAGGAGGTGAGGTTAGGACGTTGAGGAGGAGGGCAACCAGGGGGGAAGGAGGGGACAGGTAGGGGGATGGGATATTATACCGGGTGTGGGAATTGACCCGCAAGCCCACCAGTTAGGAGTGGGGGTACCGGTAAGGTTCAGCGGTGTCTACCAGAGTCCGCTGTGTGTGAGAGCAGTAGGTGGCGATCAACTAGAGGGAGGTGAGGTCTGCGTCTCCATGAGGTCTTAAGGAGAACAAACACTTCTAGGTGGTGGTGTCATCTATGGCTCAGTTAGGTGTCAGAGGAGTAGTCTGGTTGTGTAGACGACGGGCAGGTCATATAAGGACATGGTGAGAGGATGGTTAATTGGTGATGTCAGGGCTGTGTGAGTCGGCTCATCCTCACAAAGTGTGAGGGCTGTAGAGTAGTAAGATCATTTATTTGTTAATTAGGGGAGGATGTTTGGCATGGTGTAATGTGGGGGTTTGTGTGGGAGGGGGGGATAAGGAATTGTACGGTCATACGATCGTACGGAATTAACTCTTAAAGTGTGGCGCATTGCCCAAGTTTCGGGTATCACATGGCGGAGAGTGGGGGGTGTATACTTTGGTATAGAAGAATATTCAGGGAATAGAGTCAGTAACAGGGTGAATTCGTTAAAACAAAACTTACAGCCTGTGTTACAGTAAACAAGTATACATCTGCAGATATGGCTGATAACAAAACTCTAATTATAGATAACAAAACAAACAGATTCATACCCAGGGGGTTAAAGGCAGGCTATCTAGATCCGAGGGGGGGACGCCCATTCCCAAGCCTGAGAATGAGCTCTCCCCGTCAGCCAAGTAAGCCACACAACAGCAGTGGTTATAGATATAGTGTGTTTGAGAATAGGTAACCCTAGGAGGTTACAATCGTGTGGTCAGTGGCGTGCTGTGATTCCATACCTGAGCATGTACCCCTCGGATCTCCGACCACCCTTAGGGTTGTATAGCTGAAGATTCAGGAACCAGTAAAGTCTGTGGGGAGAAAAACAGCACATAAGGCAGTTGGGGGGACCTATATCGACTTGTCACTAGCTGCATTGGAGTAGTTAGGGGAACGTAGGAAGAAGGCTTCAGAAGGATATGGGTGTAGCAGATGAGCAGGAGTGGATATAGTGGTATGGGAAGGAGGAAAAGGTGATCAGGACGGGACAAGGCAGTCACTGACCTGACCTAAGGAGGGTTGGGCGTCCGGGGAAACCTTCAGAAGTTGTCCAGGAGAGAAAGAAGAAAGAAGATACCAACCGTTCTGCCAGTGGTCCCTAAGGATTGCTGTACAGAGTTACCCGAGATCTGGAGTGGTCTAGAGACTTGCTGTGAAGTGGGAACAGAAGGAAGGTGTTCGTGCTTCTGTACAGAAGATCAGGACCACATGGTAGACTGACTAGGGCTAGGAGTGGAGAATGTCGTCGAAGGTGAATCAAGTCTGCTGTGTATCCATCGTTGGAGGCTGAATCAATGTCGGCGAGTTGTTAAGGTTCCGGTACTGGAGGGTTGGTTTTAAGAAGTGGGATCAGCAGAAGTCATAGCCAAGAAACTGTTTGATGGGGTTATAATGAAAGAACCTTTTTGGTATTGCAGGAGTTTGATATGTGGGAGCCAGAGTCTCGGCTGAGAGGCTACAGATACTATCCAATGTTCTTCTCTCGGGAAGCTCTGTTCCTGGTGTATCGTGACAGCAACGGGTCAGGCAGACAGGCAGATGGTGGTTAGTCCTGGATCTGAGCAGTGCATGCTGAGAGGGAAGGATGTTTAGGCTAAGGAAATCATGACTCTGGTAGGCTGATGGGGAGGATGGGTAGAAGGAGGGAGAAAATAAGTCCCCGTTCTGCAGCTGGGTGGTATAAGTGGTAAGAAGTGGGGAGCTGGTTCCTCTGTAACGATAGAAGGACAAATAAGGCATGCTGAGGGCGGTCAGCCTTTCACGGGGATTGGGCCTGGGTATTGAGCTTGGGTTGAACGGAATTTAAACAGTTTATCTCCTGGGTAGGGGGATGGTAGACCGTAGGGTTAGTGACTCTGCGCCATGTAGAAAACTGGGTAAAGAGAGGATTGGTTACCTTGTTAGGAGATGCGTGCTCTGCGGTGCACCGGAGAGGCCGTAGGGCTGCCATTACGTGGAGCTCCTTGATCCTTTGAAGGAGTGTGGGGAGGAGGTGGGTGAGAGCGTCGGCGGCTAATACTGAAGTTGCCCGCTTCGGCGATACCTTCCATGGAAGTAACTCTTCTGAGTGGAGGAATACGGAAGTCGCTGTACCAGTCTGGTACCTCCACGTACGGTATATCCATGGCAGAACAGAAGTGATCTAAGTCCTCTGGAACCTTTAGATTGGCTGTGCGGCCTTGGTGAGTCGCTGTCAGGCAGAAAGGGAACTTCCATCTATAAACTATGGACCTGGCCCTCAGTGTTTCCAGAAGGGGACGTAACTCGCGTCTGCGTTGCAGGGTGATGTTAGACAGGTCTTGATAGATCCTGATATCCGTTCCTTGGAAAGACAGTTGGTTGCGGTTTCTGGCCTTGCGTAGTATTTCCTCCTTCAGGGGAAAGTCTGTGAGGCAGCAGACTGCATCCCGCGGAGGATCTGTGTCTCTTCCCCGCGGACGCAATGCTCTGTGGAGCCGTTCAAAGATGATCGGGGTATCAGGGGCTCTTTCAAGTAGGTCTTGAAAATGGTAGTTACTGCCACAGGGAGCTGGCTTGAATCGATCGCTTCTGGGATACCCCTCACTCTAAGGTTGCGGCGCCTCCCGCGGTTATCCAAATCTTCCATGTGGCGATTAATCTCCCTGAGGTGGATCGCATGTGACTCTATGACCTGTTGAACGTGGCATATCGCTGTATCATGACGGGCTTGAGTAGTTTCCACCTCCTCCACCCTAAGCGTCATGGCCTGTATGTCCGACCTCATGTCTAAGATGGCCGCCATGAGGGTGTTTTTTATATCCGAAGCCACGCTGTGTAGGTCGTTCAGACTAACTGCCGGGGGGTGGTTCATCCCCGTTGCTAGCCCTGGAGAGGTCTGTGTGTCGGATCGCTGCGGGCTTGCGCTCTGAAAGCGGGTTCCCTGTGAGGAGGCTGTTTGTGAGGCCTGCATCCTGGCTTTAGGCCGGGACCGAAAGATCTCAGGGATTTGCTGGCTTAGCGGAGTGTCGGTGCTCAGCGGGGATCGGGAACGGGTTGCTGAAGCACTCCGGGCAGTTCTCACCATGTCTGGGGGAGAAGGTAAGCTGAAAAGCTGAAGTTGCTGGACCTCGGAACGGGGGCTCCAAACTACACGTCCATCCCGGAACGGCACCAGACCACGCCCCCATAAACAATTTCTATATAGTTTTCTCCTACTGTGCTATACTAAAAAAAACAAAAATTTTTTTGAATAGCATTTTCTGCAGTTCTGTAGCTGTGCGATTCAGCGGTTACGTACTGTGGGTGTGTTCTGCTCTTCCAAAAAACGCCGTTTAGGGGCACAAAAAATAGTTTGCAGTGTGTTATACATATGTGGAGGTGTGTGAAATAAACAATTTCTATATACCTAGTTTTCTTCTACTGTGCTATACTAAAAAAAAAACATTTTTTTTTAATAGCATTTTCTGCAGTTCTGTAGCTGTGCGATTCAGCGGTTACGTACTGTGGGTGTGTTCTGCTCTTCCAAAAACACCCATTTAGGGCAAGATCCTACATTTGGAAAATATGAGGAGAAGGTCAAAGGGACGTGGTGGCCCCGGTCGTGGTGCTGCTGGTGGAGCTCCTGTTGCAGGGAGAGGACGTGGTGGATCTGTGCCAGATACACGCACAAGTGAAACACCTTCCTCAGGTGCGAGTAGGCGACCGAACCTGCGGCGGTATTTTGTCGTGCCTAATGAGGCTGTACGAATGTTTAGGCCAGGACAAGTACAGGCGATAGTAGATTGGGTTGCTGACAGTGCCTCGGGTTCCTTCACATTGTTTCCCACCCACTCTTCTGATGAAAGATCAGAGTTGGCACCTGAAACCCATGTCCATCAGTCTTTCACCTCACCCCCTTGCAAATCAGCCAAGCAGTCTGAGCCCCAAATCATGCAGCAGTCTCTTCTGCTTTTCGATGACTCTGTTAGCAGGGTTTCCCAGGGCCATCCACCTAGCCCTGCCCCAGAAGTGGAAGAGATTGAGTGCACCGATGCCCAACCACTTATGTTTCATGATGAGTACATGGGAGGACCATCGCAGTACGTCTCGGATGATGATGAAACACAGGTGCCAACTGCTGCTGCTTTTGCAATTGTGCAGACAGACAAGGAGGGCAGGGGTGAAGACTGGGTGGAAGATGATGTGGAGGACGATGAGATCCTCGACCCCACATGGAATCAACGTTATGCAGGTGACCAGTGTAGTTTGGAGAAAGAGGCGGTGGTCGCACAGAGCCACCAGCACAGCAGAAGAGGGAGCAGGGTGCAAAAGCGGAGCGTCCGTCCCCTAGACAGTATGTCTGCTACTGCCCAACGCAGCAAGGGACCAAGCACACCAAAGCCAGGTCCAAGGAGTTCCCTAGCGTGGCAGTTCTTCACACAATGTGCTGATGACAAGACACGAGTGGTTTGCACGCTGTGTAATCAGAGCCTGAAGCGAGGCATAAACGTTCTCAACCTGAGCACAACCTGCATGACCAGGCATCTAAGTGCAAAGCACGAGCTGCAGTGGAGTAGACACCTCAAAAACCAAGAAAGGTCTCTGGCTCCTCCTGCTTCCTCTTCTGCTGCAGTCTCGGCCTCTTCATCCACCTCTGTAGTGACAGTGGCACCTGCCACCCCGCAAACAGAGGATCTGCCAGCAACACTACCACCTGGGTCACCAACCATCTCCACAATGTCCCATGGAAGCGTTCAGCTCTCTATCTCCCAAACATTGGAGCGGAAGAGGAAGTACCAGCCTAGCCACCCGCGATCCCTGGCCCTGAATGCCAGCATTTCAAAACTCCTGGCCTTTGAAATGCTGTCATTCCGTCTGGTGGAGACGCAGAGTTTTAAAAGCCTGATGGCATTGGCTGTCCCACAGTACGTCGTACCCAGCCGCCACTACTTTTCCAGGCGAGCCATCCCTTCCCTGCACAACCAAGTGCGGGACAAAATCAGGTGTGCACTGCGCAACGCCATCTGTGGCAAGGTCCACCTAACTACGGATGCGTGGACCAGTAAGCACGGTCAGGGACGTTATATCTCCAGCACACTGGGTAAATGCAGTGGCGGCTGGGCCTGAGGCAGATAGCAGTTTGGCGCATGTCCTTCCACCACCGAGGATTGCAGGGCGCTTCAGTTTGCCTCCTGTTGCTAACTCCTCCTACTCCGCTTCCTCATCCTCTACCGCCTCCTCATCTGGTCAGCGTAACACCTTCACCACCAACTTCAGCACAGCCAGGGGTAAACGACAGCAGGCAGTTTTAAAACTTTCCTGTTTGGGGGAAAAACCCCACACCGCGCAGGAGTTGTGGAGGGACATGGAACAACAGACCAATGAGTGGTTGCTGTCAGTGAGCCTCAAGCCCGGCCTGGTGGTGTGCGATAATGGGCAAAATCTCGTAGCAGCTCTGGGCCTAGCCGGTTTGACACACATCCCTTGCCTGGCGCATGTGCTGAACTTGGTGGTCCAGAGGTTCCTTAAAAATTACCCCAATATGCCAGAGCTGCTGCAGAAAGTGCGGGCTGTGTGTGCGCACTTTCGGCGTTCTCACCCTGCTGCTGCTCGCCTGTCAGCGCTGCAGCGTAACTTCGGCCTTCCCGCTCACCGCCTCATATGTGACGTGCCTACAAGGTGGAACTCCACCTTGCACATGCTGGCCAGACTGTGTGAGCAGCAGCAGGCGATAGTGGAGTTTCAGCTGCAGCAATCACGCGTGAGTCGCTCTGCGGAACAGCACCACTTCACCCCCAATACCTGGGCCTCCATGCGAGACCTGTGTGCCTTGTTGCGCTGTTTCGAGTACTCCACCAACATGTCCAGTGCCAATGACGCCGTTCTCAGTGTTACTATCCCAGTTCTATGCCTCCTTGAAAAAACGCTTCGGGCGATGATGGAAGAGGATGTGGCACAGGAGGATGAGGAGGAGGAGGAGGAAGCGGGATCATTTCAAAGGCTTTCAGGGCAGTCTTTCACAAGTGGCTACGAGGGTGGGTTCCTGCACCAACAAACGCCAGGTACACAATTGTCCGGCAGAAAGGGCACAGTTCTGGAGGATGATGAGGTGGAGGAGGAGGAGGAGGAGCCATTTTCACAGCAGGGTGGCACCCAGACCAGCTCGTGGCCATCACTGGTGCGTGGCTGGGAGGATACAGAGGACACAGACGATACACCTCCCACAGAGGACAGCTTTTCTTTGCCTCTGGGCAGCCTGGCACACATGAGCGATTACATGCTGCAGTGTTTCCGCAATGACCGCCGAGTTGCCCACATTTTAACTGGTGCTGATTACTGGGTGGCCACCCTGCTGGATCGCCGTTACAAGGACAACGTACCGTCCTTAATTCCCTCACTGGAGCGGGATCGTAAGATGCGCGAGTACAAGCGCACGCTGGTAGACGCGCTGCTGGTGGCATTCCCACCTGACAGCGGGCGTACGGTGGAAGCACAAGGCGAAGGCAGAGGAGGAGGAAGAGGTCGCCAACACAGCCGGGGCACCAGCAGCACCTCAGAAGGCAGGGTTAGCATGGCTGAAATGTGGAAAAGCTTTGTCAGCACGCCACAACAACCAGCACCACCAGCTGAGATGGAATGTCTTAGCAGGAGGCAGCATTTCACCAACATGGTTGAGCAGTATGTGTCCACAGGCCTACACGTACTGGATGACGGGTCTGCCCCCTTTAACTTCTGGGTCTCCAAATTGGGCACATGGCCTGAGCTTGCCCTTTATGCCTTGGAGGTGCTGGCCTGCCCTGCAGCCAGTGTATTATCTGAACGTGTATTTAGCACGGCAGGGGGCGTTATCACAGACAAGCGCAGCCGCCTGTCCAGAGCCAATGTGGACAAGCTCACGTTCATTAAAATGAACCAGGCATGGATCCCACAGGACTTGTCCGTACCTTGTGCAGAATAGACATGTATACCGGTCTTGTGACAAAAACTGTCCGGCCATCGGATTGTGTCTGGCCCATACTGCGAAGGCGCAGCGCTTGCGCAGTACAGAGGTGTAAGGTACCTGTGATAGGTAGTGTCCGAAGTGGAACTTGTGTGCTGAGGATTCAGGCGAAAACGTAGTCAGGCAGATTAGGTTGGCAACAGATCAGGCAAAATGGTACACGATCGAAATCCAGAGAGTGGTCAGGCAGGCAAAGGTCATACACGAGCTGGCAGTGAAGTACAAAATCAGCAGGCTGGAGAGTAGTCAGGAATTCAGGCAGAAGTTCAACACGAAAATCAGGATCAAAAAGCAGTCACAACACCCAGGGAGCTATTCCACACAAACGGGCGCTGAGAGATAGCATCACTTCCTTTTTAAGGGCTGCTTTGATTGAAAATTGTCCACAGCTGGCAGCAGGTGGGGCTAGTGAGTCCAAGGTAATGTTTAACACTGAGAGGACATTTCCAAAAGTCCAGATCTGCTCAGTAGCGCAACAGGTAAGGCTGCAGCTTTGGGACCAGGAAGATCCCAGTTCAAAATACACCCAGGTACATGACAGGGCCCCCTCCCCAGTGGACCCCTCCGGGGGCCTAGCGGGGCTTAGTGGGAAAGGAGGCATGGAAGTCTCGAATAAGAGAAGGGGCATGCAGATCTTTGGCTGGAACCCAGGAACGGTCTGTGACAGGATATCCCTTCCAATGAACCAGATACCGAAGGCCACGACCCTGTCTTCTAGAATCAAGAATCTTGGAGACTTCAAACTCATTTTGTTCATCAACAAGAACAGGAGGAGGTAGCTGTTGCGTTCTGGAGTAGCGATTGAAAATTGCTTTTTTGAGGAGGGAAACGTGGAACACAGGATGAATTCGGAGAGAGGAGGGTCATTTCAACCGATAGGAGACTGGCCCGACTCGAGCAATAATTCTGTAAGGACCAATGAATCGAGGGCCCAATTTGGTAGAAGGTTGTTTCAGTCTCACATATTTGGTTGATAGCCAAACTCTGTCCCCCACCACATATGGAGGTATATGGCGTCTTTGTTTGTTGGAAAAAAGTGCATACTTGCCTGCTGACTTCCGTAGTAATAAGCGAATCTTTTTCCAATGTAGCAGAATATTTTTAACCCGCTGATCTGCTGCTGGTACACCAGAAGAAGGCTGAAGTAGGGGAAAAGTCTGAGGGTGATAGCCTAGGGCTGTGTAGAATGGTGTGGTATGAAGAGCACTGTGCCAACGGGAATTAATGGCGAACTCAGCTAAAGGCAAATACTCAGACCAGTTGGAGTGTAAGGCATTGACATAATGTCGAAGATAGGTTTCTAGGGTCTGGTTCATGCGTTCGGTTTGACCATCTGTTTGAGGGTGATGTGAGGTAGAGAGTGAAAGCGTTACTCCCAGTTTCTTGCAGAACGCTCTCCAGAATCGGGAAACAAACTGGGATCCGCGGTCTGAGACGACATTGGTAGGTATGCCATGATATCTCACAATATGGGAAAGGAAGAGAGTAGACAGTGCTTCCGCTGTAGGTAATCCCGGGAGCGGCACAAAATGAGACATTTTTGAAAAGCGATCCACTATGACCCATATAGCAGTCATACCCTCGGACTTGGGTAAGTCTGTAATGAAGTCCATAGTCAAATGGGTCCAAGGCTGACGAGGTGCTGAAAGTGGTTGTAACAGTCCAGTAGGCAATGTATGGGGTACTTTATTAGCAGCACAAGTTGGGCAGGCAGCCACATAGTCAGTAACATCCCTTTTCATATGAGGCCACCAGACATGACGCTGCAAGGTCTTAAGAGTGATGGTGACACCAGGATGACCAGATAAAACACCATCATGTGCCCAGAGGAGTACAGGTTTTCTGAGGCTAGGGGCTACGAACAGGCGACCTGGTGGTATCTTCAAGCCTTGGGGAACACAATTCTGGGTTTCTTGTAACTGTTGGGAAAGAGCCGTAGAGATCTGTGCGACAATTTTGTGAGGTGGGATTATATACTGCTCGGTAGGTTGGTCTTCTTCAGAGGTAGCAAACTGTCTAGAAAGAGCATCGGCTTTCTTGTTTTTATGCCCAGGAACATAAGAAAGAACAAAATTAAAACGGGAGAAAAACAGAGCCCATTGAGCCTGACGTGAGTTCAAACGTCTTGCAGTCTGAAGGTACAGTACGTTTTTATGGTCAGTGAGGATAGAAAAAGGTTTGGGAGCCCCTTCCAGAAGATGTCGCCATTCAGACAATGCCAATTTGATGGCCAGTAGTTCTCGATTCCCAACATCGTAATTCATCTCCGCTGGAGAAAACTTTCTAGAAAAAAAATGCTACTGGATGGATTCTACCAGACTTAGGCTGTCTCTGGGAGAGCACGGCACCTGCTCCTACCTCAGAGGCATCAACCTCAACTATGTACTGGAGATCGGGATTTGGATGCTGAAGAATTGGAGCTTTGCTGAACATGTCTTTTAATTGCTGGAAAGCCAATTCTGCTTCTGAGGACCATACCTTGCAATTTGTACCTTTCTTAGTCATAGCAGTAAGGGGGGCCGCAATGGAGGCAAAACCTTTGATGAAGCGTCTGTAGTAATTTGCGAACCCTAGAAAGCTTTGGAGCCCTCTTAAAGTGGTCGGTTGGGGCCATTGCAAGACAGCGGAAAGTTTTTGAGGGTCCATTTGGAAACCGGCAGCACTTATAATGTAACCAAGGAAAGGAATACGGCTTTGATGGAAACTGCATTTCTCAATCTTCGCGTAAAGATGGTTTTCTCTCAGTCATTGCAATACCTGCTTTACATGCGAGATGTGCTCTAGATGAGTCTTGGAAAAGATTAAAATGTCGTCCAAGTAGATGATCACAAAACTGTTGCTGAAATCATGAAAAATTTCATTCATGAAACGTTGGAAGACAGCAGGGGCGTTACACAACCCAAATGGCATAACCAGATATTCAAAATGTCCATTACGAGTGTTGAATGCTGTCTTCCACTCGTCCCCGTCTTTAATTCGAATTAGATTATAAGCCCCTCGTAGGTCTAGCTTGGAGAAGATAACAGCCCCCTTAAGTACATCAAACAGTTCAAGAATGAGAGGCAAAGGGTAGGAGTCTTTTACAGTGATTTGATTTAACCCTCGATAGTCTATGCATGGTCGAAGACCCCCATCTTTTTTTTCAACAAAGAAAAAACCTGCCCCTACTGGAGAAGAAGAGGGTCGGATAAAACCTCTTTCCAAGTTGTCTTTTACGTATTCCTCCATGGATTTTTGTTCAGGCAAAGACAGGGGATAGGTCCTTCCTTTGGGAAGAGGTGCTCCAGGAATCAATTTAATTGCACAGTCAAAAGAACGATGTGGAGGTAAAACCTCTGCCTTTTGCTTGCAAAATACGTCTGCAAACACATGGTATTCATGAGGCAAGGTAGGTGGGACGGCCACGTAAGCCAACATTCAAGCAGGAAGTCTTTTGGGTTGGGACAAACAGTTTGAATGACAGAACGACCCCCAAGAGGTTAGTTCTCCATTTTCCCAATCAAAAGAAGGGTTATGTTGTTGTAACCATGGGTAACCAAGGATAACAGGCAGAAGTGGAGAATCAATAAGAGACAAGACAACTTCCTCTTTGTGGAGTACGCCTACCTGAAGGGTGATTGTTATAGTCTCAAATTTTACAATGCCATCTCCCAAGGGTTGTCCATTCACGGTGGTAATGTTCAGGGGTCTAGATTTTGGAACAAAATGGGATATTATTTTTTTTAGCAAAAGTGTAGTCCAAGAATATGCCAGCAGCTCCAGAATCCACAAAAGCCTCACAGGAGACAAGTTTAGAGGGTAAATGGATAATTGCAGGAATGGTAATCTTGGTCTTGGAGGATATACCTGTAAGGTCTAAGCCAGCTCCTCCAACACTGGTTAGACCCTGCCTTTTACTGGACGGGAAGGGCAGACAGATAATAAATGTCCTTTAAGTCCACAGTATAGGCATAGGCCCAATGCACGCCTCCTTTGTTTCTCAGACTCAGTTAGGTGGAGACGGCTTACATCCATGGGTTCCACAGGTGTCTGGGGTTCAACTGAGATTTCAGGTTCTGGCTGAGGTGGTGCTTGGAAGTTAGGGGCCAAACGGTAGACTGGCCGAGGAAACTTGCGAGTTCTAAGTCTCTCTTGGCACCTTTCATGATACCGGACATCCAGACGAACACAGAGCTCTATGAATTTCTCTAGGTCTTCTGGGGAATCCTTATAGACTAATTCGTCTTTGATGCGATCTGCAAGACCTTTTCGGAAGGCTGCACGTAATGCCCTTGAGTCCCAAGTAGTCTCAGCAGCAAGGGTACGAAACTCAATAGCATATTGTGCCACAGACCTGGTGCCTTGTTGCATGTCCAAGAGTGAGTACTCAGCTGCAGAAGCTCTATCTGGCTTGTCAAATACAGTCTGGAGAGAAGCCAGAAATTTGTCAGCGTCTTGCAGCACAGGATCATTGCGTTCCAGATAAGGAGAGACCCAGGCCAGGGCCTTCCCCTTTAACAAGGAAATTACAAAAGTCACTTTGGCAGAAGAAGTGCTAAAGGTCCCAGGGTTGTTGCGGAAATGCAAACGGCAAACATTTAAAAAGCCTCTGCAGTCCTCAGTATCACCACCAAATTTGTCAGGCATAGGAAGTTTGGGTGGTACAGAAGAGGTGGGTTGGATCGTAGCAGGAGTAGGATCCAGAGTCTGGACCGTTGCAGAGGAAGCAGACAAACAAGATTTAAGCATAGTACAAAGTTCATCTAACTTGGCGTCCAGGGAAGAAAGATGCTGTTCATGAGCTCCAATCAATTGTCCCTGACGTGAAATCGCCTTAACAATCTCAGCAGGGTCCACTGTCATTGTGGCCCGTTTGTAATGTAAGGTACCTGTGATAGGTAGTGTCCGAAGTGGAACTTGTGTGCTGAGGATTCAGGCGAAAACGTAGTCAGGCAGATTAGGTTGGCAACAGATCAGGCAAAATGGTACACGATCGAAATCCAGAGAGTGGTCAGGCAGGCAAAGGTCATACACGAGCTGGCAGTGAAGTACAAAATCAGCAGGCTGGAGAGTAGTCAGGAATTCAGGCAGAAGTTCAACACGAAAATCAGGATCAAAAAGCAGTCACAACACCCAGGGAGCTATTCCACACAAACGGGCGCTGAGAGATAGCATCACTTCCTTTTTAAGGGCTGCTTTGATTGAAAATTGTCCACAGCTGGCAGCAGGTGGGGCTAGTGAGTCCAAGGTAATGTTTAACACTGAGAGGACATTTCCAAAAGTCCAGATCTGCTCAGTAGCGCAACAGGTAAGGCTGCAGCTTTGGGACCAGGAAGATCCCGGTTCAAATACACCCAGGTACATGACAAGAGGACAAGGAGATTCACAAAATCTCCGAAGATGAACGGCGCCTGCGCAGTGCAGTGCAGGTTCAAGCCCCACCATCCAAGTGGACATACGGTAGCACATAGTAACAGGGCCCATCACGGGCTCGGTTCGATCGCCACGGTTTGGGCACGGCCTCACTTGGCTCGGCTTGAACCACGGATGGTGTGGCCTTCACCTGAACTCACCACGCAGGCGCCGTTCATCTTGGGAGATTTTCGAAATCCCCTTGTCCTACATACTGAGCAAGCGCAGTACAGGGTGGACACTATTTGACGGGGGACAGAATTCGACACATCACCGGCCTTACCCAGCCATTGTTGTATTTTTGAACCAGTGTTGGCTACCTCGTCCTCCTCCACCACCGCTTCCACCTACACAGCCACATCCACCGCCACCTCAACCTCCAACTCCATATGGACCTCGTCCTTCTAGGTCAAGATTATAATTTTTATTTTATTTTTTTGTAGCGCACAGATCCTTTCCCCCTTAACTGCCTTTATGTTGTTGGCTCCTGGCAGGAGGGAGAAAGGCACACCGCACTACCAGCCCGTACCCTCCTATATAAAGAGGTTGAGCGGTGTACTTGACGGGCCGTGTCCACAGCCGGAGTCAAAACTCCTCCAGAGGATGATTCTCACCTCTACTGTAGGTAGAGGCAAGTCCATTAATTCCCAGTAAAGTCAATGTCCACACCAGCTGAAATTACAACTCTTATTCTCTCATGGCAAAATAAACTCTACTCGGATAGAAAAGGTTAGAGCAAAGAAACAGGACTGCTTAAGGTGTGGAGGAGGTCCAGGCACAAACGTAGCACATTCACTTCACTGCTTAGGTTTCTCAAACAGTTTTAGGTGCACGGTCTCTGCCACAGACCTTGAGGTTGGTCTCTGCCATGGGCCGGGTGTACAAGGCCCCTGCCACGGACCTGGAGAACTTTGGTCTCTGCCACAGACCAGGGTGTATAAGGCCCCTGCCACGGGCCGGGTGAATAAGGCCTCTGATACAGTCAAGATGACCTTGAGCTTCTCCTTCTACGAACCTAGCCCATATCAAGGGGAAGACATCTCTCCAGGGAGTCAACAGACCCTTCCTTCACCGTGACTCCCGCATCGGTCCATCAGAATGATCCTCCCTTCCCTGGAACATGGTCCCCTACACGAGGCGGCACCCCAAGACTCCTCGACCCTTAGCGGACTCCAAGACGAAGGCTCTGGACTCCAGGCTTTACTCCCGCTCCTAGGCCTCCATACCCAGGGCAGCAGGAACTCCAGGATAGTACCTCACCCCGGGCTAAAGGTACCCGAGATGGAACACATGCACCCAGGCCGAAGGCACCTGGGCGTGGACCCCACTGGACATCAGCCCCCAGGCCAAAGGTCTGCCCCTTTTATATGCTCTCCCGGCATGCACAGCAGGTTCCCCGCCCCGCTGTACTACTGCCAAGAGGGGACACAAAAGGCACAGCACTGTATCGGCGGTTCAACCCTAGCCTACCATGGCAGCGCCACCTGTAGGCCGCAGGGAACTGCACACCAATACTGTCCCCCGAGGACAAAGTGGTCCATGAATCCTACAGAATTAGGGTGTTTGAGCCTATTTACCACTCAAACACTTCCCTTAAATTTAGCACCCCGCTACATTTTTATTTCAAAGTATTTTATTTTCCCACTAGCTTATCCATTAAATTGAATAATTTATTCCAGAAAGGGCGTATTCTGGGGCATTCCCACCATATGTGTGGCATCGTGCCGTTGAGTTTCTGAGGTTCTCAATGACTTCCCGTACCTCTTCTGCTGAAAAGAGGGCCTCCAGCATATTTTTTTTTTTATGTTATTTTAAGTTATTTCCCTATCCACATTTGTTTGCAGAGCACTTGCCATGCTCTTAACAACATTTTGCTGCCATTTGCAGCCCTCTAGCCCTTTCCATTACTTTTTTAGAGCCTTTTTAGTCCTTAGAAGTCCGGGTCCCCATTGACTTCAATGGGGTTCGGGTTCGGGTTCGGGTTCGGGTTAAAGTTCGGTCCCGAACCCGAACTTTTTTCCGAAGTTCGGCCGAACCCGTCGAACCCAAACATCCAGGTGTCCGCTCAACTCTACTCCCTATGACACACTTAACCCCTTCCTAGCCCCCTAGTGGTTAACCCCTTCACTGCCAGTCACATTTATACAGTAATCAGTGCATTTTTATAGCACTGATCGCTGTATAAATGTGAATGGTCCCAAAATAGCGTCCGATGTGTCTGCCATAATGTCACAGTCACGATAAGAATTGGAAATCGCAGCCATAACTAGTAAAAAAAAAAATTATAATAAAAATGCCATAAA
The DNA here is from genome assembly GCA_029206835.1 of Rana muscosa. NCBI lineage: Eukaryota > Metazoa > Chordata > Amphibia > Anura > Ranidae > Rana > Rana muscosa. The sequence goes on along the minus strand of CM055116.1, from coordinate 355,894,050 downwards.
ACTACCCCCTATTTTGTAGACGCTATAACTTTTGCGCAAACCAATCAATAAACGCTTATTACCAAAAAAATTGCCAAAAATATGTAGAAGAATACGTATTGGCCTAAACTGAGGAAAAAAAATGTTTTTTTATATATATTTTTGGGGGATATTTATTATAGCAAAAAGTAAAAAATATTGCTTTTTTTCCAAAATTGTCGCACAATTTTTGTTTATAGCGCAAAAAAAAAAAAAGCAGAGGTGATCAAATACCATCAAAAGAAAGCTCTATTTGTGGGGAAAAAAGGACGTTTGTTTGGGAGCCACGTCGCACGACCGCGCAATTGTCAGTTAAAGCGACGCAGTGCCGAATCGCAAAAAGTGGCCCGGTCATTTGGCAGCCAAATCCATCGGGGCTGAAGTGGTTAAATAACTTTAAGGTTTTTAATGTAAAACTTTTTTTTTTCTTCATTTTCAGTAAGAAACTAAAATGTCATTGATTGACATTGCCACTCTTTGCATGGTCTTATTAAATACTGAAATTTATCATTCATATTCAATCATTTATGATGCTTCAGTTCAGATTTATTGTAATTACATTTTAAAACGGAAGCACAGATTCTGTATTTAACCTAACACTATGTAAATAAAGAAAAACAATATTGCTTTCATTTTGTACAAATCGATAAAGTACCTAGACCAGAAAAAATAAGGCATGAAATGCATACAGCTTTATTGTGGTAATTCCCCTTAATACTGTGCTCATGCTTAAGATTGTATTAGCCTCTTTATTCAGGATATTAGTGTCACATGAAAGAAACTCACATTATACAGCTTTTAATTTTGCTGCCTCAGAAAGCACTGTAAGATACGGTAGGTTTGTCCTGTGTAGTATGAGTAAATGTTTGATTTTGATGCATATTTCCCAGAATATCTCAGCCAGTTCAGTAACACGACAAAAAAAAAAAAAAAAAAAAAAATATATTACAATTTGCATCTACAAAATTAGGCCTTTTCATACAATTACTGACATGGAAGTAAAATTTTGAAATTTGCATACCTACAAGAAATATCTACAAATAAAAAGATTAAAATGTGGTCTAGCATGCTGCTGGAAAAGAGTTCAGTTTGAAAAATGACACTGATACCGTTAGCAAATTGCACATGACAAATGGAAGTAAAGTTTTAAAGTAATTATTAGCCTAGTGCTTAAAAGTGCCCTTTTCTCTAAATTAGTAGTGGTATTGTATTGCATGGAACAAAAGTACACTTTAGCTAACACATTGGAAGCTTATCATGTACTGTCACAATGACAGAATTCGGGATATAAAATAAATAAAGTGTCTCTAAGCACTTAAGGACCCCTTCACGCCGATATACGTCGGCAGAATGGCACGGCTGGGCACAAGCACGTACCTGTACGTCGCCTTTAAGAGCCCAGCCGTGGGTCGCGAGTGCGCCGCCGCCGGTGCGCTCGCGACCTGGTCCTGTGCTCCGTGACCGCGTCCGGGGGACCCGCGGACCCGATCGCCGCAGGTGTCCCGCGATCGGGTCACAGAGCTGAAGAACGGGGAGAGGTAAGTGTAAACAAACCTTTCTCCATTCTTCCTAGTGTGACTGCCACTGATCCTCTGTTCCCTGTCATAGGGAACGACGATCAGTGATGTCACACGGCAAGCCACGCCCCCTAACAGTAGTAATCACTCCCTAGAAAACACTTAACCCCTTCAGCGCCCCTACAGGTTAACCCCTTCACTGCCAGTGTCATTTTCACAGTAATCAGTGCATTTTTATAGCACTTTTCGCTGTAAAAATGACAATGGCTCCAAAATAGTGTCAAAAGTGTCCGATGTGTCCGCCATAATGTCGCAGTCACTATAAAAATTGCTGATCACCACCATAACTAGTAAAAAAAAATTTTTTTTTATAAAAATGCCATATAACTATCCCCTATAGACGCTATAACTTTCGCGCAAACCAATCAATAAACGCTTATTGTGATTTTTTTTACCAAAAATATGTAGAAGAATACATATCGGCCTAAACTGAGGAAAAAAAATGTTTTTTTTATATATTTTTGGGGATATTTATTATAGCAAAAAGTAAAAAATATTGAATTCTTTTAAAAATTGTCACTCTATTTTTGTTTATAGCACAAAAAATTTAAACCGCAGAGGTGATCACATACCACCAAAAGAAAGCTCTATTTCTGGGAAAAAAAGGACGTCAATTTTGTTTGGGAGCCACGTCGCACGACCGCGCAATTGTCAGTTAAAGCAACGCAGTGCCGAATCGCAAAAAGTGGCCTGGTCCTTAACCAGCCAAAATGGTCCGGGGCTTAAGTGGTTAAGCCCATAAAAAAAAAAAATACTGTATGTTGAAACTGACCAGTCCTTAGATGTGGTGGCTGCATTCATTTCTTTTTTGGGGGGCTTTTTTTCTTATTTTTTTCACCTGGTAATCTTGCCAGTAATGCACTTTCTGTCTTATGGTGACAAAGCTAGCACTAGAATTGAGACCACCCCAATCCAATCTGTGGCTTCCATCTAAAATGTCCACATTCGAGGGAAGAAATAGTACAAGTGCCACTTCATCAGAGGTCAGTTAATATCAAAAACAGGACCCAAGTGGTTAACATGAAGGGAAGACACCATCACCATCAAAAACTCCAGATGAAATCTCACTAGACCATAGGACCTTACAGCAAAAAAGCAATATGAGTTTCATAATGCCACGTGGCCAAATGTAAAATATTGTGAATCCTTCATTATTTTTGAGTTGCGGATTCCGTAGAGACTCTCCCAAATAGGATAAAGCAAAAGAAAGGTTCCGAGTGCAATAGTTTTGTTTTATTAAAAACACATAATATAAATAATATCAGTTAAAAGCCAGCAGAACTCACAAAAGATGTTACTGATACTTAAATAAAAAGTTCTTAGCCTGAAAAAAAGAACAGAAAAATAATAAAACCACCACATCTAAGGATTGTTAAGCTGCAATATATTACATTTTGTCCTTGGGTTTAATATATGTTAAAGGATAAGTGCACTTTCAGACAAAATACACTTATCCTACCAGCAAAGGCCATTACCAATTAAAAGTATGAGAATTCCTCTATCTACCAACAGGCGGAAGAGAGGAACTCACTAACTCGTAATTCATTGAGGTGCATAACAATTAGGAGGAAGAAAGAGGGGAAAGTAAAAGTAGAGAAAAGAGTGAGGATAAATGAAAAGGCTCGCAAGCCCACGGTAATCGATCACAGTAAGAGAAGAGAGCAATCAATGCGTAATGGCTTGTTGTAGTCCAGCCATGGGCCCCAAACCCTAAGATAATTTTTGTCGGTATCGTTGAGTATGGAGGGTTTGGGTTTATGTATCAGAGCATCCCGTGTGTCACGTGTGACGTTAGTATGTGAGACCAAGCGATGCATATTGTAGACCTGTATCCAGAATCAGGGCAGGTCCACCAGATGTGCAGTAGAGTTCCCCGTTCAGTGCTGCCCTGGAACCAGTGTGAAGGAGTGTTTGGGCTGAATTTAGACACGCAGTCAGGGGTCATATACCAGCAGGATACCAACTTGTAGGCATTTTCTTGGGTGAGCACATTAAGCCAACATTTGGATAAGGCCATCCAGATAGCTTTCTGATCCCTCAGGTCAAGGATGGCGCCCAATCCTGTCCCCACCTATCCATATGTAGCGGGGTGTTCAATTTAGGGGAAGTGTCTGAGTTGTAACTAGGCTCAGACACATTGAATTGATAGGATTCATGGACCATTTTTGTTCTCAGGGGTTAATGCTGGTGATGTGTTCCCTGTGGCCGGTGGGTGGTGCTGCCATTCTGGGCCAGGGTTGAACTGCGAGCGCAGTGCTATGCCTTTTGTGTCCCCTCTCGGCAGCCGTACAGTGGGGCGGGGAACCTGCTGTGCATGCCGGGAGAGGGGATAAAAGGGGCGGACATCTTCTGAGAGGGGTCTTCATCAGTCCACGCCCAGGCACCTTCAGCCTGGGTGTGTGTGTGTGTGGTTCGTCATCTCCGGGTGCCCTAGGCCCGGATGCCTTGTTCCGGTTCCACCTCAGGCACCTTTAGCCTGGGGTGAGGCACTACCTCACCGCTCCTGTTCGCCTGGGCATGGAGGCCCAGGAGTTGCAGTAACGGCCTGGAGCCCAGCAGCCTTCGGCTGGGGTCCGCAAGGGATCGAGGAGTCCAGGGTGCCGCCTTGCGAGGGGACCCGCACCCTAAGAGAAGGGAGGACCTGTTCCGAAGGACCGGTGCTGTGGACACGGTGAAGGAAGGGGTCTGTTGACTCTCTGGGAGGATGTCTTCTCCCTGAAAGGGGCTATGTCCTAGGAAGGAAATCAATATTCACCAGGTCAGTGGCAGTGACCATATTCACCAGGTCAGTGGCAGTGACCATATTTACCCGGTCAGTGGCAGTGACCATATTCACCCGGTCAGTGGCACTGACCTTATTCACCAGGTCTGTGGCAGAGACCAACCTCATGGTCTGTGGCAGAGACCACGCGCCAAAACTGTTTGAGAATCTGAACAGTTCTAAGAGTTTGAGCTACGTTTGTGCCTGGACCTCCTCCACACCTTAAAGCTGTCCTGTGTCTTTGTTCCAACCTTTCGTCTATCCAAGAGAATATGTGTTGTGCAAGTGGAAAATAAATATTGAGTTGGACTTTCAGCTGGTGTGGACATTTACGTTCCTGGGGAAGTCAAGGACTTGCATCTACACACTGTAGAGGTGAGAATCATTCTCAGGAGGACTTTATGCTCCGGCTGCTGACAAGGCCCAAAAACAACACCGCCTAACCTCTTAACACAGGAGGGTACGGGCTTGTGGTGCGGTGTGCCCCTTTCTTCTAAGAGGAGCCGAGGCAGACAAGGAGAAGGGGGTGTGTGCGCTTCACGTGGGGGCTCAAGTCCGGGATTTGTCTGCAGGTTGGAAAGTGTGAGGACCCCCCCCCCAGAGTTTGAACTTTATTCCCCAGTGAAGTTCCGTGGAGGTCAGCCATATTGAGAACTGCGCCACGAGGAGAACCCTGACTGCGTAGTTCGTGGGTGTACCTATAGAGAAAGCCCGCAAACAGTGCAGAAGATGGGAGGAGTCTGGCCATGTGAGGAGTTGCACGTGGGGACTTTGGCGCGAAAAGGACAGTGCACAATGGAACAGCAAGCGAGCAACATGGCGTCTCATGCCTCATGGATTCCGTCCGCAACCACCATTAATATGACCTCGTTTTCTGCTTCCGTGATGGATACAGGGATTAGGCTGAAGCCCCGGGGGCGTTTTGCCCTCTACGTTTGCAGAGATGTGGAGGCCCTCAGGGTGGTTTGTCCCAGGTGCTCGGGACTGGTGGTGCATCTCAAGCCCTTCGGCAGATGCGAGCAGTGTAATGAGTTCTTGTTTGAGATGGAGCAACCTACAGAGAAGCCTCGGGCTTTCCGCCTCAATTGTCTTACAGGCGCCACTACTTCAGAGGAAGGAGCCAGAGCTTTTGCAGCCACCCCTATGCGCACATATCAATGTACCCCCGGCCCGCAGGTTCTATTCATGTTCTCCCACAGCTACCAAGCGGTACAAGGACTGTAGGAATGCCTGGATGCTCGGACGGCACATACATGCGGACAAGGTGGTTATTTGCCGAAAAGACAAAGATAATGTTGAGTACCATATTGACACCTTTGATAAGCATTGGAAGCCATTGGTGTTGCCGCATCCTCAGTATTATCTGTGAAGAGACTAGACTCTTGTTGTTTGCCTTTTATGTCCGGAGTGCACTCTCTGGAGCCCAGGACTGTTTGCCCTGATAAAGGGGTGTTCTACTTATTGGAGGAACGGGAGCAGTTGTTTTTTTTTCTCCCTCTTCCACACTGCAAAGACATAAGGACTTTGGGGTAGAATAGTTCAGAGCAGGGCCAAAGAATAAGAAGAGGAAGTTTTACCCAAAAGTAAAGTTTCTTTCAGAACGAGTGTTCTGATGGTGGCACTCCCACTAGGTGGCGGTGTTGCATTGTCTTAAAAAAAAAAAGTGTGTTTTACTTTTGGAAGGGAAGGATTGTTCCTTCGGGGAGAATCTTTTCACTTCCATTATGAATATGTTGGTTTTATGTTGTACTTTCTCCCTCTGCAGGTGGATACCGATCAAGACACTGAGAATGGGGTGGGTTTGACTAGTGTAGACGGGAAGAGAATGTAATGGTTGAGATAATGTTTATGTGACATTTGAGACTGTGATGTGCACATTATGTTTTACTGAACTTCTTTCATTTCTGCTTTTAATTCCCTTTTCCCCATGTTAGGTTCCGGCACAAACAAGCAGTTTTAAAATTATTTTTTTGTTTTCCTGTCTCTGGACCAGGCCTATGTTAACTCGGATTTAGGAGGCATGGGTTTGCTCCAGACACTGGGAACCAGTGTCCATAAGTGGGGGGAATGTGTAGCGGGGTGTTCAATTTAGGGGAAGTGTCTGAGTGGTAACTAGGCTCAGACACATTGAATTGATAGGATTCATGGACCATTTTTGTTCTCAGGGGTTAATGCTGGTGATGTGTTCCCTGTGGCCGGTGGGTGGAGCTGCCATTCTGGGCCAGGGTTGAACCACGAGCGCAGTGCTGTGCCTTTTGTGTCCCCTCTTGGCAGCCATACAGTGGGGCGGGGAACCTGCTGTGCATGACCGGAGAGGGGATAAAAGGGGCAGACATCTTCTGAGAGGGGTCTTCGTCCGTCCACGCCCAGGCACCTTCAGCCTGGGTGTGTGTGTGTGGTTCGTCATCTCCGGGTGCCCTAGGCCCGGAGGCCTTGTTCCGGTTCCACCTCAGGCACCTTTAGCCTGGGGTGAGGTACTACCTCACCGCTCCTTTTCGCCTGGGCATGGAGGCCCAGGAGTTGCAGTAAAGGCCTGGAGCCCAGCAGTCTTTGTCTGGGGTCCGCAAGGGATCGAGGAGTCCAGGGTGCCGCCTTGCGAGGGGACCCGCACCCTAAGAGAATGGAGGACCTGTTCCGAATGACCGGTGCTGTGGACACGGTGCCTAGGGCACCCGGAGATGACGAACCAATGACGTAGGCGGGGGCGGACCTGATGGGAACTTCCTTCACTGTGTAATACATGAATAGACCCGCCCCTTCTAAAGTTCCCCATCAGGTCCGCTCAGCCAATGACTAGGTGTAAGGCTAAGCGGACCAGATGCGGAACATGAGAAGGGGCAGGTCTATTCATGAATTACACAGTGAAGGAAGTTCCCCATAAGGTCCGCCCCCTCGGTATGTCAGACCCCGCCTACGTCATTGGCCTGAGCGGACCTGATGGGGAACTTCCTTCACTGTGTAATACATGAATAGACCTGCCCCTTCTCACGTTCCGCATCTGGTCCGCTTAGCCTTACACCTTATTCATTGGCTGAGTGGACCTGATGGGAAACTTTAGAAGGGGCGGGTCTATACATTTAATAGACTGCGGAGGAAGGTCCCCATCAGGTCCGCTCAGGCTCAGCCAATGATGGACAGCGCTGGACATCGGATCGCAGCAGGACACTGGATTTCATCGCTGGAATGTTTTTTTGTTTTTTTTTAATAAAGGACTTTTCCAAGGTGTTTGTGTGTTTTTTTTTACATTTTTTTACACTTTCTTCGTGAAATGGTAGGGGTACAATGTACCCCTTACCAATTCACATGGGGGGGGCGGGATCTGGGGGTCCCCTTTGTTAAAGGGGTCTTCCAGATTCCGATAAGCCCCCCGCCCGCAGACCCCCACAACCACCGGGCAAGGGTTGTGGGGATGAGGCCCTTGTCCCCATCAACATGGGGACATCCTCCCCATGTTGAGGGCATGTGGCCTGGTACGGTTCAGGAGGGGGGGCGCTCTCTCGTCCCCCCCTCTTTTCCTGCGGCCTGCCAGGTTGCGTGCTCGCATAAGGGTCTGGTATGGATTTTTGGGGGGGACTCCACACCATTTTTTTGGGGTGGAGTTCCCCTTAAAATCCATGCCAGATCTGAAGGGCCTGGTATGGATATTTGGGGGGAACCGCACGCATTTTTTTTTTAATTTGCGGCGGGGTTCCCCTTAATATCTATACCAGACCAGAAGGGCCTGGTAATTGAATTTGGGGGGACCCCCACGCTTTTTTTTTATTTTTATCAATGACTTTTCTATGTATTGTCGGGAGCCGACAATACATTAATAGCCGCGAGTGAGTTTTGAATGACTTTTTTCCTTCAGAAATGACATTTTGTGCAGGGACAGTTCTAAGCACAGGAAACAAGTGCGACTTTACATGCATATTATACACACCCCCCATGTACGAAATTTAAAGGAATATTTCACTTTAAGCATTATTAAAATCACTGTTCCTAAAAAAACGTCAGTTTTTAAAACTTCTTTTTGCATTGATACATGTCCCCTGGGGCAGGACCCGGGTCCCCAAACACTTTTTATGACAATAACTTGCATATAAGCCTTTATAATTAGCACTTTAGATTTCTCCCATAGACTTTTTGAATTTGCCACGAACACCCCAATTTGTTCGCTGTTCGGCGAAGGGGCGAACAGGCAATGTTCGAGTTGAACATGAGTTTGACTCGAACTCGAAGCTCATCCCTATTTCTCTATAATATTTTAAAAGGTTCAGATTTTTTTTAAGTAACAAACATGTGGTTTTGCACAGAGCAGTCCAAATCCTCCTCTCCTCAGGTCCCCCACCGGCACTCCCGGCTCCTTCCCCTTGACCAGTGCCCCCAATAGCAAGTCGCTTGCTATGAGGGCACTGGTGCATGCTGGCTCTGGTGCTCAGCTCTATGCATCCATAAGACACATAGAGCCTCGGCTCGGCCCCCACTCTCTCCTCATTGGCTCACTGGCTCTGATTGACAATGGCGCCTGCTGCTGTCTCATCCATCATAACTGATCACATGTGCAGCACCGTGGCACCTGCATATTAAACAAAGCCTAAGATGGCAGCTTCCTTGGCTATAAACAATAGGAGGGTTTAGTTCCGCTTTAAAAGACCCTGTCCACAGACCATTAAATTCACAAATCTTCCCATAAGATTATGTTTATATGTAACATACAGTATTTTATGTAGGTAATTTACCTGTAAAATCCTCCATTGTGTAGACAGCCAAAAGCCCTAAGACTACTGCTGGGTGCTGCCATCTTGAATGTGATGCCAGCAGCCCTAGCAGATTTAGAGCTGTCACTCAAGTGACATTGTATAGTATTATCCTTCACTCCCCCCTAGCAGCTACAAAAAAGAGTATGTAGGAATGTGAAGGAAGGGGAGAAGGAGCTAAGCTAGCACAAAGAGCACATAGACACTCTTAGAAGGGCAGAGGATTATGAGGTGCAAAGAAGGAGGGGGCTGCCCTCTGAAATTTATTCTAGTAATAACATTTTCTAGCACAACTTGCAACTGAATAAGGCATAATTTATGGAAAAGAAGACTGCACATAAGTGTAGCACTCTCTACCATAAGTAGGTGCTAGCATAGGATTTTTACTAGGGAAACTGCCTGTGCAAGTAAATTTAGTCTGGCCTATGCTTCAGGCTAGGCCTGCTTGTTTTGATCTGGGGGCAAGGAGTGGTTAGTGTAGCAGTGGGAGTGGCCACCTGTGCTCTAGTTCTGAGGTGCCTCCCCTGCTTCCAGGGAGATTGTTCTGAAAGAGGGGCAGGGCCTAGGACTGGAGTGGCAGGCAGCTCATATGAGGAGCCCTGACCAATCCTAATTTGGTATTGGCAGGGGGCAAGCCTCCCATATAATCTGAGGTCACATGCCACTGGGGTGGAGTTGTCAGCCGGGAGAAGTGGAGAATGGAGTACTAGGCAGTAGCAGGAGGCCATTCCCATCTGGGGAGTGTGCACCGATCACAGAGGAGCCCGGGAGAGCTGGGAGGGAGCTTCATCCTTACACGTCATGGATGAAGTCCTCATCTTTACACGGTCATAGATGAGGAGTCCTGGAACAGAAGGGGCTGGAGAAGCTGTCGGAACGTATGTCCAGTTGAAGTTTTCCATCATGGACTCGGGGCAGGAAAAGGTCGGTGAGTGGGACACAGTGGATTTCTGCATGAGGCATGCCAGGGGAACTGGGTGCGAGGCCAGATAAGAGACTGTGGGGAATGTGTAAAGTCGCTGCGGCCTTCGGGCGCAGGATTTGCAGGCAGGACTAGCTAGGAGCAGTAATCCATCAATCAGCATGTGCTACTAAATTACTAGGATGCTGGGGAGAGGTACTGCAGACCTCTGGCCTAGTAACATCACCCAAATACAGCCAGCAAGCCGGGATTATTTAGAGTGGTCCCCTTTTGTCACAATGAAGATGATGGGACGGGATCTAATAGTTTTACAGTGGATCTAATAGTTTTACAGTGGAAGTTTGTGCGGGGGGAGAAAAGTCCTGGGAACAACAGTCTGCAGGAGTTAATGCAGAGGAGGAGGAGCAATAGTCTGCATGGTGTTATGCAGGGGAAGAGACTGTAAATGTTACAAGTACATCAGTTCTTTTTTTTGTTTCAATGTTTTTATTGAAATTTCAGTTCTTTTTTTAACAAAGATCAAAAACGATATTCATTGCAGCAACAGAAACACAGTGAATGAACAATTCATGTTGATAAGTAGTAATTCAAACATTACCAGGTAAGTCAAACAATACAAGGTATCAAGGTACATAAAAAAATATGCATACATGGAGGATGATAAAATTGAGTATGAGTCAAGGTGCCATCTCTTCGATGGCCGTGATGATGAAGAGTAGATCATAGATTGAACTCTCCTTGGACACCCCCTAGGGGATCACACTGTGTCTAAGAGAGAGTCCGGTCCCACCATCGTGGAGTGGAGAATGGATATACATACTCAAGGTGAAGTAAACTTTTCGACATTTGAGTACCAGGACAACAATGGTGACCAGTGGTCAAGTGAGGTTTGGAGTCGTCCTAATGAGGACGCCAACATCCACTCATATGTGCAGTGTAGGTTAGTGAGGTCTATCACTTCATCGATTGTAGGGGGGTGGTGTCTTTCCACTTTCTGGTAATTGTTAGCCTGGCTGACTGGGAATTGGTCTATCCCCAGGGATAGAAGTGCCAGTGCTGGGTTCGGTAGTACTTGTAATTGGACTATGTCTGTTAATACATTAAACACTTTTGTACAGGGGGGCGTGGCCAAGCGCATGGAGCAGTAGTACGTGTCCTCCCGGAGCTCCCGCACACACCGGACTATTCGTGGCTCTCCGTGCCTTCTAGACCCGCTATACAGGTCGGTAATGGGGAGGAGAGGTGGGGGAGAGAGCCACCATACCACCATAACCCACACCGGTCTTATGGTAGCTGGGACATGGAGGCATACATTAAGGCCTTGCCAACCAGGCATGATTTTGAGGCCTGTGTCCAGAGAATGGAACGCTCATACAAGCAGGAGATAGCAGAGCTGCGCAGAGATGTTACAAACAGGCTGGAAGAGGTAGAACGCAGTGTGAAGGAGACTGTTTCCACAGTACAATCCCATTAAGCCATTTTGCATGAGCATACACTGCAGATCCAGCAATTAATGTACTACCAAGATGACCAGGAGAATAGGGCCAGACGCAACAATATACGTATCCGCGGCCTCCTGGAGTCAGTGGAAACTAAAGACCTGGCCACTGCAGTCATTACCATGTTTCATGACCTGCTCCAAAAAGCCAAAGACGCCCCTCTGGAACTCGATCGTGTTCACAGGGTCCTGGGCCATAAAAGTGCAAACCTGGAACACTCCAGGGGTGTCATTTGCAGAGTTCTCTTCTATGCGATTAAAGACGCCATCATGCAAGCTGCACGTTCGCAAGAGTCTATACACTTTAATGGCACCCAAGTATCCCTACTTCCAGACGTCTCCAAGCTGACCCTTGACATGCGTCGCGCTCTGAAGCCTCTCACGGGGGCCCTGCAAGCAAAACAAATTAAATATTGTTGAGTTTTCTCATTTAACCTTTTTCATCTCATGAAGGGAAGTCGGCGGTATTCCGCACACTGGGAGATCTCCCGAAGTTCCTCAGGACCTTTGAGCTACCTCAGATTCCTATACTGGACTGGCCACTACATGCTGCTACTCCCGGATTCCCGATCGCCTCAGGATGGCAGAAACAATCCAGGTAGCCCAAGCGTTCTAGATCGGAAGCCTCCAAGTCGACCGCAGGATGATCCTTCACTGCCTGCTCTTTGACTAACTACCTTTCTCTTCACAGGCATCAGACCTGTGTAGCCGTCCCTGTTTACAGTTTTGTTGGGATACTATGTTGCTAACCCATTCTTTATCTCCCACATACAGGTTTTGCCTTTTTGTTTCTAAGAGAAGAAAACAAGCAACAGGCGCCTCTTAGTAAGACTGATCAAATTTAATGACAAGATGCATTAAAAAACTCACATTTAGGTAAGTGTAGTTAGGCACAGGGAAGTCCAGTACTGTCACGCTTCATCTCTGTAGTCAGCATGATGGTGTGCTCTGTTTGTCTAAGTAGCTGGCGTCCTGTTCACAGGAGACTTCCGGGGTTTGTGGCAGGAACCAAAGCGAGGCCTGGAGCACAGCCTGACGATCACAGAGAGGGCTGGGCTGCAGAGTTCAGCAATGTGACATAGCTGGCATACAACGACCGGTTTCTGAGCATGCGCACCAGGAAATTGTACGAGGTGCGCGCTCCTTTCTCAAGCTGGTGTGTGAAGGCTATGTGTGGCCTATTTATTAGGGGTGCGGAATTTAATCGTTGCATCACGATTCGGGCGTCCCCGATGCGGCACCGATGCAGGGAAACCTATTAATCGATTATCCCTGATGTCTAGCCCCGCCCCCTCCTCCCGGGAGAGTTGTTTCCTCATTTGTTATTTTTTTCCTATGACGCGCTCATGTGACTGCCCGGCCCGCCTCTCTGCTTTCACGTCTCATGTACGCCAGGAGAGACGTGAAAGCAGAGAGGAGAGAGGGCAGTCACATGAGAGCGTCATATACACACACTGTTCCCACGCCGGATTCTGTTCCCCTGGCTCTCGGCTCCTATCGGAACTCCGCCCCCCCAGCCCTGTACATTGCCGCTCCCTCCTCCTACGAATGCTAATGCTCCTAATACCGCCCTGCCCCTCCAGCCCTCTGCTTACGCCTACTGTTTAACGAATGCTAATGAGCAGAGGGCTGGAGAGGCGGGGCGGGGCGGTATTAGGAGCATTCGTAGGAGGAGGGAGTGGCAATGTACAGGGCTGGGGGGGCGGAGTTCCGATAGTAGCCGAGAGCCAGGGGAACAGAATCCGGCGTGGGAACAGTGTGTGTATATGACGCTCCTGTATATCTCCTGTAGCATGTCTGCAGTCTCTCTGACCATCTCCTGTAGCATGTCCGCAGTCACTGACCATCTCCTGTAGCATGTCCTCAGTCTCTCTGACCATCTCCTGTACTATGTACAAGTTGTTGTCTGCTTTGTTTAGACTTTGCTACATGCAGGGAGTGTTGTCTTTTTTTTAAAAGAACAGATATAATTAAAAAAATGGAGATCGAATCGAATCGAATCGTTGACCTGATAATCGTAATTGAATCGTGAGGCCAGTGAAGATGCGCACCTCTACTATTTATGTGCCTTGATGGTGCTGCCACCTAGTGGCGAGATATGGTAATGTTCGACAATGATAACTGCTAATGCACAGAAGCACTATTGAACAGATTGACCAACGTAAAATTATAAAAAGAGGAAAGTGCATATATAGACATATATCTCACATATCTCTCACAGAAACCTTTTTCAGAACATGATGTATAATATTAGTAACGGATCTCAGATACAAAAAGTAATAAAATATACATATATGAATGAACTTAAAAAACAGATGGACCAGTTAGTCAATAAAATTCTAAAACATCAATCAATAAATTAATCGATTAGTATGGGGGATCAATGGCGTGTGACACATATATTCAGAATAAAATAATATAAAAAATATATGTTATGAAAAAAGCTTAGCAAGGAAATTTATAAAAATTATGGGATAATAGAGTTAATAATTTGATTTTAGCAGGAAAGAATTTTTTTTAAAGTTACGCATGGGGATAATAGAATTATTGTGTGATGTTGTGTGCAATGAATTCACACATACAGTATATGAAGGTAGTTTATTATAGAGGGAGCAGGGGGAGGGGAGGAAAGGGATAGGGAGGAGAGATGGGGGGGAGGGGAAGGAGGGGAGGGAAGGAAATTAGGGGGGGGGGTAGTTTGAAAAAGGTAAGAAAAGGAAGGGAGAGAGGAAAAAGAGGGGGGCGGCGGGGTTTGAAAGGAAGAGGGAAGGGAGGGGGGGTGAGAGGAGGGAAGGGAAAGGGGGAGGAAGGAGAGGGATGGGTTTTTCTGATTACTTACAAGATGACGAAGGGGTCCACCCACAAATGTGACTATTTTTCCTTTTAAGAGATTAACATATAACATCACCTAAGGAAAAAATAGGAAAATTGGGAGATGTTGAATATCGTGCAATGACATTTCACAAAATAGTGGATATTTCTAACTCTTCGTTGATTCCCCCAAGATTTAGAGTGCCCAATGAATAGATCCAGTAGGTCTGATGTTCACATAATCTGTGAAATCTCTCTGCATCAGACAAATTCTTCGGCATTTGCTCTAAAATCCAAACTTCAAGGCCTTCAGTGGATTTATTATGATGTTCTAAAAAGTGGCGTGGGACACTGTGTTTGTCCTTGCCCACCTCTCTTTTTCTTCGATGCTCTCCAAATGGAGTGGCTATATAGTACGCCCTACATACATTAAGTTGCAAGGACAAATGAGGCCATACACTACGAAGTCTGAGCTGCAATTATAAAAGTCACCTAGGATATAAGTCTTTCCCTTTGTTGTGAATTGTTTTTTGCCATGCTTGACAAAAAAAGCAGGTTTTACATAAAGGCTTTCTACACTGAAACATGCCTCTTAAAGGGATCAAGCAGGCATGTTCCGAAAGAGCCTGTTTTATCGGCTTTAACTTGCTGGGAGCGGTTTTATGTTTTAAGTTGGGAGCTTTCCTATAGGTTACTCTAGGGTGATCGGGTAAGAGGGGTCTGAGGTGTGGGTCTTCAAGCAATATTTGACAGTGTTTCTTGAAGATTGTTTCCATTTTGGTAAAGTCAATATGAAATCTGGTGATGAAGCGGCCAGACTGGTCAAAGCTTTCCCTTTGGGTAGCAGGGGGGTTGTGTTTCAAAAAATTGTTTATAGGCCTGGTCTACTAGAGATTCTGGATAGCCTTTATCCTTAAGTTTATTTCTCAGTATGAGGCTTTGGTCCGTATAGTCTGATAATTTCGTACAGTTTCTTCGTAATCGACAGAATTGTCCTTTGGGGATGTTGTCTTTCCATTTACGGTAATGGCAGCTCTTATAATGGAGCAGAGAACTTCCTGCGGTGGGCTTAACCACTTAAGCCCTGGACCATTTGGTAGCTAAAGGACCAGAGGTGATTTCAGAATTTTGCACTGCGCTGCTTTAACTGTAAATTGTTCGGACATGCAATGTTGTACCCAAACGAAATTTGCGTCCTTTTCTTCCCACAAATAGAGCTTTCTTTTAATGGTATTTGATTGCCTCTGTGATTTTTATTTTTTGCGATATAAACAGAAAAAGACCGAAAATTTTGAAAAAAAAAGATATTTTCTACTTTTTGTTATAAGAAAAATCGAATAAACTCAATTTTAGTCATACATTTAGGCCAAAATGTATTCAGCCACATGCCTTTAGTAAAAAAAATGTCAATAAGCGTATATTTATTGGTTTGCGCAAAAGTTATAGCGTCTACAAACTAGGGTACATTTTCTGGAATTTACACAGCTTTTAATTTATGACTGCCTATCTCATTTCTTGAGGTGCTAAAATGGCAGGGCAGTACAAACCCCCCCCCCCCAAATGACCCCATTTTGGAAAGTAGACATCCCAAGGAAATTGCTGAGAGGCATGTTGAGCCCATTGAATATTTTTTTTTTGTCTCAAGTGATTGAATAATGACTAAAAAAAAAAAAAAAATACAAAAAGTTGTCACTAAATGATATATTGCTCACACATGCCATGGTTATATGTGGAATTGCACCCCAAAATACATTTTGCTGCTTCTCCTGAGTACGGGGATACCACATGTGTGGGACTTTTTAGGAGCCTAGCCACGTACAGGACCCCGAAAACCAAGCACCACCTTCAGGATTTCTAGGCACAAATTTTTGATTTCACTCCTCACTACCTATCACAGTTTCGAAGGCCATAAAATGCCAAATTAGCACAAAACCCCCGCAAATGACCCCATTTTGGAAAGTAGACACCCCAAGCTATTTGCTGAGTGGCATGGTGAGTATTTTACAGCTCTCATTTGTTTTTGAAAACGAAGAAAGAAAATATATTTTTTTTTTTTTCAATTTTCAAAACTTTGTGACAAAAAGCGAGATCTGCAAAATACTCACAATACCTCTCAGCAAATAGCTTGGGGTGTCTACTTTCCAAAATGGGGTCATTTGGGGGGGTTTTGTGCCATCTGGGCATTCCATGGCCTCCGAAACTGTGATAGGCAGTGAGAAGTGAAATCAAAAATTTACACCCTTAGAAAGCCTGAAGGCGGTGATTGGTTTTTGGGGTCCCGTACGCGGCTAGGCTCCCAAAAAGTCTCACACATGTGGTATCCCCGTACTCAGGAGAAGCAACAGAATGTATTTTGGGGTGTAATTCCACATATGCCCATGGCATGTTTGAGCAATATATCATTTAGTGACAACTTTGTGCAAAAACAAAAAAATAAATAAAAAAATTGTCTTTTTTCCGCAACTTGTGTCAACATATAAAATATTCCATGGACTCGACATGCCTCTCAGTATATAGCTTGGGGTGTCTACTTTCCAAAATGGGGTCATTTGGGGGGGTTTTGAACTGTCCTGGCATTTTATACACAACATTAGGAAGCTTACATCCACTCTTCTAACCACTTGAAGACAAAGCCCTTCCTGACACTTTTTGTTTACATGAAAACATATTTTTTTTTGCAAGAAAATTATGTTAAACCCCCAAACATTATATATTTTTTTAAAGCAAAGGCCCTACAGATTAAAATGGTGGGTGTTGCATTTTTTTTTTCCACACAGTATTTGCGCAGCGATTTTTCAAACGCATTTTTGGGGAAAAAATACACTTTTTTTAATTTTAATGCACTAAAACACACTATATTGCCTAAATGTTTGATGAAATAAAAAAGATGATCTTAGGCCGAGTACATAGATACCAAACACGACATGCTTTAAAATTTCGCACAAACGCGCATTGGCGACAAACTACATACATTTTTAAAAGCCTTTAAAAGCCTTTACAGGTTACCCCGTTAGATTTACAGAGGAGGTCTACTGCTAAAATGACTGGCCTCGATCTGACCTTCGCGGTGATACCTCACATGCATGGTGCAATTGCTGTTTACATATGACGCCAGACCCACGCATGCGTTCGCCATTGTGCAAGAGCAGGGCAGGAAAGGGGTGCTTTTTTTTTTTTTATTATTAATTTTGCTTTTTTTTTTTTTTTTTAAACTGTTCCTTCCATATTTTTTTTTTTATCATTTTTATTGTTATCTCAGGGAATGTAAATATCCCCTATGATTGCAATAGGTAGTGACAGGTACTCTTTT
Organism: Rana muscosa; assembly: GCA_029206835.1. Lineage (NCBI taxonomy): Eukaryota > Metazoa > Chordata > Amphibia > Anura > Ranidae > Rana > Rana muscosa. Next base: position 355,876,414 of record CM055116.1, on the reverse strand, counting down.
TTTGAAAAAACTGGGGTCTATTAGACCCTAGATCTTTCCTCTGCCCTCAAAGCATCTGACCACACCAAGATCGGTGTGATAAAATGCTTTTCCAATTTTCCAATGGCGCTAGGATTGCTTTTACATGAAAGCCGGCCGCTGGCTAAAAAGAATGATACCAAGATGATACCTAAACCCGCAGGCATCAATCTGGTATAACCATTCAAAGTCCAGCAACATACCAGTACGTTGCTGGTCCTTGTTGGACATGTATTGTAATCTTTTTTTTCATGTAGCCTGAGATTGATCGGTGGGTATGCCCACCATTAGAATACCGCCATTCATCCACCCACTTCTAATGATGGGCATACATGCACCATTTATATATGCCGAAGCATTGGGGCATCCTCCAGCAAAAATTATGCTGCACACACATGGTCAGACTTTTCCACGGGCAAGCCTCCGTCGGAATTTCGACCGTATGTACGCGGCATTAGGAGCAAAATCGCTCCTCCGCTCCTGCTGCCCCAATGCTTCGGCATATGTGCTTTTTTTTTAACTGTGGTGGTGAAATCACCTCCTACAGCACTGGAGTCGCAGGGATCAGGCCTGTCTCTGCGAACGCTGCAGTTATGTGTGTTGTGTTTTGCAAGTGACAGAGATCGATCGATACTGCACTTGGGTGGCCTGGGCTGGACGGAGGGGCAAAACACAGGTGCTATCAGGTATCTGGGCTGATCCCGCTAACACTGCGTTTTTGGGAACCCTAAACTGCTGGGGACGCTAGTATAGATCTGATCAGATCAGATATTGATCTGTTCAGATACTATACCACTGACGCTATAAAAACCTGCGGCGAACCTAAAAAAAATAACTGGCTATCTATCGGCACCAGCATAACTAATACAGCGTTTAGAAAAACGATCGCTTAGTGACACTGGCAAAAGGGGGTGAAAGGGTTACCTGGGGGGGCGATCAAGGGGTTAAACGTTTATTAGGTAATATATGGGGGTACCCGACGCTTTAAAACCCTGCGGCGAACCTAAAAAAAATAACTGGCTACCTATCGGCATCACCGACAATAAGACAGCGATCAGAAAAACGATCACTTAGCGACAGTGGTGATAGGGGGTGAAAGGGTTACCTGGGGGGCGATCAAGGGGGTTAAACCTTTATTAGGTAATATATGGGGGTACCTGACGCTATAAAAACCTGCGGCGAACCTAAAAAAAAATAACTGGCTACCCATCGGCATCACCGACAATAAGACAGCAATCAGAAAAATGATCGCTTAGCGACAGTGGTGATAGGGGATGAAAGGGTTACCTGGGGGGCGATCAAGGGGGTTAAACCTTTATTAGGTAATATATGGGGGTACCTGACGCTATAAAAACCTGCGGCGAACCTAAAAAAAATAACTGGCTACCTATCGGCATCACTGACAATAAGACAGCGATCAGAAAAACGATCGCTTAGCGACAGTGGTGATAGGGGGTGAAAGGGTTACCTGGGGGGCGATCAAGGGGGTTAAACCTTTATTAGGTAATATATGGGGGTACCTGACGCTATAAAAACCTGCGGCGAATCTAAAAAAAATAACTGGCTAACGATCGGCATCACCGACAATAAGACAGCGATCAGAAAAACGATCGCTTAGCGACAGTGCTGATAGGGGGTGAAAGGGTTACCTGGGGGGCGATCAAGGGGGTTAAACCTTTATTAGGTAATATATGGGGGTACCTGACGCTATAAAAACATGCGGCGAACCTAAAAAAAATAACTGGCTACCGATCAGCATCACCGACAATAAAACAGCGATCAGAAAAACGATCGCTTAGCGACAGTGGTGCTAGGGGGTGAAAGGGTTATCTGGGGGGCGATCAAGGGGGTTAAACCTTTATTAGGTAATATATGGGGTTACCCGACGCTATAAAAACCTGCGGCGAACCTAAAAAAAATAACTGGCTACCGATCGGCATCACTGACAATAAAACAGCGATCAGAAAAATGATCGCTTAGCGACGGCGGTGCTAGGGGGTGAAAGGGATATCTGGGGGGTGATCAGGGGGTTAAACCTTTATTAGGGGGGGTTAGGGGGCTACACTGGACCTAAAACTAAACTGTAGTGACACTTTTACAGTCACAAATGTCACTGATTGCAGTAAATAAATGGTCACTGCAATCAGTGACACTGTGATTGGGGGGTGATCTGGGGGTGTCTGGGGGGGCCTGGGGGGTGATTTATGTTCCTATGTGTCCTGGTGTCAGTGTGCTGTTTGTGCACTAACCTGTGTGTCTTCCCTTGTACGGCGCTCGGTATATGTGAGCGCCGCAGGAGAGATGACATCACTTCCTCTGCCTGTGTAAACATTACACAGGCAGGGAAGCTTTCTCATTCGCCGGGAGCGATCGAAAGGGGGTGGCCGGAATCGAAGGGCCGTCCCCTCATCCCGGATCACTCCCGAAGAAATAACCACCGCTCACTGTAAAGAAGGGGGGTCCGATCGGACCCCCCAACTATATAATGGCAATCACGTATATGTACGTGATTGTGCCTGTCGGTGCCATTCTGCCGACGTATATTTACAGTGGGCGGTCGTTAAATGGTTAAAGTAGTTTTTGGCGTGTATTTCATTATTAATATGGTATAAATCTAGGTCTAAAAATGCCAGCTTATCAGGGTCCCTAACAGAAGTAAAAATAAGGCCATGTGGGTTATTATTACAATGGGATACGAAATCATCGATGACATCATCTGCGCCATCCCAAATAATGATGATGTTATCGATGTAGCGTCCATAGAATATAAGGTGTTTGAGGTAGGGGTTGTTCTGCCAAATGTACTTATGTCCCCAAAGGCCCATGGCCAGGTTGGCATAAGAGGGTGCGAAATTAGCACCCATAGCTGTCCCCTGGACCTGCAAATAGTACTGGTCATCAAAGCTGAAATAGTTATGAGTTAAACAGTACTTTGCATAATCCAGGATGAAGGCAGCTTGTCCATGGCTCATGTATGGATCTTCAGATAAGAAGTGGTCAAGAGCTCTTAATCCAAAGGTGTGGGGGATCGAGGTGTACAGCGAATTGACATCTAAGGACATCCAGACATATCCTTCTTCCCACCTGTATGGCTTTAATAGGTCCAACAGGTGACTTCCATCGCGTATGTATGATTGTAAACCTTGGGCTAATATCAGAGAATACCATATTATAAAAAGTTGTAAGGTGTGGACCTTTGGATTGATAAGGGTAAAATATTGATTTAGGCTTTAATGTGGAGTGTATATAGATCCAGTCCAGTATATGAGTCATCATGATAAAGATGCTCAAGCATCTCAATCATTTCTGCATAAAAGTCAAATTCATGTGACTCTGAAGGAGAATCTGGTGTGGTGACTGTATCTGGATTCGGAGCGCTTTTACTATTTTTTTCTTTCAAAATATTTAATTTTTCAATAATCATAAAATAAATCATAAAATAAAACAAATAATGTACAGTATAACATACGAATAATTCATACAGGAGAATAATAATATAGACAGCACAAATAATATTCCATATTCAAAAAATTTAATAAAAATAAATAAAAGAGCAAGCACGTATCTCTAATTTCAATAGAAGATTTATCAGATAAAGGCCAGAAAGCCTAAAAAATTTTGTATAGATTTACTTTAGCTAAACCAGAATAAAAAGAAAAAATGAATTAATCGAGATCCACGCCCCTCCATGGCACCCCTATAGGGATCATGCTGTGCCAGAAGAGGGGATCCCACGTGTATTTGAATGGGCTCTTAAGAAAGCCCTCTAACCCTTACAAATCAAGAGATAAAACCAATGAAATAGGATGAAGGGTCATCCACACTATAACCTATCAATCAAAAAAATTTGTAAAGACCCTAGGAATATCATAAGAATATGTTTCTTATAAGGATCTCCAAGATTCATATCAGAAAAAATTAAGATAAAAATAAAAATAGAAGATAAAAGCACAATAAAAGGTGTAAGGAGGGGGGGAGGAGAGGGGTGTACATGCCTGACTTAACGATCCCAAGCTGGAAAACAATGGAACAATTCAATGAAGAGATAATCCAATATAATTCGCCCAAGGTTCCCATATCTCTTCAAATTTTGGAACTGTGTTATTCAATATACTAGCTAGTTTTTCTTGAGTCATAATCCAAGAAATCTTTCGTTTGACATCAAAAAGGAAGGGTTTTTGTTTTTTCCAAGCTTTTGCTATGGTGATCTTGGCTCCGGTGAGAATGAAGTGAATCAGTAATTGAGTAGGTTTAGATATACGAGAAAGATGTGCATTCAGGAGAGCAACAAATGGGGATCTGGGAATCTGGTTTCCAGTGACTTTAAAGATTAAATTAAAAACTTTATTCCAAAAGGGGCGAATCCTAGGACACTCCCACCATATATGGGCCATTGATCCTATAAGTTGGCAACCTCTGAAGCATGAAGGATCAGCTGAAGGGTAAATAGTAGCTAATTTAGAGGGGGTAAGATACCACCTTGTTAAAACTTTTACATTGGCTTCCACCAGATATACATTCAGAACGCCTTTAAAGGACTTCGAACAAGCAGTATGCCAGACTTTCAGGTCCAACGTACAACGGAAGTCCTTTTCCCAAGCTGTCATGTAGGGGGACTTCTCATTAGAATGAGTGAGGGACGAATAAACTAGAGAAATACCTCCCCCTGGTTCCATAGCTCTATCGCACCATGTTTCGTAATTAGTATATTGGATCGAGGAAGGGATATCCTTCCATGTACTAGTCAGGAATTGTGAAATTTGGCGATAATGTAATTTTTCAGAGTCTGGGAGTTTTAATATTTTAATACAATGATCTAGGAATATAAGACACCCAGATTTAATGAAGTTTCCTATACGGTATAGTCCCCTATTAGTCCACCATCTGAAATCATCAACATTCAGACCAGGGGGAAAATCTGGATTATTAAATACAGGTGTGAGAGGCCGTCCAGAAGATGTAAGGGTTGGAAGATTTCTAAATTTGTCCCAAAGCGCTATAGATTGCGACAAGGTAGGAGACATTATAGGAGGACGAAACTTGGTAGGGCACCATAGGAGATAATCCAAGGAAAAGCAGGGTACTGCTTGATTTTCTATTAAGACCCAATCAGGCTTTTCAGTCTTAGAGTATATTGGGGAGAGTTGTGCTAATCTTGCTGAAACAAAGTATTTGTATAAGTCTGGGAGACCTAGTCCCCCTCTATTTCTATGAAGAAAAAGAGTGCTCTGTGATACACGGTAACTAGAGGAACCCCAAATAAATTTGAGAATCTTGCTCTGAAATTACTTCAAATTATTATTTTTTTAATAGGGATGGGCAATGATCTAAAATAATAAAGAATCCTCGGGAGTAAAGTCATTTTGACAGAATTGATTTTGCCAAGCCAGGACATATCATATTTGGACCAGGCTTTGAGATCAATTTCCAATTTCTTAAATAGGGGCAGATAGTTACAGTCATATAGATTTTCCGTTCGTGCAATTAGAGTTATACCTAGGTATTTGATAGAATCTTTCCATTCAAATTTGAATGATTGCTGTAATGAGGAAACAACGGAACAGGGGAGCGAGATGTTTAGGGCCTGTGATTTCGTATAGTTTACAGTTAGACCTGAAATTTTAGAAAAGTCATTAAGTACTTTGCAAATGTTTGGTAAAGAAATTAAAGGGGAAGTAACAAACAGAAGAATGTCATCCGCAAAAAGCCCACATTTATGTGTTTGATTTCCGCATACCACCCCCTTAACGTTAGGGTTTTGACGAATTGCTATTGCCAGGGTTTCTATTACAATGGCAAAGATGAGCGGAGAAAGCGGGCAACCTTGCCTAGTGCCTTTTTCTATGTTAATCGGTTTTGAATAATGACCTTGGAGACGAAGCAATGCTGTGGGATGAGAGTATAGGGAGTGAAGAAGACCCCTAAAGCGCATTCCAAAACCCCAACGTTCCATAAGGGTAAAAATATAAGTCCATGAAACCGAATCAAAAGCCTTATGAAGGTCTAATGATAAAAGGAATCCCTGTTGCCTCGTGCCCCCTCCCAATTAGTCTGAAGTATAGAGATTAAATCTATTGCTCTCCTTATCTGGTCAGGCCCTTGTCTACCAGGGATGAAGCCAACTTGATCTTTATGTATATACACATTAATAAAAGAGGCTAGACGATTGGCTAGTATCTTCGTCATTATTTTTATATCATTGTTTATCAAAGAGATTGGACGGTAGTTATTAATTTCTTCAGGATTTTTATCAGGCTTAGGTAAAATTGTGATATATGCAGTATTTAATTGGACATCTAAAGGAACACCCACTGTTTTAGCATTGAAAAATTTAGTTAAATGTGGAGCTAATGTTTCCGCGAAGGCCTTATAATAGGGAATAGAGAACCCGTCAGGACCCGGAGCCGAACCCGCTTTGAGACCTTTAATGACTTCAAGAACCTCCTCCTCAGTAAAGGCAGATTTAAGTAAATCCCTATGCGAAGAGAGAAGGGTAGGAATGGGAAGATCATCAAGGAATTTAGTAACTGAGTCTGTATCAATTTTGGAGGAAGATTTATAGAGGTCGGAAAAAAACTCATGAAAGGCCTCCAGAACTTTGACAGGGTTAGCTGTGGGAGGCGGACCAGAAATTCTGATTTTAGGAGTAGTATTGATTCGAACCTGGGGGGAAAGCTTAGCAGCTAATAAGGGTCCTATTTTGTTAGCATGATCATAGAATTTGTTACTCGTCCAGCGAATAGCTTTATCAGCTTGAGTAGTGAGGAGTAAGTTTAGATCAAGTCTAGCTTTATCAATGAGGGCAATAGGAACTTTGGACGAGTCCTTTTTGTGTTTGGCTCTGAGAGAGGCATATTCTTTTTCTAAGCGGTCTATTTTATCTTTACGTTCCCTTTTGAGTTGCGTTGCTAGCTGAATTATTTTACTCCGTATGAAAGCCTTATGAGCCGCCCAAAGCGTTTCAACCGAGACTTCTCCAGTATCATTGAGAAGAAAATAATCTTGAAGAGCTTTATTAATCGTCTCAACTCTTAATGGATCAGAAAGAATGGATTCATTGAGTTTCCAATTGCCCCTCTTTCCGCTCAAAGCATTAGAGTGAAGAGCTATAAGTACAATTGAGTGATCTGAAAGGACAGTATCTTTAATACGAGCATTGAGAATAAATGGGAGAAGAGATGTGGATGTTAAAATATGATCAATTCTAGCATATGTATTATGCGGATGAGAGAAGTGAGTGAAATCTCTTTTTGAAAGATTCAGCTCCCTCCATATGTCAGCCAGGTTATGGGTCGAAAGTAATTTTGCAAATTTGTGGCTTTCTCTAGTAGGTCTAGTTAGTTGAGTACCTTGGGGTTTAGATTTGTCCAAAGCCTGGTCCAAAGCAACATTGGAATCGCCTCCAAGAAGGATCGTGCCTTCTAGTAAGGGATTGAGGGAATCCATCATGACTTTAAAAAAAGAAGCTTGACCTTTGTTAGGGGCATAGTAGGAAACTAAAGAATAAAGATGCCCTTCAATGGTACCTTTTAGTAGAATAAATCGTCCCTCAGGATCTAAGTATTCAGCAATCTTTTCAAATTTACAACATTTTGAAAAAATAATGGCTACCCCCTTTGTCTTATTCTCGGCATTGGCTAGGTGAAATTGTGAATAATGTGAATGTAGGAAAGTAGGAGTATACCGTATAAGAAAGTGTGTCTCTTGGAGTAGGAGAATATCAATTTTAAGAGTTTTATAATAGTCTAAAATTTTTCTCCTTTTGGTTGGAGAGTTTAGGCCCTGTACATAGTGCGAGGCAATTAGTAGGTTGGAATGTGTGGTATTAGCCATGGAAGTCAAGGTGGAAGCATCTATTACAGTCATACCCACTCACGCAGAAGAGATAGCTGGTAGAAGTTGAGCTCAGAATTTCTCTCAGCAGATACCCATATGTGAATGTGCTCACTGTAAAACTGGTGGATATGATCCTGTAAAATACAGATAAGTCAGGCATGTACACAGAGGGGAAGAAAAGAAGGATGAGGGAGAAGAAAAAAAATTGAAAAAGTAGAACCAATAAAAAAAGAAAAAAAAGAAAAGTCTCCTAGCATCAAATATCAGGATCGGGGGGGGGGAGACAACCCCCCAGAGCCCTTCAACAAAAATGTCTGACCCAAAGGTACAGACAACCTATCCTCCAAAGACTACTGGTCTTCAAGAGATAGGTGGAGGTGCATGTGAGCCATCCCCCCACAGGACGCCCCCAAAAGGAAAAAAAATTGCATTCAAGTTGTAACACGGTTATATAACATTTTGAACTGAACATATCAGGATGTCCACAAGTGACCTATATAGGATTAGCGAATCACTACCCCTCAAAAAAAAATATACACATATATATATACATACATACATATGTATACACATACATATACATACACACATATATACATATACATACACATATATATACACACACATACATATGCATACACACACATACATACACACACATATACATATACATACATATACACATACACATACACACATACATCTATTTGAAGAGAGATAATAAGAGTGTCAAGTCCATATATAAGTCTATATATGAAAGTTTAGAATTTATCCATATATATATATATATATATATATATATATATATATACACAAAAAAAAATAATTAAAAATTAGATAGGACAGGTTGTTGTTGTAAATTTAAGTCACTAGGGGCACAAAAAATGCGGAAGGGGGAGAACAATCGACAGACTTCCCCAAAGGGAAAAAGTTGGACCCTCGGTCCAAACGAGAATAAAGGGAAGAAAAAAAAAAAACAGACAATACAATCAAATCAAGTAGGGCCAGCATCCTTCATTTTTTTAGCTCTTCCTTTGTTCCATTGGAGAGAATTTGGACTCGTCGGCGTTGGTCTTTTAGATGATCCAGAACTGGGCAGAGAAGTATCCATTTCTGCCTCATGCGAGATTAATTTCAGTTGCAAGAACAACTTTTCACCTTCTTGAAAGTTGGAGAAAGAATAGGATTTCCCGTTGATAGTAAATCTAACAGTGAATGGAAAGGCCCATCTGTATCTGATATCCCTTTTAGTGAGGACTAACAATAAAGGTTTCAATGACCTCCTGCGCTGTATAGTGGACGGAGAAAGATCAGCAAACAATTGAATTGAATGACCCTGGTATGTCACTTGTGGAGAAGATCTAGCTTGCTTCATAATATCTTCCTTCACTGCAAAGAAATGAGGCTTGAAAATAATGTCCCTCGGATTGCCATCCTTCCTAGGTGGTCCCAGGGCTCTGTGTGCCCTATCCAGTTCCAGTCGTCAAGTAGGGTATTAGGAAGCATATTTCTAAATAAGTCCTGGACCGCTTTGGGTACATCAATTACAGAGTCAGGAAGTCCCCTAATTCTGACATTGTATCTGCGGGACCTATTTTCGAGTTCATCGATTTTTGACAATGCAATATCCAGTTGTTCCTGAACAGTGTTGATATGTTCCATATTTTGATTAGTAGCTGCAGCAGTTTCATCGATTTTATTTTCAATAAAGTCAATTCTAGAGCCCAAGCTTTGAAAATCTGCTTTCAGATCCCTTGTGATTTTATTAGCAGTTTGTGCCAGACCTTTGTCAAGTAAGTCAGAGAATTTCTAAAATAAGTCCGCCATTTGATAAGCCTCTATTCCCTGACAGGCGTCTGAGGTAAAAGAAATGGCCTGAATAGCAGTGTCATGCCCCAATGCAGTATGGCTATATTCTGAGGCAGAGAGGTTAGTTATGGTTCCAGATGTAGTTGGAGTGGTGGTAATTACCTGAGTAAGTACCTCTTGAGTTCCTGAGGAGAACTTAGCAGTGAAAGAGCGGGTATTCTGTAGTTTTTCAGTCAGAAATGGTGGATCAGGGATCAAATGCTGTGATGCGGCGGCCATCTTGGATTTTACATCCGTCATTAGTAAGCCAAATAACGGCCTGAAAACCTCTAAAAAATAGGATTAGGTAAGCTGGGGATGTTCTCTGGTATTCCGGTAGTCAGCTGTGTCGAAATGAGGGCAGAACCGCCACCGTGTTTGCCGCTATTGGCACCGCTGTGGAGGGATGGAGCGGAGCTCTCAGATCAAGCAGCCATCTTAGGAGCCTCACGCATTCACCAGTTTTTACTATTTTTTATATGAAAAAAACATTTTAATTTAACGTATCTGTTCAAGTCTTTGAACAAAATAAAGTGGTCAGGCTTGTTGGATGGTGCACCTATTTTTCATTTTTTGGTTTACTATTTCCAGTCAGGGAACACGAATATTTGATTGTGCACTCAGTATCTTGCTATATTGCAAGTTAATCACTTATTCTCATTTAAGGATTTATGGGGAGTTATTTTGTATTTAGGAAGCGCAACACTGTTTTGTTTTATATAACACTATTAATATGGCCTTTGAGGCCTTGGTTTTCTTTTCTCTCCACTCCTTTTCTCCCTTTCCTCTTTCTTACACTTACCTTCTACTTGCTCTGGACAGTAATGCTTGGAGGGATTTAAAGTAGCTAAGAGGGATAGGGATTGGGAGATTCCTAAAAAGATAGAGGATTTAAAGGAGTTGGATCATTTTGAACGCAGCTAGTCTGCTCCACCAGGAGAATTCAAGTTTGTCCAGTTTGTGAAGGTCAGTTTGGATTTTGGCTCGCAGAGGTAGGTAGTTGTGTGCAAAGAGGGATTTTGTGGATCTTGTGAGGTGGATACCAAGATATGGAATGCTGGATTCCGCCCATGAATATGGGAATTTTTGTTGTAGGAGATTGCGCGTTACTGGGTCTATACCTAAATCAAGGATGTGAGATTTTGTTGCATTTGCTTTGTAATAGGAAACTCTACCGAACCAAGTTAATTCTGCTTCGACTTCGGAAAGGGAACATGATGGGTTGGTTATCATTAATATTATGTCGTCAGCAAATAGGCTTATTTTGTGGACTTGGTTTCCAATAGTAACACCTGATATTTTAGTGTTGGTCCGAATGTGCTCCGCTAGGGGTTCCATTATTAAATAAAAAATTAGGGGGGAAAGAAGGCATCCTTGTCTCGTTCAATTCGTTATGTGGAATGGGGTGGAGAGGAGGTTTGATGTATATAACTGTGCTGAAGGATTGGTGTATAATACAAAAACATATTGGGGGGCACACCATACAATGCGTTTAAATTCAAGATGGCTGCTATAAGACCAAAAGACAGTACAAAACAGATTATAGTGCACACATTCAAGAATTACATTTATCCTGCAAGGCTAGTTAAAAACACCTGAACATATACATAAAAATATATACGGGGGTTTGGTCACACTATATGGTCATATAGTGCTAAGCCCACAAACTGCGACAAAGTACCCCGAATTTCGTGGGTCCTACCCTAGTAATAGAATGAAAGAACCTGCGTCTCAACCATGGGAGACAAACTCCTCTATGTGGGAGAACTGAAGGGATTCTTCCTATACACTGGTGGCCACTAATAAAAGGTAAAGAGTAGGGGGAGGGGTGCTCCAGCCCAAAAAAACCTGGTCAGGGTCTACTACAATACAAAAACATATTGCCCCACGTAGGACCCACGAAATTTGGGGTACTTTGTCGCAGTTTGTGGGCTTAGCACTATATGACCATATAGTGTGACCAAACCCCTGTATATATTTTTATGTATATGTTCAGGTGTTTTTAACTAGCCTTGCAGAATAAGTGTCATTCTTGAATGTGTGCGTTATAATCTGTTTTGTACTGTCTTTTGGTCTTATAGTAGCACCATCTTGAATTTAAACGCATTGTATGGTGTGCCCCCAATATGTTTTTGGATTGTAGTAGACCCTGACCAGGTTTTTTTGGGGTGGAGCACCCCTCCCCCTCCTCATTACCTCTTATTAGTGGCCACCAGTGTATAGGAAGAATCCCTTCAGTTCTCCCACATAGAGGAGTTTGGCTCCCATGGTTGAGACGCAGGTTTTTTCATTCTATTACTAGGGTAGGACCCACGAAATTCCGGGTACTTTGTCACAGTTTGTGGGCTTAGCACTATATGACCATATAGTGTGACCAAACCCCCGTATATATTTTTATGTATATGTTCAGGTGTTTTTAACTAGCCTTGCAGGATAAATGTCATTCTTGAATGTGTGCGCTATAATCTGTTTTGTTTTGTTTTGGATTGGTGTATAAAGCTAGTACTGCTTGGAGGATACGTCCTCCAAAGCCAAATTTTTGTAGTACCATGGATAGATAATTCCAGTTCACTCTGTCGAACGCCTTCTCTGCGTCTAAGGATAGAAGCAGAGAAGGCGTTCCAGTCGAGTTTGTGTGATGAATGGTGTTGATCACTCCTTTGGTGGCATCTGAGGTTTGGCGACCTTTAGTAAATCCTGTTTGGTCCTTGTGTATTAGGGCAGGGAGGATATGAATGATTCTATTTCCTAGTAGTTTAGCGTATACATTAAGATCAAGATTTAGTAGTGAGATGGGGCGGAGGTTTTGAGGGGTAGTGGGTTCTTTGCCTGGCTTAGGTAACGTGATAATAAGAGCAGATAACATTTCAGTGGGGAAGGAGGAGGAGGATGCAGCGTGGTTGAATAAGTTGCATAGATGAGGGGTTAGAGCTGTGTTAAACACTTTGAAGTATTCTCCCGTGTATCCAAGTACATCAGTTCTTCAAGGCTTAATCAAGGTATCAATGTTCACTAAATATGATGGTGAAGCAACATGTTCTATGGGCATCCCATATCCCCCTTTCCCCCAACCAAGTTATATCCCCCAATAAACAAAAACAAAACAACGCAAATGACTGTTCATTGTCTCTGAGGTGATAGATGAAGGTCTGGCCGCAGGGTGATATGGTGGATATTAGTTACTAGTAGCAACCAAGTGCTACATAAGCATTTAAAATACTTGATTTTTCTGTGCTTTTACCTGAGATTTTTGGTAATACAGTCTCTTTAAGTGACATTCACATGTAACATTATGTCAAATTTTTATACGTTTCAAATTTTTCTTTCTAAGACACACTGTCACATGTAATTGACATAATTCAATGTCTCTTATAAGCCATCCATTTGCAATGTCTTAGAGGTTTTTGCCTCTTTTTCTCCCCAACAAGCATATAAATCAGCTGTTTAATTATTTTGATGCCTTTTTGCATCTTCCAAGATCTGCTTCTTTTGCAGCTCTTGGGATTCAGTCAAATTACTAGAGGGTTGAGCTAGGAGAATTAATTAATTACATTTATGAATTTATATTGGGCAAGTCATTCATTGTTGATGCATTCAGTGCTTGATAACTAATAAATATTTAGACATATGTCCAAAAACCATGTAAAGTCAAGCATCCTAACTTTCCCATATGGATGCATGTGCGACTTTGCAAGATTGGAGGACAGCAAGCCATACACTGGAACAATTGATGTTGGTAAAACTCTGGGCCATTATTTCTGAAAGTTTGCACAGAATGATAACTTGTGCAGGAACAATGGAACTGCTGCCTATGCTGTAGAGATGTGGGGTAATCTGGTCTTTTTCTCCACAAGTGACTGTTCAACAACTTCTAAAATGATAAGCAAGGTCAAAGGTCATCTTCTCGCCCGTATACCATACGTCACACGATGCACGTTCATTCATTGCACCTGTACGACTACCCACCACGGTCTGTGGGTACACTAGCCCTGAGTGTTCAGTTTAATTACCTGTCTCTGCGCTGCAGGTTACTCGGGCTCACTTGCTACATACACTAGGGTGGGGGGCCGTCATCAGGTTTCATTCACGCACTGTGGTTTTGTCATTTCTGCTCATGTTCTCATACTTAGGTAGGCTCAGAGGGGTGTTGTTGTTCTCATGTCTGGTTGTCTGTTGTCGTTTTTCTATAGTTTGTGTTTTTCTTAGGTTAGGGCTTACCGCATGTTTTCTGAGATTTATAATTCGCGTTCATCCCTTCAACCACGGGGGGGGGGGCAAAGAGCAGGGTTAGCACCCCGTTATCAAGGAGTCAGTCCATACTTAGGCACTCAGCGAAGTTTTGTCACAGGGGGCAGCGGTATGCTTCAGTTTATTCCAATTCCGTCCCAGCTACTCTCCTCTACCAGCATGGTACATGTTCTAGGCATTCTTGAAGGCAGTTCCATGTGGGCTAAATATGCGCTCCACGACCTGGTATGGTTGGAAGTCAGGATGAAGGTGAGTGAAGCTTGCACGGTCAGAGGCAGGGTGTCAGTACACCCCCAGCTCCTGCTCTTCCTACATTCCTGCAGGCTAGGTCAGCATCCCCTTGGTCCGGTCTATCAGGCCTTCTGGTTTTAATGTGTCTAAGCCAAGAATGTTCCTTGTCAGGTGTCGGTGTTGGAATCTCCCATCCCTGGTTCGCAGACAGCCCTGCTGGAAGAATTTTCCAGGCCTGCACGCGGGCCTCATCACTATCTCGTCATATTCTTTATTGAAGTATCTTGGCTTCAGCAGACAGTCATGCTTTCATTGCCAATCAAATTACTGGAGGCTGCATTTCTAGGGCTGCTTGGTCTGGTTCTTTACCTTCGTTCTGAAGGTTGGGGGCCGGGCCGTCAGAGTGCCTGTGGCAAGTTCCAATATTGTTTGTTACATTTTGGGCTGCTCTCTTTCCTGCGGTAACTTTTTTCATTAAGCTTACTTTTCATATTCATACATTCAGGGTATGCCCTCTTTTCAGGCATACTGACCAGCTAGGCCAAGAAACACCTCAGGCCTTGGTAGTTAGGGTATCACATTTCTAAGTGAAGACTCTGACTACAAATATATATATACATATATATATATATATATATATATATATATATATATATATATATATATATTATAAATGTATATTTTTACATTTTTTCGCTTATTACCTTTTCAGTTGTACTTGGAGAAGCCTGTTTTTAAAAATCCAAAGAGTTATCAGGGCAATGGATCATCACTTACCAAATAGATCAGTATAGGTTTTATTCAAATAAAATGAGCTGCAAAGCAAGATTCTACTGTTGTGCTGTCTCTTTAACTAACACATAGTGGTATGGCGATTATTTCTCATGTATTGAATGTTTATATATATATACAGTCATAGCCGAAATTGTTGGCACCCCAGAAATTTTTCCAGAAAATCAAGTATTTATCACAGAAAAGTATTGCAGTAACACATGTTTTGCTATACACATGTTTATTCCCTTTGTGTGTATTGGAACAAAACAAAAAAAGGGAGGAAAAAAAGCAAATTGGACATAATGTCACACTCCAAAAATAGGCTGGTCCAAATTCTTGGCACCCTTTCAAAATTGTGGATAAATAAGATTGTTTCAAGCATGTAGTGCTCCTTTAAAGTCACCTGGGGCAAGTAACAGGTGTGGGCAATATAAAAATCACACCTGAAAGCAGATACAAAGGAGAGAAGTTCACTTAGTCTTTGCATTGTGTGTCTGTGTGTGCCACACTAAGCATGGACAACAGAAAGAGAAGAGAACTGTCTACGGACTTGAGAACCAAAATTGTGGAAAAATATCAACAATCTCAAGGTTACAAATCTCCAGAGATCTAGATGAAAACAGCGCTTGTCAAATAAAACGGCAACAGTGGAGACTCCACTGTTGCCGTTTTATTTGACAAGCACTGTTTTCATCTTCCAATGTAAGTGTTCCTACCTACAATAAATTTATTTGCCATACAGTATCACGCTATGTGCCCTTCTCTTTTCCTTTCTTACCCCATCTGGTTCCATTCCTGGCATCACTTGGGTTACTACCCATAAGTACACAGCATCAGCATACCCTCCAGCATTTGTTGTGTGAGACGTTTTGTGGGAACTACAGCAGAGTATCCAGTTTCTACAGTGGTTTATGCCATGCCCAGTTGACCCTTTGAACGTATGTTCTTTAGGGTTCACTGTTTCCAGTAAGCCTCTCCTAGATTGGTGGTGGCCATCTTCACTTCACTTGTTTCATTCAAGATTGTGGGAGCACCAACACTTTGATTTATATTGACTTTTTTTTATTATTTTATTATTTCAGAGACTTTTATATGTTTTTCATACAAATATTTGTTCACTGATTATTGCAATCACATTGTTCAGCACGGTGTTCATATCACTTGGTGTGATTTTATATGTTTAGCGCTACAATTTATATGTTTTTATGGTTATAGGAAGCGACTGATTTCAGTTATTTTTTCCAAAGGGTGTGCAACCAAATATTAAATTAAGGGTGCCAAGAATTTTGACCAGCTAACTTTTGGAGTTTTGTGTGACATTATGTCCAATTTGCTTTTTTTCCTCCCTTTTTTTATTTTGTTCCAATACACACAAAGGGAATAAACATGTGTATAGCAAAACATGTGTTTTTTTTGTTTAATTTCTCTTTATTATTTTTTTTTTTCTTTACATATAACATTTACCGTATATACCCGAGTATAAGCTGACCCGAATATAAGCCGAGGCACCTAATTTTACCCCAAAAAACTGGGAAAACGTATTGACTTGAGTATAAGCCTAGGGTGTCCATCTGCATGCCTCACTGTGCCTCACTGTGTCCATGTGCATGCCTCACTGTGCCCATGCCTCACTGTGTCCATGACTAGACTGACGTTTAACATGAGAGTCTATGGAAGGGGTGCCCGGATTTGAAAAATCGCTTCTCCCCGGCCGTAGGTCCTCCAGACAAAAAACTTTGCACACTTATAGAGGAGAAATGGGTCTACATATGTGCCAAGTTTTGGGTCCGGGGGACCTACAACCGGCCGGTACCGGGTCCCCAAAGTTACCGGAGAAATTCCTTTTTATGATGGGAGTCCCCGGCCGTAGGTCCCCCGGACAACAAACTTTGTACACTTATAGAGAAAGAGTGGGGCTACATGTGTGCCAGGTTTAGAGTCCAGGGGACCTAGGGATGGCTGGTACCGGCTCCCAAAAGTCCGGGAGATCAGGCGCAAAAAGGTGACTCGAGTATAAGCCGAGGGGGGCATTTTCAGCACAAAAAAAATGTGCTGAAAAACTCGGTAACATTTAACATGCCTTGACAATATAAGGTAGCTCCATGATACCTTCCTTTACTAGATGGTGGTTTCTCCGATTCCTCCCAAAAAAAAAAGGGGGGGGGGAGCGAGAAAAAGTGCCTATAAAGGATATATTAATATATGTATATTCCTAGTACTATATAAATGTGGTATTTATTGTGTTTCCTTTGTGCCTTCTTATACATGTTTATCCATGATTCGGATTTACCTCCCTTATTGAGGGGGAAAAAATAAATAAAAATTGTGTTTTACAAAACATGTGTTACTGCAATACTTTTCTGTGAGAAATACTTGATTTTCTGGAAAAAATTTCTGGGGTACCAACAATTTTGGCTATGACTGTATGACAAAGACAGAGAAGAATATGGGACTTTGAAGGTGTTATAAGAACCCCAGGAATAGATAATGACCACTAATATCCCAAATAAAATAGTTTATTATTATTATTTACTAATATTATTATTTATATATGTTTAAAAAGTGTCTATCAAAAGACTGAGAAGTGCACACACAGCCATATAAAATTATTGTATAAGAAGCCATAACACCTTGTATATCCCGGAAGAAGGCAGTGGGACTTTATACGAAGCAGTAATACTGAGTAATACTAGATAGAATGAATCAATCAATGTACACATTGTTTATTAAATACAATTGGCATATATACACTGTAAAATAGATAATAAAAGAAAACATTAAATTGTAATCATTGGTCTCAGTAGCAATAGATTGCACAATTTGTAACAGTACATAATTGTTACAACATAATACACATAGTAATAGACCAAGGTATATATACCAGTAAGTAATAGTGATAACGTATAGATATAAAAACAATGGTAGAAGAATTCATTGGAATATAATAAAATAAAATAAAATAAAAAACAACAACTTACCATGTTAGTCATTGCATTAATAATTTTCGATTCTAGATATTCCCATACCCTGCATCTTGCTCCTGATGAGTGGTCATGCTACCACGAAACGCGTCGAGCTTTCCTATGATGCAACGTCACAGTGTCGGTCCTACCAATACTATTTCTATCCGTTGTTGTTTTTTATTTTATTTTATTTTATTATATTCCAATGAATTCTTCTACCATTGTTTTTATATCTATACGTTATCACTATTACTTACTGGTATATATACCTTGGTCTATTACTATGTGTATTATGTTGTAACAATTATGTACTGTTACTAATTGTGCAATCTATTGCTACTGAGACCAATGATTACAATTTAATGTTTTCTTTTATTATCTATTTTACAGTGTATATATGCCAATTGTATTTAATAAACAATGTGTACATTGATTGATTCATTCTATCTAGTATTACTCAGTATTACTGCTTCGTATAAAGTCCCACTGCCTTCTTTCTTCAATATGTCCAGGGATGGAGGTTAATCATAGGTATTGCCTCATATAAAGTCCCAACCCCTTATTCTTGATCTCAATATTAGGGATGGAAGCACTTACTATACCTGCCTATCCTCTTTATTATCTGTGATTGTTTCCTCTTTTTATTTATACCCTTCAGGGGTTATCTTTGATAGCTGGGCTGGGTTGTTTATCGAATCTCCCAGGAGCTGCGACACACACCGAGCTTTCCCTCTCCCCTCCCCACTGGGGGGGCGGGGCATTTGCTCGCTGTGAGTCGACGCCACGCCCACGTGGTGTGCGTGTGACGTCATTCATGACGCCGCAGCACCTACACGTTTATTATACTGCATGCACCATGAGGGAGGTTTCCAGCGCCAGTGCGCTGAGCGTGTTACTGCTCATGCGATGGCGTTGCCCTCCCTTTGCTGCACTCGACGTGACGTTGGAGATCACCCTCGATCCACGGCTGGTAAACATCTCCATCTTGCACTGCGGTCATCCTTTTTTTCACTCTCCTCATACCTCTTTACTTTCCCTCAACTTCCCCCTTTCATACCTTCTAGGCACCTCGTGCATTATCCTATCAATTTTTTGGTCACCATTCGGTTTTCTTTCTCCATTGTCCTATACACATAGCTGATAGCACACCTTTGTTTTGCACACTTGATGTTTATGCCTGTGCACTTTTGTGCAGTCTTTCACTTTCTTTTTGCTCACCTGGTGTCTGGCTACCTTCTCCAGTTTATTAGCTGCATATTAGCTGATTGCTAATTTACTTTTACTATTGTTACAGATATTCTGGATTACCTACAATACAAACAATATTAATTTTTCACTATGCAGACCCTAGCTTCTAACTGGAGCCTTCACATGCACTTTCCTTTTGGCTGCTTTGCACCTACCACCGTGCCCAGGGTTTATATCTCCTCAGCTCCCGGGGGGACGCCTGATCCAATGCACGCCTTGAATATCGTTACCATCTACCATTTTATTTTAAAAATACCAGGTGAGAGTGGTTGGAATCTGTTTTAGTTTCCCCTCTTCACTTTACTTACTACATACCCTATTCTGACTACCTTACCATGTTAGTCATTGCATTAATAATTTTCGATTCTAGATATTCCCATACCCTGCATCTTGCTCCTGATGAGTGGTCATGCTACCACGAAACGCGTCGAGCTTTCCTATGATGCAAAGTCACAGTGTCGGTCCTACCAATACTATTTCTATCCGTTGTTGTTTTTTATTTTATTTTATTTTATTATATTCCAATGAATTCTTCTACCATTGTTTTTATATCTATACGTTATCACTATTACTTACTGGTATATATACCTTGGTCTATTACTATGTGTATTATGTTGTAACAATTATGTACTGTTACTAATTGTGCAATCTATTGCTACTGAGACCAATGATTACAATTTAATGTTTTCTTTTATTATCTATTTTACAGTGTATATATGCCAATTGTATTTAATAAACAATGTGTACATTGATTGATTCATTCTATCTAGTATTACTCAGTATTACTGCTTCGTATAAAGTCCCACTGCCTTCTTTCTTCAATATGTCCAGGGATGGAGGTTAACCATAGGTATTGCCTCATATAAAGTCCCAACCCCTTATTCTTGACCTTGTATATCCCACCCCCTCCAATGCTATCACAGATAACCAGCAACTATACAATATAAGACAATATCTTACATAGAAAGATGAATGTAAATCACACAATGTATTATTGATGGACAGTAGGGGCAGAAGGATATTATGTCTCAAAGTGTTTTGCATGTTGTACTTCTTCAGGATACTTCGAAGGTTTTAGTAGCAAAAAAATAAAAAGTATATATTCATAAGCAATTGAAAACCATATAATCAATCGTAATACATAATACAAAATTGGTATGTCCTATTCAATTGACTGAGACTTACTTACAAAAATTAAATAAGGTTAAGATGGGTGGCGTTGTGCAAACACAGACCATAGAAGGAATGTGGGACCCAAGGTATTATGGCCCAAGTAAGCCAGGGGACTTAAACCATGAAGTCACTGCACTTCCTATAGTCAACAACAGTAGATGGACTTTTTTTTCAAAATAACACAATAACAGAAGCACCCCATATAAATGTATCCCACGGGGAGAAAAATCATACAAACAAGGTGCAAACAAGCACCTAATAAATAAGTACTGTAACTGAATAAAATAAAAGAAAGTATTAAAAAAAAATAAAAGTGACCCACTTCATTATAGTTTCCCATTAATGCTTTAGCTGTTTATTTTTGGAGGAGGTAGTCTATAACCAGCATATAATTTTAGAACTCAGATTCTGTATCTCGACAATTCACTTTTCAGTCTTATCTTTGTAGGTTTGGAAATCTGTTCTTTATGAAAAGCTGTTACTGGTTTATTATGATGTTTTTAACACTCGTGTACCTACAGGGAATAAGGAGGAGAACATAAAGTTCTCAGGTATTGTGTAAATAAAAAAACAAAAAAAACATGTAGGTTTTCTATATTAAAAGCGATTTCATTATTACAAGTAATGCTATGCACATTCTCAATCTAACCACTTGTGGTCTTCAAATGACTCCATGCTTACTCTTTGTCTGCTGCTTTTTAGAGTTTGACACTACAAATGCATTTTCAACAGGTTTGCCTGAAATGTACTTACTGAAACAACAGAGAAAAGCAAACAAAAAGTAACAAGCACTTAACTGGATCTATACTAGATGAAAGTTCAATGAATAAATAAAGAAGAACCCCTATTTTTTTTCCTTCCTTTACACTGAAAAACTTTTACATTTGAAATCTGTAGAGAATGTAGTGGTGAGGCTGATTTCCTGTACACTTCTTTTATGAATTTAATGCCACCTAGTCAGTTGATGTGTAAAGGCCTGTCCACCCCTAGCACCATTCACCTGTCAAATAGTGGTACAGAAAGCATGCTATTGTGAATTGTCATTATGTAATATCCCAATGCACTCATATGACTTATGTCAATATTTCCCACTTGCATAATTCTACTGTATTTCCTAACCCTTGCAATATAAAAACCTTAAGACCTCATTAGAATCTCCTCTTACTAGCATTATAATGAAGCCATGTACTTTCCTACAACTTATACTATTTCAGATTGTAAATAGACAAGCCTAATTTCGATCATTCTACCTATAAGTCCTTTGGGCAGGCAGGGCACTATTGTAAGTAAAAATCGTAGGCCTCCTCAGAAAAAAAATGAACAGCCCTTCTTCACCCTGATCCTGTGTAAGATACAGGGCCACTGATTGGGGATACAGCTGGCCCTCCCTTACCAGGCCCAGGTCCCATATTTTCTGCAGGAGGGGCCAGCTTCAGTTGTGAGCAGGATGAGCCCCACACTGCACACTTTGGAAGGTGAGCAGAGCTTGCACAGGCTCCTGTGCAACCGTTGTCATTGGATCCCAAAGGAATGCTGCATATCCACCTAATTAGCTAGCTGTTCCTGCCCTCCAGTCCTCCCTCCCTGGCCGCTCAAGCTCAGAAAAGGAGTCCGGGGAGAAAGCTACATGCTCCAATTGGTAGTGGGTGATATCCATCATACTCATACTGGTCCTGCCCCAAGTCTCTTGTCTGGCATCTCACAATGTCTCAGTGAGTGGTGGAAGCAAAGGTGTGCACAGGGGTGTGTGCCGGCTGTGCCTGGGCACACCCTAATCACCCCCTGTGCATACTTCCCAAGTGACCTGTATTGGGCAGGACCATCCCGAGATTTCCCGAGCCGTTTTGGTACTCTGCTCCTAGCTTCCCTGTTTCCCCTCCAGCTGTGCTTATCACAGGTAGCTACAGAAGAAACAATGCTTGTTTATTCCGGGGAGGGGGCAGGTAGTAAAGGGCCAGCACAGAGAGTAGGGAGGCGGGCTGTGTTGAGAGTGATAGGCTAATTGGGGTGACTGTGCTAAAGGCCGGTGTGGCAGTGAAGGCGGGGAAAAAAGCCAATCATAGCGCCACCTCCTACTCACCATGCCGTCCTTTAGCACCTACCCTCTCCCTGGCATAAACAAACAGCGTTTCCTCTATAGCTGCCTGTAACAAGCACAGCTGTAGGGGAGACACAGACAGAGGATTCACTCAGTTCTTCTCACTGGAACTTTTCACAGTACTCGGGTTAATGCAGCTTTGACTCTTCTCCCCCTTCTGCTATTCCCTGGTCCAGTTGGTGGAGCTATGGGTAGCTGTAATTTAGCTCCGCCTACTGGACCAGGGAATAGGAGCTGGAGGAAAAGAGAATCCTGAGTACTGTGAAGAGTCCAGAGAGAAGGAGAACAAAAGTGAACAGTGCAGAGGTGAGACAGACAGTTACTACTGCACTCTGTGTCACTACTGACCCCAGACATCTGCCTCCCTTAGCAATGACCTCTGAACTCCACCTTAGTACTGACCTCTGAACTTTGCCTCACTTAGCACTGACCTCCTGAACTCCGCCCCACCTAACACTGACCTCTGAACTCCACCTCACTTAGCTCTGACCTCCTGAACTCCACCCCACCTAGCACTGACCTCTGAAGTCTGTCTCACTTAGCACTGACCTCTGAACTCTGCCTCACTTAGCACTGACCTCTGAACTCTGCCTCACTTAGCACTGACCTCTGAACTCTGCCTCACTTAGCACTGATCTCTGAACTCCACCTCACTTAGCACTTACCTCTGAACTCTGCTTCATTTAGCCCTGACCTCTGCCTCCCTTAGTACTGACCTCTAAACTTTCCAGCACTTAGCACTGACCTCTAAACTCTGCCTCACTTAGCTTTGACCTTTGAACTCTGCCTCATTTAGCTTTGACCTCTGCCTCACCTAGTACTGACTTCTAAACTCTCCATCACTTAGCACTGACCTCTGAACTCTGCCACACTTAGTACGGACCTCTGAACTCTGCCTCACTTACCACTGACCTCTGAACTCTGCCTCATTAAGCACTGACCTCTGAACTCTGCCTCACCTAGAACTAAACTCTGCCTCACCTATCACTGACCTCTGAACTCTACATCACTTAGCACTGACCTCTGAACTCTGCCTCACTTAGCACTGACCTTTGAACTCTGCCTCACCTAGCACTGACTTTTGAACTCTGCAGTAAGGGACACAGAGGTCAGTAGTGAAGAAGAACAGAGTTCCAGGGTCAGTAGTAATTAACGGAGAGTTCAGGGGTCAGTAGTATTTAACGGTCAGCTTGGCTTTCAGACTAATGCAGTGCGGTTTTCCCACACCATGGGTGCAGCGTAGTGTACCCACGGTGTTCATGTAGATTAGCTGCGCTTTGCAATAGACTTCTATTATGTCCCACGGTTTTGATGTACTTTCTGAGAGCGCACCAAAACCATGCTTTCAGTTTTTTGTTTCAGAAAGCGCACCAAAAACGTGAGACATAATAGAAGTCTATGGCAAACCGATGCTAACTTACATGGAAACCGTGAGTACACTGCACTGCACTCATGGTGTGGGAAAACTGCACTACAAAAGTATAAAAGTGCCCTACTAGGGGGATGGTGGACAAAAAGCATATTTTATGGGTACAGGAAGGCTTTTGTTTTCTTTATCTACATCTCTTTAAGCCCCTCCCACTGTAAACACAAATTTACCACACCATTCGCCACGACTTTGGGTTTTGGTGTGCACACCTATGGGAGGAAGGCAACGAAGACTAGCAGAGAGGAGCTGCTAATGCACATGCTACTCCACAACTCACGTTCTGATAGATGTGCATGGCAGAACAATGCTTGGCAATGCATTATTATATGAGATGCAATGTCAATAAATGGTGCAGGCATGCCCCATTTTTTGGCAGTGAACCGCAGTGCATATTAGTTTGTTGTTCTGCAATGGACTTTTGTCAAAAGGTGCATTGGGATGCCATTCAGAATGAATGGCACCACATTGTACCAGCGCAGTTAACATGTGTTGTGGTTAAAGCGTGAGGTGGAGGGGCCCTGTCAGGTAGGTAGGTAACATACAAACACCACTTTTGCACTTTAATGTGGAGTTTCTAATATTTTTAACAATAACAAAAGCAAACCTAAGGTTCGGTCTAGAGAGTGTGGAAGATGTATGGTAGTTTTTACTTTTTATTAATGGCTGGTAATAAGTTGGATGGCAAAGAGCCCTTAGCTGATGTCATTGCCGTGTGGGTAAGGTAGGAGTTTTTGAATATTGGTATAGCAATTCATAGTAATCAAAAGCCAGCACATGATCGCTCCTTCTTATGAAATTTATTTTGCACTATAGCAGTAACAACATCTTCAAATGCCAACACGTTTAGGCCTAAGCCTTCCTCATTTTTTTTTTTTTTTTTATATAATTCAGACTTTATTTAATGTTTTCTTTACATATAACATTCATGATATTGACAAGACATATTACATTCCATATTCTCACATAAAGGGGGACAAACCACATAAAGAAATGGAAGGAGGGAAGTGCCTCCGCCTCCGCCGTTTAATCTCCTCCCCCCTGTCCGACACAGAAGAAAAAAAAAAAAACCCAAACTAACTCCCCCTCCCTCAAATTATATGTGAATATCATGCGCTCAAACCCCTAGGTCAGGCTACTGTACTCTCTTACTATATTAGGTGTGTGTGTATTTTTTATCTACTTACTTTAGTGTTTGAGGTGACCCTTCCATCCCTTCTCCTAAAAAAAAAAAAAAATTGTTTCTTTCTTTTTTCTGTTTTTTTTTTCCCTTCCCTTTTCCCTTCTCCCTTCCCTTTTCCTTTCCCCCTTCCCTTCCCTTTTCTCCTATTCTCCCTTTTTGCCCTCCCCCTCAAATTATAATATGTGAATAACATATGCTCAGACCCTTCGGTCAGATTGCTGTACTCTCGTACTATTTCAGTGTATGTGTTTATTATCTATTTACTCTAGTGTATGGGGTGACCCTTCCCTCTCTTCTCCTTACCCTTATCTGGACAAGAAAAAAAGAAAACCCAATTCAAATGGTTGGTACCGAAAAAGTTCAGGGACCACTTGCCCCCCTCCCTTCTCGTATGAGGTAGAATTCTGTGTTCAGGAGAGTAGGGAGAGGTGCCGGAGGAGGAGGCCATTCCCCCCACATTCATCACAAAAATCTTTTACTCCACTACATAACCTTAAAAATGTTGCAGTTTATCCTAAATAAGTAACATCGTTTCTCCTTTTGGAGGGGATCAGGGGATATTATCCTGTCTACACCTCTTGTCTTCTTTCTCTTTCTCTCTTCCTCTGTTCCTGTTTCTTTTTTTCCTCTTAACCTCTTTTTATTTCTGGGGCATGAAGTTTCCATCCTGTCCATATTTTCCCGTGTTCCTCCTGTTGATTCCTTATCTTAAACACCCATCCTTCTGCTTCCATTATTACCTCTACTTTCCTTTTCCATTCTGCTAGAGTGGGACATGTTGTCTGCTTCCAGTATTTGGGTATTCATTTCTTGGCTGCGTTTAATAAATGTGGTGTTACACTTTTTTTATATGATTTTATTGAGCCTGTGGTTCCGTGGAATAAGACATGCAGGTGTTTTGACTCTATGGGTATACTAGATAGCTTCTTAATCTACGGTAGCACCTTATCCCAGAATCCTCTTATCTTTGAGCAGGACCACCAGATATGAAGAAAAGTGCCTCGCTCTTTACATCCTCTCCAGAAGAGACTATCTGCTGACGGGTATATCTGTGCTAGTCGCGTCGGTGTTCGGTACCATCTAGTCATAAATTTTATCTGACATCTCTTGAATAGATGAACATATAGTAGATGAATATGTTGCTTCTATAAATTTATTTTTTTGTGTTGTTGTAAATGTATGACCTAGTTCTTTTTCCCATTCTTGGATAAAGTATGGGGTTGTGATAATTTTTTCACTCAGGACCAATTTATACATCCGGGATAACACTTGCCGGGTCCCCATCCTCCCCGCACACATAGCCTCGAACATCGTCAATGAGTCCCGTGTCCTAGTCTGGGGTTCTAGTTTATTAAAGAAATTACTTATTTGGTTATATCTCCATCCTGCCATCGCCATGTCTCCCTGTGATGCTATCAATTCTGATTGAGGTATTAAATAGCCTCCTGGGGCATACCTTGAACACATTGTGTTCCCATTCGATTCCCATGGGCCTAGCTCTCCCCTTTCCTCCCCCGGAGGGAACCAGGGATACCCTACCAATGGGGCCCGTGGTGATGTCCTGGGTGCATATTTGCCATTTTTATTTATTCTGTCCCATACTGCTAATGTGTTTAATGTCAGTGGTGATGTCATTTTGACATTCCCCTGGACTTAATTGGTACCCATGGTGTTCCTGCTAAGTTCCTACCTGCCATATTCCCCTCCATCAGGACCCATGCTTTCTCATGGGCATCATGACACCAATTCATGATGCGCACTAACGTCATCGCTTTATAATAGAGAGTTATGTCTGGGAGTCCCATTCATCCCTCCCTTCTATTTCTACGCAAGATATCATATGCTATTCTAGCATTTCCATCCTTCCAGACAAAGGACGTAAATGCTCTATGAATTTTTTTTTAAAAGGTTTGAGGTAATGCCATGGGTACAGTGTTCAAGATATATATCAGTCTCGGTAGTACATTCATTTTCAGGGTGTTAATCCTACCGAACCAAGATAGTGTATGGCCCCTCCATCTATGTAGATCCTCTATTATCTCCGTAATTAAGGCCCCATAATTAAGTTCATACATCAGTTTAGTATCTGCTGTTTTGTGAACTCCCGAATAGTACAATGAGTCTCCTTTCCATATAAAGGGGTAGGTTTTCCGTAAGAATTTAATTAGAGGAGATGGTACATGGTTGGGTAAGATCATCAATTTTTCTACATTTATTTTGAAAAAAGCCTTCCTCATAGCATGATCATGTGCCGGATTTTGATTACTATGGATTGATGTTGGACGGCATAGCCGGAGCACTGACACACAGCCCATTATCTTTTTATTGCGGTAGAGCTTGGGTGAGTCTTTACACTTCATTGGTATAGCAACCTTAAATGGATATGAGTGTTTGAATGTTGCCATGGACAACTGAGTGAGGGAGGAGCTTGTTGTTTTGCCATGGCAACCCTGGGTAGGCAATTGAATTTCGGTGCTGTCATAGAAACAAGCAAGTGGGTTCTGAGCAGGAAAGGAGATTGTGGGTAATGACATGGTAACCTGGGTGAAAGAGAAGTTTGTAGTTGTTGCTTTTGCAAAATGGGTGAAGGAGGAGCTTATAAGTGATCACAAGGTACCATCGGAAGCAGAAGAGGTTTATGGACAGTTAAGAATATTCAAGCCTTTTCGTTCAGGTGAGTGAGGGAACAATCTGTTCAATGGGACTTGACTGCAGTTTAAAACCAATGGAGGTTACGGTTGGGTTTTAAGCAATTGAGGCTATACAGAATATAAGCAGCATGTCAGGGAATTCGTATGCATAATCGTGCACAAAGACGTGCAGGAAGATGTTCACTTGCTAATAAGAATTCTTGAGTGACAACTAGAGGTTCCGTAAATCGCGCACATGCGCAAAACAATTCTCAAGTGACGATTGGGTATTCCTGACTTGCTAACGTATCTGCGCATTAGCCTGAGCGTGTGTGAGTACTTGGTGCCCTCTTGCCTATTTAAACTGGCATAGACCAGAAGATTGCTGAGTGACCTGATCCTGTGCTTGTTTCTCTGTATACCTGGCCTGTTTGACTCTGCTCGTTCTTGATACCTGATTGCTGACCCGGCTTGTGACCTGACTCTGCCTTTTGCCTTCTGTTCTGGTGCCTTTTCTGCTCGCTTGATACCGACCCTGGCTTAGCCCTGACTCTTCTCTGGATCCGATTTCTGCCTACCTGACCATCCGAGACCCTGCATCCGCCTGCTCTCCAGCTTGGTTGCTATCTGCTGTCCTGCACTTGCTGCTGTGTACCTGCACCTGCCAGTCCACTAGTCTGCCTGCTGTCCTGTACCTGTTGGCGTGTATCCACATTGGCCAGTCCACAAACCTGCCCGCTGCTTGGCATCTGCTGCAAGTACCTTCTGTCCAGGATCTCCAACCAGGCACCCGTGCCACTCCGTGCCACTCCGTGCCCTGTTATATCCTGTCACCACCTTCAGGAGAAACAGGACAAGAGGTGTAAGGGAAAGCCCTCCCGTCAGCTTGGCCTCACCCAGGTACGTGACACAGCATGTCCAGATTGGCATGGCTTTTATATTTCCTGGCATTTAGAAAAAAGAGCCACAAAACAATCTGGATTGGTAGTCTGGACCCCAGGTTTTCGCTACTGCTTGTTTTTCACCTCCCTTTGAGGCTACTTTCTCGCAACACACCTTGCAATGTACATATGTTAACAGATCTTTACAAACTTATGTTGTACATGCCTGACCCTTATTTCATTTTTCATTTTGCTACATTTATTTTACCAAACATAGAGGCGGTCTTATATCGGTGTTACCAAGTTTCAACAGTTACCAATTCTCCAGCGGACATTTGAATAGTTGGTATGTGGTAACTCAAAGAGCCGGTTCAGGTCGCCCTGAGACGCCCCAAGTCGCGCTGTAATGTTAGTCTATGGAGCCGTCTTTATGCACACTACAGAAGTCGCTCCGACTTCAAAAAAGGTTCCTGTACTACTTCAAGGCGACTTCTAGGCGACTTGTACCCATTGATTTCAATGGAAGTCGCCTTCAAAGTCGGATCAGTGTCTTAACTGAAGCAACTTTACAGGAAGAGAAAATAGTTTTCTCAGGCAAACCCCTCCCTCCCACAGAGCTGATTATTGTTTGATTGGCCACTGGCAAAGTCGCCTGTCCTGGAGGCAACTCGAAGTTGCCTCGAAGTTGCCTCGAAGTTGCCTTGTAAAGTCGCGCTGGAAGTCGTGTTGCCCCAGTGTGAACCGGCTCTAACAGTTTTTTGATAAATATCAGTCTCTAAAACTTTCCAGTACAATAAAATATATCACAAGAATAATATAGGCTTAAAGAGGTAATAAACCACCCCCAAAAAAATGTAACTTGTTGCATCTTGCCAATCCTTAGATGTCTGCATTTGTGCGAGTATACAGTGTAAGTATCGTTTAGCTAACATTCAAACTATTTTTAAGTATATAATAAAAAATAAAGAAATTTTAAATATTTCCAAAAGGGCCAAAAGTTTGAACTCTCACTGAATCTGTTAAACAGAATGAAAATAATTAGTTGAAGTCCCACTTTTAGCAAAATAACCCAACCACGTATTCATCCCCATCATGCTAATCGAACAAAGAAGGAACATTACTATGCTAACCCTCTTTTCTACCGCTCTCCAAACATGTTTGACTCACTGTGCAATACTGACTGGCTAACAGTACTGGTCCTTCAGCTCTCACTCTCACAGGTACTGCCATGTAGCAAAATAAGGGCAAGCAAGCAAATATAGAGACAGATTAAAAGCACTGTACTAATAGCATGTACAAATATACTCTTAATAAAAGTATATATATATATATATATATATATATATATATATATATATACATATACATATATAAGAAGGCCAGTATGGTGGCCTGAATTTATGGGAGGAGCCGGAAGGGGTATTTAAGCAGCCCACTCACCTGTATGCCTTGTCGGTCCAGGTGCGCGATACTACACATCACTAGGCCGACTCTTCCCAGCTCACATCGTGTCCGTGAGTTTGTACATTCGATTACAAGTGTGTTGTGTCTTCTCCGTTTGTGTTCTTCGTTGGCGGTTCTCAGTCGCTGTTGCAGGTAGGATACAAACATTTTTTCGTATCATACGCAATGTTGCAATTCGTTATGTTTCCTATCCCGCATCCCTTTCTTAGTTAGCTGCCTTCGTTGTCTATCGTGTCCCGACATCATTCAGCACAGGCGTAGTAGATTCATAGGTTCCCTCTGCCTTGTTTGTCATCCCTTTTACAAACATACGATTCGTTCGTTCATCCAGCCTCCAAGCC
Organism: Rana muscosa; assembly: GCA_029206835.1. Lineage (NCBI taxonomy): Eukaryota > Metazoa > Chordata > Amphibia > Anura > Ranidae > Rana > Rana muscosa. The sequence goes on along the minus strand of CM055116.1, from coordinate 355,846,052 downwards.
GCTATCGGTAGTTGTCCGATATCACTCGACACAGGTTTCGATGGTTATAGGATTCAGAGTCCATGGGGTTGCCGTCTCATCCATTTGGAGATGAGCATGTATTGATATATATATTTTTTTAACCTAACCTTCAAAATCCCATGACAATGACATTTAAATCATTACTTTATTATTTTTTTATTTTTTTATTTTGATGAAGGATGTTATATAATAGTGTTAAAGTGATTGTAAAAGATCACCTTGTAAAACAACCTATTCAGTTTAAAAAAGAAATGAAAGGCAAAACATTTTTGTATAGAAATAAAAATCATTATAAATACATGTTTTCCCTTGTTTATAAGTGATCACATTCCCTTTGTTCTCAACTGCATAAGAGCTAGGGGAGAAGAAACAGCAGTAGACTGAGCTTCTCAGTGAATGGCTGTGCAGCGGGGAAGGGTCAGGACAAGTCTGATCATTGGAGGAGAGTACACCGAGTTCCCAGCATAGCTAGAGAACTGACCAGGGTGTGCTCTCCTGCTTAGTGTGGTCTGTTTTTAATAGGAAAGCAAGGGAACTAGCAGGAACACCAGGGATTTCACACAAAGGAAGCAATACAATGGACAGGAGACTTTAGCATACAAGTACATGGCACATAGCAGGCATCAGGAATATGAAGTGTTGGGGTAACAAATGCTTTAATACAAGTGTATTTATTCAGTAATACAGTGCTTAGAGCAGTTGATGACGTGCAAAGATCCGAACCTATAGTAACCAGACAGAACTACATTTTCTGTAGTCGGCTCACCTGAAAAACTATTTCTGATTAATGTTTGTAAGTATAATATAGGCTCAGAGAACTGAAATTCAAGCTAATTTCCAGCACTGCTAATACAATTTTTGTTACTGTCAAGTCTACTTGTGGTTCTCAGAGAATGGCCCCATACAGATGGTACATATACTATATGTTTTGTGCCATTATTACATGCTGGTTGCAATAATGGGACTCAGTCAGGTGCGGTAGCAAAGTAATCCTACCCAGTAGAACAATGCGATAACACTCCTGCAATATTTAGGCATTAAGGCTCAGCATTCATCCATCTAAATAATATCTCCAAAAAGACATTCCACGACAAGTACAGTGGAATCCACATTGGGCAAATTTGTAACCAAATTTTGAAGCCGATAATAGGATTTTCCTCCACATTTTATTTCAAACTATGCTTATCTTACACCAAAAATGAAACAACAATCCAATAACTGTTTATCTCTGTTTTTCCAATAAAGTCTATTTAGATATGCACAGCTCCCTTGTGTAGTTTTCCAGGTCATCACACTATTCTTATATGAATGCGAGTGCATTCCTTTGAGGACACCAACTGCTACATAAATATTACTGCACATTATCAAAGCAGTTAAAGGTACAATGTGATATAAAACATAAGAAATTATTGGTGACAAGGAGAGAGGTATTTTATGTGAGGAATATTTGCTGTTTTTGTAACAGTTTTCCTGCCTACTCCATAACACTCCATTTCTAATACTAATATTGTCTATAATTATAATATGTTGCAACTCTTACTAATGTGTAATACTATGTAGATAAAAATAGAGGCTTGTTAACTTGTTTGTAATTTAGAATTAACAACAGTTGCTGACACATTGCAACAAAAATAATCTGTTGTGGTTTTTACCCGACTTGTCTCAGAAAATGTAAAACTTTTGTATAATAGTGTTAGTATTTTTCTTATTTAGTTTGTGTCTGGGCATCCCATAATAGTCCCTACTAACCTAATAATTGATTTCTAGTTTCAAATGAAGAACGTGGAGAAACTGGTTACAGTTTTGCATGCCTACCAATATTGGAAGCTGGGAAAGAGACACACATGGCTGTAATTAAGTAATCATTTTTTGCACTGTAAAAAATTTGGAGGACCCTAGATGAGCAGAGTATGGGGATGATTTACTAACACTGGAGAGTGCAAAATCTGGTGCAGCTGTGCATAGAAACCAATCATCTTCAATGAATTTTTTTCTCAAAGCTTAATGGAACAAGATGAAGTTAGAAGCTGATTGGCTACAATGTACAGATGCACCAGATTTTGCGCTCTCTCGTTTTAGGCTGGGTTCACACCTATGCGAATTTGCATAGCAGGGGAATGTGACCGAGTCCCTAAGGAGCCGGTTCACATATCTCCGGGCAGCTGTGGAACACACTGCATAGAAACGTTGTGCGTCTGGCTCAGTTTCAGGGCTGAATTCAGGCACAGATTCGGCCCTGATTCGTCCCTGAAATGGGACACACAGAATTCCTGTGCAATCCGCGGCCGGTTTAGGTGTGATCCCAGTCTTAAGCCTCATACACACCGCCGGTTTTCTCGGCAAGAAAAGTGCTGGGAGAGCTTTTTGCAGAGAAAACCGGTCGTGTGTATGGTTTCTCATCGGGAAAACTGCCGGGAATCTCAACGAGAAAAATAGAGAACCTGCTCTCTATTTTCTCGTCGGGATTCTCGTCGGCCTGTTTCCCGACGGAAAAACCGTGAGTGTGTATGCTTACATGTCCATGGTAAACCCATGCATGCTCGAAAAGACTTTGACGCATGCGCGGTAGCATACAAGGGTAGTGTAGGGTGTAGCAAGATGGCAGCAGGCTCGTCGTAGTCGAGTGACGTCAACACGTTCTTGCCATTCAAAAGAACGACGGTTCTTTTGAATGGCCGTGTGTACACTCGGCGAGCAAGGCAAGCTTGCTGGGAATCTCGTCGGGAAAACCGATGTTTTTTTTCCCCAACGAGATTCCCGCCCGTGTGTACGAGGCTTGAGTAAATAAACCCCTATGTGTTTTTGTATATAATAAAACATTAAGCATACTAAAACACAGTACAGTATACTATAGTTAAAGGACCTAAATCATACACAAGTACCCTGAAAGGACCTTAACCACTTAACGACCGTCCACTGTAAAAATACGTCGGCAGAATGGCACCGACAGGCAGAATCACGTATATCTACGTGATCGCCTTTGTATAGGTGGGGGGTCCAATCGGACCCCCCTTCTGTACAGTGAGCGGTGGTTAAGTGTTCAGGAGCGATCCGGGATGAGGGGACGGCCGTTGGATTCCAGCCACCCCCTCGCGATCGCTCCCGGCGAATGAGAGAGCTTCCCTGCCTGTGTAATGTTTACACAGGCAGAGGAAGTGATGTCATCTCTCCTGCGGCGCTCACATATACCGAGCGCCGCATAGGATAAGATGCCAGGTTAGTGCACAAACACTACACTGACACCAGGACACATAGGCACATAAATCGCCCCCCCAGGCCCCCCCAGACACCCCAGATCACCCCCCAGATCACCCCCCAGCCCCCAGTCACAGTGTCACTGATTGCAGTGACCATTTATTTACTGATCACTGCAATCAGTGACATTTGTGACTGTAAAAGTGTCACTAAAGTTAGTTTTAGGTCCAGTGTAGCCCCCTAACCCCCCCTAATAAAGGTTTAACCCCCTGATCGCCCCCCAGATAACCCTTTCACCCCCTATCACCACTGTCGCTAAGCGATCATTTTTCTGATCGCTGTCTTAGCGTCGGTGATGCCGATCGGTAGACAGTTATTTTTTTTAGGTTCGCGGCAGGTTTTTATAGCGTCGGGTACCCTCATATATTACCTAATAAAGGTTTAACCCCCTTGATCGCCCCCCAGATAACCCTTTCACCCCCTATCACCATTGTCGCTAAGCGATCATTTTTCTGATCGCTGTCTTAGCGTCGGTTATGCCAATCGGTAGCCAGTTATTTTTTTTAGGTTCGCCGCAGGTTTTTATAGCGTCAGGTACCCCCATATATTACCTAATAAAGATTTAACCCCCTTGATTGCCCCCCAGGTAACCCTTTCACCCCCTATCACCACTGTCGCTAAGCGATCATTTTTCTGATCGCTGTCTTAGCGTCGGTGATGCCGATCGGTAGCCAGTAATTTTTTTTAGGTTCGCCGCAGGTTTTTATAGCGTCGGGTACCCCCATATATTACCTAATAAAGGTTTAACCCCCTGATCGCCCCCCAGGTAACCCTTTCACCCCCTATCACCACTGTCGCTAAGCGATAGTTTTTCTGATCACTGTCTTAGTGTCGGTGATGCCGATCGGTAGCCAGTAATTTTTTTTAGGTTTGCCGCAGGTTTTTATAGCGTCAGGTACCCCCATATATTATCTAATAAAGGTTTAACCCCCTTGATCGCCCCCCAGGTAACCCTTTCACCCCCTATCACCACTGTCGCTAAGCGATCATTTTTCTGATCGATGTCTTAGTGTCGGTGATGCCGATCGGTAGCCAGTAATTTTTTTTAGGTTCGCCGTCAGGTTTTTATATAGCGTCAGGTACCCCCATATATTACCTAATAAAGGTTTTAACCCCCTAATTGCCCCTAGTTAACCCTTTCACCAGTGATCACCATATAAGTGTTACGGGTGACGCTGGTTAGTTAGTTTGCTTTTTATAGTGTCAGGGCACCCGCCGTTTATAACCCAATAAAGGTTTAACCCCCCGATCGCCTGGCGGGTGATATCAATTAGGTTTTAGCGTCAGAGAGGGTCTGCGTCACATCCCAGGCAGCGTCAAGTTAGTGCCAGTAGCACTAACACCCACGCGTGAAGCATACACCTCCCTTAGTGGTATAGTATCTGAACAGATCAATATCTGATCTGATCAGATCTATACTAGTGTCCCCAGCAGTTTAGGGTTCCCAAAAACGCAGTGTTAGCGGGATCAGCCCAGATACCTGCTAGCACCTGCGTTTTGCCCCTCCGTCCAGCCCAGGCCACCCAAGTGCAGTATCGATCGATCACTGTCACTTACAAAACACAACACACATAACTGCAGCGTTCGCAGAGACAGGCCTGATCCCTGCGACTCCAGTGCTGTAGGAGGTGATTTCACCACCACAGTTAAAAAAAAAAGCATATATGCTGAAGCATTGGGGCAGCAGGGGCGGAGGAGCAGAGGAGCGATTTTGCTCCTAATGCCGCGTACATGCGGTCAAAATTCCGACGGAGGCTTGCCCGTGGAAAAGTCTGACCGTGTGTATGCGGCATAACTTTTGCGGGAAGATGCCCCCATGCTTCGGCATATATAAATGGTGCATGTATGCCCATCATTAGAAGTGGGTGGATGAAGGGCGGTATTCTAATGGTGGGCATACCCACCGATCAATCTCTTTTTTCATTCAGCCAACTGGCTGCATGAAAAAAAAAGATTACAATACATGTCCAACAAGGACCAGCAACATACTGGTATGTTGCTGGAATTTGAATGGTTATACCAGAATGATGCCTGCGGGTTTAGGTATCATATTGGTATCATTCTTTTCAGCCAGCGGCCAGCTTTCATGTAAAAGCAATCCTAGCGGCTAATTAGCCTCTGGACTGCTTTTACAAGCAGTGGGAGGGAATGTCCCCCCCCCGGATATAAAAAGCGCCATTGGAAAATTGGAAAAGCATTTTATCACACCGATCTTGGTGTGGTCAGATGCTTTGAGGGCAGAGGAAAGATCTAGGGTCCAATAGACCCCAGTTTTTTCAAAAAAGAGTACCTGTCACTACCTATTGCTATCATAGGGGATATTTACATTCCCTGAGATAACAATAAAAATGATAAAAAATAAAATAAAAATGGAAGCAACAGTTTAAAAATAAAATAAAAAAGCAAAATTAATAATAAAAAAAAAGCACCCCTGTCCTGCCCTGCTCTTGCCCAATGGCGAACGCAAGCGTCGGTCTGGCGTCATATGTAAACAGCAATTGCACCATGCATGTGAGGTATCACCGTGAAGGTCAGCTCGAGGGCAGTAATTTTAGCAGTAGACCTCCTCTGTAAATCTAACGGCGTAACCTGTAAAGGCTTTTAAAGGCTTTTAAAAATGTATGTAGTTTGTCGCCAATGCGCGTTTGTGCGAAATTTTAAAGCATGTCGTGTTTGGTATCTCGGCCTAAGATCATCTTTTTTATTTCATCAAACATTTGGGCAATATAGTGTGTTTTAGTGCATTAAAATTAAAAAAAGTGTATTTTTTCCCCAAAAAATGCGTTTGAAAAATCGCTGCGCAAATACTGTGTAGAAAAAAAAATGCAACACCCACCATTTTAATCTGTAGGGCCTTTGCTTTAAAAATATATATAATGTTTGGGGGTTCAACATAATTTTCTTGCAAAAAAAAATGTTTTCATGTAAACAAAAAGTGTCAAAAAGGGCTTTGTCAAGTGGTTAGAAGAGTGGATGTAAGCTTCCTAATGTTGTGTATAAAATGCCAGAACAGTTCAAAACCCCCCCAAATGACCCCATTTTGGAAAGTAGACACCCCAAGCTATATACTGAGAGGCATGTCAAGTCCATGGAATATTTTATATGTTGACACAAGTTGCGGAAAAAAGACAATTTATTTTTTATTTTTTATTTTTTTTGCACAAAGTTGTCACTAAATGATATATTGCTCAAACATGCCATGGACATATGTGGAATTACACCCCAAAATACATTCTGTTGCTTCTCCTGAGTACGGGGATACCACATGTGTGAGACTTTTTGGGAGCCTAGCCGCGTACGGGACCCCAAAACCAAGCACCGCCTTCAGGCTTTCTAAGGGTGTACATTTTTGATTTCACTTCTCACTGCCTATCACAGTTTCGGAGGCCATGGAATGCCCAGATGGCACAAAACCCCCCCAAATGACCCCATTTTGGAAAGTAGACACCCCAAGCTATTTGCTGAGAGGTGTGGTGAGTATTTTGCAGATCTCGCTTTTTGTCACAAAGTTTTGAAATTTGAAAAAAAATAAATAAAGATGTTTGCTTTCTTCATTTTCAAAATCAAATGAGAGCTGTAAAATACTCACCCTGCCTCTCAGCAAATAGCTTGGGGTGTCTACTTTCCAAAATGGGGTCATTTGGGGGGGTTTTGTGCTATTTTGGCATTTTATGGCCTTCGAAACTGTGATAGGTAGTGAGGAGTGAAATCAAAAATTTGTGCCTAGAAATCCTGAAGGCGGTGCTTGGTTTTCGGGGTCCTATACGCGGCTAGGCTCCTACAAAGTCCCACACATGTGGTATCCCTGTACTCAGGAGAAGCAGCAAAATGTATTTTGGGGTGTAATTCCACATATAACCATGGCATGTGTGAGCAATATATCATTTAGTGACAACTTTTTGTAATTTTTTATTTTTTTTGTCATTATTCAATCACTTGGGACAAAACAAAAAAATATTCAATGGGCTCAACGGGCCTCTCAGCAATTTCCTTGGGGTGTCTACTTTCTAAAATGGGGTCATTTCGGGGGTTTTGTGCTATTTTGGCATTTTATAGCCTTCAAAACTGTGATAAGTAGTGAGGAGTGAAATCAAAAATTTGCGCCCTTAGAAATCCTGAAGGCGGTGCTCGGTTTCCGGGGGCCCGTACGCGGCTAGGCTCCCAAAAAGTCCCACACATGTGGTATCCCCGTACTCAGGAGAAGCAGCAAAATGTATTTTGGGGTGCAATTCCACATATAACCATGGCATGTGTGAGCAATATATCATTTAGTGACAACTTTTTGTAATTTTTTTTTCTTTTTTAGTCATTATTCAATCACTTGAGACAAAAAAAAAAATATTCAATGGGCTCAACATGCCTCTCAGCAATTTCCTTGGGATGTCTACTTTCCAAAATGGGGTCATTTGGGGGGGTTTTGTACTGCCCTGCCATTTTAGCACCTCAAGGAATGAGATAGGCAGTCATAAACTAAAAGCTGTGTAAATTCCAGAAAATGTACCCTAGTTTGTAGACGCTATAACTTTTGCGCAAACCAATAAATATACGCTTATTGACATTTTTTTTACTAAAGACATGTGGCTGAATACATTTTGGCCTAAATGTATGACTAAAATTGAGTTTATTCGATTTTTCTTATAACAAAAAGTAGAAAATATCATTTTTTTTCAAAATTTTCGGTATTTTTCAGTTTATATCGCAAAAAATAAAAATTGCAGAGGCAATCAAATACCATTAAAAGAAAGCTCTATTTGTGGGAAGAAAAGGACGCAAATTTCGTTTGGGTACAACATTGCATGTCCGCACAATTTACAGTTAAAGCAGCGCAGTGCAAAATTCTGAAATCACCTCTGGTCCTTTAGCTACCAAATGGTCCGGGGCTTAAGTGGTTAAAAGACCCAATGAACATTCAGGTGCCCCACCTAGTGTGAAAATAGGAATGCCACAGTTTACAATACTTACATTCTATTGCTTTCTCGTTATCCCTCTGTTAGCTCTCTTTACCTTTTTTCTTCTATCAGTCTCTTCCCCTTTCTAAATATCTTAAAAACATTGTATACCTAGGTAGAGAGGCAATGTATCTGCCTATGATTTGGCCTAAAGAACCAAAATGAAAGCTTCTACTACAATTTATGTCTAACACTAAAGACTTAAAAGCACTTGACATGTATTTTCACTTTTGCAGTAAAAATTGAGAAAACCACACTATGGGGTTTATTTACTAAAACAGGAAAGTGCAAAGTCTGGTAGAGCTGTGCATGGTAGCCAATCAGCTTCTAACTTCAGCTTGTGCAATTAAGATTTGACAAAAAACCTGGAAGCTGATTGGTTTCTATGCAGAGCTGCACCTGAACTGCACTCTCCAGTTTTAGTAAATCAACCCCCTATATGTTTGTTATGCATTCCCATTCACACAACAAATCTAATATAAATTGTAAAAAATATATAGTTCTTACCTTTTAGATGTTTCTGCAAGCATTTCTGAACAAGTTTACGGTGAGTCTGTCCCAATAGAGGTCAGACCAAAGATAGATTGAGGTTCCACTCTTTAAAATGCAATGGTGAGTTCAACTTTCTAAATCGTTAACCCCTTGTTAGAAAAACCGGGGGGAGATTTACTAAAACTCAGAATCTGGTGCAGCTGTGCATAATAGCCAATCAGCTTCTAGCTTCAGCTTGTTCAGTTCCACCCTGATTTTTTTTCATAATCAGACTCCTCTAAACCTAAAAAAAAAACATTTGGAGGATTTTTTTTTTTTAGACTTACCAGAATCGCCCTGTTGCTATGTAGTCCTCCTAATCTGCCACTTCCTGGTCCGCGGCGCTCCTCGTCACTTCTTCCCTCGCCTGTGCTCCTGGGAAATCCTTTCCCAAGAGTCTGTGGGAAATGACACAAATGAAAGAGTCCTTACAGGAAATGACACGATTTGGGGCAGATCACAGCGCCGAGATGTGTTTATCTATGTTGCCATAACAATGGGGCGGGACCTTCCTCCGTTGCCTCCCGTTGTTATGGCAACTTTAAAAACAATCGGCACTACGGCTACCGGTGAATCGTGTATGCGCGAGATCGAGAGGTGCATGCTGGTTACCCAGCATGCACCTCTCCTAAGCTTATCCCGGAAGAGTTATCGATTGGGCTTCACATGCCCACAATCAGTGTTAAAATTATATCTTAGCAATATCCATTATTACAAACAATAGTGATCAACAAAAACCGCCCTAATGATCACCACCACTGCGCTGTCTGAGGAAGTGATTAACCAAAAATAATAATAAAGAAGTTTACCTAAACAGCAGCCACCCTAAATGATGAAATATGTAAATAATATAGTGGTCACAACAAAATAGTGAAGTGAAAACTAAAAGTGGCACATATATATAAATGTGATATTAAACACAATCCTATAAATTGATATATGAAAAAAATCAAGTGATTAACCACTTAAGCCCCGGACCATTTGGTAGCTAAAGGACCAGAGGTGAATTCAGAATTTTGCACTGCGCTGCTTTAACTGTAAATTGTGCGGACATGCAATGTTGTACCCAAACGAAATTTGCGTCCTTTTCTTCCCACAAATAGAGCTTTCTTTTAATGGTATTTGATTGCCTCTGCGATTTTTATTTTTTGCGATATAAACGGAAAAAGACCGAAAATTTTGAAAAAAAATGATATTTTCTACTTTTTGTTATAAGAAAAATCGAATAAACTCAATTTTAGTCATACATTTAGGCCAAAATGTATTCAGCCACATGTCTTTAGTAAAAAAAATGTCAATAAGCGTATATTTATCGGTTTGCGCAAAAGTTATAGCGTTTACAAACTAGGGTACATTTTCTGGAATTTACACAGCTTTTAATTTATGACTGCCTATCTCATTTCTTGAGGTGCTAAAATGACAGGGCAGTACAAAACCCCCCCAAATGACCCCATTTTAGAAAGTAGACACCCCAAGGAAATTGCTGAGAGGCATGTTGAGCCCATTGAATATTTTTTTTTTGTCCCAAGTGATTGAATAATGACAAAAAAAAAAAAAAAAAAATTACAAAAAGTTGTCACTAAATGATATATTGCTCACACATGCCATGGTTATATGTGGAATTGCACCCCAAAATACATTCTGCTGCTTCTCCTGAGTACGGGGATACCACATGTGTGGGACTTTTTAGGAGCCTAGCCACGTACGGGACCCCGGAAACCAAGAACCGCCTTCAGGATTTCTAAGGGCGCAAATTTTTGATTTCACTCCTCACTACCTATCACAGTTTTGAAGGCCATAAAATGCCAAAATAGCACAAAACCCCCCCAAATGACCCCATTTTAGAAAGTAGACACCCCAAGGAAATTGCTGAGAGGCCTGTTGAGCCCATTGAATATTTTTATTTTTGTCCCAAGTGTTTGAATAATGACAAAAAAAAAAAATTACAAAAAGTTGTCACTAAATGATATATTGCTCACACATGCCATGGTTATATGTGGAATTGCACCCCAAAATACATTCTGCTGCTTCTCCTGAGTACGGGGATACCACATGTGTGGGACTTTTTAGGAGCCTAGCCACGTACGGGACCCCGGAAACCCAGCACCGCCTCCAGGATTTCTAAGGGCGCAAATTTTTGATTTCACTCCTCACTACCTATCACAGTTTTGAAGGCCATAAAATGCCAAAATAGCACAAAACCCCCCCAAATGACCCCATTTTGGAAAGTAGACACCCCAAGCTGTTTGCTGAGAGGCATGGTGAGTATTTTACAGCTCTCATTTGTTTTTGAAAATGAAGAAAGAAATTTTTTTTTTTTTCTTTTTTTTTTCAATTTTCAAAACTTTGTGACAAAAAGCGAGATCTGCAAAATACTCACCATACATCTCAGCAAATAGCTTGGGGTGTCTACTTTCTAAAATGGGGTCATTTGGGGGGGTTTTGTGCCATCTGGGCATTCCATGGCCTCCGAAACTGTGATAGGCAGTGAGAAGTGAAATTAAAAATTGACACCCTTAGAAAGCCTGAAGGCGGTGCTTGGTTTTTGGGGTCCCGTACGCGGCTAGGCTCCCAAAAAGTCTCACACATGTGGTATCCCCGTACTCAGGAGAAGCAACAGAATGTATTTTGGGGTGTAATTCCACATATGCCCATGGCATGTTTGAGCAATATATCATTTAGTGACAACTTTGTGCAAAAAAAAAAAAAATATATATTTTTTCCGCAACTTGTGTCAACATATAAAATATTCCATGGACTCGACATGCCTCTCAGTATATAGCTTGGGGTGTCTACTTTCCAAAATGGGGTCATTTGGGGGGGTTTTGAACTGTTCTGGCATTTTATACACAACATTAGGAAGCTTACATCCACTCTTCTAACCACTTGAAGACAAAGCCCTTTTTGACACTTTTTGTTTACATGAAAACATATTTTTTTTTGCAAGAAAATTATGTTGAACCCCCAAACATTATATATATTTTTAAAGCAAAGGCCCTACAGAATAAAATGGTGGGTGTTGCATTTGTTTTTTCTACACAGTATTTGCACAGCGATTTTTCAAACGCATTTTTTTGGGAAAAAATACACTTTTTTTAATTTTAATGCACTAAAACACACTATATTGCCCAAATGTTTGATGAAATAAAAAAGATGATCTTAGGCCGAGTACATAGATACCAAACACGACATGCTTTAAAATTTCGCACAAACGCGCATTGGCGACAAACTACATACATTTTTAAAAGCCTTTAAAAGCATTTACAGGTTACCTCGTTAGATTTACAGAGGAGGTCTACTGCTAAAATTACTGCCCTCGATCTGACCTTCGCGGTGATACCTCACATGCATGGTGCAATTGCTGTTTACATATGACGCCAGACCGACGCTTGCGTTCGCCATTGGGCAAGAGCAGGGCAGGACAGGGGTGCTTTTTTTTTTTTTTTATTATTATTAATTTTGCTTTTTTATTTTATTTTTAAACTGTTGCTTCCATATTTATTTATTTTTATCACTTTTATTGTTATCTCAGGGAATGTAAATATCCCCTATGATAGCAATAGGTAATGACTGGTACTCTTTTTTGAAAAAACTGGGGTCTATTGGACCCTAGATCTTTCCTCTGCCCTCAAAGCATCTGACCACACCAAGATCGGTGTGATAAAATGCTTTCCCAATTTCCCAATGGCGCTTTTTATATCCGGGGGGGGACATTCCCTCCCACTGCTTGTAAAAGCAGTCCAGAGGCTAATTAGCCACTAGGATTGCTTCTACATGAAAGCTGGCCGCTGGCTGAAAAGAATGATACCAAGATGATACCTAAACCCGCAGGCATCATTCTGGTATAAACATTCAAAGTCCAGCAACATACCAGTACGTTGCTGGTCCTTGTTGGACATGTATTGTAATCTTTTTTTTCATGCAGCCTGTTGGCTGAACGAAAAAAAAAGATTGATCGGTGGGTATGCCCACCATTAGAATACCGCCCTTCATCCACCCACTTCTAATGATGGGCATACATGCACCATTTATATATGCCGAAGCATGGGGGCATCTTCTCGCAAAAGTTATGCCGCGTACACATGGTCAGACTTTTCCACGGGCAAGCCTCCGTCAGAATTTCGACCGTATATACGCGGCATTAGGAGCAAAATCGCTCCTCCGCTCCTGCTGCCCCAATGCTTCGGCATATATGCTTTTTTTTTTTAACTGTGGTGGTGAAATCACCTCCTACAGCACTGGAGTCGCAGGGATCAGGCCTGTCTCTGTGAACGCTGCAGTTATGTGTGTTGTGTTTTGCAAGTGACAGTGATCGATCGATACTGCACTTCGGTGGCCTGGGCTGGACGGAGGGGCAAAACGCAGGTGCTAGCAGGTATCTGGGCTGATCCCACTAACAGTGCGTTTTTGGGAACCCTAAACTGCTGGGGACGCTAGTATAGATCTGATCAGATCAGATATTGAGCTGATCAGATACTATACCACTAAGGGGGGTGTATGCTTCACGTGTGGGTGTTAGCGCTACTGGCACTAACCTGACGCTGCCTGGGGTGTGACACAGACCCTCTCTGACGCTAAAACCTAACTGATATCACCCGCCGGGCGATCAGGGGGTTAAACCTTTATTGGGTTATATACGGCGGGTGCCCTGACACTATAAAAAGCAAACTAACTAACCAGCGTCACCCGTAACACTTATATGATGATCACTGGTGAAAGGGTTAACTAGGGGCAATTAGGGGGTTAAAACCTTTATTAGGTAATATATGGGGGTACCTGACGCTATATAAAAACCTGACGGCGAACCTAAAAAAAAATTACTGGCTACCTATCGGCATCACCGACACTAAGACAATGATCATAAAAACGATCGCTTAGCGAAAGTGGTGATAGGGGGTGAAAGGGTTACCTGGGGGGCAATCAGGGGGTTAAACCTTTATTAGATAATATATGGGGGTACCTGACGCTATAAAAACCTGCGGCGAACCTAAAAAAAATTACTGGCTACCGATCAGCATCACCGACGCTAAGACATCGATCAGAAAAATGATCGCATAGTGACGGCGGTGCTAGGGGGTGAAAGGGTTACCTGGGGGGTGATCAAGGGGGTTACACCTTTATTAGGTAATATATGGGGGTACCCGACGCTATAAAAACCTGCGGCGAACCTAAAAAAAATTACTGGCTACCGATCAGCATCGCCGACGCTAAGACATCGATCAGAAAAATTATCGCTTAGTGAGTGGTGATAGGGGGTGAAAGGGTTACCTGGGGGGACGATCAAGGGGGTTAAACCTTTATTAGGTAATATATGGGGGTACCCGACGCTATAAAAACCTGCGGCGAACCTAAAAAAAATTACTGGCTACCGATCAGCATCACCGACGCTAAGACATCGATCAGAAAAATGATCGCATAGCGACGGCGGTGCTAGGGGGTGAAAGGGTTACCTGGGGGGTGATTAAGGTGGTTAAACCTTTATTAGGTAATATATGGGGGTACCCGACGCTATAAAAACCTGCGGCGAACCTAAAAAAAATTACTGGCTACCGATCAGCATCGCCGACGCTAAGACATCGATCAGAAAAATTATAACTTAGTGACAGTGGTGATAGGGGGTGAAAGGGTTACCTGGGGGGCGATCAAGGGGGTTAAACCTTCATTAGGTAATATATGGGGGTACCCGACGCTATAAAAACCTGCGGCGAACCTAAAAAAAATTACTGGCTACCGATCAGCATCACCGACGCTAAGACATCGATCAGAAAAATGATTGCTTAGTGACGGCGGTGCTAGGGGGTGAAAGGGTTATCTGGGGGGTGATCAGGGGGTTAAACCTTTAATAGGGGGGGTTAGGGGGCTACACTGGACCTAAAACTAAATGTAGTGACACTTTTACAGTCACAAATGTCACTGATTGCAGTGATCACTAAATAAATGGTCACTGCAATCAGTGACACTGTGACTGGGGGCTGCTGGGGGGTGATCTGGGGGTGTCTGGGGGGACCTGGGGGGCGATTTATGTGCCTATGTGTCCTGGTGTCAGTGTGCTGTTTTGTGTACTAACCTGCATCTTCTCCTGTACGGCGCTCGGTATATGTGAGCGCCCCAGGAGAGATGACATCACTTCCTCCTTCCTGGCAGGCAGGGGAAGCTCTCTCATTCTCCGGGAGCGATCGAGAGGGGGTGGCCGGAATCGAACGGCCGTCCCCTCATGCCGGATCGCTCCCGAAGGAAAAACGACCACCCACTGTAAAGAAGGGGGGTCCGATCGGACCCCCCAACTATTCAAAGGCAATCACGTATATGTACGTGATTCTGCCTGTCGGTGCCATTCTGCTGACGTATATTTACAGTGGGCGGTCGTTAAGTGGTTAAATCCTGAGAAAAAACATATATATGATTGAAACAAATTAGAAAAGAATCCCGTGTGTAAAGGTGATTTAAGTGATCCAAAAAGTTCATAAATATAACAAAAAGTGTCCAAAAGAAATCTTCTTCTCTTCCACGGCACCAAAAAGTGTTCAAGTGAAACCTCCCCCTTCAGATGCAACACTCACCGCAATAATATGCCTCACACTCTCGTGTTCGGCGTGTAAACAAAACTGCACCTCTCAGGCAGGTGAATCAATTCAGCTCAGTGATCTTCAAATCAGCTCCATATAAATATAGAAACAGAAAGTGCACAATAGTGTAATATTGCAAAATTCAGATGCGGCTTGATGAGATACACGTCACACGGCACACTTCACACTCGTTTGTAGATTCAGTAATTCGCCGTGTAGCCACGCCCCGCATCCGGAAGGGGCGAGTCCGAACAGGGAGGGCAAGTAGCGAGTGTATACTTACTGTTTTCCCTGCTGATCTCGGGTCAGCCACGACCATTGTTCACTGGCTGAAGCAATTTAAGTTTTCGTTGTTGGATCTTCGTTTGATGTGCAATTGGCTTGTTTTTATTGGCTTCCATGTGAGTGTAATGTTTGAGGGAGTGAGATTTTTAATAAACTGAATTTTGCAATATTACACTATTGTGCACTTTCTGTTTCTATATTTATATGGAGCTGATTTGAAGATCACTGAGCTGAATTGATTCACCTGCCTGAGAGGTGCAGTTTTGTTTACACGCCAAACACGAGAGTGTGAGGCATATTATTGCGGTGAGTGTTGCATCTGAAGGGGGAGGTTTCACTTGAACACTTTTTGGTGCGGTGGAAGAGAAGAAGATTTCTTTTGGACACTTTTTGTTATATTTATGAACTTTTTGGATCACTTAAATCACCTTTACACACGGGATTCTTTTCTATTTTGTTTCAATCATATATATGTTTTTTCTCAGGATTTAATCACTTGATTTTTTTCATATATCAATTTATAGGATTGTGTTTAATATCACATTTATATATATGCGCCACTTTTAGTTTTCACTTTAATATCCATTATTAACAATATATAGTCGTTTTTTTAATTTAATAGTGAATTATGCTAGGATCAATGAAAAATAAATAACAATGTGTCCGAAACTCTGCTTTAAGCTTTGACAATAAAACCTGAAAGCTGATTGGTTTTTATGCAGAGTTGCACCTGATTTTGCATGGGACTGTATGCAGAATAATTATAAATAATGACCTCAGAGACAAAAAGTGGGTTAAACTTGGCCGCAGGCCTTTATTACTGGTATTTATTATAATTTTTTATAATCATATTTATTTAACCAATAACCATTACTAGATATCAAAATACAATACATCACTTCTTTACTTAAACCACCATACTTTCATCAACCCAGCCACTATGACTCAGGTTGGAATTAACGTCTACTAACCCCTCTCGTTAGCAAAGGAAAAACCAAGAGGGGGTACCACGTAATAATATAAGGCCGCGACAAGGGAGGGGGGGTGGGGAGTTCAAAGGTAAGGGGTTGCCTGATCCTCAGGTCACAGGCAGCTTGCTGCTCTGCCTTAAATACCTCTCCCAAACTTCCAGAATTTTCCTACTTGCCATGTGACCCGACCTATGCCCTGTTATTGGGTCCTAGCCTCCCTTACCTTAATAATATACCTAATTATCTGCCAGTTGTGAGAGGGGGGAACTAGAAACTTCCCCTCTGCCACATTCCCATGAGCTCGGGGAGCTTAAAACAGCTCCCTTCACTTACATGGGACTGTATGCAGAATAATTATAAATAATGACCTCAGAGACAAAAAGTGGGTTAAACTTGGCCGCAGGCCTTTATTACTGGTATTTATTATAATTTTTTATAATCATATTTATTTAACCAATAACCATTACTAGATATCAAAATACAATACATCACTTCTTTACTTAAACCACCATACTTTCATCAACCCAGCCACTACGACTCATGTTGGAATTAACGTCTACTAACCCCACTAGCCGGACTTGTTTTTTAACCTTTAAAGAACAAGGCCGGCCCAACCACCCCGCCTCGCGGCCAACTCCACCATAGATTGAAGATCATTATTGAAAATGTCAAGCCCAACGTCTGAAAGATGCACCCCGTCTGGTCTGAATAGGCCAACTGACCCCCCTTCCAAGTCTACGTGACGGAAGGACAGACCCCCAATGGTGGGCAAGAACTTCGCTAGGGCCCTATTCACTCTCTTTCTAACCTTTTCAAGCAGGGAGTTCAACCATACCAATCTCGGAGCAATCTCTGAAAAAATCAAACATACTCCGGGGAAGGACAGCCTGAACTGAAGCAGATCCCATTTTATTTGAAAAATTAAATCAAGGGACTTAGTACGCCCTATATCGTTCCCCCCAAGGTGGATAATCAAAACATCAGGAATTGGCAGGGTTCGAAACAGAAAACTTAACTCTTCAAACAAATTATTCCATACCATACCCCTCCTGCCATGCCAACAAATGTTCACCAATGTGGGATCAAAATTCAAGCTTCCGGTATAGAGTCTTCGCAAAGCTCTCCTTTCGGCCCAGAATATAAACGAATGACCTAAGATCCAGATGGATAACGCCTGACCTGTAGATTTAAAAAAGACAGTGAGGACGTATGTACAATTTGTAAGCATCAGACTGCCATCTACCGATGCGCTTAATACTAACCACATCTAACCCCAGCCTGGCGGCCTCCGTAGCAGCCCCTATCCGAAAGGAGTGGGATGAAAGTGGCAACTTGCCCATGTTTAGCGAGACCAAGCATTTGTGCAGAACCGAGTTAAACTGATAAACGGACAAAGGAAGGCCATTCTCATGAATAAATAATGACCCGTTTTCTGAACCTCTGACCCGTAGAAACTGCCCCACTAGGCTAACAGGGCAGATGGGAGAGTTAGGAAATGACTGCAACGTCAACCAAACACCCTTGCCAAACTGGCCCGTCTTTGATCATGGGATAAAAAGGCTAAGCTTCGAACCGTCTAAAGAAACATGCGTTAAACGAAGGCCTGACTCTGACTTCTTATTAGGAGCCACTATTTCTGAAATCCTAAAAGCTCCGAAAATAATAGAGAAAAAAACGCCCGAAAAAGGGCAGCCTCATAGCGTGAAAAACATACCAAATCAACCGCTGAACACAGTTTGGCAAGGATACCCGGCGTCACCGCCATTCTATTGTCAGGATGAGATGAACCTTTTTTATAACCCTTTAGAGCCCGTTGTACAGAGAAGAAAGAAGAACATGGGGGGTGATGGCTTAGCTTCCCAAAAAAAGAAATTCCTGCCAAAGTTTTATTAACCTGGGACCATGACACCTCCCTAGCCAGTAACCCATTCAAAAAGGACAAAACCAGCTGTTCAGAAAAAGCAGACTGCTGCTCACCCAGGGAACCTAGATGAGACAACCACAGCCGCCAGGCTGAGGAGTACGCTGCCAGAGTAGCGGGAGAGATGGATTTCAGAATGTTCGTACGAACCAAGTCTAAATTAGCTCCCATAGGTGGGCTGGACACGGGATCCCTGTCTCGTCTGCGGCTGGGAAAAGCACCTTGAATCTCTCCATCTGCAAACGTGAGAGAGAGTCTGCGATGTCATTCAACTTACCTGGTAGGTAACGAGCCTTGATCCACACATTCAAGCTCAAGCATTTAAATACAAGGTAGCGAATGAGGGAGATGACAGGAGGTGATTTGGACGATAAGCAGTTTACCGCAAAAAGCACCCCTTTATTGTCAGTACTGAAGAGAAGCCTTTTATTAGCAAAATACTCACCCCAGATCTCTAAGGCCACCAAGATGGGGAACAGCTCTAAGATCACGATGTTCTTCAGGTGACCTTTTTGTCGCCAACAAGGGTGCCATAACGAAGCGCACCAGTGGGTTCTCCACAAGGCTGAAAACCCCACCGAGCCCGCTGTGTCCGTGAACAAACAAAAATCTTGGTCAGCTACAAATTCTGATTGAAAAATTGCTCTACCGTTAAACTTCTCCAAGAATTGTGACCATACCAACAGGTCCTCCCTAATTTCCGAAGAGATTCTAATATGGGAGGAAGGGGATTTGAATCCAGAAATGGCTAAATAGAGCCTCCGAGAGAATATTCTCCTGACAGGCAGGATTCTGGATGCAAATGCCAGCAGGCCGAGCAATTTTTGAACCTCCTTCAAAATGGACTTACGTCGTCTAATCATTGTGTAAAGGATACCTTGTAGTTGAATAATTTTAGCCGCCAGTAGTTCAAACTCCATTGCTTCGGTATCAATTGTGATCCCTAAAAAGACTAAACGTGTTGTAGGAGCCAGGGTTTTCTCTTGTGCCAAAGGGATATTAACCACTTGACAACTGGGCACTTAAACCCCCTTCCTAACCAGGCGAATTTTCAGCTTTCGGTGCTCTCACATTTTGAATGACAATTACTCAGTCATACAACACTGTACCCATATGAAATTTTTGTCCTTTTTTTCACACAAATAGAGCTTTCTTTTGGTGGTATTTAATCACTGTTGGGTTTTTTATTTTTTGCGCTATAAGAGAAAAAAGACTGAAAATTTTGTAAAAAAATGAATTTTTCTTTGTTTCCGTTATAAAATTTTGCAAATTAGTATTTTTTCTTCATACATTTTGGCCAAAATTTATACTGCTACATATCTTTGGTAAAAATAAGTACAAATTGGTGGATATTTTTTGGTCTTTGTGAAAGTTATAGAGTCCACAAGCTATGGTGCCAATATCTGAAAATTGATCACACCTGAAGTACTGACGGCCTATCTCAATTCTTGAGACCCTAACATGCCAGAAAAGTACAAATACCCCCCAAATGACCCCTTTTTGGAAAGAAGACATTCCAAGGTATTTAGAAAGAGTCATTGTGAGTTTTTTGAAGTTGTCATTTTTTCCCACAATTCTTTGCAAAAATCAAGATTTTTTTTTCTTTTTTTTTTTTCCACAAAATTGTCATATTAGCAGGTTATTTCTCACACACAGCATATGCATACCACAAATTACACCCCAAAACACATTCTGCTATTCCTCCCGAGTATGGCGATACCACATGTGTGAGACTTTTACACAGCGTGGCCACATACAGAGGCCCAACATGCAGGGAGCACCTTCAGGCGTTCTGGAGCACCCAGGCCAATTCTGACATTTCTCTCCTACATGTAAAAATCATCATTTATTTGCTATAAAATTACATAGAACCCCAAAACATTATATATGTTTTTTTAGCAAAGACCTTAAAGAATATAATGGTGGTCATTGCAACTTTTTATCTTGCACGGTATTTGCGCAGAAATTTTTCTAACGTGTTTTTTACGGAAAAAAACTGTTTTGTGCCTAAAAGAAAAAAAAAACAGTAAAGTTAGCCCAGTGTTTTTGCATAATGTGAAAGATGAAGTTACGCCGAGTAAATAGATACCTAACATGTCGCCCTTAAAAATTGCACACACTCGTGGAATGGCGCCAAACTTCGCTACTTAAAAATCCCCATAGGCAATGCTTTAAATATTTTTACTGGTTATATGTTTTGAGTTACAGAGGAGGTCTAGGGCCAAAATTATTGCTCTCGCTCTAACGTTCGCAACGATACCTCACATGTGTGGCTTGAACACCGTTTTCATATGTGGGCGGGGCTTACGTATGCGTTCACTTCTGCATGCGAGCTCGCAGGGGCGCTTTAAAAAAAAAATATATATTTTATTGTTCATTTTACTTTATTTATTTTAGTTTGACATGTTTTTCCGCCCCAAATTTTTTTTTTTAGCACTTTTATTCCTATTACAAGGAATGTAAACATCCCTTGTAATAGGAATATGGCATGACAGGTCCTCTTTACAGTGAGATATGAGGTCAATAAGACCCCACATCTCACCTCTAGGCTGGGAAGCCTGAAAAAAAAAACAAAAAAAAAAACAATCTTGGCTTTGATCGTAGCGGTGAGTCGGTAGAAGCACCGGAGGGCAGCGGGAGGGGGGGGCATCCCCTCTCACCTTCCGTAAGAGCGATCAAGCGGTGGAACAGCCGCTATGATTGTTCTTATGGTGTAGGGAATCGCCAGCTGAAAAAGCGAATATCTGAATGATGCCTGTAGCTGCTCCCATCATTCAGATATCTTCGCACAAAGTCAAGGACGTCATATGACGGCCGGCGGGCGGGCGGGAAGTGGTTATTGCAGAGTATTGCCGGGTATTGAGGAGTATTGCCGGGTATTGAGGAGTATTGACGAGTATTGCCGGGTATTGACGAGTATTGCGGGGTATTGAGGAGTATTGCGGGGTATTGAGGAGTATTGCAGGGTATTGTGGAGTATTGCAGGGTATTGTGGAGTATTGCCGGGTATTGTGGAGTATTGCCGGGTATTGTGGAGTATTGCCGGGTATTGTGGAGTATTTCCGGGTATTGTGGAGTATTGCCGGGTATTGTGGAGTATTGCCGGGTATTGTGGAGTATTGCCGGGTATTGTGGAGTATTGCCAGGTATTGTGGAGTATTGCCGGGTATTGTGGAGTATTGCCGGGTATTGTGGAGTATTGCCGGGTATTGTGGAGTATTGCCGGGTATTGTGGAGTATTGCGGAGTATGGCAGGGTATGGGCAGGGTATTGCACAGTATGGGCAGGGTATTGCACAGGGTATTGCAGAGTATTGCACAGGGTGTATTGCAGAGTATTGCACAGGGTGTATTGCAGAGTATTGCACAGGGTGTATTGCAGAGTATTGCACAGGGTGTATTGCAGAGTATTGCACAGGGTATTGCAGAGTATTGGCAGGGTGTATTGCAGAGTATTGGCAGGGTGTATTGCAGAGTATTGCACAGGGTATTGCAGAGTATTGGCAGGGTGTATTGCAGAGTATTGCACAGGGTGTATTGCAGAGTATTGGCAGGGTATAGCACAGGGATGGCTGAGCAGGGATGGATGGATTGCTGGATCTGTGACTGCAATTGTCACAGATCCAGCCCACAGCTGACATGGGGGAGGGAGCGGACATGATCCGCTCCCTCCCCTCTCCTCTCACACTGTACCGATCGGTACAGAGAGGGGAGGGAGGAACCGGCGTCATCAAATGACGCCGGTCTGTTTACAAGTGATCGCTCCGTCATTTGACGGAGCGATCACGTGGTAAACGGCCGTGATTAGCGGCCATCTACCGTGATCCGTGATGCGCCGGGTCTTCCGGACCCGGCGGTCACGGACATATCATGGAGCGCGCCCCAGGGGGCGCGCGGGAGCAAGATTCTGTGAGGACGTCCCTGGGACGTCCACTCAGGATAACTCGACCGCGCTGTGGACGTCTTTTGTACATGGCGCGGTCGGGAAGTGGTTAAAGGATCCACAAATCACAAGAAAAGAATTTAGGACGTTTGAACAATCTGCGACAGAACTACCCAAAAAAAGGAAATCGTCTAGATAGTGCAACAGAAAGGATGAGCCAGAGTGCTCCTGTACTACCCATTCCAGGAAAGTGGCAAAGGTCTCAAAGTAATTGCAGGAGAGCGAGCAACCCATGGGGAAACAACGATCAAAGAAAAAACAATTATCAAAAACGAAACCTAATGAGTTAAAAGATACAGGATTAATGGGTAATAAACGAAAAGCAGATTGGACATCAGCTTTAGCAAGAAAAGCTCCTTGCCCTAACAAGCAAATCTTCACTAACGCATCCTCAAACGTAGAATAATGTACGGATGCCATCTCAGTACTAATCTGATCATTCAAAGAATCCCCCTTAGGAGCTGACAGATGGTGGATTAACCTGAATGACCCATGCTCTTTCTTTGGAACAAGCCCAAGGGGGGAAATTCTAAAGTTTAGAAAAGGAGGGTGCAAAAAAAGGGCCCGAGATCCTACCAGCCTGAAGCTCCTTACAAATTTTTTCCCTAACCACTTCAGGGAACTCTAAAGCTGATTTTAAATTTTTTCCTACCACACAACCTTGACCTTTAAAGGGAGGGAGCACGAAACCCTCGTTGAACCCTTCAAAGAGAAGAAGGGCCATCCGCCTGTCTGTGTAGACTTGCAGCCACGGGAACATGTTTAGCAACTTCACCGGCGACTGGGCCTTTTGAAAAGGGTTCTCTAAGCTGTGGCTGGTTTGCCACGGCCATTTTTTTAAAGCATTTGGTAACAGGATGCGCTCCTGCGCAAAAGGCACATTCATGTCTATACCTGCAGGAGCCTGGGAATTTGCACTGAGCGTCATTGAATGAGAAACAAATTCCCCTCCTGTATGCACTGACTGGTGCTGCGACCTGCAGCTGTGGTTTGGGATTGAACGCTCTCTGGGGCAGAAAAAGATTTAGCCATAAGCCAATATCCTTTGAGCCCCATGTCAAACTTGGATGCACCGACAATTTCTGGTGGAATGACTCGTCATAGACGAACCAGGAAACGCCTCCAAAATTTTTATAGGCTTTCAGAACAATGTCCAGATGCTGCAACAACCCCACGCTCTTTTCAGGGTACCTTTTACAAATAATACTGGAATAGATCAAAAAAGCTTGTAGCCAGTTATTGAAGCTCCTGGACACCGGCCTACGCCTATCCTCATCCCCTTTCTCATCTTTTTTGTCATTTTTAAACAAAGCTTCTCTTGAGGAAGGGAGCAGCGACAGCAAGTCCACAAACTCCCCCTTGACAATCTTTTCCTTTATACTTGGAGTCAAATGGTAACCCAATGGGGATAGCGTACATGGCAAGGCCTCCCTAGCACAGATCTCTGGGACATTAGGCGGGATATCCAAGCCATTCCCTGACTGTGACGGACTTGCCATAATAGCGGGCACACTGCCACCCCCCCCCTGACTGGCCCGTGCAACCTCAGGGCTGGCCCATACTGAAGCAGCAGAGCTAGCAACCTTCTGACTAACCGACATATTAGGTGTCATACCTGCAATAATAGATGACAGGGAAGCAGTCAAAGAGGTTAATAATTGTAACTGAGTAAAAGTGTCATTACCTGGACCCGTAGCAGTCATCTGAGAGCACACCACAGGTATCTGCTGCGCCTCCAGGGATGCATAAGTGCTGGAGCTTGAGGTAGCCTGTCCTGTGCTGCCGCCATTCCCAGCCAGCAGCCCGGATTTTCCTGTGCGGGTGAATGATGCAGGGATAACCTGGAATGAAACCTGTGGAGAAAAAGACATGTGAAGAGAGGACTGGCCACTGGAGGGCGCTGTAGGAGTACCGCGGCGCGACAAGAGCTGTCCCTTGCCAGACACTCCTCTATGGCTGCTCTTGCTGGCTGATGTCCGTTTGCTTGAAGCCGTGGATGAGCTTCTATGGGACCTCCTCCTCTTCTCTGGCAGTACGTCCGGGTCACCAACAGGAGCAGGAACCTCGATGGATGCCTCCTCTGCCCTGCCGCCAATGGGAATGCTGACTGAGCCTACCTCTGCTCCCCATGTGAACGCAGCTTCAGAGTCCGCTGGGCGGGGAGGGATGCCAGTAGAGGCGGCTGATGATGCAGATGCCGCGGCGGCTGCGGATGAAGATGCAGAGGCAGCTGACACCGCTTGGTCTCCAGCAGGGGTGTAAGCCAGGTCCCAGAGCTCCGGTGCTGGGGGCATGGAAAGGCAGTGCTGTAGCCAAGATTCCCCATCTTCAGTTCCAGCTCTTTCAAGGATGCGGTGAAGCAGGTTCTCCATGACTGTCACAGGAATGCGCAGGGAAACACAGGAGTTCAAAGGTAAGGGGTTGCCTAATCCTCAGGTTACAGGCAGCTTGCTGCTCTGCCTTAAATACCTCTCCCAAACTTCCAGAATTTTCCTACTTGCCATGTGACCCGACCTATGCCCTGTTATTGGTTCCTAGCCTCCCTTACCTTAATAATATACCTAATTATCTGCCAGGTGTGAGAGGGGGGAACTAGAAACTTCCCCTCTGCCACATTCCCATGAGCTCGGGGAGCTTAAAACAGCTCCCTTCACTTACATTCTCCAGTTTTAGTACCCCCCCCCCTCTTAGTGTTCACATCTAGTTTAAAACTGATAATGAAACTTGCCAAAACAGCGCAGAAAGAGTTAAGGATGGCAAACACAACTCCCCGGCAACTTCATAAACAAAGAGAACTGAGTAGGATTTTTAGGTACTGGAGTTATCAGAATAGAACATCTAAAAAGATAAGAAGTACTTTTTTTTTTAAGTAATGCTAAGTGAATGAGAATATGTAAGAAATATAAGGTAGATGTCATCCTAATTTGGCTGCAAAAGTGGAAATTCACGGTAATGAAGCCATGCATGTCAACTATGACAAGTTTTCCCTTAGCAGATACACACCGTTAGGACTCTTTGTGGGTGGTAGTAGCTCCAGGCCTGATCCCTGAGGCACTTGACTGCAGACCTAGGGACAGTACCCATGGTGTTACAGCCTATTAAGTCCCCTAATTATACTTGTACTGCGTTCGTGGCAGCCACCTATAATTTAGTAACCAATGGTTGTCAATCTATTGAGGATCTGTGATTGTATAAAATGTTAGGAACCTCTGCTCTCAACATAATTCTATTTCTAACTGAATAGATGTCTTCATTAAGCCTAAATAATATATTACTACAAAACAGTTAATCTGTTCATTACAATTATTCTGTGATTTACATTTGGCTGCAGGGCATACAATTCAACCTTGCAACCCCTATTCTTCGCAAATATCCAGATAAATCACCTGAATCCTATAAATAAAAGTTTTTCTTGCTAGTTACACATGCCCTGCCTGTCTATGCTTGAGTTTGCTGTCACCATAGATACTCCTGCTAGCTATGACAGCTATAACATAAAATGATGGATATACAGTATATTGCACATTCTATTGAAGAGTTTCTCCTTTTAAAGCCTTTTTTTTATTTTAATGAAGTATAATTAAACAAGAATTCCTCCAAAAATTCTCCTGCAGTTAGATGTCTACCTATGTTTGCACATTACTTGTTGGATAGAATGGGCCATTCTGAAGTTAGGTTGGTTTTTTCGGGGTCCATACTAACTACATTTTAGCAATACAATGGACAGCTATTCTTAACTATGGGGCAGACAACATTTAAAACATGTGGCTTTGTTTAAAATTGTATATGATTATTGAAGTGTATAGGGAAAAATATGTTCAGCGCATTCCTCTAATACATGGAATACATGGAAAATTCCCTTCCTTAAAGTGTTTGTACAGCTTGTACAACCACTTTTACCTACAGGTAAAGCCCTGTACACACAATCGGATTTCCTATGGATTCTAATCCAATGGATTTTTCCATCGGAAATCCGATGAAGCTGACTTCCATCAGTATTGCCTACACACCATCAGTCAAAAATCCGACCGTCCCAAACGCTGTGATGTAAAACACGCCGACAAGCCGAGAAAATTAATGTTCAATGCTTCTGAGCATGTGTCGACTTGATTCTGAGCATGCGTGGGTTTTTTATCCAATGGAGTTCCACACAGACGATCAAAATTTGCTATCGTTTTTTTTTTCCCATCGGATAAATTTAAAACATGTTCTATTTTTTCTCACCGATGGAAAAAAGACAGATGGGGCCCATACACAATCGGTTTGTCCGATGAGAAAAGTCCATTGGACTGTTTTCATCGGTAAAACTGATCGTGTGTACACGGCATAAGCCTATATTAAGGCTTACCTGTAGGTGCTGGAAATATCTCCTAAACCTCCACGGTTTAAGAGATATTTACAAAAAAAGCTGTGCGCCAGGGTTGCCAACTTTCAGTAAATTTACGAACAGTTTGTAAAATCTATACTTTTTGCATCAGTCCTTGAATGTCCATTACGGACATGTAGGCTGCATGTCCGTAACTGACATTCATGGACAAATGCAACAATTATGGATTTTACAAACTGTTCGTAAATTTACTGAAAGTTGGCAACCCTGCTGTGCGCCGATGTCTACGGCGCATGCGCACTTTATAAAGGGTTGATCGTGCCGTTTCTAAAGGGGTCATTCCGTGACTTGCGGGAGTGACGTCACGCGACTCTGGCCAGTCACAGAGTCGGAGTTTGCGGCTCCGGAAAGAAGAGGGGTGAAGAATGGATGCTCGCTGCCAGTGGGGACAGCGGTGACATTGCAGTCTTTGGTTTCAGGTAAGTGACCCATAATGGGCTACTATGCGATGCATAGCAGCCCATTATGCTTTACCTTTTTAGGGAAATAAAGAGGAAGTAAAACCCATCAGGGTTTACTTCCTCTTTAATCCTACCAGATATAATATGAGCCTGTAGAATCCTTTGTACTGAAATGTCAGGCAGTGTTCAGTCCTACCCTGCTCACTTCTATAGACTACAGCATAATTATTGTGATCTAATACACAAGGTGATGTACCTCCATCCCTCATAATTCAGAAAAACAAAACAAAATGTGAACTGCCCTTGGGACTTTGACAAGGTACATCACCAACAACAAGGTAAGCTGAACATAAAATTACAATTTGATGTACAACGGGGGTCAGCAACCTGTAGATCGCGATCTACCAGTAGAAAGCGGACCAGTGACTGGTAGATCACAGTCTGGGCTTGCTGAGTGATACCAAGTGAACTCCATCTCTTATCCTGGCTAGAGGGCTTCAGAGTGGTGCCAGCAGCAGGGCAGGAAAGAAGAGAACTTGAGGTTAGTGTGAAGCAATACACTGAGCAGAATAGTATAGGGCTGCTTTCACACTGAACGGCAACTCAACACCAGGGTTTTAACTCCCCCCAACTTTATGTGTGAACGAGCCCTAAGGGTGCCACTGTCAAATGCACCTAAGGGCTCATTCACAAGTGCAGCAGGCACTGCTGCTCCTCTGAAAAGCGATACAAGTGTATTTGACAGGTGGTGAGGAGGCGATTTGTTGCCTCCACCACCTGATTTAAACCCATGATTGCTGTGCAACACTGTGCTCGCCACAGTGCTCGGTGTGCTCGACACTGTTCTCTTGATCTTTGACTTCTCTCATGTTTTTCAGGTGGATCCCCACCTCTTTAAGGTTGCCTACCCCTGATGTACAAAAAGTAAAATAATCTCATCATCATACTGTACATAGAAGAATTATTAAAAAACAGAAAGCTGATTTGATCTATTCCTGTATATTTTACATTCATGATAACATCACAATGGATAACAATTGCATTTCCATATCTATTCCACCAAATTACTTAGAAATACATTTTCATACAATTCCAGTAAGTAAACAAAGCACCTCACAGATTTCAACGCACTTTGTGAACATTAATTCACTTCATTAAGAGCGGATGCTACTGACAGGTTATCTATCAATTGAAAGAGATTAAATCATGTAATACCAACTTTGCTTATTATTACATGATTTAATCTCTTTATTTTACTTTTCTTCTTTTTTTTTTTTTTCTTTCAATAGAGTATGTAGAGTATACTGAAAAATATATTTTCAATTTTAATAAATCTTCTACATGCGCTATGAGATTTATTTTTATTTTGGTACATCAATAAATTGTTGTTTTACAGGTCCTTCTCAAAAAATTAGCATATTGTGATAAAGTTCATTATTTTCTGTAATGTACTGATAAACATTAGACTTTCATATATTTTAGATTCATTACACACAACTGAAGTAGTTCAAGCCTTTTCTTGTTTTAATATTGATGATTTTGGCATACAGCTCATGAAAACCCAAAAATCCTATCTCAAAAAATTAGCATATTTCATCCGACCAATAAAAGAAAAGTGTTTTTAATACAAAAAAAGTCAACCTTCAAATAATTATGTTCAGTTATGCACTCAATACTTGGTCGGGAATCCTTTTGCAGAAATGACTGCTTCAATGCGGCGTGGCATGGAGGCAACCAGCCTGTGGCACTGCTGAGGTGTTATGGAGGCCCAGGATGCTTCGATAGCGGCCTTAAGCTCATCCAGAGTGTTGGGTCTTGCGTCTCTCAACTTTCTCTTCCCAATATCCCACAGATTCTCTATGGGGTTCAGGTCAGGAGAGTTGGCAGGCCAATTGAGCACAGTAATACCATGGTCAGTAAACCATTTACCAGTGGTTTTGGCACTGTGAGCAGGTGCCAGGTCGTGCTGAAAAATGAAATCTTCATCTCCATAAAGCTTTTCAGCAGATGGAAGCATGAAGTGCTCCAAAATCTCCTGATAGCTAGCTGCATTGACCCTGCCCTTGATAAAACACAGTGGACCAACACCAGCAGCTGACATGGCACCCCAGACCATCACTGACTGTGGGTACTTGACACTGGACTTCAGGCATTTTGGCATTTCCCTCTCCCCAGTCTTCCTCCAGACTCTGGCACCTTGATTTCCGAATGTACTTTGGACCACTGAGCAACAGTCCAGTGCTGCTTCTCTGTAGCCCAGGTCAGGCGCTTCTGCCGCTGTTTCTGGTTCAAAAGTGGCTTGACCTGGGGAATGCGGCACCTGTAGCCCATTTCCTGCACACGCCTGTTCACGGTGGCTCTGGATGTTTCTACTCCAGACTCAGTCCACTGCTTCCGCAGGTCCTCCAAGGTCTGGAATCAGTCCTTCTCCACAATCTTCTTCAGGGTCCGGTCACCTCTTCTCGTTGTGCAGCGTTTTCTGCCACACTTTTTCCTTCCCACAGACTTCCCACTGAGGTGCCTTGATACAGCACTCTGGGAACAGCCTATTCGTTCAGAAATTTCTTTGTGTGTCTTACCCTCTTGCTTGAGGGTGTCAATGATGGCCTTCTGGACAGCAGTCAGGTCGGCAGTCTTACCCATGATTGCGGTTTTGAGTAATGAACCAGGCTGGGAGTTTTTAAAAGCCTCAGGAATCTTTTGCAGGTGTTTAGAGTTAATTAGTTGATTCAGATGATTAGGTTAATAGCTCGTTTAGAGAACCTTTTCATGATATGCTAATTTTTTGAGATAGGATTTTTGGGTTTTCATGAGCTGTATGCCAAAATCATCAATATTAAAACAAGAAAAGGCTTGAACTACTTCAGTTGTGTGTAATGAATCTAAAATATATGAAAGTCTAATGTTTATCAGTACATTACAGAAAATAATGAACTTTATCACAATATGCTAATTTTTTGAGAAGGACCTGTATGTTCAGCTTAACTTGTTGTTGGTGATGTACCTTGTCAAAGTCCCATGAGCAAGTCCATTTTTTGTTTTGGACCACAGAACTCCTTTACCTTATGTTCCCCAATGGGAAGTGTTCTGTAGTCCAAATGAGGAACAAGAAGTTCAGGTTGACAGTGCTGTAATGGATGTGTAATGTAATGGAAAAAGTCTTAAAGTATAACTTTGCTTACTAAAGGAAAAGTAGTCAGACTTTTTATTGCAAAAAAGACATCTGCATCTCTTCTACAATAAAACCTTCTTACCTTAAAAACACCCGTAGAATGTAAACTGAGTTGCGCATGCACAGCTCTGTGTGTATTCTCAGAATTCTTTGCTGCCAGGATGAAATAACTACCGATGGCCAGTGATGCAGAAGCTGGAAGGAGGCATGAAGGCAATGTTGGTACTGGCGAGGAAGCTTGTGGACATCATGTTGTTTCAGCAGAGGTAAGTTTAGTTCCGCTTTAAAAAAGAAGGCTAATGTAGCCACCTCATTTAAGGACAGGTAACCGGAAATATACACTTCTCAAAAAAATGAAAGCAAGACTTTTTAATCAGAGTATAGCATCAAGTCAATTAAACTCCTGGAAAATTGATCAGGTCAGTTAAGTAGCAGAAGGGTTGTTAATCAGTTTCAGCTGCTTTGGTGTTGATGAAATTAACAACAGGTGCACTAGATGGGCAACAATGAGATGACCTCAAAAACAGGAAGGGTTTTATAGGTGGAGGCCAGTGACATTTTTTTCCCCTACTCATTTTTCCTGACTGTTTTTCACTAGTTTTGCATTTGGCTAGGATCGGTATCACTACTGGTAGCATGAGGCGATACCTGGAACTATAGAGGTTACACAGGCAGTCCAACTCCTCCAGGATGGCACATCAATACGTGCCATTGCCAGAAGGTTTGCTGTGTCTCCCAGCACAGTCTTAAGAGACAGGCAGTTACTCTAGGAGAGCTGAACAGGGCCGTAGAAGGTATTTAACCCATCAGCAGGACCAGTATATGCTCATTTGTGCAAGGAGGAACAGGATGAGCACTGCCAGAGACCTACAAAATGACCTCCAGCAGGTCACTGGTGTGAATGTCTCTGACCAAACAGAAACAGACTTCATGAGGGTGGCCTGAGGGCTCGATGCCCTCTAGTGGGCCCTGTGCTCACTGCCTGGCTCCATAGAGCTCGATTGGCATTTGCCATTGAACACCAGAATTGGCAGGTCCGCCTCTGGTGCCCCATGCTTTTCACAGATGAGAGCAGCTTCACCCTGAGCACATGTGACAGAAGTGAAAGGGTCTGGAGAAGCTGTGCATTATGCTGCCTGTAACATCGTTCAGCATGACCAGTTTGGTGGTGGGTCAGTGATGGTCTGGGGAGGCATATTCATGGAGGGACACACAGACCTCTAGAGGTTAGAAAATGGCACCCTTACTGCCATTAGCTATTGGGATGAAATCCTTGGACCGATTGTCAGACCCTACGCGGGTGCAGTGGGTCCTGGGTTCCGCCTGGTGCATGACAATGCCTGGCCTCATGTGGTGAGAGTATGCAGCCAGTTCCTGGAGGATGAAGGAATTGATACCATTGAATGTCACCCACGCTCCCCTGACCTAAATCTGTTAGAACACCTCTCGGACATTATGTTTCGGTCCATCCGGTGCAGCCAGGTTGCATATTAGTCTGTTCAGGAGCTCAGTGATGCTCTGGTCCACATCTGAGACGAAATAATGAGGACACCTGAGTTGCTGCAATGACATTTCAGCAAAATGGACTAGCCTGATAAATCATTTTTTTCACTTTGATTTTCGTGGTGTCTTTAAATTCAGCCCTCTGAAGGTTGATAATTTTAATTTCCATCAAACGATGTGGCATGCTTTTGTTCCTAACACATTACCTAGTCCATATCAGTATAGATATCCAGCATGAGATTTTTCCCCATTAAGATCTGATGTGTTTTCAAAGTGTTCCTTTAACCCCCCTGGCGGTATGATTATTTCAGATTTTAGGTGCTGAAAGCGGTACCATTATTTTGCATGGAAATTTGGCGTTTTATAGTGTAGGCCTGCAATTCTTAGGAATAACTCACCTAAATCTGTCCAAACAAGAGTCTAGTAGACATCCCGGGTATGATAAAGTTTGAAACACAAAATCATAAATTATAATATAATAAATAACTAAAAATAATTATAACAAATAATAATAAAAATTATTCAATAATGTAATCAAATAAAAAACACTGAAATTTGCTCAGTTGCAGAATTGTCGCTGTCATTAGATTTAGTGTTTGATGACGAATTTCCCCACAAATCGCTATCGCTCAATTCTGCAAGTGATTCTAATTTATTATCGCTGTTTTCTAGCTGGTCTAAAACCACTTTTGACATAAAGGGACACTTTTTGGTTGCTATGGACAATCTCCAGTTTCCAGGCAGAAAAAACTGTATATATAATATAAAAGTGCATGCAGGACACTGGACAAACCACTAGGGACAAAGGGGATGTGTAATTATTTTATACAGTACTGTAATCTGTAAGATTACAGTGTACTGTATGTATACTGTGTTTTTACTTTTTTGAATTTGGCGCCGATCTCCGCCCCCGTGTGCCACAACGTCGCAGGGAACGGAGCTCGGTGGCACTCGGGCACTGTGTGAATCGAGCGAGGAGACAGCTTGCACACACAGCGGGGAGACATCGCAGGATCCAGGGGACAAGGTAAGTAACTCTCCCTGTATCCTGCGATGCGATCCCGAGTCTGGCTCGGGGTTACCGCTAATGGTACCACTAATGGTACTGAAATTCCACCCCGTGCCGGATTACTTTTTTTTGTTTTTGGGTTAGGATTTAGACTTTAAAGTAGAAGTTCAGCCAAAAACTAAAATCTAAAAATCTACTTGCAGCCACATTCCAAGACTAGCCTATCTAACCCTGTGAAGCAAAAATCTCTATACATACTGAAGCCGCTCCCACACTGAGTTGTCAGCCACGGCTTCTGTGTGTGGGAGTGTGCGGAAGAGGCAGCAGACAAGAGAAGCCCCATAGTAAGCCTATAGGTGACGTCACTTCCCAACCGTTGTCGGCTGTCTTCTGCACACAGCTTCTGCTGCTAGAGACCGGACTGGATCAGCTTTAGAAAAGGTATGTATAGTAATTTTTGCTTTATAGGGTTAGATAGGTTAGTCTAAAGCCCCGTACACACGGTCGGACTTTTTGCCAACAAACTTCATTTTGAGCAAGTTTGACAAAAAATCCGACCGTGTGTATGCTCCATCGGACAAACTTTTTTGGTTTTCATCGGACAAAAGTTCAGTCTGCAAACGGACAAACTTTTGGCCAACAAAAGTCCAATGGAGCAAAGTCCGACCGTGTGTACAGAAAACCATCAGACTTTTGTCCGATGGACAAAATAAATAATGTTAAAATCAACCAACAATAGCAGAAGTTGACCAAAGGGTGGCGGTAAAGAGCAGGAAAGGGCAAAAAAACACGTGATGTTGGAAAAAGTTTTGGGAAAGTTTGCAGAAAAGTCCTGTGGTGTGTATGCTATGGGTGTTCCCGGCCAACTCTGTTCGGACAAAAATCCACGGAAAAGTCAGATGGAAGTCCGACCGTGTGTACGAGGCTTTAGTCTTAGAATGTGGCTGCAAATAGATTTAGGGCTCTTTCACACGGGCGGATCCTGTCATGATCCGCCCGTGAATATCCGCTTGCTCAGCGGCGATCGCTCCGTTGATCCCTGCTGAGCCGGCGGATGACTTGTCCGTCTTTGCACATTGTGCAGAAAAGGACCGGTCGGATCGCCGCTTTCTCCTATGGGGGGATCGGATGAAAACGGACCGTCTGTCCGTTTTCATCCGATCCGATCCGCAGACAGATGGAAAAGTAGGATTTTCCTCCGTCATGCTAAACAGACCATAGGGGAGACTGATGTCATCGGATGTCAGCGGATGTTCATCCGCTGACATCCGCTATCCCATAGGGATACATGTATGTCTGTTTTTCATCCGAAAACGGATGGATACGGAACGTCCGTGTGAAAGGGGCCTTAGAGATTTTAGTTTTAGGCTGAACTTCCACTTTAAGCAAGTAGATCACTCAGCTTGGAATGCTATCCATAGAAAGAAAATTGCAAACTTGCAATGCATTAGCTGTACCATATATATATATATATTTTTACATTAAAAATATCTACAGTGTTTAACTATTTGTAAAGAGAGATGAATTAGCGCTTTTATGTATGAAAAGTTCCAAAGCACTTAAACGTGACTTGAAAATTGTTGGCGAGAAAGATCAGAAAATAAGCCTTGTCAAGAGTTAAAGCACTGCACAGATGTAATAATTTTGTAATTGACTTTGTATTTTATGCTGTATGTGTTCTAGAAGAGAAGATTGGTTTTGCTGACATGCTAACATGTTCCCTCTTAATTCAAATATATAATGCTATTTCGAACGGTAAATTAATAGTTGTGCAAGGTTTTTTTTCTTTCTGGTCGATCAAATAATCAAAATAGAGCATTTTACTGAAGAGGAACACACTGGGGTTGATTTACTAAAACAGGTGCAATCAGAATCTGGTGCATCTGTGTATGGGAGCCAATCAGCTTCTAAATTCAGCTTGTTTAATTAAGCTTTGACAATAAAACCTGGAAGCCGACTGGTTTCTATGCAGACGTGCACCAGATTTTGCACTCTCCAGTTTTAGTAAATAACCCCCACTGTGTATGTGCAGTGTCAACTGGTCATTCAAATTTGGAGATTATGAATTCATTTTTTTTTTAAGGTCAAAATTACCTTAAAGAATGACATCACATTTAAAGCACAATAGCTTTTTTTAAGTGGTTCTAAACTCAAAAAGTGAATATTTACTATGTTTAGCAGGTTGAACAAAAAAAATTTAAAAAGAAAATTACTTGATTTCCCCCACGCCTTTGAAGTGGATGAGGGAATCCTCCCTGCTGGGTGGGTCTTTATATTCGGACAACAGGGAGAGTTCCCGCCATCGGAATACACTGATCAGCTCTGCTGGCTATAGTCGGTGGCGTCAATCCAGCGGTAATTTTCCAACAGAGCAGTTGTACAGAAGTTGATCGGTAGTTTAAGGTCAAACATTTATCATTAACATTTTATTATACACATAACCCCTGAACAGACGTGTGTGCAGGAGCTCCTGCCATCCAGGGCTGCACGGTTCTCTCCCCTCAGCCAGAGTTTTCCCTCACGGGCAAAGGCTATCCATAGACCCGGGCCCCCCCCCCCAGCCCAGCTCCCCCAGTTCACCAGCCGCCACCGAGGCCGCCACCCACTGCCTTTTCAGCATCTTTCTTCACCCACAGCCGCTGGCAGGAAAGTCCGCGGCTGCGGCCTAGCTCCGCCATATAGGAATTATTTCCTCCTGCATACTGCATCCTGGTCACCCAGCGGGAGCCTTCTTTGCTGCCCCCGCTCTCAGGAGCTCCCCCAGCCATTAGCGGGCCTCCCTAAGCAGCACCAGCAGCTGCCTGGTGCATCAGGACAGAACACCGCTTCGGCCTAGCCCCGGCCGCGGCGGCCATCTTGGTCCACCCAGACTCGGCCCTCAACACCTTCTCCCGGCCCCCTGGAACATACTCGCCCGGTGTAACCACCGGACTGCACACCCTCACTGGTGGATTACCTGTGGCCCCCACTGGGTCACTCTTAAAAGGCAGCCGGGAGGATGAAACGGAGATCCGGCCTGGTAAGCAGCGGCCATCTTGGTATACCCAGAAGCTTTACCTCCAACACTGACATTTAAAAAAAAAACATTTTTTTATTTTTTTCTCTCTACTTCTACTGATATCATGCCCCCCCCCCCCACCAACGGAGCCAGGTTGCCCCAACCTGCAGCACCAGTCACCACTATCTTTCACAAAACTCTTTAAAACTTTTATTCTTCTTATTACGGATATCTCCCCCCTGACGTACCCAGGCTACCCCAACCTACAGCACCTACCACCGCTACTCCGCTATCTTTCTTTAACAACTCAAAAAAAAAAATCGAAACTTGCGACTGATATCTCCCTCCCCCAGCATTATACAAGCATCGTCATCTTAGCATCAGCCCCCAGATCCACACACATGGTCAAGCGTAAGGGACGTGTGTGACAGGAGCTCTGACCTCACCGCTTCACAGAACAATCCACACACATGGTCAAGCGTAACAGACATGTGTGACAGGAGCTCTGGCCATCAGGCCAACCAGGACTCATCCTTGGATTCCTGCATTTCTCTCCCCCAGAAAACGTGAACCTGACGGCCGTGGCTTCCCCTAGACACCACTCTCCCCATTCTCCCCTAGCTTAGGTCCCCCAGCTCACCATCACGCCGCCCACAGCTGCCGACTGCTGCCTGACGCCATCCGGGCGCCTGCCTCTAGACCGCTAGACCTGCAGGACAGACCGCGGCTGTGGCCTAGCTCCGGCCATCCCATTATCCTCTCCCATATTCTCTTTCCAGCAGGCCCACGTGCGCCGACCTGGTAAGTACATCGGGGCACCACCAACCAGTAGGAAGTTGATCCAGGGTTCTCCCGATAGCCTCTCGGGGGGTCAGGAAGGAATTTTCCCCTGCTGTAGCAATTGGCCTAGGCTCAGCTGGGGTTTTTCGCCTTCCTCTGGATCAACGCAGGGGGGGGGGGGCGGTTAGGTCATTTGGGCCCTATTCACCATCACCATCAACTTTCACATCATGTGCAACTTTAAATACTCAGCAGACACCCTCCACAGGCTAAGAAATACCGCCTCAACACTATCAACCTCCACCCAAAAAATATTACGAAAAGAACAACTGCTAAGGATCAATTGACAATCGACCATCAAAAACACGAAGGCACCACTTCAACTACGACACTTAGCGTGCGCCCTGATCAACACCAGATCTGCAGTCAAGCACAGACAGGAAATCCACGACTTCATCACCCAAAACGACATGGATTGCCTCTTTATCACAAAAAGCTGGCTAACACCTGACTGTAACACCATCCTAACAGAATTGGTGCCTGAGAACTACTGCATCTTAACCAAGCATAGAATAGGACAAAGAGGAGGAGGCCTAGCAGTGATCTTCAAAGCTCACCTCTCTCTCATCAAACCGACGGTACAGAACTCATTGCCTTTCATGGAGACACTCACTCTGCATCTTCAAACACCACCTCAAGACACCATCCACATACTGCTATGCTACAGACCACCAGGACTAAAGACAAATCTCCTCACACCCATCACCGAATTCATCTCGACACACACCTTGAAAACCAAAAACTTTCTGTTACTCGGGGACTTCAACCTCTGGGCTAACTCCACTCAGGACCCCATCGCCACCTCCTGCATCAACCAACTGGAAGAACTAGGTCTGCAGCAACTGATAAATGCCCCCACGCATGGGTCGGGTCACATTCTTGACCTCATCTTCCAACAAAATATGGACATCAACACACTGGACAATATGCCATTACCATGGACGGACCACCACGCTATCAAATTTAAAATCCCCATTAACACCATCTCTCAAAAACCAAAACACTCAATAACATACTGGACAAGATCTCAGAAGAAACTACACTCTGAACTCTTCAAAACCACGCTATAAAAAAAAATAGGAATGCTAAATCAAATCCACAAATCCACGGAACGAACACTCAACTCCTTAAACAAAGCATTACTACAAACAGCAGACACAGTCGCTCCGAAACGTAGAGCACTTATCCGCAAAAACAACTCGGGCTGGTTTAATGACACTCTTACTCTACTGAAGCAAGAACGCAGAAGAGCTGAAGGAGCCTGGAGAAGAAACCCAACAAAAGAAAACCACACAAACTACAAAGCACTCACTAAGAAATACCACAAAGCAATCTTCAAAGCAAAAAAGGAACATTTCTCAAATACCATAAAAAAAGCCCTAAACTGACCTTGTGAACTTTTTAAACTAGTCGCTCAGACTATGAACCCTACCTGCCTAGAGCCTCCAGCAAACGAAACCCAAGAGTTCTGTAATGAGCTATCGGATTTTTTTATCGACAAAATCGAAAACATTCGTGAAATAATTCAACAGAAAAAAACAACCAACCTCACTCAGCCAAAGCAAACAGAGGAAATCAATACGAACATCATACAATCGACAAAATTTTCACTGATCCCGATCACCATCGACACCACCAAAAACATCATCAGAAGCCTCCGAGACAGCACATCACCAAATGGCATAATCTCTACAAAACTCCTGAAAAAATGTACCGACATTTTAGCACCTACCATAACACATCTCGTAAATCAATCGTTCAAAGAAGGTATTGTTCCGATCTCCCTCAAACAAGGCATAATGAAACCCCTCCTAAAGAAACCCAACCTTGACCCCAAAGACCCAAACTTCCGCAGACCAGTAACAAGCCTCAACACCATCTCCAAGATTATGGAGAAAGCTGTAGTACAACAGTTACAACTTCATTTGGACACTCACAAACCCTTGGACCCACTACAATCAGTCTTCCGCCCAGGCCATGGCACAGAAACAGCACTTCTCAAAATATGGGATGACGCCCTTGAAGCAGCAGGTGACGGAGAATCATGTCTCCTGGTGCTGCTGGACCTCAGTGCAGCATTCGACACAGTAGATCACAAAACTCTACTCATTTACCTTGAAGAAGTAGCAGGAATCACAGACTTAGATCTACCCTGGTTTGTATCCTTCCTAGATAATCGTTCATAGACAGTGAAACTAGGAGCCTCCACCTCTGAAACTCGCGCAATTTCTTGCGGAGTCCCTCAAGGATCACCCGTGCTCTTTAACATCTACCTCCGCCCACTCTTCAAAATCATCAGCAAACAGGACCTGTGCTACCACTCATATGCTGATGACACTCAACTCTACTTTTGCATCACCGGAAAAAAAGACCAATATCACGAACTAGAAAAATGCCTCACACTGATCGATGATTGCATGACTGAGAGCTCCCTCAAACTTAATGGATCCAGAACAGAACTGCTTCTTCTCCATGCAAACCGAAAGACAAAAGCTAAGACGTCATGGACACCACCCACCATCCTTGGACAGACCATCACCCCAAGCACCAAAGTCAAAAGTCTCTGAGTCATTTTTGACTCAGGGATGTCGATGGATGCACAAATAGAATCAGTAGCCTGCTGCGTAGATTCACCCCCTTCATCCCAGAAGAGGAGATAGCAGTAGTAGTTGGAACAATCATCAATTCCCGACTGGACTACGCAGGGCTACCTAAATACCAGATGGCGTGCCTACAAGTCGTCCAGAACACGGCAGCCAGACTGGTAAAGGGAAAAAAACCCTGGGAATCCATCACCCCATCCCTGAGGACCCTTCATTGGCTAACCGTAAAGGATCGGGTCACTTTCAAGACCCTCTGCCTCACCCACAAATGCACACAAGGACTTAAGACCCACCTTTTCTGAAGGATCAGGACGACACTGAAGGGAAAAAGCGCCTTGAGGCGATTTAGCTCGTATTTGTAAAGCTATACAAGTTATTCACTCACTCAGTTCTGTATTTAAATACTGGTGGGTTTGATATTGACATAGTTACATAGTTGGTGAGATTGGAAAAAGACACAAGTCCATCAAGTCCAACCTGTGTGTGTGCTTTTATGTCAGTATTACATTGTATATCCCTGTATGTTGCGGTCGTTTAGGTGCCTATCTAATAGTTTTTTTTAATTATCGATGCTCCCTGCTGAAACCACTGCTAGTGGAAGAGAATTCCACATTCTTACTTCTCTTACAGTAAAGAACCCTCTACGCAGTTTAAGGTCAAACCATGTGTTGCGTTTGTTAAAAATATATATTTTTTTGTATTAATCAGACATAGGATACATGGGACAATTTTAAAATAGTGAGTTGGTCAGATTACTGTCGTCTTTTTTGGTTTGAGTAGATTTCTCAAACAAATGCTGTTTTCATACAATGGGGTTAGATACCATTGTTGTATTCAACAGGCTATTTGTCTCAATAGCTACAGTAAATAAGTAAGACATTACTTGTTTGAGATTTCTTTCAGCTCTCAAACTGAAAGAATGACTGTTCAATTACTGACAGGTTTGGTTTGAGTAGACAATAGGTAGATAGCATTGTTGTATTTAACAGTCCATTGTTTTTACAGCTACAATAAACTGGTATGTTTTCTGTTGTTTGGTAAGTCAGCCTGACAGATAAAAGAGGGGATTCAGGCATAAGCTAGCACACACACATCATGTTGCTGTAAGATCAGAAGAAGCCACTCATGATAGAAGAACAGAACCTGGTCTCCAAGAAGAATCGTTGCCAATGGAGATCATGAACATACCATAACGGAAGATAAGTAACTTAAATGTATTTGTAGTTATAGACCATAGGCTGTTCTATTTTCTAGGCATTTTACTTGTTATAGATATCTGTCAGTCTTGTATTGTATTCCTAAGATTGTAATAGT
This sequence comes from Rana muscosa, assembly GCA_029206835.1. Taxonomy (NCBI): domain Eukaryota; kingdom Metazoa; phylum Chordata; class Amphibia; order Anura; family Ranidae; genus Rana; species Rana muscosa. The sequence goes on along the minus strand of CM055116.1, from coordinate 355,805,384 downwards.
TTTGTATGTACAGCATCTTTGTATAGTAAAAGCACATTTACACACTGCAGAAGTCTCAGCTTCCTTGTTATACCACAGAGTAACCTTGCTAGATAGACGCAAGCAAAACAAACCACTTCTCTTCTAATGTTAGTGAATGGACGCACGTCTTTTTAATTTCCCTTTCGCAGGAAAAGTTTTATCCCTATTGTGGGGTCACCAGCACAGTATTTGTACATTAAAATCATCATTCTCAAGCGTATTTGATTGATACCTTCTTCGGTATATTTTGTATATATTGCAAACTGATTCTGTTCTTCGTTATAAAATGTTGTACCAATTGACAATCACTTGTCTTAATCTCTAATGATCGGCTTATTCTGCTGTGCCTCCATCATGCATTATTTGTCGTTTTATCCTCGCTGCAATAGGATTCTGCTCATATTGTAGCTTTTGATGCCCCTTTGGATCACTCAGGCTTGGATTTGGAAGCTCGTCTGCTGCCCATGATTGGAGTCACCATCTACTATTCCTCGAACTTGTCCTATGTGGACTATTTTACCATGTAAGTAGTCCATATATATGACTGAATACACATGATTGCTTGTATACTTGCAATATACTATATGCCTATACCAATTATTGTATACTAATGTTGTACTATTTTGCACATTTTCCTTATCATAGAAAATCTGTACCCATCTGAACCAAATTAACCTCTGAAGAAGGACTTTTAGTCTGTAACATGTAAGATGTTTGACATCTGTATTGTTCACCACCAGTCCATCCTGCACCAGGACAGTGGTCAGCTCATATAATTGTATTATTCGGGTATCAGAGATTGCATTTTTATGTAATTATTTTTATATGTCCACTTTTGTCATATGTTAATAAAAAAAAAAAAAAAAACATATACCTTTTTATACTCAATGGTTTGGTCTGTCTATAATAGACACCTAGGGGTTTATAACCATGCCTTTGAGCATTAGGTTTTTTTCATTCTATCTCTGGAGTTAATCCCCTTTTTAATGCATGCCAATATTCTGTTGGCTTTGTTTACAGGAGCCTGGCATGCATTCCATTGATGAGCCTGTCATCTACTAGGACCCCCATGTCCCTTTCCATCCTAGATTCCCCCAGAGGTTCTCCCCATAATGAGTAGATTGCATTCATATTTTTGCCTGCCATTTGCATAATTTTAATTTTTTCTACATAAAACCTAATTTGCCATGTAGTTGCCCACCCCATTAATTTGTTCAGATCTTCTTGCAAATGTTCCACATCCTGTGGAGAAATTTTTGCCCTGCTTAGCTTAGTATCGTCCGCAGATACAGAGATTGAGCTGTTTTTATCCCATCCTCCAGGTCGTTCATGAATACCGGTAAATTAAATAGGATTGGTCCCAGGACTGAACCATGGGGGACCCCACTTTCCACATTGGACCATTCCGAGTACTCCCCATTTATCACTACCCTCTGAACTCACCCCTGCAGCCAGTTTTCAATCCATGTACTCACCCTTTGGTCCATGCTGACAGACCTTAGTTTGTACAGTAACCGTTTATGGGGAACTGTATCAAATGCCTTTGCAAAATCCAGATATACCACATCTAAGGGCCTTCCTTTATCTAGATGGCAGCTCACTTCCTCATAGAAGTTTAATAGATTGGTTTGGCAAGAACGATTCTTCATGAATCCATGCTGATTTCTGCTTTGATATTGACATGAATTTTAGAGTCAATATCAAAGCCACATGGGTTTTAAGACAAGAATACATAATACAATTTCAAGTTTTTAGAAATATGTTGTCTCGTTATTTTTTTGCCACCTTGGCTTTTTAGGGTAATGGTGTGTGCCAGTTTTTATAAATTGCCTTGAGTGATGTGTTCAATCTGGTTTTCAAAGCTTAATACACAAAAGGAAAACATTTTTGATGTTTTTTTTTAAAATCTTTTATCAAATTATCCCAAATTCATTTTGATCTCCCCTGTACTGTTGCAGTTCCTAGTCATGTACAAGTGTTCTATTTCCTCCTTGCAAAACAGTGGTGACCTTTTACCACATTACTCTCCATGCGAGGCTTGCTTTGGACTAATAATACAATACACTGGATATTTGTTTGAACTTTTATGAGCCTCAGTCAACACTGGGCTCGTCCTAGATTTCTAAATAAATGTCAGTTTAATTTCATTTTTCCACCTGGTACACTTTTTATTACCACCTTGTGGAGGATTAGAAAGCACCACATATGGACTAGAGAGAGATTTATCAATTTGTGTCTAACCAATCTCTGGTAATCACTGAACAGGATAGCTAAATAATCTAATTTTAACATAGAGGGTTCTCTTATTTATACAGAAGCTCAAGTCAATGTACCTATGGCACATTGCATCATCATTAACATGTTTTATATTATATAGTGTATTATTGTTTAATGGTATATCTTTATTTTGAAGAAAATGTTCTTGCTATAAGGCCAGAAACATTTGATATTATAACACTGACAAAAGGTAACAACTCTTTGGTTGACAATTGTAACATTAGGTGTTTGTAAACCCTAACTGAATAACACCATAAACAATTGATCGTAAAGAAAAAAGACTTCTCTAATATTTTCACGTTTTCATACCTCTTTACAGCCACTTACTGTGTATTTGATTTTCAATTTTTACAAATTACTTTTGAAATTACATTAGCATGTTAAAGCATATATGAGATTTTTGGGCCTTTGCCCAAAAATTGTACAGTATGTTTCACTAGACAGATGTAATTAGCATTATAGCGCAGTAAAATCTTGCACACTTTGGTCATTACTGAAGCTTGAGTTCTCTTGACCTAATGTAAATGGATACATTTTCCAGGTGCTAAAACTGGCCATAAACATTAAATTCTGTTTTAATCATACCAAAATGATTGCTAGGCAGCAAGTGTATGGACATGGCCATATTAATGCCATTGGGCATCTTTGCTCCTCATCCTAAATGTAGGAACGCACGTCAAACTCTTTTTAATTACTTCTTGGAGTGTTGCCTATTTGTTCTGTGCATATTTATGGGCACAAGCTAATACCCAGATAGCAAGGATAACTCGCCACAAAGTCTGTTAACTTGGCACATTTTCACTGGCAAGCTGTACACTTGCAGAGCACTTGAAGCAGAAGTTCTGGTTGACACTTTCCAATTAATAGCAAAGTTGCTGTGGTGAGTCTACAGCAAGAGTTTTGCAAGTCTATAGCATGAACATTCAGCCACAGTGACCCCTGTGGTGGGATGACTATTGCATAACATAACTGAACCAGAAATTGCAGCAAACTTGCAGTATGTTTGCATAGAAAGTTTACCTGGAGTCATGCAATGGGGACTTGCTGCAATTGTGCAACAAACTTGTGAAGCCTGGCAAGTCTAGCAATAGCTTAGCAAGTCATTTTCAAACTTGCAGCACAATTGGGTAGTAGATAGTAAACAGTACAGACTGATTTTCATTCATCCTACACTATGATTAATTTATTTGCTCATTCATTCATCCTACACTAGGTTTTATTAATTCTACACTGAATAGAACTCTGTGTAGGAGACTTAGTGAGCCTGTAAATACCTCTGACCCTCATGTAACATCTCAGAGTGAGGTTCAAAAAATTATATTATTTGGTATTTTATAAACATCTGTGTACAATCACCCGGGAATGTCTTCTGCTGTCCCATTAAAGAGAAGCTCCAGGCTCCTTTTAATATTAGGACATGTACCTGTTCAGGAATACAGCGGTGTCCTCACCCGAGCCAATTTTTTAACCGGCTTTTGGGTGCTGATCCACCAAGGGAAACTGTCAGTGAATCACAGCCAGTTCCCTACTGCGCAGGCAGACAAACAGAGCTTCCGATTTTGGGTGGAGTTCACCTTTAATGTCTCACTTTTAATAACATTTTAGTAAAAAAAACTAATACATTCTTCACTATCCAGGTCAACTTTACTTTAACCACTTAAGCCCCGAACCATTTCGCTGGTCAAAGACCAGGCCACTTTTTGCGATTCGGCACTGCGTCGCTTTAACTGACAATTGAACACGTGCGACGTGGCTCCCAAACAAAATTGACGTCCTTTTTTTCCCACAACTAGAGCTTTCTTTTGGTGGTATTTGATCACCTCTGTGGTTTTTATTTGTTGCGCTATAAACAAAAATAGAGCGACAATTTTTAAAAAAATTCAATATTTTTTACTTTTTGCTATAATAAATATACCCAAAAAATATATACATTTTTTTTTCTTCAGTTAGGCTGATATGTATTCTTCTACATATTTTTGGTAAAAAAAATTGCAATAAGCTTTTATTGATCGTTTTGCGCAAAAGTTATAGCGTCTACAAAATAGGGGATAGTTTTATGGCATTTTTATTAATATTTTGTTTTTACTATTAATGGCAGCGATCAGCAATTTTTATCATGATTGCGACATTATGGCGGACACATCGGACACTTTTGACACATTTTTGAGACCATTGTAATTTTTACAGCGATCAGTGGTATAAAAATGCACTGATTACTGTAAAAATGACACTGGCAGCGAAGAGGTTAACCACTAGGTGGCGGTGTAGTGTTTAAGTCAGTACTAGGGAGTGATTCTTACTGTTAGGGGGCGTGGCTACACGTGACATGTCACTGATGACCGTTCCCGATCACGGTGAACAGCCATAAGTGACATGTCACTAGGCAGAATAGGGGAATGCCTTATTTACAAAGGCATCCCCCTGTTCTGCCTTTACCGACCACAATCGCGAGCCGCCCGGGAACATCGAGTTCCCGGGACCCGCGAACACGCTCACAAGGCACGCGGAGGGTGTGCGCGCGCACGCTGGGCGGCAAATTTAAAGGGACGTACAGGTACGCCCATTTGCCTGCACGTGCCATTCTGTCGACGTACATCTGCGTTCGGCGGCCGGCAAGTGGTTAAAGTGTAACTCTACCTTGCTTAAAAAGTAATACTGTAGGGCAGCGCAGAGGAATATAGACTTTCAAAAAATTATTTAAGTTTTTTTTTTTGTGTCCTTTTGTACAGGCTCTTCAGTATTCAAAGTGGCCCATGGGAACCAATTCCCAGGGCTGTAGATAAGGGGGTACCACCAGTCCTCCTGTACAGGACCCGGGCCAGCAGGGGGTCCAGACAGCAGGGTGAATAGGATGTGGGCAGGGAGGATGATCGGTACGGCAGGGGAGAAATTACTGGAACCAATCCCCCGTATGGCTTTCTCTGCAGCAGCTGAAAGCCGGCTTCTTCTCCTCTCCCTTCCTTTGGCTTTCAGCTGCTGCAGAGAGAGCCATACAAAAGATTGGTTTCAGTCATTGCTCCCCTGCCACACCAATCACCCTCCCTGTGCAACATACATTTTCCCCTGCTGTCCAGGCCCCCCTGTGTGCCCCCAGTGCCCCCACAGTGATGCCTGCTTCCTTCCCCTCCTTCCCACCGGCAGCTGCAAGCACGCAATATGATTCTACAAGATTAAAAGTAGGGGAAGGGTCTGGTAAATATGTCATATTTACCAGTCCCTTCCTTTCCTGAATGAACGCAATGAGCGGTCGCTACCGATCACTCACTGTGTTCATTAATAACTGAATAATTGACTGTATGGGGCCCCATGTTAGGTTGCCTGTATGGAGCCCCATGCCAGGTTGTCTGTATGGAGCCCTGTGGTTTTTAACAGCAGCCCTGCCTATTCCTATTATCAGTGGGGTTTCTCAGAAATTCTCTACAGTTAGGCAGATAAATATAAAATCAATGCACCAAACATTTGACAAAGTCCTCTATTAAACAAATAAACAAAAAACAACAAAAAAATTGTGTAAATCCATCATCAATCAGGCCATCAAGCGATATAGACCTTCATCAATCATTAACCAATCAAAACAAAACACGCCAACCACCAACATGGTGTGATCCTGCCTGTCTATCTGTGCCCAATAGCTGAATGCAAAAAAAGGGATGGGGGGTCTGGGTGATGTAATTGACCATATGGCCACCCTCACCATAATTCCCATTAACATTCAAATTCTATGGCTATTACAAAGTCAAACAATGGTGTTATAAAAACTATAGTGATTATCCATAATTCAGAGCAAAAAAATTTTTTTTTTTATCAAGCTTCAGCTTTGACAATGTTATTATGACCGATGACAGTCATTGCTTACGCTCCTGCTCAAAATGTAATAAATTAAAAAGTTATAAAATAGAGTCTTCAAAAGATATAATAAGCTAGCAGGAGATTCAATACATTATTATCCATTCAAAATTGAAATATCAGTTTTAGGTGGCATTTGGCTTTATTCTTTTTGTAGCCTGCATATAAGGTTTGCCAGACAGTTTCAAAAATATGTTTTAAATCAGTTCCTAAACTTAGCACAGGTAATATGTGCAAAAATCCTTATGCAAATGTCAGTATTTGAACTCCTAACAATAGAATTGTTTCTGTTTTTTTTCAGTTGACTTTTATCAAGACTAGAGTACGGTTTGTAGAAGAGACAATATCTCTGCATCTGTTTTTGAATAAATATTTGTGGTTATACATGCCTGAGTGCTTCCAAGCATACCATCTATTTTAAAACCTGAGTGACAAGATAACTATATAGATTGCATTAGTCATGACATTTCCTTGTGACTTTTTTATATTTGTATATCTGAATACAAAAATAAGGTATAAGAGATATATTTGATTTATATATTGATCGCATAAAGTTTATACTAATGCAACAAAAATAATATAATGAATTGACTTTAGGTTATGGCTTAATTATCTGTAAGAAAGGATGACATTCAATTTGTCCTTGAACATGGTAACATGATCACTTTAAATAAAGTTACAGCTGACCTTTTGGAATTTTTTGCCACCTCCTTGCATTGCAATTTTTCTTGGCTGGCTTTTCTACAAAATAGTGCACATTGAGAATGACTTACTGAAGAATCTGAGCTGCTCTTTAAAAACATCATTTACTAAAAGGGCATATCTTTCCCCAACAAAAAATAGCATTAAAGAAATGGCGAAATCAGATTATCTCAGCATTTTCATGTCAAGCATTTTCATAAGTTATTTATGCAGGGATGTTTGGCAATTTAGTGATCAACCAAGATAAAAAATGTTCAAATACAATTTTTTTTTTACAGAAATACATATAGAAACATGCATACATATCTATAAATCAAATGTGGAATGCTATTTTAAAAATGTTCTAAGCCTCAGAGCCATGTGTTCTGGTGACATTGGGTATTTACTGTACCCCTTCACCACCCTCATGCTGGCATTCTGTATTATGACAGCAAAACTCCCTGGATGAGCCACTGTCAATCAAGACATAAGACCTTTCCCACAGATGTGGTTGCCAGTGGGGTGTGTAGCTAATGGCCCGTACACACGATCCGAATATCGTACAAAAAATGTCGTCCGAGGAAGAATCGAACGATAATCGGATCGTTAGTCAATCATGACAGTTCATCCGATATTATTTTATCGGACATGCACGAAAATTTTCCTCGTATGATACCAGATCGTATGATTTTCATTTAGTCAGTACAGTTGTTGTCCGAAAATACAATACAAATACATTACAACACATGACATCACTTCCGATATTTTTTTTCTGTCGTACGAGAATTTTCATGACTTTAATAACCTATTTAATTTTATTTGCGACTATTAAGCGAAAAAAAGTCGTATGATCTGTCTTACGATATTCAGACCGTGTGTACGGGGCATAAGAGAATGAATCCCCAGCTGCAGAGGCTGGGTGAGCCTGCAGATTGTTGCCACCAAGAACTAGGTCTTTTCATTCTAAATGGTATTCCAAATCTTCACAACGCACCTTCATTACAGAATGCCCCATTGCACAGTAACACACTGGTTGCTGTGGGATACTTGCCACATGTTTACCTTTAAAAATAGATGTCAAAGTGAAGTTACATAGTTACATAGTTAGTCCGGTTGAAAAAAGACACAAGTCCATCCAGTTCAACCATAAAAAAAAAATATATATATATATATCATACAATCCAATATACCCAATTCTATACCCACAGTTGATCCAGAGGAAGGCAAAAAACCCCAGCAGAGCACGATCCAATTTGCTACAGCAGGGGAAAAATTCCTTCCTGATCCCCCGAGAGGCAATCGGATTTTCCCTGGATCAACTTTACCTATAAATGTCAGTACCCAGTTATATTATGTACATTTAGGAAAGTATCCAGACCTTTCTTAAATCAATCTACTGAGCTGGCCAGAACCACCTCTGGAGGGAGTCTATTCCTCATTTTCACAGCTCTTACTGTGAAGAAACCTTTCCGTATTTGGAGATGAAATCTTTTTTCCTCTAGACGTAAAGAGTGCGGCCTTGTCTTTTGTGTTGACCGTAAAGTGAATAACTCAACACCAAGTTCACTATATGGACCCCTTATATATTTGTACATGTTGATCATATCCCCCTTATTTTCCTCTTCTCAAGAGAGAATAAATTCAGTTCCTCTAATCTTTCCTCATAGCTGAGTTCCTCCATGCCTCGTATCGGTTTGGTTGCCCTTCTCTGCACTTTCTCCACTTCCCGGATATCCTTTTTGAGAACTGGTGCCCAAAACTGAACTGCATATTCCAGATGAGGTCTTACTAATGATTTGAACAGGGGCAAAATGATATCTCTCTCTCTGGAGTCCATACCTCTCTTAATACAAGAAAGGACTTTGCTCGCTTTGGAAACCACAGCTTGGCATTGCATGTTATTATTGAGCTTATGATCTACCAAAACCCCCAGATCCTTCTCCACTACGGATTCCCCCAGTTGTACTCCCCTTAGCATGTATGATGCATTCATATTCTTAGCCCCCAAGTGCATAACTTTACATTTATCAACATTAAACCTCATCTGCCACATAGTCGCCCAATTAGACAGAGCATTGAGGTCGGCTTGTAAATTGGAGACATCCTGTAAGGACGTTATTCCACTGCATAGCTTGGTGTCATCTGCAAAAACATAAATGTTACTTTTGATCCCAGACCCAATATCATTTATAAAGATATTAAAAAGTAAGGGTCCCAACATTGAACCTTGGGTACACCACTGATAATAACCTTAGACCATTCAGAGTAAGAATCATTAACCACTACTCTCTGAATTCTGTCTTTTAGACAGTTTTCTATCCATTTACACACTGATATTTCCAAGCCTGTAGACTTTACTTTACACATGAGCCGGAACTGTATCAAACGTTTTTGTAAAATCCAAGTATACCACGTCCACCGCCACGCCTCTGTCCAAGGTTTTACTTACCTCTTCATAAAAAGAAATCAGGTTTGTCTGACAACTTCTGTCTTTCATGAATTCATGCTGTCTGTTGCTTAAATTGTTTTTTATGTGGTCTTTTATTAATGTCTCCAGTATCTTTCCAACTATAGAAGTTAAACTAACAGGTATATAGTTACTTGGTAAAGACTTTGTTCCCTTTTTAAATATAGGCACCACATTGGCCCTGCACCAATCCAGTGGTACTATTCCTGTCATTAATAAGTCCCTAAAAATTAGATACAATGGCTTTGAAATTACAGAGCTCAATTCTTTTAGGATCCGTGGGTGGATGTCATCAGGTCCAGGTGCTTTATCCACCTTTATTCTTTCTAAATATTTCTGGACCATATCACTTTTGAGCCATTGTGGATTTGGGGCTGTGTCACTACCACCCCCATTATGGACATGAACTCCCCCATGCTCCTTTGTATACACAGAGCTGAAGAAAGTATTTAATAAATTAGCCTTCTCTTTGTCCCCAGTCACCCACTCTAGATTATTTTGTAAAGGGCCTACATGCTCAGACTTGACCTTTTTACTATTAATATATTTGAATAATTTTTTGGGGTTTGTCCTACTATCTTTTGCAATCTGTCGTTCGTTTTGAATTTTTGCATCCTTGATTTCCTTTTTACATATCCTGTTATATTCTTTGTAACATTTAAATGACACTAGTGTTCCTTCATTTGTAGATTTTTTAAAAGCTCTTTTCTTATTGTTTCTAGCTTTTTTAACTATGACCGTGAGCCACATAGGTTTTATTTTTAGCTTTTAAATTTATTTCCCATGGGAATATACTTTTCAGTGAGGTCCCAAACTGTTTTTTTGAAGAATTCCCATTTCTGGTCTGTGTTTATCAATGCCAATATTCCCTCCCAGTCTAAGTCCTGGAGAGCAGCCCTCATCCTTGGAAAATTTGCTCTCTTGAAGTTAAGAGTTTTTATCTTTCCCGTATGTATTTCTTGCTTACAGCTAACATCAAATGAAATCATGTTATGGTCACTGCTACCCAGGTGTTTCTTTATCTGAACATTAGTAATAAGCTCTGCATGGTTTGAGATTACCAGGTCCAACAGAGCATCAATCCTAGTTGGGGCCTCAATAAACTGGACCATAAAATTGTCCTGTAATAGGTTTGTACATTTTTGCCCTTTAACTGTCCCAGCAGTGCCATTACTCCAGTCAATTTCTGGGTAGTTAAAATCCCCCATTATTATCACCGTCCCAGCCCTTGCAGCCCTTTCCATCTGTGCAAGGAGCTGAGTCTCCACCTCCTCGCTAACATTGGGTGGTCTATAACAAACTCCAATGATTAACTTTGAACTATGTGCATCTATTTGCAGTTTCACCCATAATGCTTCAGACTCATCACACTCTCCATCAACCAGGTCCTCTTTCACGCTTGCTTTGAGATCGTTTCTCACATAGAGACAGACCCCGCCACCTTTCCTTTTTACCCTGTCTCTCCGAAAGAGTGCATAGCTAGGAATATTAATAGCCCAGTCATGTCAGGATTGAAGCCAAGTTTCAGCAATATCGATTACATCATAGCTCTCCTCATGCACCAGAGCTTCCAACTCACCTATTTTGCTTGGCAGACTTCTGGTATTGGTGAACAAACACTTTAATGTATTATTACATTTTGCTCTGGTGTTTTTCATATCATTTTTAGTAGTACAAATGGCACTATAGTTTCCAATGGCTGTTTGCAACATGGGAACTTTCTTGTCACCTGCCATAACCCTCCCTCCATCTATCCCCATTCCACCCTCCATTAATGTCTGACCCCTAACTGACCTGTCTGCCCGATGTAATTCTAGTTCACCCTCCCCCTCAGTCCTAGTATTACTAATAAAACATGCAACGTATAAGCAAAAATATTTTATCATGTTTTGCTCATCTCTTACAGCTACTTACAGTAACTCTCCTGTATAAAAATCCTTTGCCAAAGCTCTGTGACATGCAAACTGGATACTGAATGCATGCAGCTCTCCCCCATGCCCTTTAGGCTCCTTCAGGTGATCCTAGGTGTCATAAGCTATCCAGACCTATTTCCAATTTTCTGCTGAATTGGACAAAATCCATTCAATGGGTGATCCTGATGGCACCACCTGGCTTGACAAAAATCAATTTTTCAATTGACTTTTGTCAAAAGAGAGAGGCAAGAAATTATTGGCTGAACAGCACCACCTAATCAGATTCAGGCACTCTGGGTATTCTGGGTATTTTGACAGGCACTGGCTATCAGAATACAATCACAGGCACTGCAGATTCGTCCATCCACACGGTTTAGAATGGATGGCAGAATCAAGGGATTTCTCTCATACAGGCCATTAAGAAGAAAAGGGATTTTTTTTTATTTTTTATTACAGGATCTGCTAAGTGTGTTGAAAACTTTAGATGAAAAGTAAAGGGGATACTTTTCTGAGCATGTGGAGTGCCAATATTGGGTGCTCACAGGTTCCATATTCAATCTGTACTATGACATTGTTGGACTGGAGTATCATATCACTGAGCGCATTATAATTCTCTTTCTGAAAGTTGTTGGTGGATGCATGTTGCAGGAGACAGATTTTTGTTTTTAATATATTTTTATTGAAAAGATTGGTATTGTACAACAATACTACAAAGAGAAAAAGAAGAAGAAAAAAAGAAAGGAAAGGGAATAATTATGCTTAGTGACCATGGCCTAAATATCCTCCGGTACAGTGGACAGTCGGGATCACTCTGGGAGCGATCCGTGATGAGGGGGCGGCCATTGGTTTCTGACCACCCCCTCGCGATCGCTCCCGGCGAATCAAATGCTTCCTCTGCCTGTGTAATGTAAACACAGGCAGAGAGGAAGCAGCAGGAAGTGATGTCATCTTTCCTGTGACGCTCACATATACCGGAGCGCCGTGGAGAGAAGACATCAAGTAAGTGCACAAGCAGTACACTGACACCAGGACACATAGGCACACGATCGCCCCCCCCAATCACCCCCAGATCACCCCCCAGCCCCCAGTCACAGTGTCACCGATTGCAGTGATCATTTATTTACTGATCACTGCAATCAGTGACATTTGTAACTGTAAAAGTGTCAGGGCAGTTAGTGTTAGGTCCCTTAGGTCCAGGGTAGCCCCCTACCCCCCCCTAATAAAGGTTTAACCCCTTGATCGCCCCCAGGTAACCCTTTTAGCCCCTAGCACCACTGTCACTAATCGATCGTTTTTCTGATCGCTGTATTAGAGTCGGTGATGCGCTAGGTAGTCAGTTATTTTTTTATGTTCGCCGTCAGGTTTTTATAACATCAGGTACCCCCATATATATTACCTAATAAAGGTTTAACCCCTTGATTGCCCCCCAGGTAACCCTTTCACCCCCTGGCACCACTGTCACTAATCGATCGTTTTTCTGATCTCTGTATTAGTGTCGGTGATGCCGCTAGGTAGTCAGTTATTTTTTTATGTTCGCCGCCAGGTTTTTATAGCATCAGGTACCCCCATATATTACTTAATAAAGGTTTAACCCCTTGATCACCCCCCAGGTAACCCTTTCACCCCCTTTTGCCAGTGTCACTAAGCGATCGTTTTTCTGATAGCTGTATTAGTTATGCTGGTGCCGCTAGGTAGTCAGTTATTTTTTTTAGGTTCGCCGCCAGGTTTTTATAGCGTCAGGTACCCCCATATATTATCTAATAAAGGTTTTAACCCCCTGATTTCCCCTAGTTAACCCTTTCACCAGTGATCACTGTATAAGTGTTACGGGTGACGCTGGTTAGTTAGTTTGCTTTTTATAGTGTCAGGGCACCCGCCGTATATAACCCAATTAAGGTTTAACCCCCTGATCGCCCGGCGGGTGACATCAATTAGGTTTTAGCGTCAGAGAGGGTCTGTGTTGCCCCAGGCAGCGTCAGGTTAGTGCCAGTAACGCTAACACCCACGCGCAAAGCATACACCTTCCTTAGTGGTATAGTACCTGATCAGATCTATACTAGCGTCCCCAGCGGTTTAGGCTTCCCAAAAATGCAGTGTTAGCGGGATCAGCCCAGATACCTGCTAGCACCTGCGTTTTGCCCCTCCATCCAGCCCAGGCCACCCAAGTGCAGTATCGATCAATCACTTTCACTTACAAAACACAACACACATAACTGCATCGTTCGCAGAGACAGGCCTGATCCCTGCGACTCCAGTGCTGTAGGAGGTGATTTCACCACCACAGTAAAAAAAAAGAGCATATATGCTGAAGCATGGGGGCAGCGGAGCGATTTTGCTCCTAATGCCACGTACATACGGTCAAAATTCAGACGGAGGCTTGCCCGTCGAAAAGTCAGACCATGTGTACGCGGCATAACTTTTGCGGGATGATGCCCCCATGCTTCGGCATATATAAATGGTGCATGTATGCCCATCATTAGAAGTGGGTGAATGAAGGGAGGTATTCTAATGGTGGGCATACCCACCGATCAATCTCTTTTTTCGTTCAGCCAACTGGCTGCATGAAAAAAAAGATTACAATACATGTCCAACAAGGACCAGCAACATACTGGTATGTTGCTGGAATTTGAATGGTTATACCAGAATGATGCCTGCGGGTTTAGGTATCATATTGGTATCATTCTTTTCAGCCAGCGGCCAGCTTTCATGTAAAAGCAATCCTAGTGGCTAATTAGCCTCTGGACTGCTTTTACAAGCAGTGGGAGGGAATGTCCCCCCCCCAGATATAAAAAAGCGCCATTGGGAAATTGGGAAAGCATTTTATCACACCGATCTTGGTGTGGTCAGATGCTTTGAGAGCAGAGGAAAGATCTAGGGTCTAATAGACCCCATTTTTTTTAAAAAAAAGAGTACCTGTCACTACCTATTGCTATCATAGGGTATATTTACATTCCCTGAGATAACAATAAAAAATAATAAAATTAAAAAATATGGAAGGAACAGTTTAAAAAAAAAAAAAAAAAAAATTATTAATAAAAAAACAAAAAAACAAAAAAACAAAGCACCCCTGTCCTGCCCTGCTCTTGCGCAAAGGCGAACGCAAGCGTCGGTCTGGCGTCATATATAAACAGCAATTGCATCATGCATGTGAAGTATCACCGCGAAGGTCAGATCGAGGGCAGTAATTTTAGCAGTAGACCTCCTCTGTAAATCTAACGGGGTAACCTGTAAAGGCTTTTAAAAATGTATGTAGTTTGTCGCCACTGCGCGTTTGTGCGAAATTTTAAAGCATGTCGTGTTTGGTATCCATGTACTCGACCTAAGATCATCAAACATTTGGGCAATATAGTGTGTTGTAGTTGTGTGGAAAAAAAAATGCAACACCCACCATTTTAATCTGTAGGGCCTTTGCTTTAAAAAAATATATAATTTTCTTGCAAAAAAAATTTCTTGCAAAAAAAAAATATGCTTTCATGTAAACAAAAAGTGTCAGAAAGGGCTTTGTCTTCAAGTGGTTAGAAGAGTGAATGTAAGCTTCCTAATGTTGTGTATAAAATGCCAGGACAGTTCAAAACCCCCCCAAATGACCCCATTTTGGAAAGTAGACACCCCAAGCTATTTGCTGAGAGGCATGTCGAGTCCATGGAATATTTTATATGTTGACACAAGTTGCGGAAAAAGACAATTATTTTTTTATTTTTTATTTTTTTTGCACAAAGTTGTCACTAAATGATATATTGCTCAAACATGCCATGGGCATATGTGGAATTACACCCCAAAATACATTCTGTTGCTTCTCCTGAGTACGGGGATACCACATTTGTGAGACTTTTTGGGAGCCTAGCCGCGTACGGGACCCCAAAACCCAAGCACCGCCTTCAGGCTTTCTAAGGGTGCAAATTTTGGATTTCACTTCTGACTGCCTATCACAGTTTCGGAGGCCATGGAATGCCCAGATGGCACAAACCACCCCAAATGACCCCATTTTGGAAAGTAGACACCCCAAGCTATTTGCTGAGAGGTATGGTGAGTATTTTGAAGTCAAAAATTTGCACCCTTAGAAATCCTGAAGGCGGTGCTTGGTTTTCGGGGTCCCGTACGCGGCTAGGCTCCTAAAAAGTCCCACACATGTGGTATCCCCGTACTCAGGAGAAGCAGCAAAATGTATTTTGGGGTGCAATTCCACATATAACCATGACATGTGTGAGCAACTTTTTGTATTTTTTTTTTGTCATTATTCAAAAAATATTCAATGGGCTCAACATGCCTCTCAGCAATTTCCTTGGGGTGTCTACTTTCCAAAATGGGGTCATTTGGGGGGGTTTTGTACTGCCCTGCCATTTTAGCACATCAAGAAATGAGATAGGCAGTCATAAATTAAAAGCTGTGTAAATGTACCCTAGTTTGTAGACCCTATAACTTTTGCGCAAACCAATAAATACGCTTATTGACATTTTTTTTACTAAAGACATGTGGCTGAATACATTTTGACTAAAATTGAGTTTATTCGATTTTTCTTATAACAAAAAGTAGAAAATATCATTTTTTTTCAAAATTTTCGGTCTTTTTCCGTTTATATCGCAAAAAAAAAAAACCGCAGAGGCAATAACGTGCTGACATGTTCGCTATCAATGCCAATTGTTATATACATGTATGCACACATAAAAAAACAAGAAACAGAAAAAAAAAACAAGACGTAAACAAATAACACCACCAAACAAAAACAAACAACAACAACAAATATCCCACACACCAAAACGAAAAAACAAAACAAAAAAAAACTTAAAGGGGTTGTAAACCCTCATGTTTTTTCACCTTAATGCATCCTATGCATTAAGGTGAAAAAACATCTGACAGTTACCGGCCCCCCCAGCCCCCCATTTTACTTACTTGAGCCCTAGAAGGTCCCGCGTCGAGAACACGCTGGATCTTTTCCCGGGGTTCTTGGCTCTTCATTGGATAGATTGATAGCAGCGCAGCCATTGGCTCCAGCTGCTGTCAATCAAATCCAATGACGTGGGCACCGGGGGCGGGGCCAAGCCCTGCACTCGGCGGCTATGGATGCCAAATGCAGGTTGCGGGAGCGCACCCGCAAGGTAACCCCCTTGGGAGAGCGCTTGCCATAGGGGGGTTATCTGAAGCGGGGAGGAGCCGAGAGAGCCGCCGAGGGACCCCAGAAAACGGCGTTCGGGGCCACTCTGTGCAAAACGAGCTGCACAGTGGAGGTAAGTATGACATGTTTGTTATTTTTTTAATTGAACCTTTAGTATCACTTTAAATATAGTATCGAACAGACAGGATCCCAACAGTTACAGAAAAGATAACATCTGAGGAGACTCCAGCAACTCCACCCACAGGGCCCAGACTTCCCAGAAGTTACATTCACCATTATTTGTTGTACATATCAGTTCTTCTATCCGCATTATATGGTTCATCTCTACTTCCCATTCCTGTATTGTTGGTATTATTTGGGACTTCCAATGTCTTGGGATTAGGATATTGTTTTAGGATTATGTTGTGCAGGAGACAGATTTTAGTGCTGTGATTTTTTTTTTCTTTGTATACTACATTTTCCAGTCCAAAGTCCTGTGACATTTTTTTTTAAGTTCATATCCTTACTCCTGATGTTAAAGTAGAGTGCAGTTTTTCAAATCAACCCTAAAAAACATAAAGCAAGGGGATGGTCCCTAGTGGAGTGGGCAGGAATTAGCACATGCAAAAGTCTGGCATACTTAGGAAATATCAGACAACATTTGCTTGGGAGCCTATCTCCACTATGACAGGCCCTGGAGGTGTAGAGTAGTGCTGATGATATGGAGGATATAACCAAAGAGTCATAAGATGCTTCATTAAAGAATCAGCAGGACTACTCTTTGGTTATTAACCAGATTTAGAACAGCAGCACTTAGGACCCATTTACACCTCCACGTTGGAGTTACATGTTTGTTACTATGAGGCTCAGTAACTCACTTTGCACGTGTTGGTGTGTTGCAGGTCTATTCATTCTAAATGGTATTCCAAATCTTCACAACGCACCTTCATTACAGAAAGCCCCAATGCACGATAACACACTGGTTGCTGTGGGATACTTGCCACGTGTTTATCTTAAAAATGGATGTCAAGGTGATGTATTGAAATACATTTATTTATTTATTAAAAACATTCCCTGCATTAAAGCAAAAATCGTTTATCATGTTCTGCTCATCTATCACAGCTACCTACAGTAACTCTCCTGTATACAAATAATTTGCCAAAGCTCTGTGACATGCGAACTGGATACTGAATGCATGCATCACTCCCCTCTTATACAATGATGTGCACAAGAACAGAGGCTCTCCCGACTCTCTCCCTTCTCATTGGTTCAGAGACAGGAGCAGGAGCCATTGGCTTCCGCTGCTTTCAATCACAGCAAGTTGGGGGGCGGGGCTGAGCACACACAATGGGCGGAGCACTCGGTGGGGGGAGGAGCCTGGAACACAAGCAGAAGTCCAAAGAAGAGGAGAATCAGGGCTGTTATGTGTGCAACCACTGCACAGAGCAGGTAAATATGACATGCTTGTTATTTTATTTTTAAACTTGGTGGTGCCACATCCCTGAATCAGAAACGAAAAAGTGAGGACTTCTCTTCATTTTTTTAAGCCAATCATATGAATTTTTAGGCAAGTAATAATAAGTTATAACAAACGTATATAAAAACAATAATATTTTATTGTCCAAAAATTGTCCAAAAATATTTTATTGTCCGAGCTTCCACATTAGTGTATACCAAAACACTCTATTAAATAAACAAGGATCGACTTCCTATTTTTCCATCAAGTATCTAACAGTACATGCTGAATGTAATTAGAGGTTTGTATCTATAAAACCCAACTTGTTTTGATCTGATGGTTCTTCTTCAGGGGTGGATTATCAGCCTGCGTTCTAAAAGGCTGGTACACACTAACAGTTTTTTTTCTGTATAACCCAGCGGGTTGAAGGAAAAAAAAACCTGAAGAGCTCAGGAGGAGCTCCAGCAACTCCATCCACATCTGAGGAGACTACAGCAACTCCATCCAAGTCTTTGGCTGAGAGCGCTGATTGGATGCCGATCGGCAGAAAGATCGGCAACTTACACATGGGCTGAACGTTGGCCGGTTTCTATTGGACCAGCCGATACTGCCCGATATTCGGTTCATGTGTACGGGGCTTAATACATAAAAGATATATTATTGTACAGTATGCATCTATATTAATGCAGATATAGATTAAGATGTCACATAATAGACACAATAAACATAATGGACAACTTACAGGGGATACAATGTAGAGTGTGTACATACAATAGCTCATACATAAAAACTAGGTCCAGTAACCACCATGCACCCCAATGTATCAGAGGAGGGAGAGACAGAAAGGTCTTCTAGAACATGCCCAGTTGTGGGCTCTCTGCAAATACAGAGGATCCCATAATATAGAAAATAATAAAATAATAACTGATAAGCAGAACATCTTGATCATGCTAACCTGGAGGGTGTATTCCCAGTGGACCAAACAAAAGCTGACAATAATCATAGCTACTGTACATATTGGGAAGAATGAATATCAATGTTTGTACAGTACCTTGAAAAAGTATTCATCTACCCCTTGAAATTTTCCACATTTTGTTAGAACTAAAAACGTAAATGAATTTTATTGGGATTATATCCACTTGACAACTGGGCACTAAATCCCCTTCGTGCCCGGACCAATTTTCAGCTTTCAGTGCTCTCACATTTTGAATGACAATTACTCGGTCATGTAATACTGTACCCAAATGATTTTTTTGTCCTTTTTTTCATACAAATAGAGCTTTCTTTTGGTGGTATTTGATCACCTCTGGGTTTTTTATTTTTTGCGCTATAAATGAAAAAATACGGCAAATTTTGAAAAAAAAGGCTTTTTTTTAGTTTATGTGATAAAATTTTGCAAATTATTAATTTTTCTTTATAAAATTTGGCCACAATTTATACTGCTACATATCTTTGGTAAAAATAACCCAAATTAGTGGATATTATTTGGTCTTTGTGAAAGTTATAGAGTCTACAAGCTGTGGTGCGGATCATAAACAATTGATCACACCTAATGTACTGGTGGCCTATCTCATTTCTTACGACCCGAACAAGCCAGCAAAGCACAAATACCCCCCAAATGACCCCTTTTTTTAAATTAGACATTCCAAGGTATTTAGTAAGATGCATCGTGAGGTTTTTGATGTTGTAATTTTTTCCCACAATTCTTTGCAAAATGAAGATTTATTTTTATTTTTTTATTTTTTCCACAAAATTGTCATTGTAATAGGTCATTTCTCTCACATGGCATGTGTATACCACAAATGACGTCCCAAAATACATTCTGCTACTCCTCCTGAGTATGGCGATACCAAATGTGTGAGACTTTTATACAGCCTGCCCACATACAGAGGCCCAATATTGAAATGGCACCTTCAGGCATTCTAGGAGCATAAATTACACATCTCATTTCTCAACCACCTATTACATTTTTGAAGGCCCTGGAGCACCAGGACAATGGAAACGCCCACAAAGTGACCCCATTTTGGAAAGATAACACCCCAACGTATAATCTATGAGGCATAATGAGTCTTTTGAATGGTTCATTTTTTTTCCTGAAGTTTTTGGAAAATGCGGGAAAAAAATTAAAACGCAATTTTTTTACGCAAAGTTGTCCATTTATAAGATATTGCCAACACATAGCATGTACATAGCAAAAATGATACCCCAAAATACATTCTGCTACTCCTCCTGAGTATGGCGATACCAAATGTGTGAGACTTTTACACAGCCTGGCCACATACAGAGGCCCAACATTGAAGTAGCACCGTGAGGCGTTCTAGGAGCATAAATTACACATCTCATTTCTCAACCACCTATTACACTTTTGAAGGCCCTGGAGCACCAGGACAATGGAAACACCCACAAAGTGACCCCATTTTGGAAAGCTAACACCCCAATGTATAATCTATGAGGCATAATGAGTCTTTTGAACGTTTCATTTTTTTCCAGAAGTTTTGGGAAAATGTGGGAAAAAAATTAAAACACATTTTTTTCACACAAAGTTGTCAATTTATAAGATATTTCCAACACATAGCATGTACATAGCAAAAATTACACCCCAAAATACATTCTGCTACTCCTCCTGAGTATAACGATACCACATGTGTGAGACTTTTACACAGCCTGGCCACATACAGAGGCCCAACATTGAAGTAGCACCGTCAGGCGTTCTAGGAGCATAAATTACACATCTAATTTCTCAACCACCTATTACAATTTTGAAGGCCCTGGAGCACCAGGACAATGGAAACGCCCACAAAGTGACCCCATTTTGGAAAGCTAACACCCCAACGTATAATCTATGAGGCATAATGAGTCTTTTGAATGTTTCATTTTTTTCCAGAAGTTTTGGGAAAATGTGGGAAAAAAATGAAAACGCATTTTTTTTACGCAAAGTTGTCCATTTATAAGATATTTCCAACACATAGCATGCACATAGCAAAAAT
The DNA here is from genome assembly GCA_029206835.1 of Rana muscosa. NCBI lineage: Eukaryota > Metazoa > Chordata > Amphibia > Anura > Ranidae > Rana > Rana muscosa. The sequence goes on along the minus strand of CM055116.1, from coordinate 355,784,644 downwards.
TACACCCCAAAATACATTCTGCTACTCCTCCTGTGTATGACGATACCACATGTGTGAGACTTTTACACAGCCTGGCCACATACAGTGGCCCAAAATGCAAGGAACACCATCAGGTGTTCTAGGGACACATAACATGCACATACCAAGAATTACACCCCAAAATACATTCTGCTGAGCAAATGGTAAACAAAAGATTACCTGTTTTAGAAGCGCAGTTGTCCGCAGGAGGTTAGCACTGGTCCAGGCAACAGGCAGGGACTTGGACAGCAAAAGCGAATGCAATTGTCCAGGCAACAGGCAGGAATACTGTCCATAGTTCATACAGGCAGCTGGTGAGCATTCTGCAGTACTCCAATAGTTAACAGTCTTTTTGTTATATACAGTCCAGGGTCAGTGCAAGCAGAGATTGTCAGCAGTGACAAAATATTGGTCCTGATAGTAGGCAGGTCCATGTGGTGTGGTCAGTTCATGCAACAGGCAGAGGCATGATGGCATAGGTCCTACAGGCAGCAGGCAGAAGTAGGGCCTCGTTCAGGACTGAATGGGGACAGGGGTAGAGGCTTCTCCCACCCAAATCTCTTTGAAGCCTCCGAGTCTCCAGACCCTAATCTAGGAATGAGAAAACAAAAACAATTGTTTTCTTCATCCAGAAAAACAATTCTGGAGCCCCTCACATATGTGAGACCCCTGTGTTATGAATCCCACTAGTCCACTGGCAGGGTAAAAGATCAGTCCGAGAGGCAGGCAAAAAGCATGGTCAAACATTCCAGGGTCAGTTCCAGATCAGGCAGAGGTATAAACAGAATCGGTAGGCAGAAGCGTGGTCAAATAACAGTCCAGGGTCAGTTCCAGATCAGGCAGAGGTATAAACAGAATCGGTAGGCAGAAGCGTGGTCGAATAACAAGCCAGGGTCAGTTACAGAGAAAGCAGATGCATAAGGGGCGTAAAGATAAATGGCAGGAAGTGAACTAATAATTTATTTTGGTATGGTAACGGCGGAAACAATCAATCATGCAGAGGCCTGGTTCTGAAGGACATTGGGAACAATAATAAATGGTGTCTCTTCTCTCTCCTCTTTTGGAGCACACCCGGCATTTTTTCTGGCGTTTTTGGCCTGTTGGTCTGGGAGGGATTTTATCTGGGAAGTGGCGCTCAGAGAGTCGGCTAATGACATCGGATCTAATGTTTACTGGTGGGCTGTTCGGATATATAAGGGCAGTGGTGATTTCCTCCTGGAAGAAAAGGAAGGATTTGGGTCTTATAGTGGATTTTTGATATATTACATATGAGTTGTACATGGCCAAATTAAATAAATAAATGGAAACTTTCTTATACCACTGGTATGTTCTTCTTGTGGAAAGGTAGGGTTCGAGCATCTGGTCGTTGAAGTCGACACCCCCCATGAACTTATTGTAATCGTAGATGCATTTGGGTTTTTGTATCCGGCCATTCCTTCTGGTGATTTCAACGAATTCATTGTTGTGGATGGAAGAAAGCACGTAGACGTCTCTTCTGTCCCTCCACTTCACAGCCAAAATTTCCTCATTCCTCAAACTCGCCGTCTCCCCTCTTTTCAATTTTTTGGTGACCAGGCTTTGAGGAAAGCCCTTCCGGTTCGTCCGTACGGTGCCACATGCTGGAGTCTTCATTCTGTGCAAGTTTCGGAACAGGGGCAAACTTGTATAAAAATTGTCCACATACAAGTGGTATCCTTTCTCTAGGAGTGGGTTTATGAGTTCCCAAACTACTTTCCCACTGGTTCCAATGTAGATTGGGCAATTAGGGGGGTTCAGTTCGGTGTCCTTCCCTTCATATATGATGAAGCCATACACATACCCAGTTTCTCTGTCGCACAATTTGTACAGCTTCACCCCATAGCGGGCCCTTTTGCTGGGTATAAATTGTTTTATGCCCAGCCTGCCAGAAAATTTTATTAGGGACTCATCCACGCATATGTGTTTGTCTGGGGTAAACAACTGGGGGAAGGTTTCAGAAAAATAATTTAGTAGCGGCCGAATTTTATAAAGCTTATCAAAATTTGGGTCATTTCGGGGAGGGCACTGGGTATTGTCGTTGTAGTGTAGGAATCTCATAATCATTAGATATCGGGACCTGGGCATTACTGAGGAAAAGATGGGCATATGGTAGATGGGGCGGGATGACCAATATGAACGCACTTGATTTTTTCCGTTTAGTCCCATGCAGAATGTGAGGCCCAAAAAGATTCTAAACTCCTCCACTGTGAGGGCTCTCCACTGGTAGGGACGGGCATAATAGGACGTTGG